>JAVJGJ010000062.1:12289109-12320825 GCA_035590215.1 Microhierax caerulescens | reverse complement strand
ATCCTCATTCCCCCTCCCGTGCGCCCAGCAGAGCTGCTTTCCAGAGCAGTTACAGGCATCCCTGTGGGGGCACACACGCCTGCACAGCTCTTGGCCATCAGTACACATTGAGGCGCCCCACCACCTGCAGCACAGAGAACCTGGCATTCACTGCCATCAAAGCGTGGAGAAGGCACCGTAACAACAGGAGTCAATGTCATGGGCATCATCACTGTCCTGAGACAGTTCTCTAGCACCGCGGGTTTAGTTTACATTTTGCAAACACGATTTCACAAACACGATCAGAGACTTCGTCTGACCCAGAGAGGCTCTAGTTGATCACGGGCAGAGCACACAAGCAAACCAAAGTGCGGGTGTAAGAGCAGGAGGGAGAGGGACTCGGGAGGAGAGAGAATAGGGAGGACCGGGCGCTCAGCAAACCCGGCCGAGTAAAAGCTTTCACATTATTTACTTGCTTCATCGGTTCTGTTGCACAGCGCGGCTAACCGAGCGCACACCAATACCTTGGACCCTGTGATGAGGCAGAAAGCAATGACGTGACTCACCCGCTCCCATGATCCCAGGCCGGGCTTCGGGCAGGTTCTTGCTCCAGGCCACCCACAACACCCAGCACGGGCACACTCACCACGGGCAGCCTCTCACCCCCAGCAGAACAACTTTCCCCCCACCCCCACCCCCCGCAGCTGATTTGCCCTTTGCTTCCTGATTGGACCCAAGAACCTCACTCGGAAGCGTGTGGGGAATTAATTACATCCCCCTTAAAGACTCCTGATTAACATTTCCATCACATGCTAACAAGACACTTCCTGGCTTCAATCTGCTTGCTTTCATTATAGCTTTCTGGAGACAAACTTTATACGTTTATGAGAAACATTAAATGCACAATCGTCTAACTACGATTTATAGCCGTCCTGGCTCTGCGGAGTTTGTGTAAAGACTCTGTATATTATAGTATAAACCCTGGAATGGGCTCCTTAGAGCTACAGCTCCATCCACAGCTGTTTCGCAGGTCACTTTGGAGGTTGCCATCACTGTAAAAAACAGCAACTGAGCCCAGAAACGTGGATTAATAAAGCAAACCTGAAAACCTGAGCCTGCAGCAAATAGAGGGGAAAGTCCACCTCAAAGAACATTAGCAAAGCGATACCTCCAGGACTGCCAGCGAAACCACGGAGTGATCCAGCTGCTAAATGTACCTCCCAGAGAGAGACATTACTGGGGGGGGGGGGGGAAGTTAGGATTGTAATTTTGAGCAACAGACTAAAAAAATGAGAGAGAAATAAGAAACCAAGATGACTGAGCAGTACATACAACGATGGGAATAAAGGTGGGCACTTGGAATATTTCTTGCATTTAATCAAAGGAAGGGTTCCAAGGTTTGACTAGAATGGCTTGACTCCTATAGAGGGTTTTGCAGTTACTCTCACTGTAATGTTTATGAGCCCTCGCATTTAGCACATCGATTCAGCATCCAGAGTCTCACTCCAATACATAATACAATAAATACACGAGAAGCTTATTGTAATAAATACAACACCACTGCAAATGAAATAGTAATTAGAAGCATAATTCAGACAGGTTTTAGTTAATACCTATTTACTAGGAGGTGCTAATCTCACAAATAAATATCCTAAGTATACAAAACATACCTCCATGCTCCCAATTTCCCTCTGTCAAAAAACATTCACCTGATAATTGGAATTTTAAAAATTGCCCCATTTTTTGGATTATGTTGGCAACAGCTATGCCAGCTTTTTGAAACTAAATGCTGCTGAGTTGAACAGTTTAGCACCTCGCTTTTGAAAGCTGTTGTGAGCAAAGCAGTGCATCCCCCTCACCCCGCTCCAGCCGGGTGGGGATCCGTCACACCAATACTCCCACTGATGGCAGTCCACATGGCTAAAAAATGCTGGCCATCCTATTTCATCTCTCCTTGGCTGATTCCCAGCGTGTGCCCTCCCCCAGCCAGCACATTAGTTGCCTGCAAGGCCAGGGAACCAGGGAAGGTGCGGGGGGACTTGCAGGCTGGAGGGGACCAGGGTGACACCAGGCCAGCACATCCCTGTCTGCTGGGTGGATGAGCAGCTGGAGGAACCGGGGCTCCTCTGCTCATTCCCTTCACTGAGACCCTTGCCAGCGTGCTGCATTTCTGCTGCGCCTCTGGGGGGGCTCAACCTTCGTGCTGGAGCTTTGTAGAGCATCTAAGAATTATTTACAACTGTGGAGTAAGAGGCAGTAGAAGGGTAAATTGGTCGTACCGGAGTGGAGCCCAGAGATGCCCAGCGGTGCTCAGGGCTCACCTGCTCCCACCGCTGCACAGACGTGGAGCCCAGGGCAGTGCCGCTCTGCCCCGCACCCAGGCTGGGCAAAGGCGAGAAACAAAGACGTTCGCTTGCCTCCACCTGCAGAAGGGGAAGGGAATGGAGCCTAGGAGCCTTGCCTAGCTGCACGGATAGCCTGTGGCAGGCAGGGAAGCAGCTCTTCCAAGTCCCAGCACAGCATTCACACCTCCAAATTATTCAAGTCCTCAGTGAAACAGTGCTGAGCCAACAGAAATGAGTTGCAGCCCTTCCCCAGGACTTGACCCTTGCTCTCCAGTGGAAAGATTAAAATGAGTAATGAAAGTTAAGTTTTTCTTACCCTTGGCACATGGCTGCAGTGGCTCTGGAGCCCTGCCCTAGCTGGGGTGGGCACGCGGGGGCTGCTGTGGCCAGAGGAAGGCTGAGCTTGCAGAGGTGCGTCCTCCCCCGTGGGGAGAGGAGAGGACACCCTGGGGGAGCTCACCAAAGCTCCCGGCCGATGCAGCCCCCACCACCCCGGGGAGCACTCCCATCAGGGAAAAAGTCCATCGGTCCTATCTCCCACTCCCAATACCTGGAAATCCCCCAGGACACTCGGAGGCAGAGCAGGCTGTGCTGCAGAGAAAGTCTTCAGACTCATGGACATGTTTGCACCAACAATTGCCACCGCTGCTCAAGCTGGACCCCAGAAGTGTCTGTCAGCCCCTGATGAAGTAAAGCACAAACTGCCATCAGCTGTGACAGTCCAGGGATTGATCTGGCCCTAAGGAGACAGCAAGGGGGAGAAGTGGAGAGCATTAGCCTACACAGACCGTAACTCTGCAGCCCCAGGCTGTGCATCCATTGCTGTCTCCTCCTTCCATTGCCAGGATCGCGTGCAGTAAGGAATTTCACCCTGCAGGGCTGCCAGCCTTTTAATCCAAGCGGTTCATTTTCTCCTTGGAATTCATCTTCTGGACCAGGACGCACTAACTACGAGCCTGCATTTGTGATAAAGACTGTGAGACATAAATATTTTACGCTGGTAATGAGATATTTAGCATTGATATACAGCTCAAAGCCCAGTGCAATTCCAGCTTTGTTAATTATAATGAACTATTGTAGGACTCGACTTCATCTGCTCCTTGTAAATCTTGCAATGCTGGTGTGATATGCTGGTGGCTTCTTTCCAGGGTGAGGCTGGAGCTCAGCCTGGTGCGTGTTTAATCAGATGTTCAGGCCCACCGTGAGAGCGCTATAATGGTGTGGGTGGTTGTGAAGCTGCTGCCTGGCTCCCTTCTGCAGTTGAACGTTCGGTCCTGTGCGTAGGGCTGGAGCACGGCTCTGTTGTAAATCCACCGGTTTTCTCCTTATAGGTCTCAAGCAGGGACTGAAGCTGCTGACCACGAGGACTGTCATCTGCTGCCTGAGCTGCCATGACTAGTAGGAGTGAGCCAGCTCTGTTCCTGCAGCTTGACCTCTGGAAGAGGGTAGGGACCTTAGCCATCGTTACCTGAAGTCCTTTGGACACCTCCTGTCGGCTGCCCGCTCTTCATGGGGTGGTGAAGCGTTACGGTCTCATCACTCTTCCCAAAGCCTGTGAGGAACAGCAACTGTGTGCCCATCCCTGAGCCCTGCACCTGGCACATCCCAGCTCAGTTTTGGGGAGCTTAAAGCTCACACTCACTGATAGTGTGTAAATTGTGCAGATGCACCATGTGGTGGGGTGAAAAATGGATGTCAAAGCAAAGCTCACCTAACACTGCCTGGATTTAGGCTGATGCCAGGCCAAGGCTAGGAGGCAAGAGCATCTCCCCTCGCTGAGAAGGGACTGTCCCCCCACATTTTCCTTTCGTTGCCTACTGATGGTCTGGTAAGACACGATGCTTCTCACACTGAGTAACATCCCTGAAGGGGCGGGGGGTGATGCTTGTATACCCCCTCCTCCCTTCCCAAATTGCCCGGGAACACCCACCAGTTCCTTTGCTTCTCCCTCTGCCTCCCAGTGGCCCAGCCTGGGCCATCCCCTGGCAGGAGCTGCTCTGCTCCCCTGGGCAAAACTGCTGCAGAGCTCCTTCTGCTGAGCAGCGCTGAGCCTTTCGAGCTGTGCTTGTGTGCCCAGAGTCACCCAGGGGCAGGCTCTTTGCCCTGACACGTGTAGGACATGGGACGAGCGGAGGACAGCACACTTTTCAGTTGATTTGATGCTGCAGAATCACATACCTCTGTCCAAACAGGTAAGCCAGCATGGATCAGGCTCTGAATAAATCCTGCCTCTGCTGAAGCACCTGGAAACGGAAGGTATCAATGGCAGGAACAGCATCAAGTTAAAAACGTGATGGAGTGTGAAGCTGGTGTTGGGAACTGCCATGCAGGAATGGCAAGGTTCTGCCTTTATTTAGAATTAGTGGATACTTGAAAAAGTAGCTTAACGTTTTGTCAGATGCTAAGCATAAATCTGGATAATAATTCACGCTACACTAGACTCTTTATAACAGTAGTTTGCTAAAACAAATTGAATTCAAACCTATATTCATTTTCTAACTTAATGCATGGCATATCTGTGAATAATTTTACATAGTCCAAAGAAATTCTAGGCACAGGCTTAGCTGGAAAAGGGCCAGCAAATCTAAAATTAATGTACATTAAAGCATAACTGGTGCTCTAAGTGCATTTGTTATATGCAACAATAACTGCCTTAAGCCTTCTTTTTTTTTTTTTTTTTTTTTTTTGAGAAAGAGATTATTGTGTAATAGCTAAAGAAGTTTAGATCTGAAAATCCTGGGGTAGAATGACAAATCAGAGCTTCTTCTATTTCAAACTGAGGTTGTGTAAATTTGGGAGGAGGGAAAAACCCAAGCAATTTAGCACTTAGAAGATGCAGTGTTATTAATGGAAAAACTTGAAGAAAAAGTTTGCCTTCTGCTTTTTTAAATGGTTTCTGGGGGTGGAGGGAATGAAACTTGCTTTTGCTTTTGAATATGTGCTGAAATATCTCCACTCCCTCCCCATATCTCCCTTGCTTGAAAGCATGTGGGACTTAGGGACGTGGTTTAGCGGTGGACTTGGCAGTACTAGGTTTGCAGTTGGACTCAATGATCTTAAAAGTCTTTTCCAACCTAAACAAGTCTGTGACTTAAGAAAATGATTATGTGACTTATGAAAAGAAAAAAAAACCCCACCCAAATTATTCCACTTCTACACATTGCATTCCAAAACAGAAGGGATTCAGTTTTTTTTTCTTCTTTTGAGAAGTAGTAGGGAAAAAAGTGCTAAGTTCTGTAAAAGTGAGGACCCACTTCTACACCACTTCTGCACAAAAATGATCATTGCAGTTGCACAAAACCAAACCCAGACAAGGTTTGACAGCCATCCATTTGCTTAGCAAGCAAAAGCCTGACCCTCAATGTGACCTGCTGCACAGACAGGACCATTTGGACAAGAGCAGTGTGATTTATCAGGGCCACCTAGAGCATGAAGGATGGAAGACACTCAGCAATATCTTGTGTTTTATGTTACTACCTCCTACGAAGATTCATATTTCAGAAAGCAGGAACAGTCACTGCACACCATCCAAAGGCTGCCTTACATTTCACCTCTGTGTCATCCCCTCCAGTGCACATTAATATTAATTTCTTTTTCCTCCCCCATCCCAACAATTGTTTACTTTGCAAAGTATTTACTGTGACACTTCAGCTGAAGGCAATGTGTATAAGCCCCACTCCTGCTGTACAAGAATTAATTTTTAGCGTTCTTAATTTATTACCAATTAATTTCTTCTAAATTATAGGAGAGGCGACCTGCTGTAGATAACTGTTTCTTTCTAATGCCTTCCTAGAAAATCTCTCATTAATGAGCCCATTAATTTAATGGTGGCAGGGGCAAATCATCCAGAGAGAACCTTTCAGTTGCAATCTGTATGTCCCGCCTCAGATTCTTGAGAACATGGTAGGAAGAAAACTGGGTTTGTTTGCAATAAATGCTGGAATAAAATATGCCTGTATATGTATGTATGCAAATAGCCTGATCTAACATCATTAAACCTCTTAAGGAAATATGAAGTTTTGAAGCCATTTCCCACTTTAAAGCTCAGGCAATGACTGGAGCATCTGCATTAAATGTTTAATGTTCAGCGGAAGTGCAAATCACCATTTAATTAACTTCTTCCATAAAATATGATAGTTTAGTGGAGTGAACACAGATGAATTATCATTATTCAGGAGGATGCTGAATGTGTTGGTGAATACCAGACTTTGCAAAGCTGACAACAGTGGATCAGGGGGTTCCTGGTATCTAAAACAGAGTGTTGGGGTTTTTTTAAGGGATCATTTATTATTCATGAAATTGCATTTTTCCACCAGACCCAGGCACGTGAATGCACAATTAAAAGCAAAATAACTACTGCCAACAGCTGGCAAAAAAATAACTTCCTTGAGCAACCATTCATTACCTTCTGAGCTGAAGCCTCTGCAAAGCCACTGTTTGACGCTAAAAGTCAGTGTCACTGTAATTGTCTCATGAGGGGAAGTCACTGTAGGGATCATTCGATACAGGTCACTGCGGTACGATGTGGGACAAGCCATCCTCGCCTTCCCTCCGAAGGGCACTGGGGCAGCCTCTCCAAGAAAGGACCCGCTGGAGAAGGAGCACTAGAAGCCACTACACAGAAGGCTGAGCGGAATGAATGCCATCTTGGTGCCTGCAAAAAATTGGTTTGCTGCATCAGGCAGAGCACACACTTCAAACTCCCATCCTCTGTGTAGAATCCATGGACAAACTCTTTGGGTGGTGGTGAGCCTGGATATTCAAGTGGAAACAAGGAGCTTTGCTGCTGGGTGCTCTGGTGCTGATGCACTAGCAGTCTTCTGTGAGAACCGGGCTGTCCCAGCTTGTGCTCAGGCTTTGTGGAGGGTCAGAGATGTTTCCAGCCCTCTGAGGCACTGCAAACACCCCCTGGCATTGCTTTGCTGGAAGTGCCCCTGCTCCTCCATGATCTCTAAAACTAAAGAGTGTTTGACAGTCTCACTGATTTCTTGCTCAAACTTGAGTTTTGTGGACTTCTGTTCACCCCCAAGCCATCTGGAAAGGATTAGCCACTTTGAATGGATTAATTTAATCTGATTATTGCCATCTAGCACTATGCCACTCATCTATGCTCCTCTATAATCCACGGAGATGAGGACAAGTCCATTGAACACTTATCTTACACCTCTCTCACGGTGAGTCACCCCTTTGAAATATCTTTCCCTTTCTCTGTTGATTATAGATGGAGCCTAGCTGCTCATTTTTTGTGGAAGAGTTATTTGTGTGTGGGTTGGTTTTTTTTTGTTTTGTTTTTTTGTTGGTTTTTTTTTTTTTAATACTACTGCTGTACACTGCCAAAGAGCTGGGCCAGGCAGGGTTACCTCTTGCCTCGGAGGAGCAGAGCGCCTTTCCCACGACACGTCTGTTTACAAGGCAGCACAAGCGTGAGCTAGTACAGAGAGTGCCCTGTGGAATAATGCTCAATACTGGGGAAAAAACCTGTGCAAAGATGACCTGAGGCACTTCTGATAGTTTGAGAAATGATGAGTAATGAAGCCAAATGTTTCAAAGTTGGGAGTTCTTCCATTTTATTTTCACTCTTCCACTAACAATGATCCTGCACTTCATCTCTCGGGTTCTGATCTAACAGTGCTTCTGCTTGCCAAAATCTTGTTTTCCCTTTTGATAGATGTTACCTTGAAACAACCCTTCTCAATATAACAACACATTCCATTTGAGCAGTCACTAAAACTGTCTTAACGTCTCCACTCTTCACTTGAAGAAAAACCCCAGCCCCAGCGAGGTGATTCTCTGCTTACATAGAGGTAAAAACATCTGTGTCAAACCCAGCTTAATTTAATGTCACTTCAGCAATCATTTAACTCGGGTTGGCTGTCAGAAACCATCTCCTTTGCCTTGAATACTTGCCATTAGCTTCCCATCGATAACTCCCTAATCTCTAACAATCCTGTGCTTTTTCCCCCCGCTCCTGTTGTCAGCCCTCCCTGGTCCCTTCTGCTCTTGGTGGTGCCCACCGTGGTGGGGTCACAGCTTACAGCTGAGAAATGGCACTGATCCTGCAAGATAATTCTTTATCGGGTGTGCTGCTGACATGCTCCCACATGCATACACATGGAACCACTGTTCTTGCTGGCTGACATGCCACTGAGTTGCCCTTTGCCATCTTTAGCTGGATCAAGTCTGAAGTCAGAGATGGTTCCCGTTGCAAAAAGACAGGCAGTTGGCATACATGGCAGTACAAAATGCTGCGTTTTTTCAGTTTGGAGACAAGGACAGATGGAAACACTGTTCTACCTCCAGAAAATAAAGCATTACAAGTGTGTTTTGCAGTGCTTAGGTATGGGTGTCCAAGAGAATCCCAGATGAAGTTTCTAGAGGCACGCAAGGCATGAGGACAGGAGCTGCTTGCAGAAGGGATTTACAAGACCCACCGTGCCAACCCAGCTTCCTGCTGCCCAGCCCGGCCGGGTGAAAGTGCCAGAATTCAGCCAAGTGCAAGTCAAGGATATCATGACACAGCAAGTCCACCCTGATCATGACCATGAGAACGAGGGATGTGAATTTGCTACAAACATGGAGCAGAACAGCATGTTTTTCAGTAGCCACCAGCTTCAGAGAAGCTCTGAAGAAACCATGAATGCAGTTGCCTGGAAAAAGCATGAGAGTATTTATGCAGGTGGCAGTTTATCAATCGATCATCGCTTTCATCAACAGCTTTTCATTCCTTGTTCCCATCAATAGGGACATCTCTGAAGGTTCGTTCCGATCAGGACAGACTAATTGGTACTAGAAAGTTCAGTGTTTGAAGATTGTATGATTAGGGAAATGTACAAATTCAATTTCTTTCAACCAGATTCAATTCTAATCTAATCAGAGAGATAGAAAACTCCAGTGTAAT
The DNA here is from genome assembly GCA_035590215.1 of Microhierax caerulescens. Taxonomy (NCBI): domain Eukaryota; kingdom Metazoa; phylum Chordata; class Aves; order Falconiformes; family Falconidae; genus Microhierax; species Microhierax caerulescens. The sequence goes on along the minus strand of JAVJGJ010000062.1, from coordinate 12,311,603 downwards.
AATGACAAAGAAAATGACTTTGTTTCAGGCCGTTTAAATGTCCCTTACTGCAAACACTCCACCAGAAGAGGCTGTGTTTAGAGTCAGAGGCAGGGTATTTGCTCTGAACTCAACAGCAAATGGGCCATTTTCTGTGTCTAAATTAACATTCTCTCTTTGAGAGAGAGAGAGAGAGAGAGAAACCATCTAAGTCAAATGAGCATTTGTGACATCTAATAAAGCAATTATATCTAAAGGCTAGGGGCTTGAGATAGAATAGACTGGCTAATGTTGTCTCAGGAAAGTCTCTTGATAAAGGAATGATGCTTCTCTGCAGGCTTCCGATGACCTTGAACAGAGTAAAATTGGTAGTGGAGAGCATCTTCCATCAGCACTATTTAAGTCAAACCCAGTTCTGAACAAAAGCGGGTTATTATGTGTCCCTGGGTAGGTATTTCAGAAGAGCCCAAAGGACTGAGGAGCACTGCTGGCTCCCAGGCTCCGAAGTGCCCAACAGACGGCCAGCCACCCCGGAGTGACTGCCTGACCTCTTGGCTTGGCACTGGCTGTGTCAGAGGTGGCTTTTATACCTTGACCTGAGATCTGAGCTGTGCTGCTAAACTGCTGCAGACATCTGAGCTAGCAGCTGGTTTAAAATGGGCTTAGGCCTATCTACATAAGTTTCATTTGCTCCTTTGACTTTCTGGATAACTCAGTCCTCACACCAAGCAGGTCAGGAAGTTCCAAGGTGGGCATTCAAAGCATACTTTTTGGAAATGTTACTGCTGGTATTACAGTAATGCCTGGAGTTTCTGCACAGGGATCAGGGGTCTTGGAGCCACACAAGCATGAGGATCTATCTGGAGGTAAAATTTCACAGAAGAAACTGTTTGGTCTAGCTGTTCTCCGGGAAAGAAATTCCCACCCAGCACCATGTCAGCAGGGTGGCATCTACGTTGAAAGCCCTTGGAATGTCTCACCAGGTACTTGTGCTTGACTCAACAACAATAAAAACCAAGGAGGGGCCAGATTCGAAGATCACATTTGAGGGACTCAAGACTTAAGTGACTGAAAATTGGCTGATGAATCAGTGGCACTGCTGGAAATAAACTCTAGGAACCATGGCCGTAGCACTGCTCCTTTCTTGATGTGACAACTCTTACTGTTGGACTGTAAAGTTCCTTTCGCTGGTGTCAAGAGCAGCAGCAACTTTCCCTGCTGCACATTCAGCCCAATGGGCTGGTACCACTTCAGGGCGGTCTCATCACCGCAGACCTTGGCGTCGGCTGGAAACGCTGCCACGCTCATAATGATACGCATTGTCTTGCACCGGTGTGCAGCCACGGTCAGCAGAGCATTTCTTTCTCTTTATACATTTTTAAAGAGAATTTTCAGCTTGTGAGAGGTTCTTGCTTGACAGGTCTGGAGACTAAAGTCCCTAATTCAGCAGGAAAACAGGGGCAGAATGGCTTTACAATATGAGCTTTAGTTCTGTTCTAGTGTTTGTTGGGCCTCAAATTTGTGCTGAATGGACCGATGTTAAGTATATGAGAAATTTTCCTTTAATTCCTAGCTATTCCACTTGCCAGAAGGCTGGCTAATGGGGAGCTTTCTGTTTCTATGGGTGACACTGAGGTTTGATTTCAATCTAGTTGTTATATCAGCTGAGGCTTTAGTGACAAGGATCTATTCTTGTACTCTCTTTTTTCCAGCTGTTAAACCCCCTGGCCAACAATAGTGACTCAGCTGTGAGCAGTTCAGTGCTTTTTCTCTGCTCCTACAAAACAAAGCCCGCTGACTGCCTCTCTCTCTAGCTTTGCTCATGGCAGATGCTCGACAAGCACCAAGTCTGGGGAGCCTCAACAGGGAAGGCTGTTTTGCTCAGACCGCTGCAAGGACAAAGGGATGAAGCCATCGTGCCTGTGTGATGATAGCCACGTTGAAGTGTTTAGGTGACTCAGTCAATGAGAACCTCGTCCTTGCATAAAAATGCTCCTTTTGGCAAGTAGCAGCTAGATTATAAAATTGACAAAAGGGGACAAGAATTCAGACATTTCAGAGAAACCGCCTCAGATTTATTCTATGACACCAAAAAGTCCATGTAGGCATGTGTGATTTTAAGCGACAATGACCGATAGACAACACCAGGCAGCCAGTCCCCCCACACAAGGTGCTGTGCAAGCACCTTGCGAAGGTTGTCCTGGTCATTAGCAACCTCCATCTGAACTCAAAACCTTGGCAAAAAAGGCTTTCCCTGGGTGGCCTTGTTCCTTGTTCGATGACCCACAGTTCAATCCTGCAGACCCTCACGAGCCTGTCTCAGTCTGCGAATCCCACCGGCCTGTGGGTACCACGCTCAGCATCTGAGACCCTTTGGCACCTCAGAAGAGCCTGAGTCCTTCCTAAACGTGTCCAGAAATGAGCCTCCAGCTGTGAGAGATTTTTAGCAGCTTCAGTTTGTGGTAAAGGAGCGAATGCTATTCCCATTGAATTGAACAGGAAATTTCTTAAACAAATATCCTGATTCAGTGCCATGAAACAGCACCTTCCAATCAGAGAGCAATTTAAATCAATAAATATTACCATCATTTAATGACACTAAAAAATAATTTCAGAAGGGGAGGTGAACCAACACTAGCAGTCTTTCAGATTCAATGACCTACGGATGAAACCAGATAATATGTACATTTGACATAACAATCTCTGGTTTATTCCATTCAATTATTTGTTAATAAACACGGGCACCACTATTGTAATTTAATACTCCCAAATTATAGATGAAGGTAGGGGCTACCTGTCTTTTATGTCATTAAATTATTGAGTTTTGTTTATATTTCCCCAATAATACCATTTTCAGGAAAGGTTTTTGTAAGCTTCATTTGCATGTTGATTTTTTATAGTAATTATCAGTAAAAGGTCAAATATTTGCCTTATCTATATAATTCAATTTTAGAAATGCCTTTGGGATTCAAATTAACTCCCTTGTAATATCTTCATTGAAAAAGAAGATTAATTATGCTTACAAGAAACTTAATTTGGCTTATCAGACCTTTAATGTTACAGGGATCGTTAATGCATTTAAATTTAGGATTAGTAGAGTGATCTGGTTCCATTATTTTGGTGACTTTAATATTTGTCATTATTTTTATGCATACAGTTTCTTTTCCCTAAAGTGAAATTATAATGTCTATTATAAAGGAAATAAACATTATATATTGACCTTAGTAATTATGCTTCTGGTTTTTAAGAGTGCATAAAAAGATGTATTTGTGACTCACATGTAAATTCAGCATTCACACATTAAGCGGACTCTGGGTGGTGACTACTGACCTCCTAACTGGAGGAGGGCTGGGGCATGCTGGCAGGGAACAGAATCTGTGCAGTATTGCAGCAGGGACCCCCGGGAGGGAGAACTGAGCCCCAGCCCCCCTGCACCCATCTGTCCCCCCTGCACCCATCCGTCCCCCCCGCACCCCCCTGTCCCCCCTGCCTGCATCTGAGGGAATAGCGCTGGTGCTCGCGTGCTGCTGGGAGCATCTGGAGGATGCTCGGCTCTGGTGCAGCAGCTCTCGTCCTAGTCTGGGAATTGCACTGGTGGTGCTGGGAGAAGAATTAGAGAGCTAGGGAGTGCTTTTGAGAACACTGGCTGCAGGCCTATGTTCTTTCTGCCTGCTTAAAAGTACCCCAAACCCACCTCATTTCCTCCACTGTTTTTCACCCCTCCAGAAATGCTGTGTGCACAGCCCACAAATCTCGTTTTGTGGCTGGCTGCAGGCATCGACTTCGCTGGCTGCGTGGGGGAGAACCGGGAGCACTCCAAAGCTGATACTGCTGTATAAACCTCTGACCGTACTAATAAACACATATCTGTGCTCTTCTACCTGTCTTCTTTCTGCCTTGGCTGTGTTGTGGTTGTTGGCATGGGATATGATTATTCATGCCATGCTGATTCCCGGGATTTTGGGTTATTTATGCCAGGCTAATTGCTGTGGTATCGCAGTGTTCATGCTAAGCTAATCACCATGGTATTGGATTATTTATACTGAGCTCACTGCTGTGGTATTGGGTTATTTATGTTGAGCTCATTGCTAGTGTATTGTGTTATTCATGCCATGCTCGTAGCTGTGGTATCGGGTTATTTATCTTGTGCTTATCCCTGTGATATCTGATTATACTGATAAAACCAGTTGCTCCTTTTGGTAGGCTACTCCACTGCCTGGTCTAGTATCAGAAAGGGAAATCGTCCCTTCTCTGCTCTTCAGAGCAGGTTCACATTAATGTGTTCTTTTGGTTGACTCTCTGCAAAACCTCCTGGCAGTGTTAACTCCACCAGGGAAATGGGATGGAGTCTCTAGGTGGCTGCACAGGCAGTGGAGATGCCTTAGTGCCGTCAGGGCTGCGCTCTCTTGTACCAGCTCCATCTCTGACCTGGCATTTCTAAGGCAGCATGGTGGAGGTTATGAGCATGGTCTCACTGGTGCTGGGACAAAGAGCTCCGACCACTTTCTTGAGTCCTGCATCCGGTTTGCCTTTGTTCTGCAGGATTCCTGCAAGCCGTTTTCCTCTTAGAAATTTATGTATATGCTATGTAAAGTCATCTATTTTTGCAATTCGCTTGCTGCCAGTTCCAAATCCATGGCATTGCTGGCTTCTGCAGTTGGTTTACTCATTTGGTAGAGTCCACCACCCCTGGAGCTTGCTGGTGAGCCTTTTGGCGACTGGTACGGTGCGTAGCACAGAACCAGACCTGTTACCCTTGTAGGGCTTGAATCCAATAGTTGCTAAGGATTGGGATAATTTCAAGTAACAGGACATCTACATGCAACTGAGGTATGCAATGCATTAACACCTTCAGTACTGGAAAAGAAAATATGGTCAGAACTTTTTACTCCCTCATTTACCAGGTGTCTTACATCCCATACTGCCTACTTACATTGCATACAAGAGACAAGATATTTAATCTGAGTGAGTCCAGCTGTAATGTGCACATTGTCACATGAATTTGCAGTGCCTGAGTGTCCAACACAGCTGGGGGACAGATGCTTATACCCTTTTAGGGCCAAATCTACCATGTTCTCAGCCTTCAGACACCCTACTCCTTGAGTAATGACTGCATTACAGGCCCACTTTGTAAGTGATGATCCTTTGGAAGCCTCTCTGAGAGAGACCAAATTGTTACACGCTGGTGTAAGTAGGGGCATCTGACATGGTCATTTTTCTCCTCCGGCTCTGCAAACGCAGCAGTAAGAGGGAATACGCTGTCATTTGCAGTTCCAGGAACAAGGGATGCTCTCTCAGCCAAAGGACTTTTATTTGCTTGTGGGACTGCAACTTCAGTGGGGCTGCTGCCGACAGCCATTGTTGGGGCCTGACTGATGCCTTTAGATACACCCACAGGCGAGTGCTGGCCCAAATCACCTCATCTAACCTCCGCCACTGACAGCACCGAAACGCTCCTGGAAGGTGCTGCTCTCCCCCGTGCTGTCCTCGCCTTGGCTTGATTAGTCTCAGCTGGATGCCTGACTTTGGGAAGAGATGAATTTCATCCCTGATCGATGTGTCCAAGGTCAGACAGAAGGATTCAAACCCTGCTACACTCAGTCTCCCCCCAGACCCCTGCATTTCTGTCCATTGCTCCAGCCTGAGCTGCGACTGCTGTTCCTCTATTTACACACAAATAAAAATGATCAGCGTAGTGGTGCCTGCTTTTCTTTAAATTGTTTCCAGGATTTTTTTGTGCATCAGTGACTCAGTACTATCTATGTTTCAATACTGCAAACTTTAAAGGTGATTAATACATCACAAAAAATAAATCATTGCAAGAAATAAGCACTGATGTTAGCTTAGGAGAAAATCTTTTAAAGTGGTTTTGTTTTGCTAACAGAATGCTGCTATGTATTATTCATTACAGCATCTGAGATTTAATTATTATTAGTGCTACTGATGATTGCTAGAAAAATAAACTGTAGCAGAAGGTGTCCATCATTGTGTGAAGGGCATATATATGTTGTATAACTTAGTATACCTATTTGCATTAATCTCATTAGTTGCTCACAATGCAACTCCTGAAACTCTCCTTGCTGGGGAACAGGCAGAGTGCAGCAGTGAAGGAACATGTCTGCCCTGCCTGCCTTGCCTGCCCTGCCCTCTGTGCCCGGCCCCCATGCACCTTCCTGGGCTTTGTGTTGGATAACGCGATACATATATTTGGTGAGTTAATTCAGTCCATCTCTGCCTTCTTGCCTGCACTTGGTTTGTACCTGGTGTTCCTCTTGTGGGACTGCTGGACCATCGTCAGCCCACCCCGGCAGCCCTTCCCGTCCCCAATGCCGCCTGCAGGACTGAGGCATTTGCAGCAGGGAGGGTGACACCTGCCCACTGGCTTGAGGCAGACACAAGAAAGCTGATGGAGAGAGTTAGAGAGGAAATCTCGATTCACCCACAAGCAGCGCCTTTCAGCGTGTTCTAAACAAGTCGCACAACCGCACAGGCAGAGCATGCAGAGGCTCTGCCGTGCCACGCTCTCCCCCAGCCTCACTCATTGAGATTCACAGACAATTGGAATTTTCCTCACTCGACCTCAGCGGAGCACGATCCGATGCAAGTCAGTTCAGCCCTGCACAGTACATCATTCGTTATCACACCGACCTCACAAACAGCGTCTTGCATCGTTCCCTGGGATTGAACAGCACGGGGACACAGACGCTTGTGCCAGGAGCTGTGGTGCTGAGGGAGGGGGTAGCGCACCTTTCATCCCTCCCTGCTGTGGTGCAGTTCTGCCACCACCGTTCTCACTCACCCCAATCCCTCTATGAATCTTGAAGCTGCTCTGCTGGTACCTAATTTACCCAGTGACTTGAAAGTCTCATTAATTGCCTGGTAGATCTTGCCTGGTCTCTCTCAGAGGTGCTGGAACTACGTGTGATCTCTGGACAAGGGTTTGGACAAAATACTGCAGGTCCAGTGCCTTTCTGTGTAGTAGCTGACACCCCTGGCTCCACGCTGGGGGCTCTCATTAGAGTCCAGAGAGAGGAGAAGAACGTGAGTTCTTTAGCCTTAAACTCAATGACCTCATTAAAGCGCTTGATCTTTTGAAGATTCCACTTCTCCATCTGCTCCATAGGAGCAAGGGAGCCAGTCACGCAAGGCTGAGCGTGCTTGAGCTTATGAGCCACTTGGGCAGGGGCAGGGTGGGGGATTGAATAAAGGTGGGGACAGTGTGACCGCGTCCTTTGTGTGCAGGCACACAAGGCAGCACTATGACAGATCAAGTCTCTGGGCTTGCTGTTTCCTACTACATGGCATTTGTTGCTCGGCCCTCTTAAGCCTCCTAGATGTCTCTCAGCTGGTCGCATGCCTGCGTGAGATCTGTTGCCTCCTCTTTAATCCCCGTTTCTTGTCCCTTCCTAAAAACACCCCTTTCTAGGTGAACAAAACAAAGGCTGGAAAACCAGCCAGGAGGTGTAACAAATAGGGACATAGGCTGTGAAACACGTCCCCCACCATGGGCAGGTAGATGACAACGGGTCCAAGCACGTGCAGTCTCTAACCACAGAGGCTGAACAATATTCAGTGAAATGTAGAGGTCTACAAGGCTCTAAAGAAGGGAAGTGTGTTCTAGTAACTTGCTTTTCCACTCCAGCTCCTATTGTCAGCTGAATGCATTAACTGCATGGAAGCACATCAACAGAGAAAAAGCAAGAGCTGAATCTTTCAGAAAAGACAACAAAAAGGCGATGGGAGGACATAAGGGCTGCACTGAACCAGGTATCCACTGGGGAGGTGGGGCATGGAAAGGGTGCGATGTCCTTGATTTGCAAGAGAGATCTTGAGCACAAAGACGCAGATTGAAATCTCAGCCAGTTCAGCGTATGTCATACAAAGCAGACACAAAGTTTGATACTATTTGGTGTGATTATAGAGATGAAGCCTCTATATATCCTGTCTCCTACATGCTGATATGGAGGACACTGACCGTCCTTCTCCTGCGTTGGCTCAAATGTTTGGATCCAGTTTTCCCCTCTCTATATTTTATGTAGGTTGCTGCCCTGCCTGCTGTTTTTAGCAACCCCCATGGCAGCATAAAGTCTTGACTGGATTTTACATTACACTTGTACATGCAAAGCAACTGCTATCCTCAGTAAAGATTGAATGAAGATCTCAGGGTTTAGCCCAGCAGTTTTCTAACCTGCCTCTGGGACCCTTTACGGCGAGAGGCAGCAGATAAACGCGGGACGGTTGGCTGAGTGGAGCACAGGCGGGTGGGTTGCTACAGGTCATAACTCAGTGCTTTGCTATTGCAGCGAGTAGCCTACTCTGTCCTTGGAGCCACAACGCCAAACGCTTTTATTGGGACTTGCGTGTTTAAAGGCTGGAGCTAATCTCATAAAATGGACGTGTAAAGTGCTGGATATTTACACTTGGATTGTTGAAAGCATATGGTCATGGGGCCACGAAGGGTGTTTCTCTGATTCTAACACAGAAATATGCATTACATCTAAATTGACACTGAAAACTGACTTGAGCCTGGTATTAGAGAAGATTAAATTAACCCCCAGCAATAGTGCCATATTACAAAAATGGTTAGATCTTAATAAATTGAAAATGATAACAGCGGCAAAAGCTGTACATTTTCCCTCATGTTCCTTTATTGCTGTAACACTTCTTTCCAGTTTGTTGCTTCCGTGGGTTTTATTAGCACATTTCAGTGGAGTTGATTTGCTCTGAAGTGATAAAAGCCGACTGTAATCAGAAAGCTTTATGTTATCTGCAGCAAACAATGGTAAATGCCACCTGAGAAGGGCTCTGTTCAATGCCTTCATTACTGTGATTAGTCTAAGACGCCAGAAGATAGCAACAAACTTCAAACTTGCTGATAACAGACTTTGTTAAGAACACAATAAACATTGAACACCCTGTACTTCAACCCGGTAAAGAGACAACTGCACTGCAAACGCACCCACCGCTGATCGATACGGGCAGCCCTGGCAGTGTGTGCTGTGTAACAGGGTCTTCTCCTCTGTGCTCGTGGGGAATCCACCCAGGGCAGTAAAAGCCGCGTTCCACGGCGGCGAGAAGAAGCGATGCTGTGATTCAGCAAAGCACTTGCCTCAATGCAACTGAAGCATGTGCATGAAGCACAGCCCGCCTGCCCTCCCGCCGCGCAGGGCGGAAAGGGATTTGGCAGCTGCAGGGACCTGATTCTGATGCTCTGCCAGAGGGGGAATGTCGCCTCTGGCCATTACCTTTGAAATCAAACATGATGTGCAACTACACCATACAAATAAATGTTTCTTCTTCCTTTGTAAAACTTTTTTTTTTCTAATTTTATTTTAAATGTCCACGTTGATACAGAAAGTGTCTCTGGTGGTTTTTGGAATTTTTTTTTTGTATTTTTCTTATTCTGTGTTTTTTGTTTTGTTTTGTTTTGGTTTTTTTTTTGGCTGAAATCCACAATCATTCCAGGTAGAAGTGTTGCTATAGTGGTTTATGGTAAGTGTGGTTTGGCTCTGGAGGAAACCAGCAACCACCAACAGAAAAAACTTTCTGGACGATGGGCAACCAGCGTTACGGGGAACCCCGGTGCTGCGTGCCCAGAGGGAGGGCACCTGGGCTCCAGCATCGCCAGAGTGGAAGCCGAGGCTTAGCTGGGGAGCCTCGCTGCCGACGGGAAAGGTAACACAAGCCAGCTGGGCTATGACTTTACTCGGCACTGCAAAACCATTTTGGAATAAAAATACTCTAATTTCCAGCAAGAAAAATTGATTTGGGGTCTAATTTGTAAATACAAAATGAATATTTCCATAGCACAGATAAATCTCATTGAAACCCCCCTTAGAAAAACAACAGTCAAAGCTTTTTGGAGAACAGTCCGTTCCGACAGACACATTCTGCTCAGGCTGGGCTGCAAGGTGCTGGCAAGTGTTTGCCTCAGCCCGGGAGCCAGCACTGGGCGCCCAGCCTGTGTCGCCTGCGTGGTGGGGCTTGGGCGCTTGCTGCAGGTAGGCAGGGGGCTGGGCTATGTCTTCAGAATGGCACGTTCCCCTTATTGAAATACACTTGCTCCCCGGCTCTGTTGACAAATGCAAAAGGCAGAAATCTTAAATAGATCCGGGAAGAGCAATCCTGCTGCCAAAAGGTTAGTTTTGAAGTGTTTGACATTTTCTACCAGAGCTGAGCAAATCATTTATCTGATTAATTTAGTTTCCTCTCTGTTCACAAGTTGTCCAGTAGCTGTTGCTGAGATTTGCTCAAATTCATTTGTTATCTGAAGTTCCTGCCTTGCGCTGCAGTTTGTTCTTAGCAGTACAAAATTCCGAGCTGTGTTGCCTGGGCTTGGCTGGGTGTGCATGGCGGGCTGTTGTTTTAGCTCTCTGATGGGCTGATCTAATCCTTTGAATTAGATTTCTGATGTAAATGCAAGTGAAATTTGTTTCCTACAGATAGTCTTTGCCGTTTGCCTATGGGTCGCTGCAGCTGTGGGCACTTCTGCAGGTCCCCAGAGCCGCCGTTAAGGCTGCTGGGGGCTTTGGCAGCCCAGCCCCCCCACGCAGCCTGGACCACAGGGATACCTTCGCTAGCTTGGCAGCAACACTGAAACTCCAACAAGCCATTCCTTAAAAAAAGTCCATCCCTGGATTCGAAGACTGTGAACTGATGGAGAACACAGTGCATTCTATTACCTGATCTGACAGTGGCAACTGGGGCCCTGGAAATAACCATATTTTTGATTTTAAAATACTAAAGCAGATGGAGAAATAAATAAATAAATAAAAAATCACATGCCTTTTGAGAGGGAGAATATATTTATCTTAGTCTTCTGCCACATTTTCACAACATAAACTTCCTACTAATTGACAGGTTAAATTTCTACCCCAAAAATAGTTTTCCATAAAGAACTAAAAAGCAATGCCACGTGACAGGAGGAATTACAGCAATATACTTGTGTGCATATGACATCAAAGTGGGAATAATGGATCCAGGGTTTGCATAATTGAGATGTTATATACTGGGGCTGGAGGGCTCGTCTCATTGTTCAACACTCAGCAAATAATTTTATAAAATTACATCCATATTTTTCTGCTTTGTAAGAATAATTTGAGTAACTTTGTTTATCCTTTCAGTAGCTCTTGGCACGTCTTGCTGATCTATGCATTCCCACAGACTTGGTGCCCGAGCGTTTGGGTGTAGGGCGGTGTAGGCTGAGGTGCTCTGTAATAGAGGCAGAAAGGAATGGGAATTTCTGGTCTGTGGAAAATTCTGACATTTTGAAATAAATAACTATCGCAAAGTGTGATGAACAGTCACACTCGTGAAGTTTTCTGCCAACAGTTTTGTCAGGAGTCTTGGTTCAGTGCCATCAAGACATGTTTTTTCAATAATGTCCAATCACTTTAGTTTGGTAACGCTAAACCAAAATGAACAAAGTCCAAGTGAAAGCTGCAGACCTTTTAATTAAGATATGATAGATTATATAAACCTGCTACACTTACTGCATTGCAATGAGCATGCAAGCAGAAGCTAAAAGAGTGGCAACAGATTAAAACCAGAAATGCTGTCCCTTCTGAGAAGTGAGTAGGAGTCAAGGCGATGCCTTGGACTCAGGCTCCCCCCTCCAGCAGCAGCCCCGGCGTGTCGGGGGCTGCATGTGCCGCCGGTGGGGGCTGCATGTGCCGCCGGTGGGAGAAGCGGCGCCTGGGACACGGTCGCACTCGGCACTTGGCTCTCCTAAAACCCGTGCTGGTGCTCCGAACAGAAAGGTTGCCTCTACCTTACACTGCAGCATTGCGTGGAGGTAAATTTTACCCCAAATGACACTGTTTATGTGTTTCTAGCTTCAATCAGAAATTGTGGATCCCTGGAGCTTCACCGAGAATCATCATTAGAAGGTAAATTAAATCTTTTTCTTCTTTTTTTTTTCTTTGTCTTCCTGTTTTTAAAGATCCCATGTCTTTGCTTCACTAACTGACATTTTTCAAGCATTCCCAAGGAAATAATACACCACAGGCATTAAAACTTGGCAGCTTCCAAAGACCTTCACAAGTACCTCCCTTTTACAACATTCAATGGGATTACATCCAGCCACGGGGCCTTTCCAGTGCAGCTGGTTGCACACCCAGAGTGAAAGAGGAGGTGTTTTGGGCTGCTCTAGCCATATGGGGAGGATTTATGTAAAAAGTCACAGCTGGACTGACCCTATTGCAATAACAAAAACTGCCTGTTGAACAAAAAAATCCCAGTAAGCACGCAGTATATTACATACGCAGTGTCTCTCCATCTGCTGCGCATTACTCTTCTGCTCTGTGATATTATTAATATCGAGAAATCTCATATTAAATTTTTTATTGCTTGTGTAATACCAGTGGAGGAAAAAAAATCCCTTGAAGACTCTGTTAGAAGTGGATCAGAGTCTTTGGCAAAACCAAAATCACTATGTGTTTAGATAGTTTGGCATGTATCTTAATTTGTATCCACAATAGGTTATAGAGTGGAGTGGTGCTTACACCTATTGGGATTGCCTGACACCTCTCATTATAAAAACGCTGTTGTCAGCTGATTATAATTTTGCTGAATTTCAGCAAAATCTGTGCTGAAATTTTCTTCGCTGTCAGTTTTCCTGAGACAGGCTTGTACCTGATTGCTTTGCTTTAAAATTATTGAAAATACACTTCCGATATCTAAACTAAGGAAATACACCTTCACTTCTGCCACCAGAGCAAGGAAATTTGGGGTTTTCCTTGTGTGTGGACTTCTGTGGTCAGGCGTACGTGCGCCCTGGGGGGCCGCACGCTAACAGTGGTCAGAACCCCTGAGCCCAAGCCACGGAGCGGGGTCCCACCGCAACAGGCAGCATCTCAACACAACACAGTGGCACTTGCTTCAGCTGAATTACGGCCTAAGCAGGGCATGCAAAATGAGGGGGATTTTTAAAAATGCTTGTGCCCTGGGAGCCCAAGTGCTAAGTTCCATGGCTCTGAGACAAACCAAGATCTTGCTGGTGTGGTGGGGTGTGAGATGGTGAGTGAAACGCTGCCGTTCTGCCTCTGGCATGCCTGCCTCTTACTTCTCATCTCACCCAGGGTATGTAGAAGGGTGCAGAGCAAATACCATGAAGGATCTGGGAGGCTGTTTAGGAAACCAAACTCTTGAATGCAATTTTAATTTAAAATTTGGCCTAAGTTTAAAGGATGGTTGGAATGAAGGACTTTGAAAAAGGTTAAATAAGGTTAAACAACCCAAACTGGTTTGTTTCACTTCATTTGAATATTTTGGGAGGAAATATTTTCATCTTTACAAAAAAGCAACAATGAAAAAAACCCATCCCAGAGCACTGCCTGCCTTTCTCTTGTTCTCCTTCTCCTTTCAGGTCCCCTTGCCTGTCTGACTCCCCCCTGCTCGTTTCTAGAGTGGCTTTATCAATCTCTGCCTCTTGTCTTTGAAGTCCTCATTGCCTCCTTGTTGAGCGCACTTTGAACAATAGTTCTCTAATTGCTCTTCAGAGAAAACTTGTGAACAACCTGGAAGGGCCCTCTAGCTGTTTCAGGGGAAAGGGACTTTTTTTTTCAGAAAAGGTTGTCTTTTAAAACTGAAGCTGAACTGTTTTTCTAATATTCAGTCTGGGAGCTATTTGTGTCAGCGACAGCCTTTTTATTCTGCGTACGTACAGCTCCTAGCACAACAAACGCGGAGACGCTGCGGCTAGAGATTGCCAGAGAAAAAGATGCCACATTTTCCTTCACTTGATCTTGGGATTGTTAAATTAAGGCACTCTGGAGAATATCTTGGGCATACTACATAGTTCTTTTTCTTTGATCAGGACATCAAAGGACACAAAGTCAAGCGGCGCTGCTGTAATATCTGATCGGGCCAATCAATCATTCACATGGAGATTGAGAAGTGCCACTCTGTTGTTTGATCACCTTTGTCTGACCTTGAAAAACTCCTACTCAGTGCTGAGAGGAAATGTCACATAGCAGCTATCATTAGAGTTTCTTGATTAGGTGACCAAACCAAAAAAGAAGAGGTTTTCTCACAGGAAAACTGAAATTAACCATCTTTAAAATTTCTCTGCAACGGAAAAGTGGAGGAAAAATTGCTCCTCAATCAATTAAAACCCCCTCAAGCTGATTGATATTGGGAAGCTCTATTTAATACCTGCATATTCGAGTTTAAATTTGATGAGGCTAGACTTAGACTTGGAACGTTACTCCAGACAAATCCCCTTACAGTATTTTAATGTATTTATCCTAAGTATACAGTAATCTGCAATAAATTCCCTAATCCCCATACGAATTTGATGGACTCATAAAGCTCTGAAACAAGGCAAGTTTTGGCTTCAGAGGGCTGTGAAGAAGCCTCCGCCATGGGAGTGTTTCTTCAAATTCCACTGGAGGTCAGTGCAGCATTGCGGTTCTGCTTGGAGCAAGATGTCCTTTTCACTCTGATCTAGTGCTACAGCTGAACACAAACCCCTGTAGAGCTGTTTTTAAACTAGATTTGTATAGTAATAAATATGGGCTTAAGAACTGTGTTTTGTGGCTATATTTGGAACATCCTAGCAGGGATGTGAGGATCTAAACTCGTTTGGGTGTTATTATTTTTTTTTTTCTTTTCCTTTTTTGTTGTTGTTGTGGTGGTTGTTTTTCAAGAGCTTAGGGTGTTTTTTTTTCTTGCGAAGTAAAATTACTTGGCATACAACAGTAGCAGATTTTGTGACATGTTTTCATAGCTCCAGAGAAAAAACATATCTTCTAGTTCCTAGCCCAGTAAAGGAGCAGAGATAAGTGTGGTCCAGCAATGCCCCTTGTGCTGGGGGGCTCCGGACCACGCCATATTTTATACTGATATAAATGTGAACTTGCTCGAGTTGATTCTTTCCCCTCCTTGCCTCCTTTACCTTTCTCCCCTTTCTGGTTGTAGGGCGGCCCCACTGCGCTCACTTCTCTTAGCTGCGGCTTGCATAGGGAGGGGCATAGGTACCCGAGCGAGCACCCGGTCACCCCCTTGGGGTTATGGCCCTTAGCACCGGTGGGGTGAAACAATCCAAAAAGCTGCTGGCAAACCCCAGCTAAGTGGTTTACAGTTATTTGCAGCAAGTGACCGGGGCTGCAGGTGAGCCCACCGGACCTGCAGCACGTTCAGCTTCCTGGGTGCGAGCACAGGGTGCCAGGCATGCCGTGGGTCTCCTGCCTCCCTGCGTGGGTGTAGCACAACAGGTCCTTGAGCCCACAGCCCTGTCTGCTGGGCATGAGGGACAGACCCTCTAAAATAAAAGAGCAGAGAAGAGCAAAGAAGGGAAATCTGGGTCCCAGACACTACTAGAAATGTTTTGTCCAAATGCTTGATGCATGTGGGATGCACTGCAGGAGCAAGGGTTGCAACACCGAGTAGATGCCATCACAGTAAAGACAGCAGGTAGCTGGGACTGTGGGGTGCCAGCGGTGTAACCCACAGCAGCCGGCGAGCCCAGGCACAGCCCACGGGCTTGCTGCAACACCAGCATGCAGAGCGCAGAAAGTTTCTGCCCTTGGGATCCCCAGGTGGGTCCCCAGTCCCAGGTTCCACTGTGTCTGTTCCAGGCACTATGCTCCTGCTCATTGATTTATTTTTCAGTGCTATTGGCCAGAGAACTCATTAGGAGAAGGGGCTGCAAACATCAGCTCTCCCCCCACCCTCTGTTAGAAGGAATGCTTCAAATCTTCGGGTTTGCATCCTTCCTTCCCTCCCTGAAGGGAGATGGAGGTGGAAGCTTGCTCTGGCTGGACTGGCCATAAAGGACACCATGCCCAGGATTTTTAGGTTTCAGTTTAATCCAGGGTACCGTTAGCTGAGTCAAAGCCATGTTGGCAGAGCGCTAGATTAGACAGGCTCAGCCTCCTTTATACACTGAAACACAGATATTTCAAACCATGCTGCTTAAACCATGGAAGATTTCTTGTGTTGGAGCAATCTCATAAAAGAAACGCTGACAGCTGTATCTACTGGTTAATTTAAAACCCAGCTGGAACAAGGCCTGGGCAAAATATTATTGGGAAGTGACTCTCATTCGCTGTTGTTCCATTACTGAAGCAACAAGTTTTACCACAGGCTGCCCCCCTTGTGTCCTTGTACCCTGACTTAATTTCCCTCTTGGTTCCTGCAATGATATACTTCTGCTCCAGCACATCATAACACTCCTGCTCCAAGCCTGCTCTGCTTAGCCCATCTAGCACATACAGACCCTTGTAGTCNNNCACGCCGGCCTTCTGGAGGGCTGTGCTATGCCTCAGGAAGGTTTCCTTTACTGCGCTTTGGCTGGTGATTTTGCAGCTCCCCTCCATCCCCGTCCTCCCAGCTCTTGGCAGGCTGGAAACAGGCGTGCTGGGCTGTACTGGGCTGTACTGGCTTGTGCTGTGCTGGGCTGTGCTGTGCTGGACTGTGCTGGTCTGTGCTGGACTGGGCTGTGCTGTGCTGGACTGTGCTGTGCTGTGCTGTGCTGGTTTGTGCTGGTCTGGTCTGGGCTGTGCTGTGCTAAGCTGGGCTGGGCTGTGCTGCTGCCTCACTGGTGTTCCTGCCCGGCCGGTGAGGCTTGGCTGGCTCTGCTTGCTTTGCAGCTGGGTTTAGGGCTCTTTGGGGAGCAATCCAGTGGGTCACCAACCCATTCTTTATCCCTTCATTCACTGTCTGCCTGGAACCATCCCTATGTACTGGTGTCATAATTCCCCCAAATAAAGGAACCCTGGGCAAAGGAAACAGATCATCTCTCCTAGTCTTACAGGTCTCTGCAACAGCTGATTAACATAACAGTGTTTTCTGTTCTAAATCCTGTGATTCCTACATCTTTCTCATGCTTTCATTCAGCAAAAAGCTCCTTATAGGCCAGAATTAGGCAAGCTGAAAGCTTTTGCTTTGTATTCAGAGTTAGCGAGTCTTTCTCCCAAGTAATTTTGTACAATATATGTTTTATGTTTCTCTACCTCTTCCCATGACTTATTTTATGCTAATAGTTCCCTAAGTATTATTAATTAGATTTTTTTAAGTAAGAGAAAGTTCTTGAAAGTTAATTAAAAGTTGCACACAGTAATTGTGCAAAAGTAGCTTTTCCATTCCAGAAATTAAACCTTTATAATTAAAATCCAATATTCATTTAAAGATTCAAATGGGGTGTTTATTACTCATTTATTATTATTTATTTTTTTGCCACTTTGGAAGTGCAATTGCTCCAGCAGAGGGAAATCAATCCAGTCCCAGTGCTGAGTGCCCCCTCCCTCCTGTCTCCTCTCTGGGAAGTGGGACATTTCCATCACCCCGGCTATGTCACCCTGCTGGGGGAAGCGATTGAATCCTGAGTGGAGGGACAGGGACACGTGCTTGCACATATCTTGATCTTCTCCCCTAACAGCCTGTCACTTTGTTTTTTTTCCCCCCAGGATGTAAAAAATTTGTTGCCTTGTTATGTCAAGGATGGAATATAGATTTCAGAAGCTATCAGCATCTCATATTTGCCAGCAAGAGGCTACTTACTGTACATTCAAATAACACCGAGGTTGCAAATCAAAACAGATGCCAGCTCGGCAGAACCAAAGTCAAAGAATCATTCGGAGGAGGGTTTGAACACTGGTGTAAATCCTGAGCGCCTCCATGCACAAAAGTGCATCTGCCAGGGGCATGTCTGCAGGGCTCTGGGTGGTCCCCATGTCCCCAGTGCTCTGAACGGATTGGGGGGAGGCAGCCACACTAAAGCCAGACAACCCCGACGGCTGAGGCTGCGCTCCCAGTGCTGAGGTGCTCAAAGGGACATGTGAGAAGACGGGTCAAGATTTTCAGAGGTGACTTCTGTTTAGCTGTCAAACTCTAGACACCATGGAAGGCACACGATTTTCCCTACTTTGCATTTCTTGGGCACCAAACCTGCTCAAGGAAGCCCAGTCGGCTGTGTGTGCTTAGGCATATCTTTAGAGTCTCTCAAAAATCCAAGTGTAAAATCACATCACAAAAATCTAAGAGGCCCAAGCCTGGTCAATCTCCATTAATTAATGGGGACTAATTATTGTCTCCCTCTTTTGCCTCTAGAAGTTGCCCAATCTCAGTGCCAAAGTCACCCCTTCATGTGACAAGCAGGGTGTGAACAAGCTGACATAAGAGTTCCTTGTGTGTTCGAGAGTCCAGTGATAAGTAGATATACATGATTATCAAAGCTGTTAATCATTGTGCTGAGCTAATGTCACCCAGTTCTCTTAGAATGGCTTTTACCTCTGTGAAATGCATAGCATGCCAATAAAACAAGAGCGCTCTGTACTGTAATAACCAGCATATCATTAATAATTATCAATAATGAATGCATAATCAACACAGAACTTCTCGTGATGTGTTTATGAAATGGCTGGTCCCTTCATGCACCTCCTTTGGCTGCTATGTTATTATAAGCTATTTTTACTGAACAACTATTTTGGGGGTAGCAGAGATGTAAGAAGGAAGAAACTCTGTTTAAGAGGTAAGAGGAGTCACTAGGATTACCCTAAACATTTTAAAAACTGGAAACATTTAGGGCAAATGCAAAAAGAAAGGCTTTAGCAGCAGAAAGTATGCTGTGAGCAAACAGAACGAACTCCAGTAATACAAGCGTCACCAACAGAAATAATCAAGAATAAACAAAATCCTTGTTGAATTAGCACAGAGGGAGATCTCATTTGTCCTTGGGCTGAATGATACAACACAACTTTTCTAATGATATTATTATTGCAATGCGCTGGAGCAGCACACTGAGTCCCTCATCAAGATAAGGGCCGTTACTGTGGCAGCTTTCTAGGACGGGATGAGCGAGCACTACGAGACCCAGCTTAAAGAGCTTACGGTCAGAACAGAAAAGGCTTCAGGGGAGGGGCTGTCAGCACAGGGAAGGTCAAGGTTACAGCTCCGGGAAAATGGGGTGCATCACTGTGAGCATCATCCCCACCGTCCTCCTCCTCCTGGGGATGCGCAGAGCCGCAGGGTGACCACTGGTGCCATCCCAGTGCGGCACAGGGGGTACTGGTGTCTGCTGCAGGCTTGGGGAAATGCTGGCTCTCACCTTTGCTAGGGGAAATGGCTCTCCTCCCACTTTAGCTCTGGAAGGTGGTGGTTGGAAATGGGCTGAAAGAGGGCAAAATAGGGCAATTGCGAAGGCTGGGTAGTGCAGCCCTGCGTTTTAGCCCGGATCAGGTCCTCCGGCTCAATCCCTGCAGCACAACCCCAGATACATGGCCTGGGCCTTGCTGCAGCCAGCCTCCGGGGCTGCATTTAGCCAAAGAGATGTCTCCAGAAACACCTCCCGAGTGGCAACTCATTCCAGAATGAGTCTGCAGGAGTACTTGAGGTCTAGGCACCAATTTTTAAACATCACATTTAGGTCTGTTGAATCTCAGCCTTAAAATCCTTCCCCGTGTGATTCTAGAGAAGCCACTTCAGAGCCCCAGACCTCAGCGTGTCTCACTGAGGCTGATATTTCTAACTTTTGAAAGAGAGAATAACCATTCCTGAATATTAACCACTGAGTAGCAAGGACTCTGATAAAGACAATTACAGAAATAAACCACCACTTGATAACCAAAAGAAGAAAAAAAAATTATTATTCCCCCTGTGTTATCTGTGTGCTCTGCACCAGTACGTGTTAAGGCAATCTCAGCTGAAAAGATAAAGACATAGCCATCCTTATAAACAAGGATATTTAATTCAATAGATAGAAAGCTCTAAAGGGTTCCAGCTTTGCCGAAGCACTGAGACACTGAGAATTGAAAGAGGTGGAGAGAATTAATTAGACTTCTGATATTATCCCGGTAAATAAAAGTAATAAGCGAAGCTCTGAAAAGGAAGACCTGATTCGTATTCAAACATTTACAGAATAAACAGCTGCTGATTCTCCTATCTAGCCCAGTCCTTATCCTTTAAGGCTGCAATAAGTGACCTCTTAATCCCAGGCAAAAGACTGCATGAGCATCTGGAATTGAAAAGGAAAGCATATTTCCTTCGCTATTCCAATTTCCACTCAATTTCAGTATAAAGTTGTTTGTGTCTTTTTTTCTTTTTTTTTTTTGGTTCCTACAGCGATGTGTGTTTGATGATGAGGTTTTGTGCATCTGAACACTTTTGCAGTCTCCTTTTTTTTTTTTTTTCTCCCCCCCAAACAGGAGTACTGCAGTCCTTCAGCTTGGTTATATCTCCATTGTACTGGCCATGCTCTTAAAGCACTTATAGCAATAATTTCTTGGCATGATGGACAGACTCAGCAATAACCTGATCCTGCAATGCACTGAATAAACACTTTAGCATTTAGTACATGGACACTAATGTGCTGGGAAGTAATTGCTTAGAGGTTTCCAGCCTCAATATAATAATGCAGGGATTGCATTTATACAGCATAGGAAAAAAAATTGTTATTGGCCAAACTTCCTCTCTCCCATTTTGATTAGCGCAGTAGGAGAGAGATGAAGGTAAACACGAGGTGATCCTGGGTTACCAGATCCTTCGAGCACTGGGGGCTGCATTCGGATGCGGCTAGGCTTGAGTGGAGAAATTCTACTGACTTCAGCCCATTTACTCTGACTTTACACCAGTGTTTCCGAGAGAAGGGCCTGGCCATTTATATCCTCCTTCACAACAGTAATGCTGAAACGAGTGAAAGATTAAAAAGCCTATGCTAGCTTGGAAAAAAAAAAAAAAAAGTAGTATCTTCTACAGTAAATACATAAACATGCAGGCAGCAATTCCCCGGGTGAGCTGAGCTTAAAAAAAGCTCAGCGGAGTTAGCAGAAGTAGAATGAACTGTGTAGAAGCACCAAAGTTTTGCATTCCACTTATGCGAATAATTACTCTAGCCCTCATCAACATTTCTCTGCTTAAATAGCATTTATAAATTAAAGATGCCTAAACTTTAAATGGAAACTAATTTAGGTATTTTCTTCATTATTAAAAACTTTTTCCCTGGACACTTCGGGCTCATAAATGATTATGAAACAGTTTTGCTATTATTATTTTTTTTTCTTTGCCTTTCCCCCTTCCTAAGCACTGTGAATGACTCCTTAATGGCATGCAGAGTGTGGTTACCTCTAGGATAGAGAAATGCTGCTCGAAAACATTTTCTTTTTTAAAATATTTGATTTTAGAGCTACCAAAAAAAATATTCAGAGGACCAGAATAAAATAAAAGGAACAGCTTTCCCAATGTATTATTAATACCAATAAATGGGAGCTGGCGGATTTAAAAGCCAAGATGTAATGCATTTTCCTGGAGCAGTGAGCCTTTAAACAAGTTCGAGTTATTGAGATTGTGTAGTAAAAACTGGTAAAATGAAATATCTTTTCAGATAGGATAATAAAGACAGGCTATATTAACATACCCTTCCTGGGAAACACTAGCTCAGAAGAAACATTAGCTGCTGTTCTTTATTGACTTGGTTGTGGGAAGGTTGGCAAGTGACCTGCAAACGGGATTTTTAACTCCTTGTTGGGATCTGGGAAGATCCAGATGAGGTGGGGAGAGGCACGTGGTGCCTGCGGCTGTGACATTCCCCCTCTGGCTGCTGAGCCTGGCACCATGAGGGGCTTCACACCCGCACCTTCACGGGGCTGCCACCCACGGCTCGGGATGGGGCGAGCGCCTCGGGGGGACAGAGGGAAGGGGATCCCAAGGGTATAGCCTACACCGGGATCCTTGCTGCCTCACTGTTCCCTGGGCCATGGCCATGCTCCTGTGCCCTGCCCCAGCCCGGCACTGTGTCTTTCCAGGGAAACTGAGACAAGAGGATCAGGGCACCGGGACGCACCAAAGACTTTGAATTAAACTCCTGTCAAAGGGCTAAGGCAGCCAAGGAGTGCTAGGGGAATTTACACCGAGCCTGCACAGGGAATAGTGAAAGGAGGAAGGAGGATGGTGTGGAGTGAGGAGAGAAGATGCCAGTGGAGGGGCAAGGGACGGGCAAGGGTCCGATGCCAGTGGTGGACCGCAGCTGTCAGTCACGGCAGCATGGCTTGTTTTACACTTAATATATCTGCCTTGTCACACATCAAAATGCAAGCTCTCCCGTGGCCAGTGTCCCCCAGTATCCTGGCAATTTGTTACTCTCAGCGTTGTCAGTTCAAAGTTCATCTATCTCTAAGAGCGTCTATTAACCCCTGCAGCCCCCCCAGTATTTTCATGACTCCGACTGCAGTAAGGACTGAAGCACTGGTAAGTTACTCTGTGCTTTCCATACTCTTAATTATCCCACTGTTCTCATGGCCCCTGGGAAGTTCAGAAAGGGTGGATTGCTCTTAGTGCACTAAATTATTCTCCTCTTATGGACATGTAAGTCCAGCATTTTTTTCAGGCAGCTTTTCCTGTTTTCATCACCTCTTTCCTGCTGCAATCCATATTCCTGCTGGCCTCGCTAGGGAGTTGGATGCAGATTGATGTTGGAGGAGAGGGCATCTGATCTCTTCTAGCTGAGGTGTCCACCTGACAGTGACTGTCTCCCTCCTTTGGCTGCATACCAACCTCAGCTCGCCAGGTGAAGCTCAGCGT
>JAVJGJ010000062.1:12276038-12289009 GCA_035590215.1 Microhierax caerulescens | reverse complement strand
CAGGTGAAGCTCAGCGTCGAGCTTCAGCAGCTAAAGTTGGCGAGACGTACCCACCCACCATCACCGTGGAAGTCAGATGCCTGGCTCGTGCTGAAATGCAACTGCTTGAAGCACTTGTGAAAGTCTCATCTGTGATTGCACAGGGAGCCTTCCTGCTGGGTCTGAGAAAATGAAATCGGTACTTTTGACTGTGAAGACTTTTCTTTATAAGTTTTCTCATTTTATTTATTTTTTTTGTATATAAATTATTATTATTATTAAGCTCCTTTAAAGAGAACTAGTGTCTTTCTCCTAGTCTGTGGCCTAATTCTGCCTCTGCCCTGGGTGGGTACAGTGCTGCTGCACTTGGTGGTGCTGCTTAAGGTCAGCGCAGCAGCAGCAGCCGCTGGGGTCAGGGTGCTGCCTGCTTGGAGCAGCCTCCCAGCCTGCACGGCCGCAGCTGAGGGCACACCGGCAGCCATACATCTGTAACTGCTGGGGGGAAGAGCATTTTAAAGGTAAAGAAAGAGATTTAAGGAAGGGAAAAAAATGAGCAGAGATAAGGCTGAGACAGTGTCAGAAAGATGGAATATACATCTTAGAGAAAATCTAAAAGCAGATCATTACCCAAAAAATACTTGCTGTAAGCAACAGTTTGCAGCGCAGAAGGAATATTTGTCCACCAATGTTTTGATGGCCTTTCCATGTCTTCTTGTTTGCTTCCACCGAGGGGTAATAGCACTCGGAGCTTAGAAATGGGTGTTTGGATGTGGCCGTGGGATACTGGTGTCTGCTCCTAATCCCAGCCTGGCTGCGTGATGCTCACTGGGCACCCACCCCACCGTGCCTCAGGGAGCTGGCAGTGCTGTGCTGGGGGCTGCACACCCCGAAACAGAGAGCGCTTGAGCCAGGGGGGTTCTATACACATGGGGATTAATTCGGATAACTGAGGACCAGTTGTTGGGGGTCAAGACTCCAGGTCCCTTTGAGCATCTCCTCTCCAATGGTGGGTGCCCTGAACAGGGTGCTCACAAAATGCTCCCTCCCCTGCTGCAACCCTCCAGCTTCCACAGTGTCACTGCTCAGGGGCTCCTTGACCCAGAAAAGGTATTTTGTGTTTAAAAGCAAGAGATGGGCTGTAAATTTAAATTCTGTGGCATCTTTTCTTTTGTAGTTGGCATGCCTTACTCCTGTTCAGTTTAGCTCTTTTTCAAGCAGATTAAACTAAACTGGTACACAGCACTCTTATTATAGAATAAGTGCTCACAGAGAGAGCTATTCAGGAATAATTATTCTGGTTTAAACATTTCTGAATAATTCTATGCACAGGCAAGTTCTGAACAGAGAGACAGCGGGTTGATGTGGCATGCAGATGGGGGAGCACAAGGAGCCGTAATACACTGTAAGAGTATTTGTGCTGGAGTCCCTATTCGAAATGTTAACACATCCAGTCAGGAACAGAAACCCACCAGGTGATCAATATATCCCGTGAAAACCAACATGATCATGGTGAATCCTGACCATTAAATACGCCCAGCTAACTTCTGAATGAGGCACATCGCAGAGCTTACTCCCCCAAATAATTTAGCAAATAGGTTTGAATAATGAACGCAATCCAGAAAAATCACCATCTGCTTATGGACAATTTGCAAACAGAAAAAAAGTAGCAGCTTTCTTTTAATAAACGATCTGTTATGAATTATTCAGGCGGCTCTTATTAACATTAGGATTCCTAATTTCTCCAGGCAGCCCTAGTGTAACGACACTTTATGATTCCTCTGCATTTTCCATCCAAGACCTTCCGAGCACTCTTCAGACCTTCTGGAGGTAACCCCACAGCCTCCTTTGAAGGAGACCGTGTCTCTGTTTGTCAGGGGGTGAAGCGGAGACACGTCTAATAACGTGTTGTTCTGCAGCCTTTGCTCACTGGTATCAGTGTGCACGTCAGCTTCTGCCATTGCCATTTGCAATCGCTCTGGGCCCTGCTTTCACGCTGACGCAAAAGAATGCTGCAGGTGAGCGAACGTGGCGATTTAAAGCATGCTCGAGCGTCGCAGGGACACAAGATTTGTCCTTTATATCCCATTTGGTAGCGGATTGCTTCAGCTTTAACTGCAAAATGATTGCTGTAATGTCTAAGGTCCAAATATTCAAAGGTATTTTGGTACTGGAGAACACAAAAATAGGTGCCTAAATTGCCATGGCAATACAAGTCACTAATATAGTTGAAAATAAATGCAGGGGAAAATACAATTTTTCCAATTTTTATGGATATAAACCACGTGTATCTACCTACGTTCTTTTTACCACCACTTCACTAGAAATGTAGAAGTCTCTATTTGTGACAAATTGTCTCGTTTTACAAATCTTTTACTAAAGCAACGGTACCTTTGTAGTGACAGTATTCCCAACAATGGAAATTGAACATTTGCAGTCTGGAATTACACGGTGTGAGTTATGAGTCAGCATTACCCACTTATTATGGAAAGGTGATGGTTCCTGTATTGCTATTTGAGCAGAGAGATTTACACCATAGCAAAAGCCTAATGTGTAGAGAACACGAGGTTAAAATCACCCTTAATTCTAGCTTTATGGAAATTAAATGTTAGGGGTTTTCATTATAGACAAGTTGTGCTAAAAATGAATCCTCATTAACAGAATGCTATGATACACGGTTACATCTTCCCTGCTGGCCAGAATGTACTGTCTCTGAATTTAGCTTAATTTCATATGGCATTTTCCTGCTCACTCTTCCTCCTTCACAGTTCAAGAATAGGAACAGCTCTTACGGCTGAAGGACAGAAGCTGTTTCTCATTAAAGTATCAGAGTTTAGAGAAAACAACCCAATTCATCTACTCTCCCTACATGTCACTAAACACACCCAGCGTGCAGCATCTCAGATGCCTGGCAGATGACGTCCTCAGCCACCTTCAGAGCCAAGCCTGCCGCCTCCCTCGCCTCACACCCTGGCGCCCCAGCCTTTCCATGTTGCCTTCTCATTTCCAAATCAAACACATCTTTATTAACCTCTGACTTGCCCGAGTAAATTCTGAGGTTTCCTCGGGGAAACAAAAATCAAATCCTCGCCATACTTCAAGAAATAATATGGCAGTTGGTAAAAAGGCAGGCACAATCTTGGATTTGTAGCTCAAGGAGAGAGAGGGTCAGAAAACTTTATAGCCTGGGTGTGCACCAAGCCACAGCGTACCTGCGGTGGCAGCCTGGTGTCTGGCTGGGAGTGTTACAGCCTTCTAATACAAGGCTGCCTGGCAGGGAAGTCGAGATGATAAGTTCTGTGAGATAGGATGGAGCCCGAAGGTTACGATTTGTAACTATGAAAGACCTATCCCAGTAATACTTTATTTGGAAACAGCACTTCTTACCTCTTGGCAAATCTGGGGCCCTATCCTTGCTGGGGACCTTGGGCACAGTTGTGATGCTAGCTAAATGAATGGCACTAATAAAGTAACAAAAGCCTCCCCAGAAGAGGCAGCGTTTAAAAACCAAAGCAGTTCAGGCGTAAGCCTTTTTCCCCTGGGTTATCGAGGTAGATGTCACTCGGAGATTGCATTCCAGCCTTACCTGGAAATTGTAACTATATAGAATCACACTCCTTCCCCCCAGACTTACAACAAGAAAGAGGGCAGAATGCGGCTGTCAAGGACAGTAACTCTTTTATATTGTCATCATCTCCATGGATATTTGATACCACCTATGAAACTTGGACAAGGGACCAGCTGCATGGCTGCTGCTGCTTTTGCCTCGTGCTGAGATTTTTAGCAGGTGGAGGTGGAGAGCCTCCATGTCCTCATCTGTACAGCTGGAGCAATGCACACAGCAAGTGTAACCAGGAGGGCAGAGGTTGAATTCAACACTTCAGCACCCATCAGCATTTCTAGGGGTGAGCCTCTGCAGCACTGGCCACCGGGCTCAGATTGATGTACCCAGGCAGATGCCTATCCGTAGCACTGGAGTCGCTCTCCCTGCTTTCCCATTTCGCTGGGATCTCCCAGTACCCCGATACTGGGAGCAGCTGCTGTCCCTGCTACTACACTGCCTCACTTAGTACCCCTGCAAGGATGCTCCAGCTGGGGCTGTCTCCCACCCCAGCCCCAGGACTGGCACCTGGAGTGATTTAGATGAGTGGCCTGACTAAAGTGGTGCCCGGTGAGGAAGGGCCACTCTAGTGTTCCTCTGCTTCTGCACCCAGATCCAAAGGTGACCTGATGTCCCCCCTCCTCAGATGCTGCTCAATGTGATGCAGTAGCATGGTCCCAGTGTTTCCACATCCTTGTGCCGGTCGCTGTGAGTTGACTTGCAAGTGAAGGAGAAGAAATCTTCCCTGGCTTCCCCTCCCCAGCCTCTCTGCTCTGTGTCCTGGTGGCATCCGACTTGCCTGGCTGAGTCCTGTATGAGTCTCTCCTCCTTGCTGAACTGCCGTGGTAAATCAGGATTAAACTACGGTCTCTGCTGCATCATAAAACCTTTAGCTCTTTAGCACCAGTTGAGAGGCAGTACCGCTCTCAGCCTCATCAGGAATGGTTTTCTTTTACAAATGTTCACTGACCGTAACTGTCCCCATCGACTCTCTTCCCTACCCTCACTCACTGCATCCAGCCAGCACTGTACTCTGAGGACAAGTGACGGTAGAAGGAAGTAGTTTTTTTCTTTAAAAAAAAAAAGAAAAGAAGAAGAAGAAAAAAGAGGAAAATACACAACAGTCCATAAATCTAGTTCTCCTGCCTGATCATTGCTTCCCTCCATCTCCCTCTGGCATTGTCAGAAAGTGGCTCTTGGAACAACCTCTTAAAAATGTATCGGCAAGAAGAAGGGAAATTGTTCTCAGTGACAACAATACTGTACACATATTTGTGTATTTATTCTGAAGATCAAATTGATAACAACAGGTCCCTTCATGCCTGCTGATTTATCTGCTGAACAGGTATCTATGCCGTATGCACCGCATGGCTATAACTGTCATGGCTGATACAGGGATAAGATGAATAACCTCTGCAGATTTCAGGTACAAGTAGGAAAATGTAATCATAACTCACTTTAGAACCAAGTGATACATATTTATACTTTGCCTATCACAGGCTAGCAAGCCTTTCCCTTTTATTTTGCATTCATGGACCTGTGATGCACATCAATCTTTTTTTCAGTTTGTTAATATTGTTGTCACTCAACTGAAATTTATCGTCACATGACTTATGATTGGGAGACAGTTTCATCTGAGGAACATTCTCTTAATTTACTGTATTCAGATTTCCTCTCCTGGCTTGACTCTGCATCACAAAGACCAACACTTTGCTCGTTTCAAACGTGTTCTTTTTCCCTCTCAAACTAAAAGCAGTAGATGTCATAACTATATACTGAACAAGAACAGAAGCTGAAGTAGCAAAATAAAATGGGTATAAAATTTAAGTCAGACCTACAGGACTTAATGGATGGGCTCAAATGGCCATGGCTGATTTCTCTGGGGAGACCTGGTCTTGAAGGACCCTCTTTGGACCTTGGTGGTCTTCCCCATAGCAAGAAGAGTGTAAATGACCAACTGCAGCAGCCCTGTGCAAAGGCAGTGACAAAAGCAGATTTAACTACTTTGGGCCATTTTTTAGGTCTTTAAAGGGCTCCTGCACTTCCAGTCTTACCATTGCTCCCTCTGGATTTTATGCACGAGCAAAGCAGCAGCGCGGGGGCCAGCTCTGTCCATGGGATGACGGGTGCACCCGGCTGGGGAAGGGTAGACCTGGCCACTGTAGAGAAGTCTCCACCGTCAAACTTCACTGAAGGAAAAATCTAACTTTTCTTTCTTTCAATCTTTTTTTAGAGATCATAAATATTTATGAAGAGCCTGTCAGTCATTTTTAGGGTTTCTGACTGAGTGTGTCACAAGAGAAGGGCTTTTATGAGGATTTATAGTAAATTGCAGTAAATTGTATTCCTGTCAGGGAGCACAGAGGAGTTGCACCATGTCAGGGGAAAGCAAGCAATCTCTGCAGTATGGCAGCAATGCTGCAGGGCGAGTCAGTCCCTGCCCCGGGGGTCATGGCGAAGCCTGTGCACTTTCCAGGCGTCACCTCAGCCCTCCAACTTCAGTGAGGCACGGCCAGGAGAAACTCCCAGGAATCACAACAAACCGTCCTCATCTAGCAGGCTGAATATTTTACATGATTTCTCCGTGGCAAGGTACTGCCTCTACAGAAAACCACAATGCACGCCGGTGCCAGATACTACATCCAGCTCTAATGCTCCTTTAACTGCATCCCAGCAGGAAACCAGTCCTGAATTCTCACACCAGCAGGATTTTGGGACTTTAAGGGATGTAAAAGTGGGCCTGTGACATCAGTGCAAGAGTAAGCATTAGAGAGACTTTTCCTGCAATAAAGCAAATCAGACAGGGCCAGAGCATGTTACAGGAGTGCATTACTGCAACTAATAATGTCACTAAAGTGAGAGCAGGAGCCAGAGGCTGCTGTAGCCCCACGCTTCATCAAACCATGCTGCAACATGCTTATCACACAAAAGTTCTTTGTCCTCAAAAAAAAATAATAAATATTTCTGAAAGACTACACCCAGTGCAGTCCTTGCACAGAATCTATTTTCCCATCGCCTTGTCAATTCCAGAAAAAAAAGCAGGACAGCAGCATCACTTGTCCCTGGTATTGTAACCAAAGACCTTCTCTCCCCCAAACTACATCCCAGTTGTACTAAAGCATAAACTGTTCTTTATCCCCGATGCAGTGCCTCAATCCTATCAACTTTCAAACAAATGAGAAAGTACAACATTTTTTTAAACTGTCACAATTTCTTCTGATTTTGCTGCTCATCATTAGGACTCCAAAAGATTAAAGGAAAAACTGATGGCACCCCAACACTGAGGCAAATCCTCCACGGATCACAGCACGTTAACCTGAAAGCAATAGTCTGCATTATCCTACCAGCTCCAGAGCCATGCTATTATTCTTTGGATGATTCCATCACTTTATATTTTGCTCATTAAAGTGGGGGAAGAATGTCAAGATCACATTTTGCCCAACAAGAAAGACGTGTGAAGATGGGAAGTACTTTTGCATTAATTGAACCAAGGATGACATTGTGAGCAGCTTTGAGCCCCATAAATCTAGAGAGGCTCTTGTCAGATAAAGTATCAATGCGCTTTATCAAACTTTGTCCATAGATTTATAGAGTGCTCAGACCACAGATCCGTAGTTCCTCAATGTAATCACTTTGGCATTTTCTAGCTATGCTACCAACCTCAATGTGAAATAATGGAATTTATTGACAGAGAAGCAGGCACTGCAATTTTGCTCTTGTTTAGAAAAATTGCCCATCAATGAGGTGTCGGTGGAGAAAGACAAAAGATACTACAGTAAAAGGACGATCTCCTGACTCTTGCTGAATTGGTAGATGAGCCATTAGCTTCCGTGGAGGGAAAGGGGTGGCCACTCTTCCACTCTGCTTTTTGCTTACAAGTTGTACTGCTCCAAGACAAAAAAAAAAACCAAAAAAAAAACCCAACAAAAAACCCCAAACCCCAAACACCAAAACTTAGGCTTGTTTCCAATCTGCTGAATTTGCAGTCACAGGTTGCAAGTCAGAAGCCTGGGTCTGTGTTGTTTTGGTTAAGCTATCACAACATTTAACCTCCTAATAATACAGGTCTGTCTGCACAGCTCCTGTTCACACCTCACTGTCTTAAAACAGGTAACTACCACTGATGGCATTAGGTAAATGGGTATTACTCTTCCTCTCAACATTAGGGGATACAGAGTGTATGAGTTTGGGAAAGACTTCACATAAGGCTGAACAGAATATCTCTTTTACACTGTTCTAAGTCCCCTGATGTCTTGTTTGGTTTCAGGAAGGAAACAGGAATCTTGCCAGGAATTCTTAACAAAACCGGATTTACATTTCTTGCAGGGAGTGGGAATGCATGTTCATGTGGGCATCAATTTATAATGCACTGTGTGTCTTGAAGCATCCTCCCAGAGACGGCTGCTTGAGCTGGTGCATGGTCTAACGCTTGGTGAGCAGGACTTCTGGGTCTTGCTGTGATAAAAGGGACTGCAGTATGGGACTGCGAGTGTTTCTCCCATTGCCTTCAGATCACCTTGATTTCCACAATTAGTATGACCTTCCTCTGTATTGATTGTCCTCTCAGAGTGCTCAAAATATCTTAAAAATCTTTCCTCAAAGAAATTCTATTTTCTACCTGCCAACACCTGAAAATACTTTATGATTGAATGATGGTTAGAGCCTAAGCCAGATGATGACCCCCCCAGGAACACACTTATGCTTCTGTTGAAAAGTCCTAATCATGTCATCAGCAGATAATGATGCAAGTTGCCTCCCACTGGGTTCTACTAATCCTGCTTCCCCCAGCAAACTTTGATGCCTATTACTGCTCCAACTGGTATTACAAGGTGCTCAAATAGAGACGAGAACTACAGGGTCTGCTGCTGTATGGACAACTTGGGACTCCAGACAGGAATCCTGCTCCTTTATTTCTAGAAATACAGAGATGATGCACACAAACTGAAAGGCGTACCTGGTACGCAGATACATCTCATCCCTCGTTTCTCCCTTGGCATTGACTGCAAGACAGTGTCACTTGCTCCTTAAATGCCACTTCGTTCTGATACCAAAACACTTTGTGGGAGACACAGAGGTGGGAGTGAGTTCATTCTTCTGTGCTGCAGCAGCCCAGGCCCCAAATGAAATTGGGGCTCTCTTGCTCTAGGCAAGATATACACACTTAGAAATACTGCCTGGCCTCAAGCACGCAGTGTTCAAGCAGATGAAGGAAAGGTGGAAGGGGAAGCAGAAATCCTGAAGAATGAAGTGACTCGCCTCAGGCTGCAGAGAAGGTCAGTGGCAGAGGCAGAGCCCAAGGAGCTTTCTAAATGCTATTCCTGCTAGCAGGGACCTTGACCTAAGAGATAATCAGAAATGAAGCATAAGCAGTCTCAAGCCTGTGTCTCTGGGCTAGGACGAATTCCTTACTTTGATGTGACATTTTAAATTGCGCAAAACTCCTGGCCTTCTCACCGTGCCTCGGTGACCCTTAGGGAACAAAAGGGGATACGCAGTAAAGGGCAGCCCAAGCAGAGGAGACAGGCTAAGAAATATAATACCAGAACAAAGCACCATGATTTCCTGGCATCAGCAAAACACCGAATTCCAGCCCAGCCACACGCAGGTGTTCAGTCACAGACGATAAATGGCAATGAGGACGGTTGCATAACACTGCCATGTAGTGGGACAGGTACATAACACGGAGGGGACTAATTTCAGACAGAAAGCTCCTGTTGGAAGAGAATGACTGGCTTGTAACATACCCCTGCTACATGGACATTTCCCAGTTGTGAGGCCATTTGGAAGCACGCCTTTTGAATCTTGCCCTGGGACCGTAGGATGTCGTGCTTAAAAAGACATTGTGCAGCCAGGGATGGGAGCGCTGCTCGGCATCTCACAAGGAAAGCCTGTTCTCACAAGATTTCCAGTCAAACTGAATAAACCCACGGCTCAGAGAACTTACACACAACCAAACTCCCTGTATGTAAGGACAAGGCACATCCTACATCCCACCTGAAGCTGATTCAGAAGTAGTGTCCTCTTGTGACCCTGCTGCCAGGTGGGCTGCCGTGTCCTAGTTCTGCCCTAAGGAGATGGATAGACATTTCCCAGCAGTTAGAGTAATTAAAACAGTTATGGACTTTCTGAGGTGAGGTGTTATATCTGACTGTACAAGCACTCTCTCTGTGTCCCTGCATGACACTGGGGGAAGTCCCATAGACAACCACTACCCTTCCAGTGAAGCAGTGGCAGCATCCAGCTCCAGAGAGGCAGTAACACCTTAAACACACTCAGCCGATGCCTTGTGATAGTCTGGCAGTACCATAATTTCCAGAGTGCTCCTTTAAAGCAACATTTTTGTCTCTACTTACTATTAGTCAACTTATTCTCCTGCTTCAGCATCACCTGTAAACCAAAACCTCCTCCCAGCCCAAGGAAGGAATTCACATCACTGAGTCCTTGTGGGCTCTCGGCACAGCCCCACAGGCAATACAACGGCCCGAGGCAGCCGTCATGATGAGACTCCTGAGTGACAGCATGTTCAACAGCTCAAAAGCTACTTGCCATTTGAACACACTACCTGTGCTTTCCCTGCTCCGATTATTCTGGCTCCTTGTGCTTGGCCCGGCAGCAGGGTAAGCCAAATATGCTGTGCTCAGACTTGAAAAGAAATTGGCAGCAAATGACTGCAAGTGCGATCGAATGGTGTGACTCGCTATTCCTGCCCAACCAATGTGTGCCCGACTAGAGGGGAAAGGTACAAGTGAGCCTCTGAAAAAGGTACGGCTGTTAGTTCCTACAGGGAAATCCACCCACACATTCAGATTTTATTCTGGTCAAAATGCATTTGCTTCATCTCACCTCCACCTGGTCAGAGTGAACCAAAACCCTATTTCTACTTCTGCATATCCTATGACCTTGCTGAGTGTCATGATGTAACTTTAGTATAATTTTGCCTCTCTTTTTCTCCATTAAATACATGGGGAAAGACACTAAAGACTGTGCTGGTGATGCTGGAGTGTGTAGTGTCACACTGTGCAGTCTACAAATGAAATGTAGTCATGATGATATTTAGTAAATGAAACAAGGAGAGAAGATGCATGCTGGGGAGAAGCACAGAGAGAAACATCATAGAACAAATTAACAAATGTCTGATACGGCAGTGAGGTGTCTAGAGTTTGTTACCAACAGGAGATTGCAATATGGCTCCAGAGAGTGGTGTGTTAACGATGCTCTCTCTTGGTTTCTGAGGCCTGTATTACCCTTGTCAAAGAAACCACAGTTACAGCTGTTTCCTCTGTGGATAGCAGCGATAAGGCAACAAGAAAAAGCAGAGTGAATTCTTTTTGAGACGTTGCTATCCCGCGACAGCAAAAAATCCACAAAAGTGGGCAAGTACCAAAGAAGAAACTGTGCTGTGTACCTTTACTAGAAAAAAGTTCCTTAAAATAAGGAATGGCCAATTCATTAGCCCAAAGTTTACTAAAAAATATTGTGCAATAAGAGTTTGTTTTGTACGTTAGCTACAGTGCATAACTGCTTCTTGCACTTTAAAGTGCAGTATCCAAAACACATACTGCAACGAGGTATTGCAGAACATGAGCACTGCTTCCAGGCGCACACACACAAATGTACTCAAACATGCAGCAGCTTCCTTCTGCTTTGTCATGACCCTGAATTAATTCTCATGTTAACTGTGCACTTCTTTATAACTAGCCTAGGCTCTTAGATTTGCACCTAGCCGACTTGGACTTACAACGGGCTTCCTAGCCTCCTCTGCGCTTGATATTTCCATCTGGGTCTGTCCACCACTGTGCCCAGAGGGCTGCAGATATCCAGAATGCCTCTTGCCTGGCTCAGTTTCAGCATGGATTGGGGTTAAGCATGGTCCAAACAAAACAAGACTGGCACAGAGTTCACTGGTTGTGATGGTACAGAGAGGTTTGCTTTGGAAGGCAGTTGGTGCTGGAATGAGATCCAAAAGCTAAGGTCCCTTCCAACTTAATTTGTAGGTTTGTGGTAGTAGAGATGAGTTGTTAATTCACCCTTGACAGCTTTGTTGACAATCGATGTATAGTCCTTGGAAATTAACTAATGAGGATCAGTGATGTCTCCTATTTATTTTTAAGGATATGAAAGGACATTACCCATCATTTGGTAGAGAAGCAGAGTGATTTCTATAATTAGAGACATGAGTAGAAACAACTTGATCCCGTGATGGGGTAGGAAACCTCCAGAGCTCAATTGGGATAGTATCTCTCCTCTAACAA
Source organism: Microhierax caerulescens (assembly GCA_035590215.1). Classification (NCBI taxonomy): domain Eukaryota; kingdom Metazoa; phylum Chordata; class Aves; order Falconiformes; family Falconidae; genus Microhierax; species Microhierax caerulescens. Next base: position 12,277,180 of record JAVJGJ010000062.1, on the reverse strand, counting down.
AGAAAAGTGGCTGTTCTGCAGGACAGCAGTGATAGGCATCTTGGAGCCAAACTTTGCTGGAAAGAAGCTGCACAGTACACTACAGCGATGACCAAACCTGAAGTATTAACACATTGGCCAGTGAAAAGCCCTGGGTCCCCTCTCATGGAGGTTCTAGATCAATATGGTATTGGCAAACAAGTATGTAAACTGGTGCCCTTGAAAGGAAAAATGGGGCAGAGCGCTCTGAGCTCTCCAAGTGATCTGATCTCTGGTGTTAAAGAATCTCTGAGCGTAGCACAGCTCCTCTAACTCACTAGACTCTAAGTCAGATTAATACAAAAGCATCTTCTGACAAGACCATTCCCCTCTCCTGTATTATGTGATTCTGGGAGAAATTTTACCTTGTCACCAATTAACCATCCAAAATCCAGAGAATAAAGATGTAGAGATTTTTATTTTTTTTTCTATCTGTGAGGATCTGCCCTGCCACTGCATGCTATACATATCTCTGGTATTCTCAAGAGAAATAATAGGCTCATGTTATTTGTTTTAATCTCCATGACCTTGTGGCATTGTAGGTGAAACACACACACATGCCAGAGAAAAGGCTCAGGAGAAAGAAGAGTTTGTGAGGTGGAGAAGGAAGGCTGATCATCTTGACTGAAACAGGAGAACAGGTAAAATTCAGAAGGGCAAGTTGCAAATTAACCAATATTTAAAAAGGGAGGTTAATTAGTGAAAGTTAGACTGACACTTTCATACTAAGTCACAAGATGTTCTTAGCATCGTACTATCTTACACGGTGCACATCAAGTAGACTTGATCTCCTAATCAATAGACACATAGGGATTAAAGCAGAGCTATTTCCATTATTTTATTTTTTTTTTAAGAAAAGAAAGAAAGAAAAAAGGACATGACTATCAGGGGGATTGGATGGCTCAGGGGTCTGTTAATAGGATAGAGCATTGCTCACATTTCAAGGTCTTTGGTCTGATTACAGACCAGGTCAATAGGGAGAATGAAAGCCATTGCATTTAATGGCTGGTTAGTGATGGATGTGAAATGAATTGATGGTCTCAATCCAGTTCAGAGCAGGCTTCACGAAAATACTTTAACCTGTCTTGCTTTTTTTTTTTTTTTTTTTTTTAAAAAAAAATCAA
>JAVJGJ010000062.1:12245085-12275938 GCA_035590215.1 Microhierax caerulescens | reverse complement strand
GATCTGGCTTCACGAAAATACTTTAACCTGTCTTTCTTTTTTTTTTTTTTTTTTTTAATAGAAATGCAGAGATCTGAGGAAGGAAAAAACTGAGATTAAAGTACCCAACTAAGACATCTTTTGTCCATTCCCACCTTTGCTCTGCAATATCTCCCAGCTGCGGCAAATCACCTGGTTTCTCACAGGTTCAGTTCTCTTTACATAAAGCAGAGATGACATTTGACTGCCTTTTCTTAAGGCATAAAGCTAAACACCTGAATGTTGAGGCCAGGGTATGGCAGGCTTGGGTACCCCTTAGGTCCCAAGGGGACCCATGTCTCACGTGCCCCTCTGCTTTCAGGGACCACCCCTTTGCCTGGAAGTCAGGCAGCAGAACAATGCTCCTAGATGCTTCCTCAGAAAGCCTCAGTCCTCAAGGCCATTAATCAGTCACCTTTCTTAAGCACTAAATTCATTTAAGGGAGGGAAAAATAAAAAGTAGAGCAAAGAAAGAGCTAGGTTTCATAATATGGGAAGACTGTGACTGGGAGTCTGCCTTTGAAGCACCTACAAGAGAATCTAATCAAGGCATTTGCTATAAAGAGAAAATCGATCACAGAACATTTTTAACATTTAAAACATGTCTCTGTTTGGACAGCTGAGACATCCCATTACTGTGAATGACACGCCAGATCAAGGGTCTACACAATTTGAAAGAGCTGTAAATCATTCCCAGACCTTCAGGCACACAAACATTTACAGAATTGCTTTAAATTATTTGTAAATAATGGGCCAAATCCATCCCTGGGTGCGGAGTGGCTATCTGCCATGGGTGTCAATGAGAACAGCACTGCCTTACTCCAAGGCTGAGATGAGTGGGTGGATACACAGGCCAGGTGCTGGTGTGGTGCAGGGGGATTTGGAAGATGACAAGGTGACACCCACCTTACACCCTGCACACCCACTCAGCAGAGCACAAACTGATGGGCAGCGGGAGCTGTACAAATATACGTCCAAAAGTCATGGGTGTAAATGCAAGCAGGGGCAGTGAGCAGCTTTTGTGTATTTTTACACCCTTCTGAGGCACTTATTTTGTCCAAAGCTTTGATGAGCCAAACACAAAGATAACAGAGCAGGGAATAATTTACAGGCTGATGAATGAGGGTGAGTACGAGGGCACAGAAGAGTTGGATTCCACTAACATAGGTGGCCTCTTCATTCACTGAATGCCAGCCTTCGGTCACACTGGAAGCAGCTGGTGCCCCTTATGCTCTCCAGTAGCTGGCTGACACCTACTAGGTTGATGTGGTTTAATTGATCACAATCATTAAAAAAACCGCACTACGTCTTGGCTGCTGCTGTTCTCACAGCACTTTCTCTGAGGGGTCACTGTCATTAACTGTTTCACACATGGGGCACAACAAGCTGGTGTGCCTTGAACAATGTCATCCAGCAGGACTTAGGGGGAGTAAACCCAGGTCTCCTGAATACTTTGCTGACTGGGCCACCCTTCCTCATTCTCTTCTGGAATAAAAGCGTTCACTGGGGGCTACATTACCTATTTTTGCAGGTGAAGGGTTCAGGATCTCAGGAGATGCCTACTCAGCTCATGCAAAAACCTCCAAGTCAATGGCAGTGTGCTCTGCAAACTGGGATGCACCAGCACTGAGGGCCTCACTCCTGGGTCTCCGGGGTGAGCAAAAAAAGGTTGAAGCTTGGAAAGAGCTGGGACACAAGGCAAACCCTGTAGTTTCTGAAGACACAGTCCATGACATCCAAACACACTCAATGGGAACCAACGGTAAGACTCTACAGCCTGGCCCTGGCATCCTTGACCATATCTTAATGTTTCAGATTACAGCTTTTAATAACAGGATGTTTTAACATGAGCCAGGATGGAATCAGTGGGGTTACCGGGACGTTACAGTGGTGTTAGGGAAGCAGCCCTCCTGCTTGGCTCATTACTGCTCCTGGAAGTCAGTCTGTGCAGACTCGACGAGAGTCACATAAGCGGTAAGTTAATGGGCTGCTGTTACTGCTGCCTCTCATGACCAGGTCTGTTAATCTCAACAGAAACTGTACTAAAGAAAGCCCTATTAAGGAGGACTTTAATAAGGGGCTGATTTGTAAACACTTATGACCCCGGCCTCATTTGTAACGTAAGGAATATGTGCGCTCTCGCCTCTTGCCTGTCTGCTAAACTTTAAAAAGGCCATTTGCTGTGATACATTGCCCTCAGAAAACTCAATGGATTTTCCTAGAACATTTCCTACAGACTTTCTGTTGAAACTAAATGGTACTATCCATGCTGAATTACTCTAAAATCTACCTAGCAGCTCCTGCTGATGCGTATAGAATGCTTGACAGCCGAAAGGAGAATAAAGCATCCCTGTTCCCCCTCCACTTTCCTGTGGTTGCTGCCAAGGATGGAGGCAGCGTTCCCTCTGTGGGGAGCCTGTGTGGTTTCTCTGACTCAGAGACACCTCAGAACATCTGTAAAGAGCATTTATTGATTTGTATTTGCACATTTGGTAAAGCAAACTGCAGAATGGATATTATATAATGAAAAGTCTTTTTTTTCTTTTTTCTTTTGTACAAATATTAAGGGCCAGATTCTAGCCTGAGTGACATCCCAAGCAATCCTATTGGAGCGCCAGGAAATTGCACCGAGGAGGTATAAACCAGAAGGAAATCTGGCCTGCTGTATTTACCTTCTGGTTGAGATCAATACAAAATATCAAATCTCTCTCTCTGATTTTTTATTTTATCCACACCCCCTCAAGTGCAGAGGCTAAACCTCACATGATAAACTAAACAAATGGATTTGGCACTGAAAAATCCAGAACTTGAAAGGTTGATAGGTGGTCCCAGTTTGGCATACAAAAACCCTTCCCAGACCAAAATATTAGCTTAGAATAGTATCCTCAGTTGAAAGGCCCAGGATTACACAGACCAGACAAAAAAAGCCTTAGAACCAGTCTGCCCCTGTGCCAGCAAGCAGAGGGATAACCTGCACTGGTATGGGCTGCTCCTGTCTGTTGGGCAGGTGAAGAATTCTTCTTCATAACAGCACTGACCATCGGTTATTAAAGGACCAAACTACTTCGCAATAGGCTGAACACTAACACATAAAATACAATCCACAGTATCAGCCTTTGGTCCAAAGAAATACTAGCAGATGCTTACAATTAGCATTATGTTAATTTGAGAATTTATAAATAAAGTAGAAAAGATGTGTCTCTTTCAGTAGTTCCAAAAGAAAAATACAACATCGTCATGGGATGGATAAAGTTTTGGGAGGCTGCAGTGCTGGTGCTTTTTCTGCACCTACTACATTCAGCTGGAGCTAAAAGCCTGAAAGCCAGGGACAGGTGTCCAGGTGTTTCCCTGGTGGGTGCTTGGCTGCACGGCTCTGGGAGATGCTCCCACGGCACCTGTGTGACTCATAGGCTGGACAAGCCACTCTGCTGATGCGGCTCCATAGTGCTTTCTCCCCAGGCCCTTTCATTCTCACTGCACCTGTGACTAGCACAAATGTGGCGATGGAGGAGAGAGACAACAACCTGCCAGGACAGCTCGCCCCACCTGGGATTCACTCCCTCCTTTCCTAGCAGGGGCACCAGCACCTCCCCTACCAGGCTGCTGACGTGCTCCCATCCCAACCAGACCAGGAGCCTTTGGGAGAGGGGACAAGTGACACTGCTGCTGAAGCATGCATGGAGCGAGGCTCTCTTCACCAGGCACAAAACCTTACAGCCCCGGCAGCCTGCTTCCCGCCGTGCCCCTTTGCAGGGATTCCCCTGAGGGAAGAGCTTTGTGACTACAAATTGCTGGATGTATGTACAAGAGCAAAGTTAATATGCTCTGCATGCTCAGTAAAACCGGAGCTCTCCCAGAGAGCTGAGCAGGCAGCACATATGTGGTTTTCAGGGAGAAATTGCCCTTTTCTGACTCTGTCCAGAAGCAAATGGCTTACCCTGCAATAAAGGCTGGGCTCCTCTGATTTATGGTGAAGACCCATCTTAGTTATAAAACTCCAGCTCAGAGTTCTCCTAACAATCAGAGAACACTGCAGTTATTTTTAATTTGTGCCTAGGGAAATGTTTTGGGGTCGGGGGGTGGGGTGGGGGTGGGGGGAGAGAAGAAAATAAATACTTGTTTAAAGAAATCCTGTTGCAGTAATGGTGAAAACCAAACGTGGCTCTGTTCTGTCCAGGGAAACAGTGCCATGTGTTTCTTGCCGCAGGGATCGGGTTGTCAGTGCACAGCTTGATAAGTTTGTTAGTATTAGTGCTACACACATTTACGCTGATGGAAAAATCTTACTTGTCCTGGTGCAAGAATCTATGCAGCAGATGACCTTATTGAATTTCCAAACATGTGGGAAACAGCCATTCCTGCAGGCTGCTGCTTTCAGCCTGGCAGAGGAACAGTCGTCAGAGCTGGAGCAGTGTACATGAACTACACAGCTCAGTTGAAGTCAAAAGAGGGATGCTACTGCAAACAAGCATCTGACTTCATTTGCAAAGCCAGCAAGCTGCCCCTTTCTGTTCACACAATCTGAACGGCATATGCTTCAAGAACCGCTGAACCAGAGATCAGCCTAACTCCTTCCCTTCCAGAGCCCCAGCCCAGAGCACGTTAGGGCTGTGCAACCCTCCTGACAGACCCATGGCCGTGTCTCATGAGCGGTGGAGGTGAAGGTCGGTGGGGGGTGATGTTTCCTTGGTGGGCGATGTGGGAAGAAGTGTTGTTTACAGCAGAGCCTCTAAGCAGATGGTTGGTGGTAGGGTATAAAGTGGCTCGGGGTGTTCACAAAGGGAAGTGGGATCATGTGGTGAAGCTGTAATCGTTATTAATTATCTGTTACCAGATTAGAGGTACATTAGTGACCTGCACCACTTATCCAGTGCACTAAACCACGCAAAGGTTCTCATAACATAATAAGGTTAAAACAATAATGAAATGGTACAAGAACATGACATGCCATAGCACAGCACGGCGTGAGTCGGGCTCTGGGAAGACCCTGCAGCTGAGTGACATGGGTGACATGGGTGAGTAGGGTTACGTTACGGAGATGGGGAGCGGGTACCATACGAATAATTGCTCACAAACATACCTGGAATTTTCCTTAGGTGATGCTCAGGGTTATGTGAATAAAACCAGAGTTAATCAAACTCCTCTGAATGCTCCCATTAATTTATGTGGCTGAGCTCAAGCTGCAGAGATCACTAAAGGAGGAGGTTGTTAGAGCAGAGCGCGAGCTAGGATGAAACAAGAGGGACTGGCTCTGGACTGAACCTTGATCACTACAGTGGCTTAAGAAGGTTTTTGTGTCTCTCTCTCTCTCTGTGTCCCTTGCTAAGGATTTTCAGAAAAGTAGCAGCCTGAACACTAATACCATGTTCCATAGTGCAGGTTTGCAGCTATAGGAAGCAGCGTCAGCCCCATGGCTCAGCAAGGGCTGCCTCAGGGCTTGCCTGCCTTTTTCCAGAAACACCACCTTCCCCTTCCTCGGCATCACTTGGAAGGAAGATGTCGATCAACTGCCTAAGTGTTTTGTTATTAGCACCGCTGGGCTCCTGCCATCACCTAGGAACCTGGGCTACACACAAAAAAGCTCAGTTCTTCCTCTGAAGAGCTGATGTTTGGTGGAGCATCTCTGCCAAGACCTCCTTGTGCTCCTGAATTGCCTCCCTGGTGCTGTCCTTCCCTTGGAGGAGGAGGAGGGTGGACTGGAAAGCCCCAGAGCTGTTTGCAAGCAGCCCAGACACATCAATGAATTTCTCCAACAAAGTCTCTAGTGACAGAAAGGAACAACTCCCTGCACACAGTCTCTCTTCCTGACACATGCGGTACGATGTGCACAGTCATAGGTGTCCAGGGGAGAAAGCATTTCCAAAAAGTTCATTTATAGCCCCAGACAGCTGGCACCAGCTGTATGTCAAAAGGCAGTTTGGTCTTAGCCAAAGGTTATGATGCCATTGGAGGAAAAAGAGACTTTTTTTTTTTTTTTTTTAAGTCTTAACCTTGTCTCAAGCCAAAATTAAAAATAAAAGAAAAAAAAGAAAAGAAAATCAATAAATCTTAAATTGTATTCAGCTGGGACAGATGGCAAAGATATTAAATATTTTGGCATTTGGCCAAGCACACATTTAATGCAAAAATTGATGCCAGTGAAATAACCTTTTCTCCTTTTAAAAACCCTCTCCAAGTTGACTATTATCCACTAAAAAAAGAAAAACAAAAAAGGGGGCAGAAAAGGAAATCTAGCTCAGAAATGCATTAACAGATCACTCTGAGTAACAACCCAGCAGAGTTTATGGCACAAAACATGAACCTTATTTAGAAAGCATTTGATTGGGGTTGATAATACACAGTATCGCCAGGGACCAGTGCAGTCTGCTCTGCTGCCTGTGGCTGAACTGTCTTCCATCTAGTGCTGATTTACTGCACAATTAAGACAATGTCTATGAGATCTAAAGCAAGTACCTACTTCCAGGGGGATACTCCTAGATCTAGTTATTATCATGCCAGCACATGAAGTATCTCTTTCCAAATAAGCACCCAAGCCCTGCTGATAGTCTCCTGACAAAAGGCACAATCCTGCAAAGTGCTGAGGATGCTCAGTTCCCTCTGCATTCACTACAGGATGAAGGTGCTTACTGTGTTATGGAAGATGTTCAAAGGCTAACAGTCAGAGCTCAGCATCTTCAGGATCTGGTCCAAAGCACATTTCCATTCACAATTGAGAGCAAGTGATTTTTTTCTTTTTTTTCTTCTTTTCTGATGAGTAAATCAAATAAATGGTCTAAGAGTTATTTCTCCCCTGAATATTTTTTGTGCTTTTGAAAGATTCTGCTGGCAAACTGATTGCTCTGGAATATTTGTTTAATTTACTTACTTATTTTTTAAATTTATGCTGCATGTTCATTCACTATTCTCTAGGTATGCACATAAGGAAAATATATACATATCTTTTTTGAAATATACCACGTCACAGATGAAGACAGACAAGAACAATGGTAAGGTGGAAAGTACGCTCAAAGGGAAGGCTGAGGCATAGCACGGCAGCACTGGGGTCTCATTGCCTGGCAAGTGGCGTCAGTATAGAAAAACCTGCCATTACATATGGGGCAACAGAGGCACAGAGCACGGCTGCAACCCACCCACCACCTCTGAGCATTTGGAGCAGTGTTCAGAGCACAGTTAAGTGCTTCCTGGTCCAAAGTGATGTCCTAGGATCCAGGCCTTCATTTTCCACCCCCCCCAATTAGAGGCTGTAATTAGGCCCTCCGAAACTTCCCTATGGGCAGCCGAGGAATTGCTTGCTTTTCAAAGGGCTCCATGGGTAAACTGCTCTAGAAAACCAAACTACCTTTTGATTTTGCATCTCTTATAAAAGTTTAAGTACAAATTAAAATGGTGGCAAAAATATTTGCTCTGTAGCATGATTAAATACACAGATGTTTTAACTACATGTCTGTGCCAATCATTAATTGCCAAAAAAAAAAGAAAAAAAAAAAAAAAAGCAAGCAAGCAAGTTTGGATATCTAAACCCTCCAACGCTCCTTCCCCAAACAAAAAAAGAACTCTCAAAAAACAGCCTTCAAAGCCAACTGCATTTAATTCTCTAGTAAATTTTCTTTTTCTTCCAGATAAAATTAGCAACGCATTTATTGATTTCTGTGTAGCTGGAAATGCATAGGTAGAGCTAAAAGAAGGGTAAATAAAACATGATGGACTCTCAGGGTTAGACAAAAGAAAGTGCTTATAAATGCAGAAGTCCACGAGCAGAACAGAAACTGTGACGGGCTCAGGAAAGGGGCCAGGAAGCCGGCTGCGTGCTGTAAGCTGTTATTTGTGTCGAAAATCTCCAGGAATTGACTGAGTATGAGCTTTCTTAAGGAAGACCTTTTGCCAAGATCTATACGGTTATAATCGTCTCATATTATTTATATTGCAGGAATTTCCATAAGTATTATCCTGCTTTGTCTCTGCAAACAGAGGAACTGGGGTGGGTGCGCACGGACAGTTTAAGCAAATTGGTGAGCAGGGGTGACATGATGTAATGCTGTTAGTTTAAGTGATATTTGATCAATAGCATTCATGACAACAGCCGAGTTTGTTTGTCCTTAATGCCAGGAGGTATTTTACCACTTCAGTAGTTTTAAAACTAGGGGACTGAGTCCAGGGAAATCAATGTGAAAGTGAAATTCTTCTGAGTTCATAATGGAGCTTACAAAAGGCGGGATGGAAAGTGGTTGAAAGCTCAGCGAGGGTTGGGGACTGCACAATCACCGATTCTTTCCGCATGTGACAGGGGACAGGTCACCTCTCTCTCCTCTTATCCTCAGTTTATCTACTTTCAAAGATGATTAAAGAAATTAGATGACCAGCACCGGTGCAGTTGCATCAGGCTGATCACATGTAGGGTGAGATTCAATATCTGAAGTAGTTAGATCCCAGACATGTAGGGATTTAAAGCGGGGACCTACCCAAACATGTGGGGATCTATCACCAACACACACCAAAAGCAACAACTACAACACATAACAAATCAAGCCTTAAAACTGTATAAATATTTAAGTATGCATATATATGTATATTCAAAAATATAGAGTATCTTCATCGAAGCTGACATAAGGAGAGCGCTGACTGTAGCAGATAGTTCTCACGGATCAATGTTGCCTTGACCTTTGTATGTCATGTTTTTGATGCTGTTACATTTTTTTGCAGAATCAGACAAGCTCATACTTCTGCAAAGGAAATTTACTGTATCTCAGTGATACAGACTGCACAGCGTTTAACCTTCCCAGCCTGAGTTTAAATGGGGTTGTGCATGCACGTACGTTTCCGTGTTGCTGGGCTATGTGGATAATTTCTACTTCTCCAACTAGTCACACGAGCATGGGGCAGTTCTTGCACGGAGGGGACTGCAGAGTCAGTATACAAAGGACCATAGAAGCCATAACGCATAGAAATTTGGTAAACGAAGCGTTGAAAACATAACGTAAATTCATATAATGAAATGAAACCCACTATTCTTATATTAAACAAGAAGACCAGGGGCTGGAATATGTGGTCTGTTGGCTGCTGTTGTAGGAGGTAAGAACACAGGACCGTGCACTGCGCTCTCGAGAGACAAAGCTGCATGTGTCACCTCTCTGCCTTCCCCTGGCTACATCTTCTGTACTGCCAGAAGCCTCTCAGGACACAGACGGTGCCCAGACAGGGCTACATGAAGGACGCATTGAGATGAGTCCAGTTTTGGGCCGCCAGTGGCTGCTGCTAGGCAAGTGATCGTTAACACTGTGAATAAAGCAACAACCGTGTGCAGCAAGCTGAAACGGGAAGCGGTCCAATCCTGCGTTTACACCCTGACTCTGCTGCAGATCCAGAGTGGGTGATGCTGTGCACACCGCCCATCCAGATGCCTCAGTTTCCACATCTGCAATGAGGAGATAACTATTCCAACCAGCGTGCCTTAAATACTCTGAGATGTAAGTAGTAAGAGCTTTGTGATGTAAAATTTGTACGGCAGACTGCAGTATTATTCACCAACTAGACATAATCAGAAAGAAGGATGACTCAGATATGGCTCTCATTGCTTTACAGCAATAAAAAAATATCTTCTACAATAAATTTTAAGAATTAGTTTGTGTCGTTTCTGAGTTACTGGAAAAGTAACTTTGCTTGTTCTGTTCTTATAAATAAAATGCCATCGTATTATCACAAACAGCATGAAACATGATGTTCAGCAGAGACAACCTGTAGTGAGGGCTCTTTTTCTGCTCACAGACTTGGCTGTGTGGTCCTGCCGCGATTCACCTGTGAATTGAACCATCTGCAATTAACTCAGTCCTGCCAGTAACCAATAGTTATTAAATTCACCCATCAAAAGCATTTCCTTATGTAGAGCATCAAGTGTTTAATCTCAGACCTGAACAACAGCACCAGAAGGTTTTATTTATCAAATCAAGTCACACTGTGTAAGTGTCAAAAGAAAGATTTAAAAATAAGGTTTTAAGACTATCGGGAGAAATTGGAACGTTCCAGGTACAAATAGAGAAACACAGTCTGTCTGTCACATGGCTAGCAGCAGAGAGAAATGTAATCTACAGTAACAGCACTGCTCTCTCTTTATTTTCACTTTGCTCAAAGGGCACTTTTTATCTGCAGTTGCCAGCCCGGTGGGTGGCAGCTGTAACATGGGCTCAGAAGTCAGACCCAAAAATAATCCATGCTGCCCCAATCCCACCCTGACGGACCTGGGTTTGCTGAAGAGGCGTCAGGTGACTCCACCTGGCCTAAAGCAATTTACATCCAGGTAGGGAGGAATAACATTACAAAAAAAAAAAAAAAAAAAAAAAAAAAGTTATGTCCCTGTAATGGGCTGTGCTTGTGCTAGGGCTGGGCTGCTGTGACACGGGCTGTTCCATGTGGGACCTCCTGCACTGTGGTTACACCGGAGGGATTGTCCCATGAGTCCAGGTGGCCTGTGGCGCTGCCCCAAAGCTGGCACCCCACCTGTGGCATTGCAAAGGCTGATCAGCTCTGCTCCTGGGAGCTTAAATGTGTTCATTTATTCCCTCTATTTTATTTATTCATTATTTCCTCTCTTTGCATAGGAAAGAGAGTCACACCACCAAAGATCAACATAAGGTGCTGGGACTCATTTTATTATCAGCTCGGATTTTAAATAAACCATCCCCCACCGCACTGGGCATCCCTGCAGATCCTTAGTCTAAAATGTGGTGGGAGAGGCTGTTGGTTGCCCTATGGTCTCCAGTCTCACACCAGCTCTCCCTGTTGCTCAACAGCAGAGGTTGTTGCAGGTTCAGCTCCCTCCAAAGGCCAGAGCAGGTTGTATTTTATCCCTAAAGTTGAGCATGACTTCTGAGTTGAAGCTACTATTTGGTTTGTAAGGACAGAAATAGGACTGTGGATATTAACTGCTAGCAAATAATTGTCTGATACAATAAAGCGGAACATCACCTGCTCTCTCTGCAAACTTTCCTTCTTTCCTGGTGCCACTGAAAATGGTCTTTTCTCCCCTATTTCTGACAATGCAGCAGAGAAGACTAAAGATTTGCTGCTGTAGGGTGGATACCAGGATCCATTTACACCTTCTGTGGGGAACAGAGTGCTAGAGGCTACAGATCAATTTGAATTAGCAGACCCTTTAACTCTAAATTTCCAATTTATTTGCTGTGCAATCAGGGCAAGAACATAAGGGGAATTAAATAAAAATCAAGGTCTCTACTCAACAGTATTTGGTAGTAGATTACCTATGGTAATGTGCATAATTTTCAATTCCTTATCTGTCTTCCCCAGACAGGTGACCCAGAGTTATTAGCACTGTTTATAATATTAACACTGGGCTGGGATTATAGTCCAAGTGGCTGCACAGCACTGTATGTGAAATCCAGCTCTCCTGAGCACCCGCTAATCAAGTTCACTTGGGCTGATCTTCCATCTCCACTTCTAGCTAATCTAGGATTTAATAAAAAAAAAAACAAAACCCAAAAAAACAAACAAAAAAACAGGTAGCCTTCTCCAACTCCTTCATAGCTTAATCCATGTATGCAAAGACCATCAAAAGCAAGCACACACCGTGAGGGAAGGGGAAATATCACCCTGAGACAGGCAGAGCCAAGGCAGGCAGTGAGACAGCACAAACTCATTTCACCGCTACCGTGTAAAATGTTTTTAGTGACACGGCACTAAACTAGGGGAGGGAAAAACATGCAAATGCTCCCGAGTGGAGGAAAAATGTTCTCTTCAAGCAGAGCAGAGCAGCAAGACGTGTCAGCATGTGCCATTTTGTGCGTCTGGTTTATCAGTTGGAGGTCAGGCAAAACAGATAAATAGTGCTTATCAGCAGAGATTCATTAATGTCTTTTCACTGCTGCCACAGATGCTCTCCAGTGCTCAGGATTGTCCCCATGTCGTGCAGGAGGCAAATATTTGCAGTGCGGGATGAGAGTGGTTTGCTTTTTACTGGTGCATGCTGTGGCACGCTCGAAGACGTGTCCCTGACCCCCTGTCTGGTCCCACTCATCCCTGGGGATAGAGCAGAGAGGGAAGGAAAGAACCCTTTTATCTGCTGCATCCCACATGAGTGTGGGATGTGCCTAAATACCTGCAGCAGCTCTGTGTCAAGAGTGAGGAACATACTGGAGGACTCCTGGCTCCTAATTTAGGCAGATAAATGCGGTCCTTTCTCTCCTTTTACAATAAAGTACATCACCTTTGGACATGAAACAGCCCAAATGGTTTCTAGCCCCCTGGAGCTGTGACTTGGTTGGTGCATAGCTCCCTGGTGGGTACCACAAAAAGCAGTTTGGGCAGCTCCAGCCGCTGCGTCCCCGATCCCTCGGCAGTGGAGCAGAGTCTGCACCACTCAGCCCACCCTGCCCACAGCACTGTCCTCCTGGCCTAGGACAGCCACCGCTGGGTTTGTTAGGATTAAATCCCCCACGGAGCATCTATCTTCCCACTATTTCATACATAGATTAATTTAAAATAGAATAAATAGTATACTACTTTCACTATAATAATATACCAACATATAAAATATAACAACAGGGCAATTATATGTTTATTTGAGAAAAAAAAAGTTCTGTATTTAATAATCCATGAAATGTCAACTAACATATTATGTTTCCAGAAAGCCTGGGGTATTCTGGTTCAGGGCTATCGCTGATGGCTGAACGCTGGTGTCCTCCACCCGCGTTGGGAGGTCTCGTTCTCTTCCAGAAATCTACCTGAACCTAACAAAGTTACTCCAGACCTAAGCTGCTTCTCAGAGCAACGATACCAGCATATTAACACAAAGCCTGCTTGGAACCACTGATACCAGCAGGTGTACTTAAAGAGAAGTGTTTAATCAAAGATATAATGAAAAGAAATGAGGTGTGAGAGTCTGACCCCTTGGTACAGAAAATAAGTTGATTTGAATGCTGGTCAAGGAGAAGTGCTCTGTGCAGGGAGCTGGCTCGGCAAGCAGACGCCCCTCGCCCACTTCCCATTGCCACTGGGGAGCCAAAGCCACCTGTGCTACCTCCTACCCTGGGAAGAGAGGCACTGGGGAGCAAAAGGTGGCCAAAAACAAAAGAAGAAGAGACTGCAGGAGATCTGAATGAGAGCAGAGCAATCTCAAAGCCAGCTGGGGAGTGGAGTGGCAGAGCGCTTGTGAGCTGGGATCACGCGTGGTCCCCTGAGGCGATGGGACACTGCTTGGGGACACAGCCTGATCTTCTGCAACAGTGGGATCTGCAGCCAAGGAAGTCTATCCCTCCTTGGTGTTGACCCCTGCAGCACCAAGTGATGCCAAGTGCACATGTGGATGATCTTTGTGCTAATGTGGGAGCTCCTGTCACCTCCTGCATGAGCCCTGTCCCTGGTAAGGGATAACGTCAAGGAGAGATCTGCATCCTGAGCTGGCTCGTGGCCACACCGTGGAATAATCAAGCTCCTTTTGCAGCCTTTGAGAGGCTGCCTTGGATTCACGCTGAGCCCCAGACATAGCTGAGGAAAGAAGATGAGATTGTAGTTTTTTCTGTGTAGATATCAGCTCATTGCAGAGGTAACTGGTAAAGCACCCACAACTCTCACGGCCGGTCTCTTAGCAATATAAAGAGCCTTTGCCTGGATGGAGATGGCTGCAGTTATACCAGGGATGGCTGCACTCTAGGTGCTTTGGTCTTAACGAGGCAAAATGAGTTATATACCACACTGCATACATGAACTCCTTCATAACTGATATAGAAAAGAAAATAACAAAAATCTTTTGTGCCGTTTCCCCTGGAGTAGCCACCACCTGAACCGCTCAACATCTCTCCCCTGGTCTGAGTTCTCATTTCCACAGCTGGGACAAAGAGATGAGGAGGCGTTTGCCTGTGTGTCCACCAGCAACGTGCACAACACAGCACAGTTCTGGACTGTGGCTGCAGCCACCTTGTAGCTGTTATTCTTCAACAGCAGTTTGTAAAAAAAAAAAAAAAAAAATAATAAAAAAAATTAGTAATACTACATTTATAATACTAATTAAAACTATTTCTGAAGCACAGTCTGGGCTTCTTCCCTTTCCCTGCATGATTGCCCTCTCCAACAGAAACAGAAATGCCAGTGCTGTCTGGGAAACAAACACCTCCAGCAGCACTGGGAGGATGCCCAGCTCATGGAGCAGAGCTTGCAGAGGTGCCTTGGGAAGGAGGAGGCCACGGATGGGACTGTGAGCTCTTTGCAGCAGAGTGGAGGGGATGGGGGAAAGGGGAAGGGGTGCTTGCGCCCACTGCTCCCCTCCAAACCCAGCAGCTCCTCCCTGTGTGTGGGAGACAAGAGCTGTGCTGCTTCCTCAGCGGTGCCTGACGCGTTTTGGCAGCAGCTCCTCTCGCCCAGGTGCACAAGGCAGGACAGATGAGCTGGGCATGGACGTGCCGATGGGATGGATGTTGGCTAAACAAAGATGTGCAATGCTCAGCTGAAGATGGACACGTATGAGAGAGAATCCCTCCTCCCTTGCTTCTGAAGTTAAATAAATAAAACCCTATTCTTGCCCTAGGCATGTTTCTGCTGGATGTTCAGATGAAACCTTCTCAGCGATTCACTTAACAGTTGTGAGTATGATAATAGCAATAATAAAAAAACCCCAAACCACCAACACACAAGAAAACCGCAGGGTTTTGCAAGACCTCATAGCTAGTTGCTCTGAATATCCGAAATACCATCACACTTTCTTGCTCCGTTTGTAGGGATAGGTGAGTTGGAAAGAAATGGTTTATTTCACTCCTATTCTCTTACTTTTTTGACATTGTTTTGATTAGAAAAGAGACGCTATTGGCACTGGGTGTAATAGCTTTTATACCTCTCCTCAGTGTCAATATTAGATGCAGAATTCTTCTCACCTACCAGCAAAAATTACTTTAACTCACTGAAAAGAAAAAAAAGCCATTTTGGTAGAAATATTGCTCACTTGGAAGTTATTTTTTATGGATATTGAAAAAGTCTTCATCTATGCTGCAATCCCCCAACCTACAAAGACTGCCAGTTTGAAACTGCCAGAAAACAGCTAGTCTACAGTCAATGTGGTATATCTAGTTTCTCCCTGAAGAATTCAGATGTTCACATTTCTTAAAAAATAAATTATAGCTATAAGTATTATGGTTCCAAAAGAAGTCACAGAAATGTGATGGGGGAGCCTGCAGAGCGCCCTGGGACAGTGGTGACAGGCTGCAAGACCTGTGGTTTTCATCCTGGGGAACGGTGCAGATGGTGGAGGTGAATGCCGAGGTCCCTGCTCTCTGTCCCCTTGCCAGCCCCGAGGGACAGAGCTCTTGTGGCTCTGCAGCCAAGTGGCTGATGAGCCATGTGTGTCCCAGAAACTGGTAGCGGGCCTGGGCAGATGAGGAATTGTTATATGGAACTTGGCCACTAGATAAATGTGAGGAACCACGTACTTCACAGGGTGCCGATTAAGAAAATGCAAGATGTTGATCCAGCTGCTACCTTTACCATTCCTGTGAGGTGGGAGGTGCCCTATGATGAACTCTGGCTAACTCACCAGAAATGTGGCCACTGATCCCTGAGCAGGAGCAAATTTCACATTGTAGTAGACAGAGTTTCAAGGTTTGCAGTTCTGTGGTTGACGCCAAGACTGTGCCATCCGTGGCACAAAAAGCCCAGGACAACTCACACATCAGATCGGACACTTTTCAGCCTTGTCCCAGAAGACAGCTCTTCGTGCATCCATGGCGCACGCTTGTTATTTATCACATTGTACTCGGCAAACGTGCTACCTGTTGCCCTGTGTATGCTGATTCTAACGTGCTGTGTGTTTCATCTGCTCAGGTGCTCATTTGGAGCTTACCAGGGCTGATACTTTCACAGCTGCATTGGAACCACTAGATCTGGCAGGATACATTTCATTCTTCATAAACATTAAACGCTGACACCTCCCTCGTCTGGTCTGCGAGCGATGTGGCCGCAGCCATGAAGCAGATGAATGAAGCTGGCATATTCACCAAGGTGCGCGCTCATTTTCCCAGCGTGGTCTCTATCCCCGTGTGTTGTTCTGAAAGTGACAAGCATTGCTGCCTCCTTTGGGTTGTCAGTTTAAAATCTCACTCAGGTAGGTGCTCAAACACGGGTGACAAAAAGGAGCCCCGTTCTGAGCTGACACGGCACGGCAGCACCTGACGGAGCTGCTGCACTGGTGAGAGTGCAGATCAGAGGCAATCAAAGCCTTGCGGTACTTCAAAGCGTTCAGATTTACCAACGATGGCAATGGGGAAAAGTCCTAAAAATAATGGTGTGGAAAGGGCCGTGCTACCTTGTTATACTGTATGCTGGGAACAGACTAGTTTTAAAAGCAATTTGCATAATTTAGCTTCTCCAGTCTTAGAATAGCAAATTAACAGTTCATTTTACGACTCTACCAATCAACACCTATAGCCCATTAAATTTAACAACAAACTTGCCTTATGAAGGAGGTTGCTGCTGAGTCTTTCAGCAAACCTTCCTTAGCACTTACACTTCCCCCTAAATAGTGTGTTTCTTTGTTTTATAAACTAGCATTTCTATTTTCTCATTAGCAAGCATAACGCCAAATTAATTCCAGGTGTTAATTTACACATGCGGTGCTCAGTTCAAAACTCAGCTCTGCTGGTGCTGATGGAGACTAACCTTTAGAGCATGTTCAGTTCTCCACAAGCCCAGAGCAACCCTCTGCTGCTCTCTGCTACTGCGGTGCAGGTCTCAGCTAGATCTGCCTTGTGCCCTGCTGCTGCAGGGAGGGGGGGGGGAAAGCCAGAGCAGTTCCACTAACCCCATTCTGTCCCCAGTTAGTGCAGTGTAATTTGAGAGCAAATTCACAAAATGATATATATATAAAAAAATATTACTCAAGGTGTACGTTGGGTGTAACCAGAGGCAAAAATTGGCAGAAGAACTGAAAATATGCAAAAGCTTATTTTAAAGGTTCATTTTCAGCACCAGCTTCTGAATACGGGGGTCATTTCAGCAAACAGACCAACATGCTGCTAATTGAAGGGAATACCATACTACGTGGCTTCATTTGCAAAGTTATTTGGAATGAATTATCAATATTTTATAAATACGTTAAGGTGGTAATAAAAGATGCATGATGTAGTGTGTAGGGAGGAAGCCCTTCTGAAAGGAAATGAAGAAATTATAGATAACCTTGACATGTCAAAGTTATGCAGTTGGAATTGTTAAAGAGAAAGGTTTTTAAGATGTTTCAAGGTAGGAAAGTGATAAGAATTCTTTAAAGGAACAATGTCACTTTGTTGAGGCTTAAAATCTGGTTCACTGGTACGAAAATGTTTATAGAATCTCTTGGACAAGCACATTTCACCCGTGAAGTTTTGACAGGCATGTTTTCACTGCACTCCCCATTTCATCCAGACATAACTAATAACTCTTGTGCTTCTTGCAAAACCCATCCAAAAGTACTTGGACAAAATTCTGCTTGTCCCAAAGATGGGACAGAGTGACAGTAATGGGGTAACACAGAATGTACTTGTTCTGATGAGTAGTAGGGAAAACTCCGGTTTCCAGTGGCTTTTTTTTGAGAATAAAAGTGGGAAAGAGTATAATTTCTGTGGAGCAGGGTAGATTTACACTGGGTCCTCGTGAACTACAAGGAAATACGTGCAGTTTAGGCTCTGTGGCTTTCACATCTGAATTCTTGCCCCAACCTATTTCTGCTATGATGAGCACTGTGGTTACAAAGGCTACACAAAGCTTAGCCTGCTACAAAGCCCTTTACAGCCGTAACCTCCACCCTTAACCTCCTGAGACTGGAAAGAAAGTCTGAATTGCTTCCAAAAATTACAGGTCGAAAGGTTGTGCTGGAGCTTGACTTAAGAGAAGCTGCAGAATAAAGCCTGTGACTGCCCGGGCATCCTTGTGCAAAGGGGAGAGGGAGGGAGAGGTGGCTTTGGGGATGTGGCAGAGGTCTGGCTATCAGCTGGGAGCTGGTATGTATCTCCAGGTACCTGTGGGAGGTCTCTCGCAGCCATGTGTAGATCTGCACGTGTATACAGAGCTACAAAGGCGTGTTGGGACTGTGGTGCTGGGGTGACGCCTGGGAGCTGCTCCCTGATGCTCTGCAGGACAAGTGGAGGCAGGCAGGTCCCAGGAAGGAGAAAATGGATTTGGAGGCTGCTAAACACAAAGAGAGATGCTTTAACACAGATTTCTTGTTGGTGGGCGATTGCAGGAGGGAAGGTGCCCTGCCTGGCCCATGGCTCTGTGCCCAAGATGGACCAGCTGGCTGTTCGCCTGCCCTCCCGCTCCCCAGCGCTGCCTTTGAAGTTTAGATCCTACACCGCAGTTTTCCACAGCAAGAGGCTCAATAATAATAAACGTGTCCTTTACCACAACGATGCAAAGCGCGCTCTTTTTCCACCCACAGAGCAAGTGTGGATTTTCTTGAACATGGGCCTAGACACACACATGGGCCGAACCAGCAAACCCAGCCGGGATGGGGATTAGAACTTGGAAGCACGTCACCGCCTCCCTGAATTTTGACTCTTACTGCCAAAGATTTCTGTAAACAGCTTCAGCTTTTATCCTTCTATCCTTTGAACACACATCACAGCGTGCTTGACCTGTACGTTTTTAAGAGGGGGCTGCGCTTGCCGAAGGCCTTTGCTGGCACAAGCGCGCGCAGCCAGATTGGAGCCAAACTGTGCTGGATTTTCTGACTGGCGGAGCAGGACAGCTACGCTGTTCGCTGAATGTCACGTACACGTATGTGTATCAGGTAAAGCACAGGGACATGCTTCCTCCTTGGTCTAATTAACGATGTCTCCTGGCCCAGGGAAACGTTAGAAGCTGGCATCCCTGCCATCCTGGCCAGGCTTGTTTAGAAGTAAATCAGGGATCCCTATAACACCCTCCTTACTTAAAGGAGCTAAATCCTGGAGTGTAGTTCCTGCCCTCTCCCCCTTAAATGCATTATTCTTAAAGGAGATTAAATCTGGTGCAGTATCATTTACTGCCAGCCAAAACACCATGACAGGCAGCACCCTAGATTAAAATAGCTATTCATAATGTCAGAACCACAGTGGAGAAAAAAAATGGATGAAAACTGATACTATTTATTTTGCGTAATAAGATTTGACAGTATTTTTTTCCCCAAAAATAATTTTCCTGCATTTTTTTTCAGGAAAAAGAAAATTCTTATCAAAACACCTTCAATATTTAATTAAAAAAAATAAATTGAACAGATATGTTTCCTTCTTTAAGAAAAATAAAATAATTAAAAAAAACCCCAAACAAACAGCATTTTTAACCTGTTCCAGCACAGACAAAACCCAATCTCCTCCTATGCAAAACCGTGGGCTTCTACCACACAAATAAAATGCAGTAAGCATTATAGAACAGATGATGCAAACAAGCTCAATTAAGTAACTTCGTATCAAGCAGTGGGGGGGCCGTGGTAAACACACACCAGACAATTTGTAACTGTCCTCACGTTTAAATGTTTTATGGGTCTCTGAGCCCCCAGTTTTAATTTAAACAAATACACATTTCAGTGTATATAGATAAAATCAGAACGATAGCTCTCAGTCTGACAGGGCCCAAACATGAGATACAGTCTACACTAAATAGAAGAATTATTTATGTAGGTAAATAAGTTATGGTTGGATTCCTTCTCTTTATGCAGATAACTCTATCCATCACATATATTTTTAGTATTTTTTTTCTCAGTTCTGAGGTAAACAATCCTGAAGGAAAAATAATGGGAGGGACATTGACTGTACATTGTAATTTCGGGACTAAAATGATTGACATCTCTAAAAATGAGGGATGTGTCTGAAGTATGTTTCCCATAATTATTTTTCAGCATCCTTAAGGCAGTTATTTCTGAATCTAAGCTGCAAGAATGAAATGGCAGCGTAAGACACCCTCCTCCATGAAGCTGGGATAACGCTGACCAGGTATTAAACTCATGCAAAATATACACTGACCAGAGAGATTAGAAATTGAGTCGTTGAACCAGGAAAAGTGCTGAGGAGCAGAACAGGCAGATCTGAGGCAAAACCAAAACAAAACTCACAACAAAAAAAAACCACCCAAAAACCAACCAAAAAAAAACCCCAACCAAAACCAGAGAGAAAAGCTCCCAGAAATAAAATCCTCCAAAATTGTGCAAGACAGCTTTTGAATGTTTCAGAATTTGCCTGTCTATATATAAACCCATAACGAGATCATTCACATGTCTATACAAACACGGCAGTACATGAGCATTTCTTTCCTAGAGGCGCTCATCAGCCAAGGTTTCCATCAGGCTGGGTATGGTATAAACATATATTTTATATGATTCTACTCCCCAAAAGCTTGTTTAATTCCAAGACCAAATTTTCCCTTTCTGTAGTGCTTCAAGCAAAGCATTGGGCTTACTTTGCAGTGCCTGCCTGCAGGTTCCCATGCAATACCAGAATGGCTCAGCTCTGGCACAACACACGTTATTCGGAGCAGGGCATCACCCAAACTCGCTCTACACTGGGAACTGCAGAATGTTTAGGAGTATCTGAACAGTGATAAAAATATGAGAGAGACACTCTTGGGCCTGTAGAGCTTTTCTTTTTGAAAGAGAAACTTAGGCAAATATTTCCGTTTCTCTTTTCATGTGTCCCTGCAGCACTGGCTGAATGCGTTGGGTGGGACACGAGAGCATTTGGGGATGGGGCAAGGCAGGAGTCAGAGCAAACTGAGTCCTTTCTGCCTTAATTCCATCCGTATGAAAAGCAGGGCCAAAAAGGTGAGTGTGTTTTTTATTGCACCATTGAAGAACTGTATTTTTCAGCTGGGGGAAAAAAAAAAAGATAGGAAAACATTCAACCCTTTTTTTTTGGCATGCTACTTCTGCAGGGGACTTTTCCTAGAGTCCAGATTCTGCTGCAGCTACAATCCCAATTATAGTAAGAGGTACTTGCAATACAGGTTATTTTGATGGACATAATACCCAAAACTAAGCTTTCTACCATCTGTTCGTCCCTAAAATTTGAAAGCAAAGAGAACATATTTCACCACTACGTCAGTGAAAAGTAAGATAAATGCTATTTAAATGCATGTACAGCATATGTTCTTTCTTCTATGCCATGTTCATCTGTAACGCTTTACTCATTTCTCTGGAGACACAAATCAGTGGGAAAAAAAAAGAAAAAAAAACCAGCCAACCTTTCCCCACAACCAACCCCTCCACAGAACCAAGTTTTCTGAACACAGGTATGTTTGTGGGAGACGAGAGTGCTATGTCGACTGTGTACAAGACTGGACGGTACAAATTATACTATTTATCCATTCCTCTCTCCAAACCTCTGCCCAGGTAGCTTCAATGACATGAGGACATGAGGCAGGAGGACGCGGGGGGTTTGGGAACCACAAGAGGATAAACCTATGATGGGCTGGAAGGGTTTGTTATCTATTCAAATGGACAGCGGGAAGTTTGTACTCCCAACAGACCCTCTGGCATGTCCACTGGCTGGTAGCTGCAAAGTAGAAGGGAAATAAACATTTCAAGTTTTGCTGCAGAGCCATCGAGCCTTTCAGCCCTAGTAATTTACTGATGTCCTGCAACACTGCCAGCTCAGGACCCAGATGCAGAGCAGGAATTCATAGTGCTAATGGGCATCTGGTACCCAAGGCTGTCCTTGTTGCAGACAAAGCAGTAGGCGTTAAATACCTAAAAAACACTTGAGGATGTTGGTTTTATATCTACCTGGTGCATCTTTACCTCTGCACCTAGCAGTGCCACCATGGTAGTTCTGATGCAGGCTGCTACATGGGAAAGGTTTGAACTCAGAAGCATTTGCTCTGCCCTATTTCCAAGGCTTTTGCAGAACTCTCTTGCCTGCAGGAAGGAGCATGTCTGGTATATGTGAGCATTTGATGAGTACCTGCCTTGTGGTAGGTGTGTACTTGCACAGCAGGTTTTCCTGTAGCAGAGCAACTATGGTACAATAGCAAAGCTGGGATGTGACCCTTGCATAGTATGTTGACTACTAAACTTTTCCCAGTCCTTCCCTCTCTCTACCACGTAGGCACCTACTACAGCTGTGGGCGTGATCTCAGATCTGCAAAGAGCTCTGGAGGAGCACAACTGCTGCTAGCAGGGAACAGGAGAGGAGGAGCTCCTATGCAGCATGTTTAATAGATTTGTCTTTGAGAAAGTGCTCCCTTTCGGCTATATAGCTGTGGGTTTGTTGAAGCATTAGCATCCCAAATCACTTGTCAGTTTTGAAAATGTAGGTTGATAAGATGAAGGAATTCGCTTATTGCCTCTGTTGGGAAGGAAGAGTCTTTGCGTTCTGCCTATTATTTCCTAAAATCTGCAGGCTCATAATCTATATGCAACAGATTTGCCACAAGTTTTAAAAGCAAGCCACCTCCTGGCTACATACAAAAGCGTACAGAGAGATTTTTGCACATTATTTGGAGATGCTTCAGCAAGTATTCTTTGGTTCATTGAGGAATGCTCTGCTTTCCATTCTTGGTGCTTTCTGACCTCCCCAGCTGCTGATCATGTCAGAGATATGGCCACATCTGAAGTCCAGTTACTACTGCTTCAGCCTCAAAAGATGCACTTGGGAAAGAACCCTGAGCTCCAGCTGGCCGAGCCTGGGGAAACATCCCTGTTATCCCTCCGGACACTGGCCATTCACTGGGCTGGGCCTTTTTCAGCTGTTGGCTTGAATTGACAAACATGTTCTTAAGCGCACCAGATCAGAATTCTGTTAGTTTTAAAGGATTAGAAAGAAGAGAATACAGGGCATATAAGGGCTTGCAAGGAGGAATTTGTTTTAAAGAAAATAACTTTTCTTTAAAAAAAAACCCTAACATGATTATATATTTCTAGCTCCACTTTCCATCTGTTCACCTTCCAAAGTGACATTTAAGGGAGGTGATTTTACGATGCTGGAGGCATCGGCAGCACTGGATTGAGTGGATCACATTCCAGACTGACTCTAAAGCTACTCAAACCTTGCCTAAAGCTCAGCTCTTATTTATTTGTTTTGCTGCAACAGAGGTGCCTTGATCTCCGGAAATGCTGGCATCTGCCCTTTTCTTGTTTGCATCCCTTTTTGCCGAGAGCATTATCTGCCTTTTTACAGCGTATGACTTGGTGGAAGTGCCCAAACCCCACTTATGTGCCTGAAAGCACTTTGGATGAGGCAGAAGGTACCTTTGCCACAGTGTCTGGAGTTCAGGACCCACAGATAAACACGGCGGATGAGCCCCAGGGTTGCTCTTCTCTCCGGGACACACACAGAGGTGTGGTCCAGCAAACCAGTCAGGATTAATAACTAGAAAAGGACTGACTGGGGACATGCCTGGGTTCCTGCACCATCTGATACACTGGCACCTTATGCCAAATGGGAGACAAGCACATTCACTTGCTCTGTAGCTCCAGCAGGAATGATTGAGTTGCAGTTGATATGACCAAGGCGTAGCTTCTCAAAACCTCAAAATAACTGTAAACAGTGATGCCAACATGTTTTTTTTTTGTTGTTGTTGTTCTTGTTTTTTTTCATGGGAAGGTCCATCTGAGGTTTAAACTAAGGCATCACTGGGAATAAATGTCTGAGGAAGACTGAAAACTCACAGGCAATGTAAAAGATAAGAGAAACCTCACCTGGATAAACTGATGCTCGGCACAGGAAGAAAGGGAGAAATAGTCATGTGAGGACATAGGCAGAAAGGGGACAGACATCTTTGCACTTAACACTTATAAGGGTTGAGGAACAGAAAGTTGTCCTTCCTCAGAGAGTGACCTAGCCTGACATCAAAGGAGAGGATTTGGCCAACAGGCACTACTCCATCAGCAAGCTGTGTCAACGCTACCTTTGCTGTCTCCCTTTCCTCTTCAGGAGAAGAGGAGACTCGTTCTGCACCTTCTCTGGAAAGCGTTGGTGGTTGCAAGTGCAGAGCTCCCTGCAGAAACGCGAGCTCTGAGTCTCCCTGTGTGCATGTAGCCTAATCCTGCAGTTACTTCTACAAAGGTTTGGTTTTATTGACTAATGACACAATTAGGGGAAAAAAGGAAGCAGCCGCCCACACTGCTTCTGTCTCTCTGTTCTTCTGTCTCCCACAGTGGCAGGGCTCTGGCAACATTTATAGGCCTGTAATTTCCTGGAAGTTTATATAGCATGAAAGTAGAAGAAGTGATAAAATATGCAGTTTAATTGCAAAAAAGCCATGTACTAATCTCACTAATGTGCTAGATTAAAACTGTAAATGTGTGAGGCTTCAAGGTGGTTACACAGATTTAAAGCAAATTTTCCTTCTAAGTGTCTCTATCCAAACTCATATTTTATGGTACCCTGGACCTTACAATTGACTTTTATTTGTTTTATTTTTATGAATGATATTCAAAGTATAATATTGTCACAAGGGATTCTCTTACTCTGTGGATTCTTTTATCATGCAGGATTTCCATTAACTTCTCTCAGAATTTTTTGGTTACACTAGGCTGCTCTGGTGGCTGCCAGCTCTGTTGTGTCACACTGGGCTGTGCTAATAGCTCAGGCTGGAGCGTTCCCGTTGCGCAGAGGGCTAGCGCAAGGGCTCTGCGTGTTGAATGTCTGCTCAAATTCTGGTTTGAGAACTTGATACCAACTGGAAGACTTCTGTATAGCTCCTGCGAGGTGCTGGTGACCCATGCCACCCCCATTTCCCTGCACCTCCTGGTTCCCACCCATGTAAAGCCTTTGGCACAGGACGTGATCCTTCTCCTGTGTTGGTGCGATGCCAGCACCAGGGATCTTTAAGCCCTATTTCCTAGAAAAGATTTTAAGATGAGCTGTAAGCAATAAGGCTCTACTAATAGAAGGGGCCATAGAAGTTGACTATAGTCCCAGAAGTGGTTCAGTACTGGGAACTCCGAACCGAGATGTTAGTGGACTGGTATAACCAGTTTTATATTAATATTTTATTTTTATATAAATATAAAATAAATATTTTATATTTAACCAAAAACAACTACAGTTTTTTTCTAGAATAATAGTTGAACAGTTACTCTGGAATAAAAATGACTGTGAGCAGTGTACTATAGCACTGCAGTATAGTTTCTTTAGGAATGAGCTGGCTGATCCTTCTTTGTTCACAGCATCCTCTTTAACACCAATGCAATTATTTCATGGAGTTTGGGATAGACACTAGACTTATTGCCAACCTCCGGGAACATCTCAGAGTAAGTCTGTGATTAAGATAGCTAAGGTCCCCCCCCAGCCCCCGGCTCACAGCGCGAGGCAAGGGAACAGGCCTTCCACAGGGCAACAAAGCTGAAGAATGAAGCTGGAGCACATGTCCTACAAGGAGTGGCTGAGGGAACTGGGGTGCTCAGCCTGGAGAGGAAGAAGCTCAGGGAGACCTCATCGGTCTCTGCAACTGCCTGAAAGGAGGCTGTAGTGATGGGGGGGTGTGGGGGTTGGTCTCTTCTCCCTGGTAAGAAGTGATAGGATGAGAGGACACAGCCTCAGGTTGTCCCAGGGAAGGTTTAGATTGGATATTAGGAAAACTTTCTTCATTCAAAGGGTTGTTGAGCACTGGAACAGGCTGCCCAGGGAAGCGGTCAAGTGACCATCCCTGGGAGTATTTAAAAGATGTGTGGAGATAGCACTGGGAGACGTGGGTTAATGGTGGGCTTGGTAGTGCTGGGTTTATGGTTGGACTTGATATTAAAGGGCTCTTCTGACCTAGACAACTCTCTGTGCCCCCTTGCCAGTCACTCAGGCAAAGCCTTCATGCACCAGCACATGGTGTGGCTGAGCTCCCAGGGCTAAACCTGTCCGCCTATGGCCAGAAGGAAGCCTTTAAGGAACCCATGACAGCTCCGGACCCAGAGCTCCTCACAACAGCACAGCTGGGGACTGGATGACACCACTTAGATGGCTTGTTCCAGGAATAAGGACAATTTATTCTTTAAAAAACCCCAGGTATCCGACTTAACTGCCTAAAAATCCCCCCAAACCTATAAACCCCCAAACTCTAGTAGAGCTCTCGGACCCCACAGGCTCCTCTGTTTGCAACACACCTTATGCTTCCACAGCTAGGATATGCTGAACTGTTAGGAGAATTGACTTTGGGACCTGGAAGTC
Source organism: Microhierax caerulescens (assembly GCA_035590215.1). Classification (NCBI taxonomy): domain Eukaryota; kingdom Metazoa; phylum Chordata; class Aves; order Falconiformes; family Falconidae; genus Microhierax; species Microhierax caerulescens. Next base: position 12,249,824 of record JAVJGJ010000062.1, on the reverse strand, counting down.
CTCCACAGATCACTCACATTCACTATATACCAGTTATAATATAATTCTAGGAAGGGAAAAGAATCTAAACATCATTTTGCAAATGTTAAGCTATTAAACTAGCAAATTATTTGAGACAAGAGTAAGTATATGGGGTCAGCTTCTCTTTCAAACACTTCTAGGGTACATTATGTGTAGCATGCTTCATGCAAATACCACGGCCTTGAGGTTTTTTTTCCTTGTGGCTTTGTTCATTCTCTCATTTCTGCAAGGAGGCAGGAGGAATAAATAGATGTTTTTATCACCACTTTTTTTGGTTTCAGAAAGTTCACATATTGCATTTTTGACATTATGTAAATTAAAACTCACCATGGCATTACCTGAAATAAACTATTATATCACTCCTTTCACGCTGCTCTAGTTAAGATACTGTCAGCACTTCCATTACTAGCCCTTATTTCAAGGAGTTTCAGACTTATCTGGTAGAAAGGTGGGGATTTTTTTTTATTTTTTTTTTTTTAAATGGAAACTTATGACAAATTCCCAGCCTGGGGAAGAATTTCATTTTCTTCAGATTTGAGCAAAAACTACTTGTCCATTTTATTGTTCAAATGCAATAAGAAGATTAATCCTCCAAAAGTTTGAATGTTAAGCAGAGGCTTTACAAAAGACAGTTCTCAAATGTGGAAAACTCAGCTGGGAAGTTTCAGTGGAGCAGCTTTGTCACAGAGGTTTAGATCTCAGATCAGGGCACACAGTGCAGTGCAAAAGGGAGATCCACCCATGGCAATTAATTTTTCCATAAGATTAGACCACCCCAAGTCTGGCTAGGGATCTGATCAGTGGGACAGATCATCGCTGTGTTGGGAGTTCAGGTATCCCAGGAATTTTCTGGGTTTGGATTTATGTTTCCCTCTGTCTCCTGCCTACAAACCCTGTGAGGCTGGACGGGCTCCTCACACCACCCTGTGTTTGCTGTGCCTGAGCAGAGGTTTCATCTGTGACTTCTTCTAGCAGAACCCTGAAGCTCCTGTTACTTGGCCTATGTATATACCAAACAGATAATTATGCAATTATTTAGTATAAGCCTTTAATAATATAATAAAGCATACCACAGACTAAAAGTTCAATTTTTCATAGTATGCACTTTCTGTATGTGTGTACATGCACATTCAATACAAAGAGACATGTGTGGAGACACACTGTCTCCAGATACTGTTAAATTCCTCAGAAATGGCATTTGGGTCACTAAAGTAAGGTGACAGCTCAGCCCAGGGCACATCCTTATTCCAGAGAGAACTGCTGAAGGTCCCAATGCAAAATTCCTAATGACCTGGTGTTCCCAAAGGCCAGCCTGTAAAACCCAGGTCACGCTGCGTGCCGTGCAGGTAGGCGCTGTGCGACAGCTGAATTTGGGGTTGTAGCCCCAGGTCGATCTCTCACTTCTCTGGGCAATTCACTTTCCAGTTCTGGTTTGTACTGTGTGACCCAGCCTCACCAAAGCGGTGTCAGAATCAGCCCAGCTCCGGTGCTGGAGGACAAATATCAACTGCCTCTAGGAACAGGGGGAGCCCTGACACGTGGGGTGCCACCTGCATGCTGGGGAGCGAGCACGCGCGGCCCTGCTCCTCCTCGCAGGCGGAACTTTACATGCATCTTCTGGAAGATAGCTGTTTTCAGAAACAGTTGTGCAGAAAGGAGAATAAATTTGGTCTCCGTGTCGGGCAGAACAAGGAGTAATGGACTTAAATTACAGCCAGGGAGATTCAGACTAGACATTAAGATAAACTTGCTAGCAGCAAGGGTAGTTAAACACCAGAAAAGATGGCTCAGGAAGGGCACAAAATCCCCACTCTGGGAGGTTTTGAGTGCAGATTAGACAAGCGCCTGACAGGAGTGACAATTCTGAAGTTCCTCTGGGGCAGGGGATTATATCTTGATTTCCTTTCTAGCCCCGTTTCCTACAGTGCTCTGGAAATCCTTTAGAAATAAGGAAGAACACCTATTTTGATGGCTTAGGTTCTACCCTGCATTCCTCTGAGTAATCATTTGGTCTGGGACACCACGCTCCAGCCGTCTCCCCAGGATCAGCGTGGAAATGCCGTTTGCTCTCCAAACCCACCTCCCAGGCTGCTGTGCACCCTTGGCTGGCAAAGAGGGCACAGGGCAGGCTGTAGGGGTGCTCTCAGTGGCGCCTGTCAGGCAACAGGCTTCACCATGAGGGAGCACCAAAAATCAGAGAGATTTTTTTTTTTTTTTTAAACAAATAAAGCCTTTAGCAGGTGAAGCTGAGCCCCTTTCTGCTGGCTGCATCTGAGATCTCCGCCGAGCTGCTGCTAATGCTTCTGCCTTCCCTGGCAGCGAAGGGATGAGAGTCCAATTTGTGAGCCACAGGAAATTTCACAGGCAAAATGCAAACAGCCAATTTCAGGCTTTGTTTAGAAATATTTTCTGTGTTTCCTGCTGCTGCAAGAAACCAAGAAGGGGAAAAAACCCAAACAAGAATTCACTCAGCCTCTTCAGTGCCACTCATTTTTCCACCCCCAGTAAAGCAAAATTGAAGCTATAAAACTGGAGGGAGCCACAAGGTACAGAGGAAAAACTGATAGCCTTCATCGATTGCTATTTTGCTCTGCAGCCCTCTCCTCTTCCTCACTCTGAAGTCTTCGTGCCCTCTTTTCTTGCCGGTCTTATTTCACCTCCTGCATTATTCAGCCCTGTCCTCCCCCTGGCACTGAGCTCCCAGTGATTTCAAACCCTTGCAGGACCAAGGATTGCCTCGCTCCCTGTACGGTTCATACTCCTGGGTTCCTGACTGGGCTTCTTCCTGCCTCTTTAGATTAACTAGAGCAAAATTAGGCAATACATCCCTTTTTCCAACTGAGGCCGGAATTACTAATTGAGTAATGGCTGAGACGGCCTTGACTTGTAAAATTTCCCAAGGTAGATTTATGTGATCACATATTGCCTGGCTGAAAACACACAGAGATGACCACAAAAAGCAAATATCATGGAGAACCATATGTTTCATTTCAGCTGGGGCATCCCTCCATACCTTTGGTTGCGTAGCTCACCTTTCAAACCCAAAGAAAAGGCAAACAGCATTTTCTTCTCCAGCTATCAAGCGCCCATCTTCACACACAGAGATGCTACAAGAAGGGAACCCAACATTCAGAGCCTCGGCTGCCATAGCCCCTACACCTCTGAGCAGCCTGTACACAGTTCCTGATCAGTACATGGAGTCAGTTTTCCATAGTCATCTTTTCTAATTTTTTTTTAATCATCCATAACCATAATGCTGGCAAGTACAGGGACAGACAAAAGGGACTCAGATTTTATTTTATTTTTTTAAAATATATGTAGGCACATATATATTTTTCATTTTTGGAAGTTTCCCTTAATCATATCTTGAATTAATGCAGGGCTTGTTCATTCGGAGCTCTCATTACCCTCTTAATTAACTGTGCACAGATGGAAAAAGTCGGAATTGCTTCACTCGAGTTGTTCTGCTAGTTTTAAAATGAGATGGCAGATGGAGGACAAGGCAGAAAGGGCTCAGCTCAGAGGTAGGAGACAAGTTTTCAAGCTGTCACAGAAACGTCAACAAACGCTCCATCTGTTTATGAGGTGTACCAGGCAGAGGCAGTTTTAAGTGCCATCCACAGACATGAGTTCAAAGAACTCCAAACAATTAGTAGCAAAATGAAAGTTGCAGTTTCAGTTTGAGGTTTACCAGGACACTGTCAATTCATATTGCTGACATTGGATTCGAGAGCAGCCAGCACACCACTTGAGGCAATGTTCTCAGTGTGGCAGCAGCCGGCATGAGCTCAGGACCCTCAGGGTGTGCGTTGGCTTGCTAGGAGTAGTGCCTGAAGTTCTGCATACAAGCCTCAGAGAACGGAGAGATATTCCCGAAGGCCCTAAAGCAAGTCAGTCTCTTCAGACTGATAAATAACTCAGGGAAGAAGCTCTGGGTTTGTTCCCCACGCGCACGAGCCCACAGAAAGGAAGGGTCCTCAGCTGAGGACCTCAAAATGCAGACACAGTCTTTGTAGAATTTTGTCTAGTTTCATATTTCCAGAAGTTTTCTATAAATACATGCAGGATCCCTGGAACAAATCAGTGCCAGCCTTCGGGGAGTACAGGCCATCAAGTGTAACTGAAGCCACATACACGAGGTGATGCAGGTAAGAAAGAACAAACTTCTACCCTCTCTCCTTTCCTAGGACAGCCCTTCTTGAGCTGCTCCAAGGGGATATGAAATTGTTATCCTGTTGGAAATAACGTGTACATGCTGATCTTGATGTGGGAGGGCACAGCACTGTTATTAGGTTTTTAGAGAAGTAATAGCATAGTGTGAAATAACCATGTCAGGGCTACATGCAATACAGTAGTGTTGGATATTTAAATAACCCAAGGAGCCTGTGAGGAGCACATCTGTTTCCTAATACATTAGCCAACTCCCGCGAGCAGTGTACATCTGTATCTGGGCTTTGTTGGTTTGTGTATGGTTAGCAGGCATGGTTATGTGAAATGGAATTGTACCCGTGTGGTTTCCACATACTCAGAAACGCTAGAAGAAATACACACAAAAAAGCAGTTCTGCACAGCTTCTTGTGATATTTGTGATATACTTGCTAATTCTTTTTCCAGGAACTTGAGTTATTTTTTGGCAACACCGTATGTTACAATGGTAGGAAGATCCAGGTGGGGGGGGGGGGGGGGGGGGGGGGGGGGGGGGGGGGGGGGGGGGGGGG
>JAVJGJ010000062.1:12205740-12233745 GCA_035590215.1 Microhierax caerulescens | reverse complement strand
CGGGTGGGGCGCCCCCCCCCCCCCCCGTGTCGTGTCCCCCCTCCGTGGTCGTGTCCCGTGTCCCGTGTCCCGTGTCCCCCGCCACCCAACTTCCCCTTTGCCTTAGGGCAGGTTAGATGGTGTGGCAGGGGGTGGACCTGCATTACAGAAAATGGTGGCCAGTATTTCTGTGAATAGAAGGATATTTTTGCTGTCCTGGGAGATGGAAAACAGCTTTGTGGTTGGTTAAAGCAGGCCTGAAAGAAGCCCAGATGTGAGGCGTGAGCTGGTGAGCAGAGGCAAAAGATGTGTTCAACAGAGGAGAAAGCTGCTCTAAGTGTGGTAGCTATCACCCACCATGAGGACTGAAAACAGCCAAACTAAACCATAGAGATACCTGGCAGATGCATCTGGAGGTGACCAGGGGATAAACACAAGGCAATGTTAACCTACAAGCTGATGGAGGTGAGCACAGGACGTGGTACCTCGTGTCAGTGCTGCACCAAATGTGGAGTTATTGTAAGAGAAGGAGAGTTTTTTTATGGGGAGTATCATTCTGGGGGAATATTTTTGGCTTCTTTTTTTAAAAGACAAATCCGACGTGATTTTTTGAAACTTCTGCACTTGAATTTTCAAAAGATGAAAAGCATTTCTTAAAATCAAAATTCAATTCAAAAGCCAGGGCAAAAGCCTGTTTCATGTTTTCACGGTACACATTTTTTTAGCAGAAAGAAGGTGAGTTTTGAAAAATTGTTAACCATCTCTGAAATACTAAAAAACCAAAAGAATTAACAACACATCTGTTAATCGTGACACCTTGAATGTTTTCTTATCTCATTTTGGTTTTATGATACATCTTTTTTCCTCTAAATTTCATCTGTTTTTTCTGCCTAGGTTGTAAACTCTTCACAGCAGGACTGTTTTCTTATAATGCAGTTGTCCAGCACCTCACATGTTGTGAACACTAATGCAATGTGAATAATATATGGCACTCCTCTCCTGAGCAAAAGATAAAACTCAGAAGCAAAAGCAGATGATGATGACTTTGTGACAGTGAAACACAAATTCAAGGCAAACCTCACTGCAGCATGAGGTCTCCATTGTGGCTCATGAAAGTAAACGCCAAATGGTCTTACTGTAACGGAGATGATCTCTAAATCATTTCAGGCTATGCAATTGCTACACATAATGCTCCTAAAAAAAACCCCAAACAATGAAAACTTCTCCATCTAAAAGTGTAGTGCAAAGTTTTATTTGAGATAGCTCCTGCCAAGAATAGCAGAGCGCAGCCTGCGTGCAACATCTGCTCACATAGACTGAGAGCAAAAACATCTGGCAACAGTAGCTCACACCCCCACCTGCCTGGCCCATGTTATTTATCTAAAAAGGTGGAAACAACATGGGTCTTGTAGTAATGCCTCAGTGGTTGGAAATAAGGGGTGGGGGGGGAAGTATATTCTCTAAGGCACCACATTCTGAAACAAGGAAAATGTCACCTGTGTGGGTTTTTCTCCATTACTGCCTCTCAGCACACACCCAGCTCCTTGTGTCTTTTCCACTTGCCTTCATGGTTGCTCTTATATGACATCTCCTCCACCATCAGCAACAAGTCTGGGTCTCAAAACCACTGTCGTGATGTAAGAGAGCAAAGTGCCTTCACATGTCAGAAGAGAGATTGCTTCATCTTCCTCTGACCAGAAAGCAGCCCTCCTCCTGTTCCTAGTAAATTCACGTCCTGCTTTCCTGCTTATCACTTCATGTTTAAAGGGGCATGCAGGCAAGACAGACTCAAAACTGCTGTGGAAGACTGTTGCAGAAGGCAATGACAGCTGTAGACATGATAGAATTTTTAACAAAAGATGGAAAGGAAACAGATATCCTAACACAGCAGTGAGCCCTATCATTTAGCAAGGATAAATGACTCCAAGATACCTTAAATTTGTCCTGTTGTCTAATTCTGGAAGAAAACGGATGACAGCCATTCTAGAATCAGTGTTTGGAAATATACAACAAAAGGAAAGAGCTTTATTAACACTGGAAATGTACTCTTAGCTTGGATTTCCTTTTCAACACCCAGCTTGTTCATCTCACAGCTCAATGAACTGTTAACATCACATATTTCTTCAGTTCCCGCAGCAAGTCCAGTTACTTCGGTTTCCACTAACTGCAGACAGATGAGATTCAGCCTTCCCAGGAAGACAGGGAGAGGGGGAGAGCGATGCAGAGCGGGAGGGAGGGAATGAGAGACACGTGCTCAATAGGTAGCTGGGAACACTGACGAGTTGCAAGTTGGACTTACTGAGGGGTTATTGAGCCGAATGATGCAGCTTTTCCATTCTTTGTACATAACATGAATCTGACTTTCTGCATTAATGTGGTTTTAAACATAAGGTTGCAAAGCATTGCATAAATGGCTAAGAATACTGCTGTTTCACGTTCTGAACCAGGCATATTCCCCTGCCCTTTAATAGCACAATCCAGCTGGCCCTTCCAGGGAAAGGCCGGGAAATCTCCTTGGCCAGTTGTGCATAAGTACAATGGGCTTCCTATAATAAAAATGTCAGGCTCCCCAAGTTACAATTAAGTCAATATTCTGTAAATAAACAATACAGGTACAGCTGTAAATAAAAAGTTCATGATTGAAGTAAAGGAAAGATGCAAGAGCAGACACTGACATTGTCTGCATTTCCAAATTATTTTATTTTGATTTTACCCTCCATCCTTTGACCCAATGTCCTTTGTTGTATGTGTGTTGGAGCAATGAGAATATGGAGAAATTAGACAACTCAGCCATGCAGTCAGGCAGAGTGGGAAGAGAAAGGGCAGCCTTGTGCCACTTTCATATCCACCCTTGTCTGGGGTGGTTCCGATAGCTCCAGATCTGGTGGAAATCTGTTTAGCTCCAAGGACACCAGCTGTGGATTCAGTCTCTGGCCTCGTTTCTCAGGCAGAAAGGAAATCTGAGGAGCAGAAGAAGAGAAAAAGGAGCAAAAGCCTGGGCTTCCTTCTGCTAGCAGTAATTTAGATTGCTCAGTACAAAGTTAAATTAGCTTAACAAGAGATGCTTGCTGAACACAAATGTGTGATAAATACAGAACATTTGAGCTGACCTTGAAGGGGTTTTGCAGGTGAAGCCAGCCTCTGGCTCTGATCCTTTCTTCTAACCCTCCCTGATTTTCTATCAAAAATTCTGTCTTGTGCATCCTAATCTAGTAGTGTAATGTATAAGAAAATGTGAATGAACTTCTATTTTTAAATGATAGCTTTGGTCATGACACACTGAACTTTCTTCTCATTGCCAACACTGTTTGCCTCATGCTTTTTATGTCACTAAGCTAGGAAAGAGGTGGCTAATCTTCTCTTTTTGATCACTGAATTGAAAGGAACTCTGCTAACACGCTACCCCTCTGTTACAGTGTTATTTGATTGCAGTTTCATGCAGAAGATGGAATCCAGCATCACATGGGAATTCCAAAAAATAATATTTTTTCCTAAACATTAGTTCCTCACACATTTCTCTCAGGAAGAGAGAGAAAAAGGAAGAGACACTTAGCATTCAGCAGTGAAGAAAAGATGAGATCTAATGAATTCTTTTTCCTCTCAGGGATTAGAGAACAATTCAACATTTCTGATTAAGGACAAGAGAAAGACAGCTATGTGCAATGCCATAGCTGTTTTTGCTGCCCTTCTAACACAGCAGCATTCAACATGCTGGAGGATAATCAAGAGAATAACAACAGTACCAGCAGGCAAGAGTTTGGGACTTGTCATCTTACTTAGCTACATGCAGTTAGGTCTCAGTAAAGATGACTTGCTAAAAATCTAACTAACGTATCAAGGCTCATTGGGTTTCGCTAAGCTCCTACCTCTGTAATCACCATTTACCAAATTAGAACAGGGGGAAAATGAGCCACTTCATCTCTGTGTCATATAATGAACTTTTTTTGTGTGTACCAGAGAGGGCGATTGCCACTAGGTATAATTATTATAATAAAGATCAGTGAAAACTCAAGTTAAAAAGGAATTGGAGTTATTGAGCCCACCAGTGCGATTCAAATGGAACTGGTCCCTGTATCTCACACAGATTAATTCAATCCACTGATCTCAGCCACTGTAACAGCCCATGGAAACCAAAGGAATGATCTTGTTCAGTGTTTGCTCATCTGTCTAATGTAATTCAGATTATTGATTCTATTTGATGTGAAATCCACTGATTTCACTCAATGTAATCAAATCAATTAATCCCATCAACTCCAGTCCAATCCATGAGTACGATCTAGCACATCTGACAGTGATCAGCCAGCATACAGAGAACAAGACAGGCATAAAGACGAATAATAAAAATCAATAGTTTTTTAAATAACATCTACAGTGCACTAGGTATTTTGCAAACAACTGTAAAAAGCAAGGAGGCTGATATTAAGCCCGTATACATTTTGCAGATACGCCAAAATTAGAAAAGTTGGGCTGATTTGTACCATATTTATGTTTGGAGGGATGCATATTTCCAAGTGCCTGGGATATATTTGGTTAGGGTCACTGAAAATGGCCTTTGGGATAAATTCTGAAAGTGATGATTCTATGGTCTATAAAGGACTTTGAGATGCATGTATGAAAAGCACTGTGTAAAGGTATTATCAAAGATCTCTTGCCTTTTAATGCTGATGAGCATTTTCCTCACTAGCTTAATAGGAAATATTCTGAAAATGTTTCTATTTGAGAATGGAACATTTCACAGATGAGGAAAAAACTGTTCTTTTTAACAGAGTTAAGGAGTTCTTCAGAATAGGGGTTTTGTCTCCTAATTGATGAGGGGAAGGCAATCAAAGTTAAACAGGAGATCTACCACTTCCCTGCCCACTGCTTGCTGAGCAGACAAGACTCTTAAACACAAGCACCATAAACAATAATAATAAAAAAATCACAGAGGAGACTTTTAAAGGTGGCAAGGTCAGGTAGGTGTATTTTTCTTATTGCAAACTGATCTGGCCTAAGTCCCTAGCTCCACACACTCCTTAAAAAAATATCCTCCTATATAAAACAGATACTCCACATAAGGAGAACGAGGCACAGAAGAGAACAGAAAGGCCATGGTATAAAACAGTCACGATTCCATTAAAGGCTTGTTCTTTTGCCCCTTTTGGAGTGTCTTTCCTTTAACTCTGTAATTAATAACATTATGTGCTAATAAAAGATTGAGTATGTGGCAGCTGTACTCCAGCCTCTAATCTACTCAGAAAGTATTGATGCTGCTGCTCCTGGTGTTCCATCTGCTTCTCTAATGTTTGTTCCATGCTACATTGCTGGAGATATTTGAGGATAACATCTAAGATGACCTACAAGAACACAGGAAAAAAGAAACCCAGCCTTGTGTGATGCACCAGAACGGTCCAGCTATGTGATTCTTCGCTCATTTGGACACTAGCGCTGGGGTGCAAGCGGGGTCCAGGTGAGAGAGTTCTGACAGACAGAAAATACAATGAAGACTGCATGATTCAAATTTTGTCACCTGTTTGCAATGACTCCATTCAGTAACCCCAGGCTTGATAGACCTACCGTTGTTTTCTTTCAGATCCAGGACTCCCAAGAAACATTGTCCTTCAGTTCCTTCATGTGTCCTTCAGTTTTCTGTTTGCCCATGTGGACAAGCAGCCTTTTTGCTCATATTTTTTTAATTATGTTTTATAATAAGGTCAAGGAATTATGCATTCTGGCCTTGATGGGAAGAGTGGCTCAGCCTCATTGTTGTAAATTGTTGTGAATTAGGGTGATACCAATGCTAATTGTCTTTTCCTTGCTTCACTGACTCTTTAAATAATTGCCCTCCTCCTTGGTCAGTATTTTCATTGCACCTCTGAGAAATTCGCACCTCAACTCTTATCAGTCTCCTTCCACCCAACCAATGTAAAGTACATTGTGGCCACTAAATCCAATTAATCCTTCCAGCACTCCCCAGTGAATGAAATTAGTTACATTTTACAGATGGGCAGTCAGGGGTGCAGGCAGCTTTCCCAGCGATGTCTGCATTATCTCTCCTCCACTGAAAACCTGACGTGCCTCATGAATACTTGGGTCTTCAGAGGTACTGAGCGCCTTCAGCTGGAGCGAAAGTCAGGGTGAGGAATAGAATTGGAGCATCTTGGCAAAAACAAATGCTCTGGTTACACCCAATGCCGATCTGAGTTTAAGCAGTTCTTTCTGTCTAGTTTTCTGTGAGGGCTGATAGGATGCATCCATGCTTGACTTTCAAACACACGCCAGTAACACCCACCTGCAAGGTGCTAGCTCACAAAAATAAACACAAAAGATCCCATTTACCTATCACTCCATTTTTGTAATAATGTTACTTTACAGTTTTCCACAGGATCGCCCATCCTTTGCAAGATGAGTGGAAGATGAGGTGTTGGGCTTTCATTCAAACAAATGGCTTTGCTAGTTCAGATCCTGAATACTGGATGCAATACCTATTTGTGAATGAGCTGAAGGATGTTTTTCCCTTAAAAAATAAAAGTTAGTCCCCATGAACTGCAGACAACTTTCTCAGCTTCCATATCTTGAGTATATCCAAGTTTGATTTTTAAAAATTCTCCCAAGTGATTAGAAGCCCTTGTGGGCTAATCAACCAAGAAATTTAAACATAAAGTTTGCTGAAATATCTCCTTAAAGTACAGCTAAAGCGTATTTCAATTTTATTGCTCTGAAATATTTACATCTATTTTAAATACAAAGAGCCAGATTCTCTGCTGGCACAAATCAGCACAGTGTTACTGCCTTTATTATGATACACAACTTGAGGGCTTGGCCATCTATTTTATGATCTGTCTCTTTTATAACAATGTTCTCTATTTTGCACAAATCTTCCAGTGGATGAAAGGCATGGTAGATGGCTTAATACATCCCATGAACTACCCAGTGAGGTTTTCAGATCCCCTGGGTATGTTATTATGTTATGATTACTTTTATGTTTGGAAAGCTAAGTGAACTAAACACATGAACTTGAGAAAGGGGGAACCTTGGCTTTTGAGATAGTTAACCTACTGGAACTCATTCCAGTCTTACTGAATCAAATACAACTTTACAATGGATAAATGCTCACAGTGTACATAACAGCTTCTGTTGTACAGCATGCAAAAAAAGAAAAAGCTGCTTTTGATACATTTGTGACAGCTTTACTTCAAACAAGGAATGCTCTGTATCATCCAATACAGTTTCTAATTCAACCATACACTGAACATGTTGATAGAACAATTTTATGGGAGTGTTTGTGTGCAGAAATAGGTCTATCCAAGATAACAGGCAAAAGAATTTGACTGGGCTTAGAAAAGTGTTGGTATAGCTGATACATTTCCCACCACATGAGCTTTATCAGCTTTACTCAGAGGCAATTAAAAAAAAAAAAAAAAAGGAAAAGAAAAAAAATGGGAAAGGACTAGCAAGAGTGCCTTTAAGGTCTCCATCTTCCCATGCATAGGTTCAGAAAATCACCATATCACTGCAAAGGGGCTGTGCTCTAGGTGGATGCACTTGCAGCAATGCTCAGGGTTGTTAGAAGTGCCCCAGCACACGAAGAGTTTCCAGGCTTTGAAGAGGTTTTGTTTAGGTTGTCACTCATTGCAAGATACAACACTAACCGATGAAGATTTTAGGGGACTTCAGGGCATGCATAATTTATTTTTAGCCCAAACCCAAAGAGAACAGTAAGAGGACAGATGACAGCTCTTTTATGGAATTAGCATGGATTTGTTCGGTTGTTATTGAAACATCGCATAGATTCTTGATCTTGGCTAGACGCTTGGCTTCAGGCACATGGGATACAGGAACACAGGACTGCACATGTTACAATCCACAAAACATTTTCTGGTATTTGGAAACTAAATCCTATAGTTCAAAAGGCCAAAAGCCACAAAACCTTCAATTTGCCAGAGGAAGACAAGCAGCCAAGACCGAGGGAATCAGCAGTCTCGTGGGTTTCTGCCACAAAAGGAGGGAATGAGTTATTGCTTTTGTTTCAAAAGGGGTAATTCTCATGTTTTAAGTTAATTCTGCAATTAAGTACTGTGCTGGCCTGACCTTTGCTTTACATCACCCCAAATGGACAGTTGCTCACTGATCTGTTATTAGGAACAACGTACAATTTAAAGAGCAAACAAGACAAGCAAAATAGAGCAGGGAGGCCAGAGGAGCCTGGTCAGAAACACCGCCGCTTTGGCATATAGCGTGAACTGCAGTGGAAAAGCCACCTTCTGCTGGGGCACCCAGCACAGGGTGCTGGCTGCCTTCACATCCATTTACCTTGATGTGGGTTCCCCAAAGCAACGAGTGGTGGAGCTTGTGGAGAAATGACAGCGAGACAACTGGGGGTGGATTACAACTGTGAACAGCAAGGGCTTTTCATTCTTTTCATCTTGCCAGACATGCTGTCCCTATTAAAAGCTAATGTTTGAAAATCATCTGTTTCTCTTAACCTCTATTTGTATTCAGTGAATGGAGCAGTAAATGTAACTAGTGCAGTGGCTGTGAGGGATGAACTCCTACCGGCTTGGTCAGTATGAAGTCCATGTGCTAATCGCTTACAAGCCACCTGCAATCCAATGCATTCATTTAAATAGGATTCGTTGTCCTGTCTGTTCAAGTGCTTCACATCTCAGGCTATCTCCTTGATAATCCTTTTTAGATTAGTGTCAGCGCCCCAGATGAAATCCTTGCTCATTCTCTTGCCATGTTTACCAGGCTGATTTCCAACACTGTTTCATATGGATTAGGCAGAGCAACTTAGTGCTCATATGTTTTTCAGTGCATCTCAGTACCTCATGAAATTACATTATAGATTCATTGTATAAATTGAAGACTGAACACAATTACAGTCCAAAAGCCCCAAAGCGAAGGACTAGAATCTGAAAGTAGATGTGACCAGATCTTGCTGTGTGCAAATATCTCATAATAAATTGGTCACAAACTTGTTTATTTAATCTCTGTTTTCTAAGTTTCCTTTTTTTTTTTTCTCACAGAAAAATAAAATTTCTTCACACTTTGTCAGAAAGACAAAGGCGGGCAGATGCACATTGCCATAATTGCCAGGTCAAATCAAGGATGGCAGTGGCTCAACCCAACTAGGAAAAACAAACTGCATAAAGACTGCTTAAAGAGATCTGCCAGTTGTTTTTCAAGGTCACGGCATTTTAATCATAGCTGTTCTCACCACTTCCCTTGTAGAATCATAGCAAAAAATTGGGTTGAAGGGACTTCTGGAGGTCATCTGATCCAACCCCCAGCTCAAAGCAGGGCCAATTGTGAAGTCAGATCCATCCACAGGAGGATTAAACTGGCTGAAGTGCTGCATGACACTAGAAGAATCATCACTGCAGAGAGCCACTGAGCTTTTTATTGCTAGAAAATAAAAAGGTTTGTGAAGGAAATGAATAATGTTGGGGGCTGCGTGCTCGAGGACACAGGAGGTGACACTACTGATGGAAAACTGGGTTTTATGTAAATGCTGGACTGTGCTGACAGAGCCATAGTTCTAAATTACTAATTGATATTTGAAATTTTGCTGCTGAAGATCATCGTGCTTCCAGTTGCTAGAAACACAGGCCTTTCCTGTTGATGAATATAGCTCCCTGAGTGGAGATTAGTAGAGACAGCTATCATTGGGCCTGTAGGTGAATGGATTACCCTTGATTTAATAAGAAGTAACAGGCCATTATTTCTAAAACTACAGGATGGAAAATGACATCTGGATTCTCGATGTAAACATTATTCATCATGTCGGATGCTTTGCTATTCTTGCCAGTACACTATGCTCTGGCTAGGCTGTTATTTCTAGGGCTAATGAATGGTGAGTAGAGCGTGGATTTATTCAGAATTATCTGTTGCATCAAAGCTCTTGTGTTCCTTGATACAGCGGTGTATTGGCCCAGTCAGTTGGCCCAGTCAAGTGCAATCCGTTGCTGGGTCTCTGGCTGGGGTGATGGGCCAGGCCCTCAGTGGGTGTCAGATGGCCCAGGGCCATGGATGGCAACGGAGCTGCGCAATCTGCAGGCAGCGAGTTTTCACATCATGTATTGGCTTCTTGTGAACAGTCTGGAGAGGCAGTCACTGCAAATCCCCATCAAGAAATATTAGGATCAAAAGCCAAACAAGATGAGAAGAGAGAAGCTGCCAAGCTGGAGTTCAGTGTCACAGGTGTGATGAACAAGGACTAAATGACTTTTGCTAATACATGCGATGGGTTTTCAGGCTCGTGTCACAAAAATCTACCTCTGCTTTTTGGAAGAAAAGGGTTGGGAAGTACATCCATAAATCCCATCAGTGTTTGTTTACACTGATCACCCAGTGAACCCATTGTGCTGAATGTTTTGAGTTATTTCTATACAGCCTGACAGCTGGAAGGCCTCAAGATGGTAGATCACAGTATATGGCACTTTCAGCACATTTTTCTGGCCTCACGTAATGGTAAATTAAATTGGGGTAAACCCTTTCACTTCTACGGGAGATGGAAGTCTTCAGGATCTGTCTAAACTTGAGTGGTTCAAGAAATCTCAAAGGAGCAACAGAGCTTTCCTTTCTGTCAAAGGAAAAAAATAATCCTCTTTATTAACATTGAATTGTTACAAATAATTTTATCCTTACTTTCCTCACTAATGTGCAAAAAAAATAAATGAACCATTGACTTGATACAATTATATCTCCTCCTCTTCTGAGTGGTAAATTCAGAAGGAGAAAGAGAGAAGAGGGGGTAAAGGAAAGAAAAACATATAGACAGCAGTGGCAAAATGGGAAGTGAAAATATTTTGCAGGAATTTTCCAACAATAATTAAAAATAACTAACAAAGAAAACTAACTTTTTTTGTTTCTTCAGTTGCAATTTTTGAACAGCACAGAGAAAATTTTTGAAACTGGACCTATTATGAAAAGAAATGCTGAAAAGGATCCTCAAAGTTACATTCTGCAGGTATATTTACTTGCTGCCATGGCTAACCCTACCAGAACCAGTTAAATCAGTCACTTTACTAAAATTCAGTTTGTGCTGTGTTAAATTTTGTGCATGCTGGAGGTTTGTGTATTCAGGCTTTAACGCTGGTGAGAACGGAGGTGTCGATACAAGATCTCTATCCACGCATCCCTCATTGCCTCAGCAGATGAGAAGTGTTGAGTGTTGGATATAATTTCCCACAAGCTCTGCCGGCAAGGGTAGATCAGAAATTACAGGTGGTTCAGAAGCCTTTTGTAGTGCTGTTTGCAGAAGGTGTGCTCTGCATATTAGACCACTGCAATTCCAGATAAAGGCCACAAATGTTTCCATTACACACAAACACCTTGAACACCGAAATGCCACCAGACTGCAATCATTTATAACAGCACAAGCTTGTTCCCTTCCCCCCCACCTAAGTATTACTGTCAGTGTATAGTAATGAATTCATTGATTTTACCATTTTTTATCAAAATAGTTGTTTCAGAGATAAATGTCCTTCATTTGCAGTTATTAAATCTGCCACATCTAGGACAGCTATTGGAATAATTGTCCAGTGTGCACAGAAAAAGAAAACATCCATGTCCTTCCCTTTTCTGGGACTGTTAATTAAAGGCCAGGTGGTCTGATGTGAGAAAGACCTACTGAGTCGTTCTGGAGTCATGGACCATGCTGCATCCCTTTTCTCCTACTTCTGGATGTTGAGCAAATAGGGAAAATGCTGCATTTCTAAGCAAGGAGCAAAGCCAGCCCCTCCACCCCCGCTGCTCTTGGCATTTCCTGTTTTAATTAGCTGGGTATTGAGTTCTTCCTAGTCTAGAAGAACAGACTGATGGTGGTGAGTGGCTGAATTATACATGGTGAACAGGGAAATGTTCTAAAGGACACAGCCTGTACCCCACAATGATGTGGCAATGGTACTTTGTGAGCTGCTCTGGGACTGATGCATCCTTGTCTTTTGCTACCCAAAGAAGCTTGCTCCTGCATTTCTGTGCTCCAGACTGCCTGTTTGTGCCTAAGACACAAAAAAGAGAAAAGCTGTCACCTTGCAAAATTGCAGAAGGTACGATTCTCTGGAGACCCAGGCTGTCCCTTTACTGAAGGAGTCCCCAGAGGCCAGCACTTTTGAGATCCTGATTCTTTACTTCTGAACTCTTTGTTCAAGCTGCAAGTCATGCTTTCCCCTAATCCAATGTCTGTCCACTGAAAACCCCTCCAGTTTTCATTTGAAGGTTTCCTATAAGATCCGGTGAAAGAGCCAGCCAGGAGATAAGGGGCTGAAGCTGCAGCACTGTGTCTGCCTGCTTTCACAGCGCTGGGGCAGTGGAACACGGCGCTGCTCTGCCACTTTCCTGCACCAGTTCAGATCACTTGGGACCATGGAGGCACTTAACTCCAGCTGCTGAGTTAGGACTACTGGTGGAGCCTGGTCTTTCTCTTGGTTCTGGAGACAGCCCCAGAGAAGGTACCTCTCTCTGAACCACCCTCCAGAGCCCTTTTCCCTTTCTGTGCCTATACAGGGAACCGAGGACAGCTGTGTCCCCAGTTTAGGCATCTCAGTTAGGTGACGTCAACCCAGACTCTGTTAGACTAAGTGCCGTTGTGTTCTTCACTACTTTTGCTTATTCCAGTTCATCTCTGGCAAGAGCTGAGGGGGTTACTGGGCAGGCAAAGGCAGACACTAACCTCAAACTGACACTGAAGCATCACCCAGATTCAGGAGTGACTCCTCGCGATCACAGTGGGGGTCTGCCTAGTCTGCAGCTGCTTTGCTGTGTGATGTAGGCAGGAGGCTTAGCTTGTCAGGAGAATGTTTACTACCCTGAGGCTCAATTCATGCTTTCTGAAGTCCCTGGAAAGGTGACATTAGAACAGTGCAACATTTCTAGCAGGGAAAGTGAAGGTGGAATAAGTTGGGTGAGAAATGGCGTTGGGTTCACCTGTTGTTCAGAAATGTTGGAGGTGTGGTGTGGTAGAAGGATCTGTTCTGCTGGTTGATTTCATACCCAGGGTCCTTCTTTTAGTCACAGAGTATGAAAGGTAGGAACTTAAACTCACCTGAGATAAGATAATGCATTGCAATCCAGAGTAATCTCATGGGACTGTAGAAAAAAATCTGGATCTTTGAACGAAGTGAGGACATTTTGGCCAAAAGGCCAGAGCGCAGAGACAAAATTCTGCT
The DNA here is from genome assembly GCA_035590215.1 of Microhierax caerulescens. NCBI lineage: Eukaryota > Metazoa > Chordata > Aves > Falconiformes > Falconidae > Microhierax > Microhierax caerulescens. Next base: position 12,220,615 of record JAVJGJ010000062.1, on the reverse strand, counting down.
GCTGATTCCAGGTTCAAATACAGTTCATTTTGACACTGTCTTAAAAATCTGCAAACAGGTAGGAGTCCATGGCAGTGCCAAGGGGCAGGAGTCCAGCCATAAGCTCCCTTCAGCTGGGCAGGGGGGAACGGGAGAAAAGAGCTGCCTGAGGACTGATGGTGACAAGTGTATAGTGACTGAGCGAAACGTCTCTTCTGAGTGAGACCCAGTTCCACATTGTTAACCTCTTGCTATTGTTGAACAGTTGGAAGCTGAATGTTGCAAATTAAAATTACTTCCTTGACTAGCCAGAACAATCCTTCATCTCTTCAAGGCTCTGATCCCTGCCACTGGAGAGGCAGTGAGCTCTATTTAATAAGGCTGGGAACATGACAAAATATGGTCCCAGCGCTAAGCAAATTGCTGCGGGTGCTCTGAAGGCCCTGTTTCCCCCAACACTGCCACCCCTGCACAATGCAGCCATTCACCCAGCGCATTCACTGTGCCGAGTGGAAAGGATGGAAACAGTCAAAGGCTGAGAGAGGCTCTGATGCAGCACCTGTGCTGACCTCTTTAAGGGTTGAATATATCCCAGGGAACAAATCCCTTACCGCTGCTCATTGATAGCCTTTCTCTACCTTTCAAGGCTATCAAGGCATTTGTGTCTCTCATCCCCACAAGTGCAGCTTGCAAGCTAGAAGGCTGCTGTTCAGTTTGGACCTTGTCTAGATCTGGACCACAACCATTACAGGCCTGCAGTGAGGCAGTGGTACAGGCTGTTCTTGCACAAATGGAAATGGTGGTGAAGTCAGCTGCCAAGCCTGCTACCGAAATGAAAAGGCTGTTGAAAACAAAGCAGTGGTCTTCTGCCTAAAAGGCTGAATGTGTGTGCACAGGAGCCTGAGACCAGTCCCATCAGTGAGGAGCAGCAGGAGTATGAGACAGGAGCAGAAGATCATAACTAGTATCCTCAGTTGCTTTGGCTTTGTCAGAGCAGAGTAGACATCCTCAACACACCCGTAAGGCACAGACTGCTCAGGGTCAGAGGGATCTTTCCAAGATGAGGAGTCAGACCAAAAGCTATGCAAGGAAAGAGGGACAGGGACACTAGGAGAACAAGGAGAGTGAAAACCTTGACTGAGCTTCATTCCTCTGTGATTCCCTTCCTGCTGGAAAACCTTTAAAGTTTCTTCCTGTTACACCTGGGAAATGTATTGCGTGCACCAGCTCTAGGGAACACCTGCTGAGGGCCTGATCCTGCTCAACTGATAGAGCACAGCTAGTGCATCCAGAATGAAAGGATGGTCCACCTGGAAGGATCTGGGAATGGCAGACCTGAAGTCTTTAGTCAGCTTATGGCCTTGTGTGTTAATCAAATCTCATCTCTGTGGTGCCATTTTTCCTTATACCTTTCATTTGTCCTGTCTCATCTGCTTATCAGTCCCAGGCTGTCCCTTGCTGTGTGCCTCTCCTTAACTTGGTTGGATCTCAGCTATGGACAAGGCTTGGACATCCTTTGGTATTTGGCCTAGAGAGCTTCACTCCCCCAAACTGTTTCCCCTGCTACAGAGCTTCTGAGTGAAATCCACAGCCTGGTTAAACACTGTAGGCTTCTCTCCAAGTGAATGTGTGGAGACAGCAAGGCTGATGTTACCATTTGGCTTAGGGTCAGCGCATCATTCCCAGGTCACTGCACCTCTCAAAGATAAAAGATTGCTTCTGATAGCTAACAAAGTCCCTCCTTCGGCTAAAGTGTGGGCCATGCATGCAGGCTGGCAGTCATGCCACCGACAGCCTCAGATGGCAACAACCACAGAGCCCTATCCCCATCCAAATCATCATCGTTCCCCATTCCTCTTGCTGTTGCAAGGAAGTCAGGATCTGACAACACGGGAAAACATCCCCCTGATGATGCTCAGAGCTGATACCAAAGTATGCAGGAATTGTAATGCACATCTACACAAACAATAAATAAATAAATAAATGCACACTGATGCCTGTGCAAGGAAAATTCCGCATATTCATCCCCCTGTTTCCTTTATCACTTATTCTGTAACAGCTGTTTAATTAATTGCTTGAGCGATTTCCTAATACATCTTATTTACATACAAAATTACAGAATAATGGTTTGCCTTTGAGTTGAGTGAGAATTTAATGTCTGCTTGTGATGCCTCACGGAATATGGTTACTCAACAAGAAATAAAAGTTCTGGTGGGTTTTGGCTGTTTTTTTTTTTCTTTTTCTTTTCCTTAAAAAAAAAAATACTCTTTTCCTCCACAGGTTTTGTTGTTTTTACAGGCATTACTGAATGATGCTAGAATATAGCAGCAAGGAGAAGAAGGATTCTTTTTGAAGGTTACTTGAATCCTTGAGGAAAAAAAAAATAAATAAAAAATAATGTAACTGAATAGGATGGCTTCTACTGAAAAAGAAGTCACCTAGCATCAATGGAAACAATACAACTTTATCTCTGCTGTTCAGGTTTATTCCCTGGCTGGCAGAGCTCGTCCTGGAAGAATGAGGCTGTGTAACTGGGAAGTGTCCCGCTTTGGTGGGCTTTTCACTAAAGGACGCCCCTTTTGCCTTCTGACACAGAAACCTTTTCATTGGATCACAAGAGCATCAGGCAACCGTGTCCCTGCTGCTGATAAGCTTGTGTCAACTGATGTTTTTCTTTCATGAACCTGATTGCATTCAGTCAGCAGCTGCACCCATGGACACAGATCCGTAAGCTGAAAATTCCCTCCCAGAGAAACACTGGACAAGCACATCCCCACTTAGCACTTTGGTTTGGATTTTCTTTACTACCCAAAGCTTAACTTTCATCTCAGCTCACTTTGGGCACGTGATGTGCCTACATTAAGGGACTAATTCAGTGTGTTTTCTTATTTAGTCAACAAAAGAGCCAGACACCCTGAGGAGGCAGCTCCCTGACGTCTCAGTTGCCCTCTGGATGTGTCACCTCTTTGTTCACCACAGTGGAGATCTTGAGCACTTATGTTTCCAACTTAGATGCCTAAAAGTGGAGTCTTTTGAAGACCCGTGGAGACCCTCACGCTGACTAGCAGCAGAGCACCTGCTAACGCATCTGGCTTGGGCTCTGCTCAGTGCTTGGGGCCATGTCTCAGGATGGCGCTACTTACATTATGAGTCTTGAGCCAAGTTATGGGCTGACTGCACCAGAAAGTTTGGGAATCTAGACAAAATTAGGAGCTAGTCTGCACAGTGGAAAACCATCCCAAATACAGCGTTTCATGGGACACTTCCCATAGGGTTGCTGCTGGAACCCAGCCCACGAGCCCAAGTCAACAGTTGATCTTTTGGGTCAGGTTTCTGTTGAATCCCAGGCAACAGCAGGGAAGGGCAGGACCCCTGGGCTTGGGTCCTGGGGGAGAGTGGGGGTGGCTTGGTCAAGGAGCTGTGCTTGGTAATCAGCCCTGATAGTGCGATGCAAGTATTTAACCACTTTGTTAAACTTGGTCCTTAAATAGTGGAAATCAATGGCTCATACATAGATACTGCCACTCGGCATGGCCTTACATGATTTCCTGGAGACTCACATTTTTGGACTCTAGAAGAAGAAAAACCTTCTTTTCACTGTCAGATCTCACAGTTGAACTCTTATTGCTCTCTACTCAAAATGTCTCACGATAATCTTTTGGTTGCTAATGACCCAGTACTAGTATTTTAAAAGTTCTTGTATATACCATGGCTGTGAGATTCTTTTTCTCACTACTCTTAGGGCAGCTGCTATTAAATCCATATCAAGAACTATTGCATTTTTGACTAAGTATAAAAGGGGAAAAAATATTACTGTTCATTTACGTTACTCTTTCTTTCTAACTATATTCACTTAATAAGGTATTTGCTTGCAACAGTCTGTTATGTATTCTGTATTTTATAAAGTATCTCCTGGGAGAAATAACCAAGGAAACACAATTTTTCGGCACCATCTCCTTTTATTAAGAATAATGAAAAGGAAACAAGAGTCATTCCAGCAGTCAAAGATCCTTCTACTATTTCTTATTGGTCTTTTTATGATAACTGGGTCTCTCAGCACATAGTCTGAGCTGCCTGAATTTGTGTATTTACATTTGTCCTTTTAGTTACTGTCCATGTTATCAATGTAGAGACAACATATAATGGACGTATAGGGCATCTAACTCCTGTATCCACACACAGAGAGAACAGAGATCTGTCAAAAATACTGGGCAGGATAATCTCAGCAGTGAGGTCTAGCCTCATCACCAAATTTCAAAGTTTGAACAGAGAGTTTGATTATTTTACTTGCTTTGTATGTCAGTTCTCCCCCAGATTCACAACATAACAAAAGCTACTGCAGCCTGCTCTCTCTGTGGGCTGCAGCAATCATGGTTTGGGCTATTGGAACTAATTGCTCATGTGTAGGAATACATCCCAAAGGCCCACTCCTGCACCCTTTTTCAGTGGATTTTGTATCTTCCTTATTTTGGTTACAGCACCTCCTAGGACTACTAACGGCAGGAGAAAGCAAGACAGCCCATCTCTGAATTGTATGTGATACAGTCCCAAGCTGGAGTAATACTCTTCCTTATGTCTATCTCAACATGATGAAAAAATGTTTTAGTGCTCATGAAATGCCAAATGGCCAGTGTCTGCCGCTAGCAGATCCTGTTTCAAGCCATTGGGTACCTATCTTATATTAAAGCTGTAATTTATACACTTGGCTGGTACTCAGGCTTGTTTTTAAAGCATCAGTCATTCCTGAGTAGTCATAGATGATTCAGACTTACTCTGCAGGTTCTTCTGCCAGATATTGATCCCAAAGACATTAATTATCAATTACAAAAGGTTTATTTCTCACAACATCCATGACTGAAAGATCTGCATATTTATTTTCCCTAGTGATTTATTGATGCATCATTATACATTTCATGAAAAACTGCATTTTATAGATGGAAATGGGGAGAAAAGCCTCCAAAAACTCCACTTCAATTAGAAGAGAGCACTCAAAGAGCAATAACACAATATTTCTTTGGTCTGCCTCAAATACAAAGACTGAACTTCCAGTTCACCCACATCCACTGGGAAACTATCTTGCAGTTAAAGCATAAATCACCACTTTGTTTATAAAACCTCCAGTATTGCAGATGTGCCCTACCAGGGTTTGCATTGATGAAGGGACTAGAGGTGACACCTGCCATACTCATGTGCTAAGGAATGGCTTGGAAGATGCAATGTCCTCTACAAGGAGACAGGTGGAGTTATCAAACAGATCATGTCATCAAGTGTCTTCCCCTTCTTCCCTGAAAAGGTTCATTCCTAATACTCCAATATTCTCTAAAGATTGTCACACTGATGATGCACGAAAGTGAAAACTAGTGTCTGGGTTAAGATGAAAAGATGATTTCTTATTCCATCTTTTTCAGTATATTTACCAAAGCTTTTTTTTTTTTTGAATGAAGGTTGTTGCAATGGGTCTTAATAGCTTGAAGGCTTCTTGTAGCCAAAGGCCTGACCCTTGTCTTCTTGTTTAGTATAATGTAGTGACAGGGAAAAGGTTAATATCTTTCATTGCCCATAAACACCACTTGCATAAAAAGCTAATGTATCATGTCTTCCAGCACAACGCTTTCTCCAGTGGACCATACTGTGACCATTGACTGTGTTCCTCTGCACTGGCTGTTAAATATGTTTCTAAACATTTGCTGTAACAGGCCTTCAAATTATATATATATATAAAGAGGACACAATTATTGAAATCCAAATAATTATAATACAGTATATGTAGCAATCACTCAGTGTCCATTCTTCTTATTTGCATCATTAATTGGTGCCTGATTCAAAATCATTATGAAGCTGAAAACAAGTTAAAACAGAAAAACAAAACCTGGTGTGGTAGGAGAGATAGGGCTTTATAAATCACAATGAAAGCTTAAGCAGATTCCAATCTGCAGACCAGAAATCATTCCTCTTAATAAATAGAGAGAAATGAGGATGCCTAAACATAGACCTTACCCAGTACAAAAGGTTAAAATAAAGAGATCGATAGACCTCTGTAACAAGGAAAAGGATGGAAATTCACTTTATGCCAAACTGGCATGGAAGTCTGAACCTTGACAATAACATATACTCCACTGTGACCCTGGAGATCCTAGTGAAGCAATGAATTATCTGGAAAGGACAGCATCTTGTTTAATGGAAACCTGGGTTAATGCTCTTGCCCATGCTGCTGCCATGGACCAGCTGGGGCTCTTTCCAGCACACAGGTTTGCTTCAGACTTGGACTTTAAGATGGAAGTCCTCAGCTGCTTCACCACAGTTCCGTAGACGAGAGAGCACAGACCTGGTGATGGGAAAGTACTCATCTCAAAATGAAATTTAGGCTTTTAAGCTACACCTCGGCAGCCTTTTCTTTTACTGCCTACCCCTGCAGCATGTCAGTGTCACCTTACACCTTCTCCTGAGTGAACCCCAGACCTTCCTCGCTGTGTTTCGGGAGACCTAAGCCCTCTGCTTTCAGTAGACTACCCAGCTCATGGGACCAAGACCTTCCCATCATGGACATTAGCATACAGGACTCATCACACCTGTGCAACATACTGGGCTTGATTGGTTTTGCACTGAGCAATGCTGACTTGCAAAAGAACAATCACAACAAAAATATTTTTATAAACCTCTGGGTGGAATGTAAATATAATTTTAGGGGACAGTATATAAATGTAAATAGACGTGTGAAGCCATCAAAAGGTTAATAATCCCAGTACAAAAATTCTTAGAAAAACTCTCCTACAGTTGAGCTGTTAGCAAAGCTATTAAATTTAATTGCAGTATAATTACATAGCCATATACCTAGCTGATACCCAGCTATCAAGCACACGCAGTGCAGGTTTAACCACACACACACAATACGTGGGGGTTTGCCTCAGGTGCTACAAGCATCCTGCAGCCAGATGTGCTTCTGCTTTCCCACCCAGGCTTTATGTCCATTACAAACATGCCCAGGAATAGATGTGGAGGTTCAGTTCAAGATGCATTAGTGCAAAGAGGGTCAAGCTGCTTTGCATAGCAAGGATGAGGGGCAAGATAAACTATATGCCTCTACAACAGCTGCAGTGGCACCATTTGCAGTGCATAAAGTTAACGCACCTCTCTGTCTCTGCAGGATCAGGGCCAAAGCAAACAGTACATTTCACCCTCCTGGACTGGTCAGATGTGCCTGAATTTTCCTGAGGGAAGCTGCTGCATCCTGAAGCACTCCCTGCCCAAGGGCAATGAGCCCACAAACACAGCTGCGTTCCTCCAGACCCCTCTCCCGAGGACGGGGTTGGCATGGCCAGCAGTCCACCTGTCTGCATGGCTCGGGAGGGGGGCTGTGAGGGAGCTGCTCTGGGAGGGGGGCACCAGGCTGCCTGCTGCTGGTGGGACATCCCTGCAAGAACCACAGCAGAGGATGGCATCTATGGAGGTAGGTGGGTGCACCTTCCTGGGATGCCCAAAGCCCCAAGGAGCAGGTGATGGCTGTAGGGCAGATGTTTTGGTGGATGAGGCTGTTGCAGACCTGCATATCTAACCCACCCAGAATCCAAATCAGGCTCCTGAGTTGGGGAGAGGAAACTCCTCCTTTCTTTCTCAGAGCTACCTTCATCTGCCTTTGTGTTTCTTTGATCCAGATGAAAAGCAGGGGACTGAAATATCTCTGACTAAGGGTATTTTCATGGTATTTCCAGCCCATACAGAAGTGCCAGCAGGAAGCAGTGGAAAAGTTGTGAAGAAACCTATTTTCTGCACGAGTCTCACCTTTGCAGATGGTGAAAGCTTGGGGAATGTAACCACCGAGGCTGCTGGGTGCTCATTACAGTGTAAGGGTCACACAGGGGAGGAATCTAGTGTCTGCCCCTTGCTTTCCAGCCTTTGTCATTTGACAATGGATCATGGTTAGATACCACTTTTAGGATGAGACAAAGAGGCTCCAACAGATCATCTAGATGACTTCATGGTGCATCCAATCTCTTCACTTGCCTGAGATATTTCTCTGGGATCATGGCAAGCTAGGCTTGCTGTATGATGTCTGGACAGGTGAATATATGTGTGTGGACCTTATTAAACTGAACAAGAACAGCCAGTGAAATCCCTGCTGTGGTTGTGGATCTCTTACAGTGGTCACAGTAGGTCAAACTCTCTGGCTCCCTCTGGGCATTCATTTTATGTTTTTAAACAAACAATTACATTTAAATAAAGGAAATGGCTGGAAGCAGCTACTTTGCTAGGAACTCACTGAGCTCATCAATTATTGAATATGAATACATGTGGAAATTGTGCTGAACTCCACTTTCCTTGGGGGACCTACCAGGAGAGCTTAGGCTTCTGCATTAAGTGGGAGCACGGGATTTGCCAGATCTCCTGAGATCACCCATGCATTTTGCATTGTTTCCTGCCTTTGGCAGCAGCCAGTCAGTGATGATTCAAAGGAAAATGACCTCTACCCCCAAGCCATTTTTCACTAGACTAATTGTGCAATGCATGGAAAGAAATTACTTCCCGATCCCTGTGGGAATCCACTAATGCCTTGAAACTCTGATGTCTTTTGCTTTGGCACAGGTTAAGGTTAACCGTACAGCAAAGCCTGTTGGCAGCTCAGAACATCCTCTGGCTTTCAGGGTTTTTTTGTTTGGGTTTTGTTTTTTGTGGGTTTGTTTTTTTTTTCATATGGAACATATTGCCACCAGGATCCACTGCTGGCTACAGGTGTTGTTAGTATCCATTAAATCCTTCCCAACTTTTTCAGTCCCCCAGTTATTGCATTTGATCCTTAAGTGAAAGGATAAACCACTGCTGAGTATTATAAGCCATTCTGGGAACTCAATTGCTCCTTGGTCAATCTGACACTAGTCAAACAAATGAAAACTTAAAAAAAATAAAGTGAAAAGAAAAATTCAGTCCAGGGGTGTGCCCACAGTGGGCAAGGACAAAGCAATGTGCAGCTACAAAATGAAGTAAGAGAGGGATAGGTTTCCTCCATGCTGTTTGTTTGAATAAGCCCCTACTACAATAATATTGAAGAGTGGTGCTTTCATGGCAAAAAGCATTTGTGAAAGCACCAAAGAAGTAATACCAGGGGTTTCAGGTGAAAATGAGGGGTTCCCTGCTGCAAGGCAATGGTATTGTTAAAACAAGATTTGGGCTGAATAAGAGCTGGGGGAAGGTTCCTGCTGCCTGTGTGGGACACACAACCAGATGCAGTAATTGCATAGTGAAACTTGAGGTGTCCGCACACTCCTTGCTCCTCCTCTGTGTGAGGCAGAGGAAACCAACTACTGGAAGTTCAGACTTTCTCCATTTTGGCCCGAGAAGTCATCTAACCTGCTGTTTCTCCTTTTCTGTCTCACAAGCTGATTTTGTGATCACAAAGGCTTCCTTTTTTTCTTGCCCCACCTTTCCTTTAAGCTTAGTAAAAATGATAGCTGAAGCAGCTTTTCTACTCAACGCCTGTCTGTTCAATTTGAAAGACCCATTCTGCAGCCTAAACCCCCATCCAAGGCCCTCAGATGTGGCATGTGGAAGTGTTTAGCTTCTTTGTGACTCAGAGATTGAAAATGCCTTAAACCGATCATTTGCAGCTGATTATTCTTGAAATAACTAGCTGGGTACCCATCCCACAATTCTAGGTCTGGAAATGAATCTGATTTTTTTTCTATCAGTGCTCCGGAGATTTGTGTTAGCTACAGATTTGCTAGATTTTAAACATCTTGCAAAGCCATGTCTTCAATTTGGATGGCAATATCAGCTCTGCTCTCTGAGAGCTCTTAGTGCAGCCCTGCTTTCCACAAAGGGGATCAGGAGAGTTATGGACAGAAAAAGCTAGTGTGATCTGGATATTTTATGTAGATGTTGAGTCTGCAGGCACCTGGCTTCACAAAAGCAATTAGGATCCTACGTGTCATGGACTTCATTACACACATAAGCTTGTGTTCACTGCAAAGATGTAGGAAAATGTTCCATATTCTTGTCTTTATTTATGAATTAATTTTGTATTTACCTTATGCTTATCTGTCAGACTGTACAGCTTGAAGAGACAGGTGCATGCACATTTTTCCTGGAATACCATTGCACATCAGAATATCAGGCTGAAAGGTGTGCATGCACAGTGGTCCATGCGTGTGTGCACGTCTTGTAAAACTGCACCACAGGTTGGCATGATTGCAAAGACTGTAAACATATCTGGAGCCACATATATGCCTAGCTACATGCAGCTCAAGTGGGTTGCCTATAAATCCTTCAAACCTTTGCCTTTTTCAGGGCTGGAATGGAGATCTAACATGCTGAATGCCTGTAGCTGTAAGTGTGTTTCTGTGCTGCGTTATTTATTGACAGGGAGGCGTAAAGACCTGAATGCCAATCTGCACGTGTTGTGTGCTGCGTATTTGTATACAAACACAGCTAGCTTCTTTATGGAAACGGTATCTTAGTGTTGCAAAATAGGAAACAGGACAACTGTGGAGACAGCATGTATAGGAATTAGCCAAAAAGTTAGAAAAAGGAAATAGCCAAAGCCTATCCGAAGCCCACAGAAAGAGTGTTCAGCCCTTCATAGCAGGCTGTGGGAGGAGCTGGCACAACAGAGGGGACCGAGCTTTACCAATTAAGCCTCTTTTTTTTTTAGGCACTTGTTTTTTCAGGTGTTACAGCACTGAGTTATGAATCTGCCCCTGGGATCCTGACAATTCTGCAGTGTACATAAGTACTACACCTATAAGCACAGATTACTCTGACTCTTTGAAGTATGCAGGGGAATTCAAGGCACGGGTCTTTTGGGAAGGCAAAAACATATGGTGTTCATATTAATGGTGATCTTCTACTGTGAACCTGTACCTTCTGGGCAATGTAGTATTGTTCTACGATGTTCACCATGTGATACATACTGAAAAGTCAAAAATCTGTTTATCATGCAGGTGTATACTTGATGTACTGGGAATATAGGTCATTCTGCATTCATATCTGGGTTTTTCTGTGTCTTCAGTTGATCAAGTACACAGGAGCCTGTGGTACAACTCAGAGAACAACAGCCTTCCAAGTCCAGATCGGCAATGCTATGAAAATGCTGTGGAATCCAGTGCCCACAATGTACCCATGTCTACAGCTGATGGGAGCAAAAATCACTAAGATGATTTCTGTGTCACAAACACTCCCTCTAGTCCTGCATAAAAGATTGGTCCGAGAAGGAACTTTGACTAATTGCTCTCAGCATGCTGGCATGCTTTCAGCTGAGCCAGATACTTGAGCCAAGCAGGATTTATCAGGTATGAACACTTTGTACTGTATTACAATACCCAGTCATTTGTGATTGGATTTGGAAGTAGAATAAGACCCAAATAATAATCTGTGTCAATGGGAAATGCACTGAACAATAAAGGGTAAAAATCACCTTCACATTGTAATGCACAACACTGCCCTTCATGTGTCCTCTTCCTCTCCCAAGCTCCTTCTCCCTCTCTCTTTAACCCCACCTCCCCGTTCATGGATTAGGAGCACAATGAATCACGTGCAGCAAACAACGAGCAGAGTAAACAAGCAAACAAGGATTTGCAATGGAGTAGTGCTGCTTTACATTACCAGAGGACTTACTAGACCGTAGTCCAGATTTACTCTCCAGCTACAAGTCTCTGAAATTCCCATTGCATGTTTGAGTAGCCATGGACATCGGCTAACTAGGGGACAGTGTTGTCTTTGCAAAACATGAACAGTTTTAGTGGAATTGCTGCTAAAAGTGTCTGTGCTGTTACTGCTGGTGGTGCTGAGTGTTCTTCTCAGCCCCACCTGAGCCGCCTCTAACACTTAAATCTCGGTTATTTGTAAGATCTGTTTTCCCTCATTCTTTGTCCTTTGTTCACGTCAATCCACCTCGGGTCTGGTTCTGCAGGAAGCTCTCAAGACCTGTCTCTTGGGGCACATCCTTAACCTGATCATCAGGCAAAGGATGCGACATCTCATCATCTCTTCTTCACAAAGTCTCCGTGGGATGCAGTCTGATATAATGTAAGGGGAATGTGCACCCCCTTTGTCAAACTTTAAGAAGGTAGTTCAGCTGGCTCAGCAAAGGGGGGAAAACTAATTGGAGGAGTCCACACAAATATGAGGACTTGAGAGAGCCTTAAATTTGTGGGTGGACTATTCCTTTCCTGTCACCATGAAAGATAGAGCGGGGCATCTTCAAGACAGCCAAGCTTGTCCGCAACCTCTAAGGCACAGGTGCATTTTGGCTGATGCACAGACTGGTCATATTTTTAGACTTGTTTTCCTTTATTTTATTAACTGGCTTGTCTTTTATCATTCCCAGCTCAATAATTATCTGTGGCTCAGTGAATGAGAAAACTGAGAGGACAAAAAATATGTACCTAGGTGTATGTGAGAGAGCTCTGGGGCTGCCAGGCAAAGGGTCTAGCAAAAAAGTACTTCGCCTGCTACAGTGGACAGAGTCATAAATAGGGTGCATTTTTAGGCAAATAAATTGCTCTGCCATTGCTTGGGTCCTGGGACAGACACAATTGGAAGATGTCTGGAGAAGCATAATGAAGCCATTCATTGGGCAATATTAAAGGGAGTGTGAAAATACATTTCAGAGAGCGCTGAGCCAGTGGATTTGTGCCAAGACAATAGCCTACACAGGGGTCTTTGGTACTCGTCTGGGGAAATCAAAGTACTCACTGGCACCATGCACTGCTGCTTTTGCAGTCCTTCAGTATGTATAGCTGCCTTTTTTTACCCCAGGCATGATTGTCACCCAGTGGTGGGTGAAATGATCTTGCTGTGAGCTGTGGCTGCCTTTCAGGACTGGGGCAGAGGTATAAATACCCGTACAGGTTTAAGCAGGGTGGCTGTGAAATGCTTCCAAAGGACTGCAGCCCTCCCTGCCACGTACCAGTGGGATGCGCTCCCCTCCCCTCCCCCCTGCCTGTCCTGCCAGGCCAGGGGGATGCAGAGGGGCATTCCTAGAGGCCAGCCTAACACTTGCACTTCTCCTCTGCAATTAATAACTTTGTTTTACTGCTGAAGACCTGGGCATCCCTTTTCAAAGTTGGACTCTTTTCTCTCTTTGCCTTGCCTTGCCTTCTTTTCCTTTGTCTTATCTCTTCCCTTCCTTTCCTCCCCTTTCTCCTTTCCACTTTCTCCTTTCCCCTTCCCCTTCCCCTTTCCCTTTACTCTCCCCCTCCTCCCCCCTAGGGATTCCATAGGTACAGGCAATTCAATTACAGGAGTTCAGTCAGAGGGCAAGGACAGGCAATGAAGGGAATAAATAAGTAAACAGTGGTCTATGAGTGGAGCTGAAGGAGGACTAGAGATTAACTCAGCCCCATTATTTGCTCTCCTTTGTGCTTTTTCCATCTGGATACAGAGGAACGGGGGCCAACAAGGCTGCTGGGGAAGTGGACAAGTGGATTCTCAACAAGCCACTTTTCCAGCCTCTCACAGGAAATTTCAGGGTTATGGTACAGGCGTGTTGGTGTTCCTGGAGGTAGCTGAGCCCATGAAGGCACGTCTGGTCGGGTGCTGAGGACGCTGAGCATGTGGGAAGCTGCAGCCAGCACATAAACATCAGAAACCATCAAAGCAGACCTCCACTGCTCTCTGGCCTCCTCTTTCCCAATTTCCTGAGTATTGTCTTTGCCATGAGAGAAAAAAATCTTCCTTCTTCATCCCCAAAACAGACAATAATAATGAAATTCTGTTGTCCTTAAGATTGCTTAGGAATCCACAGACAGGCACGCAATGCTCAGCCCTCTGAGAAATCCAGGTTTTCAAAAAGACAGTGATTTCCACATAGACTGAATATCCTCCAGCAGAAGGTGTTGTGTAGCTGTGCTAGTTAATCCATGTTAATTAACTTGTTATCAACTCACTAAATTTTTTTTTTTTTAGAAAAACTTGAGTTTGGATCTGTACCTTTTTTTTTCTTTTTTTTTTTTTTTAATTTAAAAATGCAGCTTCTGCAAAATAAGAAATTTCCATGTGAAAATGTTAACCTTATTAGTTTTTGTAATAAGGGAAGGAGAACTGCAATGGTTTGATTTGCTGTTTGGAAACCAGGGTCTTTCAGTTGGCTGAAACTGACTAATGCTTTTTTAATGTTTTATTTATTACATTTCTGGATCTGGTTCAACATTAAGCTGTATATTTCCCATGAAAATTGTGTCTTAGCCACCTCCTCTGCCCCACAGAGCTGGCCTTGCTGGCTGGGGCAGCTTCCCTGGTGCAGGGTGGGGAAGTGGTGGTCTCCCCTTGCCTGGGGGTGGGTGATGCCTGCTCGGTGCCACACGCCTGCCGGTGCGCTTTGCGCCTTGTCGAAACATTGCCACAGCTAGCTCTTGTCTGGGCACTGTGCAGTACCACATCCACACTTGCTTCAATGAAAAGTTCTACATTATCTGAAGCTTAAAAAAATCTGTGAAAGCCCCAAGCTTAGCTGAAAGGTTCAGGTTAGGCTTATTGTAAACTGCGTATCAAACTGAAATGCTAAACAGGAGCAGTTTATGGTTGCTAGTGCCTTCAAGACCTAGACCTGCGTTTGTAGAAACACCTGACTCTCTCTTTTTAATTGATAGACAATCTCAAGATTATACTGGTGGGTGAATCTTTTTTCAATGCACAGAACCAGGCTGTGACTGGCTCAGTTCACCCTGATGTGATTACATCAACGAACTTCAAATGGCCAAACTGCACACCACAGCTACTGAATTGTCCCTGGAAAGACATGACACCAGTTTTTGATAAGCCTTTATCAAACACAGTATGGGATCTGAAGTTAGTCTTGCTGGTATGGCTGCTTGCTGCTTTATATGTCACAATAAAACGATATCACAGGGGCTACACCTAAACTAAGTTCTCCCTACTCAGTGTCCTACCGACTGGTCCATGGAGG
>JAVJGJ010000062.1:12176616-12205663 GCA_035590215.1 Microhierax caerulescens | reverse complement strand
GAAGTGAGTGGCTTTGGAAAATTTATTTGTGTATAAATGAATAGGAAGTGAGTGGCTTTGGAAAATTTATTTTCTGTGGCTTAAGCTTTCAATCGACCCATCATTCACTTTACAGCTGGCAGGAAAGGAAAAATTCCACTCCTTTTGGATAGATTGAAATCTTTATGACAAAAAGGAGGTCAAATGCTGCTCTTTGCTATGTGGAGGCAAGTAGTGTACAAATCACCCTCATGTCGGTTTGGTCACCTGGATCTCATACCCATGTAAAAGGGAACAAAACAGACGGCTGCTGAGCTCCCTAATGCTGTCTCTGTTGCCTTTCTATCACCATTCAGCTCCCCCTGCGTTGCCGTTCTGTCCCCTATTCCTTTTCTCAGCAGAACGGTTAGCTG
The DNA here is from genome assembly GCA_035590215.1 of Microhierax caerulescens. Classification (NCBI taxonomy): domain Eukaryota; kingdom Metazoa; phylum Chordata; class Aves; order Falconiformes; family Falconidae; genus Microhierax; species Microhierax caerulescens. The sequence goes on along the minus strand of JAVJGJ010000062.1, from coordinate 12,205,271 downwards.
ACTCTCAAACTAATTCACTTTATTTGCTTCAGTGATTGTACCTGGCATCCTCTCCTGTATCTTTGCTTGGGCTTTCCTTTAGTTCTCTTTTCCCTCCTACTTCCTGGGAGTATATTCTCCGTGGTATTAAGGATGGATTTACTTCTGAGCAGGGAAAACTACAAAGTCATGAAAATCCTTTACAGTTCTAATTAGACGAGTAATGTATGTAGACAAAGGCAGCCCTACCTATACCAGTACGTGGAGGATCTGGGAATCTGACTGCATTTTGTTTTATTACTCAGTGGAGAACTACAAAACCATTCTATTTAATTATGATCAGGGACAATGTAAGCAATGAGCAACCTGCAATGAGCACTGGCACAGTGCTGTGGGCATGTTGAGTATAAACAGAGGATTTGGGGATCATCCAGTCCTCATGGCTTATTGTGCCTCAGGGTTTTTTTCTTTGACTTCAGACAAACCACTTAAATTTCTCTGCCTCTGCTTCTTCGCATGTGACAGGCAAGAAAAATGCATATGTGCCTTGTGTGGTAAAAAGGTATGAAGTGTTTTAAATGGAGGCAAATTTTATTAGAAATCTTGTCACTGGTGCCTAGATACAAGGTTAAGGATGAAGGATGTAAAAGACATAGGAGAAGGCAGCAGAGATGCCTCCGGTGGTCTCAAACCAGAGAATTCCCCTGAGAGTGCCTGCAAGGCAGTTAATGCTGTGCCTCAGTTTCCCATCTCTCGAATGGGGACTGCTGGCAATGCTGCTTCTTCACTGCGTCCCTTTTCCCTTCTGGTTTCCAAGCCCTGCCTGCCTGTTTTGGTGTATGTAGAGCCAAGACTAATGCTTTGATTTAACCCTGAAGCTTTGAAAAGTAAATGCCCTGCCATCCAGTAAGTTGTTTTTCTTCACAAATAAACAACTTTATCTGGTAATGGAAGAAAGTAGACAAGAACATATCTGAAAGGAAGGGTGTTAATAGGTTAAAAGGAATCCTCCCACCTTTCCAGAAGTGAATGCACATTTATCTGAATTGCTTGATTGGAGCTGGTTATGTAAATGAATTGTTAATATCTACACATGCTTTATTCTGTTACAATGAAGTCACAAATCAAATTAGGACAAAGATTTCTCTTTAATTTCTGTGCTTTTCTTCTCCTTTTTTTCAATTACTGCACTTAATATAATTTTCATCTCGATCTGACAGCTTATTAACAAGCTTGAAACCCACAAATTAGCATTTTTTAAAGCCCACAATGAGAAGAAATGCAAACAGTCCATCAATAGATATGTTTCCTCCCTATTTCTATAATCTAGTGACAGATATTTAAACCTTAGCCTCAGGTCTCTCCCCAGTCAAGCTCTGGGCAAATCCATCTCCTTTCAAAAAAAAAGTTGAGTGCTAACAAAGTTTCACATGGGGGCAAGCTCATTGCCATGGCTGGCTTCTATCAGCTTAAAGCAGATGCAGACATTTAAATAGATGGTGGGGAGAACTGGTGGGCACGGCTTCTGCAGACACAACAGGAAACAAATATTCCCCTCTCCCAGTTTACTGTATACAAAAACTTAAAGAAAATGATAAGAAAAAAAGGCTTGTGTTTGCAGCAGGTATTACCCATGCTTTCCAAAGACCAAAGCAATCCAAGAGTTCAAATGGGGCGATGTTGTGTGAGTGACTTCGGTGTACCCTATGGAATGGATAACAACTCAAAGAATAATTTAGATGTAGAAGGCATGCTGAGAAATACAATTTCCATTGCAGCAAATCTTGGGGGAAAGAAATCAGTGTGATGCTGTTTGTTCCCTAACTGCAGAAAAGCTTTCAGAGGGGACAGCATCAATTGCCTGTGCAGTGATCTTGTATGCTTTTGAAATGAGAACCTGCTCTCCTTTATGGAAGGGGATGTTGCAGTTGGACAAAGGACATCAGCAGATTAGATCAGACTTCTTCCCAGCTCTAGGTCTGTATTTCCTTGCTGATAAATTCTTCCAACACAGCAGACCTCACTTTTTTCCTATTCTCTTACTATCCTCGTGGGCATTTTCATTTGGATTTCTGTGGAATACATTTTGGAAATCCAGCTGATTCTTTAGTCATGTGAAATCAAGTATGCAAGAGAACTTGAGAAATAACTGGAATAAGAAAGCTCCAGGTAGATTATTTGTGACCATGTTATAAAGTCTTTTTCTAACTGCTTCGACAGCTCTGAAAAGCTTTATGCTTTCAAAAGATGTTTTATAAATACTTCACTGTTATAACCAAATTTTTGTTCTCTTAAATGAGAAAGGCTATGGGCGAGAGGCCAATGTGTAGTTTCAGCTGTGAAGGGGCATTTTAGATGCAATTCAGGCAGTCTAAGTGCCCCCTGGGACCCAGTTTGTTGTGTCGCTTGTGGGCTGGCTTGTAGCCCCCATGGTGAGCAACCCAGGCAACACTGCCAGTCTCTGCATGTGGCCGGGGGTCTGCCTGGGATACAGGAGAGGGACTCAGTAACCCAGTACAGTAGGAAATACAGAGAGAGCTTTCAAAAGGGTACCTGTTCTTGTGCTTCATTGTTTAAAGCAACTTCAGAGCTAAGAAGACTCTCCTGAAATGCAGGTTCTCGTTCATTTATCTGCTCCAATTATTCTTGCAATTTTTTTCTTAAAAGCATACAATGGCAGTTTCTGAGAGGCAGAAAGCTAGACCGAGTAAGTAAGAATCCAGCTGTTCTTGTGTTCTTGTGCACCAGACATTTGCCCCAGGAAAAAAAAAAAAAAAATTAGAAAACCAAGTTCCCCCAGGAACTTAGGCTGCCCTTCCCAGCATCACACTACGGTTAGTCCTCAGTAACTCTACATGTCCTTTTCCTGAAGGAGCTGAAATGGTTTGCACATTTGCATGATAAATCAGCATTTTTTTTGGGTGCAAAACCTCTTTTGCTGAGAACTACTTAAATCACTATCTAGTTGTAATTGCCTCAAGTGTCACTCCAAGCAAGCCCCACCTGGCTGTATCTCTGATACCGCTTTAACACGTTTCTTTGCAGGGCATAAAGAACATGGATCCTGTGTCTTTTAGCATGTCTTTGTGGGAGACCTGGTTCTTATCAATAATGTAATGTTAAGCACAAATTAATAGGTGACCGTGCCTGCAGTGAAGGACTCATCACTGACAAGGCCCTGTGTGTGCGTGGCCAGAAGGCCAGTGTCCATACATGAGCGGGACAGCACAAGTCTTGTTGTCTTTTTTGCATGCTGCGTGAGCAAGAGCTTTGGGGTATGTTTAATGATTGGTTTCTCTATGAAAATAGCCCAGGAAAAAGGACACATCCCTCCTCCAGCAGGGAGTTTTTTACTTCACTTACTGACTTGCTCCCTTGAAATTCACACCCATCTCTATGTTGTGGGTGAAAAAAAGCAATCTGTGTTCATGACTGCCTTTGCAGCATTTGCTTTGTGTGCACGGATAGGATTTTTTAGGATTACAGACCCAGTTTTCTTCCCTATGTCCAGTTTAGAGAGACAACAGAGAATTTGGGTTGTGGTGGGAGAAATCTTTGGAGAGCAGTCCCGTATTCGGCTCACCTTGTTTTGTACCACTGCAAGATCTTGGAACAACTGGCATAATTAGACATGCAGTACTATTTGAGCAGCAGTACCTAGTCACAATGGAGCAATTAAGACAATTACTGTATGTTTTATGTAACAGGACAAATGGATCTCACTCTTAGAGTCTTTGAAAATCTCCTATAAAAGCTGTAATAATGCATTAATATATTAATCCTCCTAATCCTGTCAAACTACCCAAGTATTTCTGTGAAGGGGTTGACAGGAGATCTCAATACTAAGAGGAATAGCAGCAACCACACGCTGGAGTTGTTTTTTTAAGCATTTGCCTATGTCAGGTGTTGCAAATCACTCCGGTTTAGTGGGTGAAGGGTGGGATAAGGGAGCAGAGAAATTTTGGAAAGCCTCTCTTGACCTCTGACTTGGAAAAGGTTCCCCGACTCATGCACAGTGCCATTCCTATTGAACCTAGTGAAAATACAACTTTCTCCTGAGCCACAAAACCAAAAGGAGAGGACGGTGGCCAGGAGTAAACCGGTGGGGTTTGGTGGCATGGAATTCACCCAGCCAAGGAGCGGTGCCAGCCTCCGCCTGCAGCCCCTGCCTCGTCACAGACACAACCTGCCACACCTGCCAGCCAGATACTTCGGAGGCTTGAATTGAGACTGAACTCCGAGATGGGCCAAATATCCAATCAAGAAGTAAAAATAGAAGTAAACATTAAGTTGAAAACATATTTTGTAAAATAAAGGTGCAGGTAGCACAGTTGCAGTACCATGGAGAAAGGAGGAGAGACATAAAAGAAAACCGTGTTTCTGTTTACCTATGCTTAGATCAGATCCAGGAGACATCTCCGATCCTCCATTATCCAGCTGGCAAGCCATTTGCAATACCTACTTAATCACATGCCTGTGTCTCCTGCTCTTAGGCAAAGCCCGTATTCTTAGGTTGCTGTCAGGGGAGAGGATGCTGATTTGGATATTCAAGTTTTGTTGCTTTTTTTTAAAAAAAAAAATCCTGCCTGATATTCTGTTCCAGCTGTGGTCTCTCCCCACACAGATATCTTTGAGTCCCAACATAACTTCAAATTAGTTTTAACCCTCCATCCACCACACTACTGACTGCCTTAATGCTTTACTAACTCTGTAACAAGTTGTTAACCTATTGCAAGATAGCATACTCTTTTCTGCCTGGCATGGCAATGCTGAAATTGCAGCGTGAAACCTTTTACACATAGCCAACCTTGCATTTCATAGCAACCAAAACTTGACAATCACATTTATACAATAATATGCATCTCACTGATACAAGTAGCCCATTAACAGCTCTTAATTGAGACTAGACTCAATGGCTAAGCAACCACTTTGAGAAGATAACAGGTGTGAGGTGAGTGACCCCTGCTCAGTCTTTGAGGGATTTCACAGTACCTGGATTTTCAGAACAGCCTAGGGAAATTAGACACAAAATAGCTATTTTATTTCACTGAGAATGGCATTCCTAGTCTGGCTTAGAAAAACACAGTTCTCAATTTTAATCTTCCTATATTTAGCTCACCATCTGAAAGCCAAGGCTAATGCTTCTTCTCCTAATTTAGAGGTTCACTGATCCCTTAAGGTCTAGGAATTACATAGGTGCTGATTTAGTTGGGGCTAGTTAAGTAAAGTACTGTTTGAAAGCCCAGGACATGCGTAAGCGAAGACTGTGCTGTCTATATTATCTCAAAAGCACAGGGCAAAAGAAAAATGTTGAAGCCCAGCTGCTCCCCACAGCAGAACCCACAGTTACAGGGTACCCCTTTGTCCTAGAAGGCAGCTTGGTGGGAAATGCTGCCCTCATCCTCACCTGGACTGAGTTATCCTGATTTGCAACAGATGAGCGTCTGTCCCTCTATGCCTAAATATTTCAGATACTTACATGAAGCAACCAGAGAATGAGAATAGAGGAGAGAGGTTATGCTCTTTTTCCTGTGAAAATTTTTGAAGGGAATTTTTTTTCAACAAAACAGTGAGGTTTATGCTAAGGGGTAGTGTGAAATTGTTTCCAGAGAAATGCAAAGGAGGGTGAGAGTGCAGTGCCGGGGTGGGGGAGTGCAGACCCTGCCCATGTGAGAGGAGTCTGGAAAATCAGCAAGAGCAGGTGTTGCTTATGATCCTAAAATAAATTAGGAGTGAGTTGACTGGGTAGAGGATGAGGGTGTTAGGGTTACTTGTCTTTGAGCTGGCCATCCAGGGAGACTGCTGTACTAGGACTGGCATCTGGGGGGTTGGGGCAGGAAAGGGAATGTAGCAGCAAAGGGGACGTAGCAGCCTGATCCTCCCCGGAACAATGATCTTCTCCAGCAGGATGGCAGCAGCACCCCAGCAACTGGTGGCCACCTGTCTACTCACAAACATTTAATTAAGGTAAAAAATGTTCTCTAAATGGAGCTGTTTGGCCATGCAGTTGCAGCACAGGTCTCTGAGTAGCAGGCACTGTGCAATCCAGGTGATGAGTCAGCCGGGACACTGGAGGGTTTAAGAAGTTGGGTTTGGTGATTCAGTATTAACAAACCTCTCCATGCTAGGGGAAGGTTGTAATGGCCAGACCAACCTTTGGCATACGTTAAAAATAAGTTTATGCAGCTTAATTTCCGTAAGACGCGGTGGGAGGGCTGGTGACCTCAGCTCCTTGTTCTGATAGCTGAATATGTTTACAAAAATTAAGGTTATCGATTACAGTGATTTTTTTCAATCAGCCTATTAATGCTCGTTTTATGTAACAGGACAAATAGATCACAGTGTAAAGTCTTTGAAAATCCCCTGTGAAAGCTGTAATAATGCTTTAATGTATTAATCCCCTTAATCCTGTCAGACTCCCAAAGAATTTCTGTAAAGGCTGACAGGAAATCTCAATACTAACAGCAGAACCAGCAGCAGACACGTTTCAATAGGTGGTTTTTAACTATTTGTCAGTCTTTTGGCTTTAAAATACCCCTCGGCTGAGGGTGAGAAGAACTGTGGTTTGTGAAGTACATGGGAAGATGTTAAGCAGTTTTGTGGGTTGCATTGTCCTTTAATTTACATCCCATTAAATCAGAGCTACTGCTGGATGTTGACAGGAAGGTGAGGATCAGCATTTTACACCCTCTTTTTCTGTATCTCCCTCCTTCATGCTGTGCTTCGTGTGCTTGCACTTTGCTCTTGTCATCTTTCCCTGGTCTTTGCCAAGCACTTGTGTACTCCAGCGTGTTCCTGTGTGGGATGGTGATATACACCTTTGTCTCCTGGGCTTTAATTGCATCGCATGCTCCTGCAGGTTCAGCATGCTCTGCAAGCAGGCTGGGGATGCTGGTTCTTGGGGTTATGGAATATAAATGCTCTGCCATAATGCCCATGTATCTCTTTGCTCAAGTGCTTGAATGCAGGAATAACTTTGAAAAGAGGAAAATGAGAGAGTGCCACGTTAGCAGCATAATGGCAGTGCTGCTTTGAAAGGTGGCACCTCCAATTTCAGGCGTGTTCTTAGCAGTCTATAATTTAGATGGAGCTGAAGCATTTAGTCTGTAGGACTTTGTTTTTCTTCCTTCAATGTAAAATGTAATAACCAATAATGAATCCTTTAAAGTACAACATTATCTTTTCAGCACACATTTCCCCTGTACCTCTCCTAATTATTTGATTAAATATGTGCCTTAGCAGGTTTAGTGTTTACTGGAGTGATCAGGATGAATTAATTTTCCTTGTAGTGAACAAAAGATAGTGTGTTTGGAGATCCTGTGCAGTTACATGCCTTTGTGATATGGGAGGAAAAAACAAAACGGTGACAGCTATGCCGGATCAGTACAGCCCATGTATTAGCTCCAAGTCAGCTTTTGATTTCATTTACAGCAGTGCAAATGTATAGCAATTTCAGTAAATCGGCACACTTGCTCTGAACAGAAAATCAGAAACTCTGCGCTATCTCTGTCACGGCTGGTGTCTCAGCATCTTCCCAGCCAGCTAGTTTAGAAGCAGATATTTCCATTCAGGGTAAAACCAGTGGAAAATGAAGTCCTCTCTCAGCATTTACATGCTGAGGAAAAAGCCCCTCTCCCTGACTGCAGCTTTCCTGATGGGGCGGTGGTGAAGGAAGAGAACATAACTTCCCAGTCTGGAGTTGCAGACAGAAAAAATGGGCAAGCATTGCATTTAGATGCACCGATCCTTGATCAGTGTGTTGCTGTCCTCTCCTTTCAGGTTTCTGGATTGCCTTTGGTCTGGGCTTGTCACTTGGTCACAAAATTCTTGATACACTTGAGCTGGCAACTCCCATGGTGAACAATGGGAAACAGCCAAGGAAGTACGTTACAGTGTGCGGGAGGAGCTGTAGCCTGCTCATGGAGCGTACCCCATGCAGGAGAGTGAAAACACAATGAAGGTAGAGTAGGAATGCCTCTAAAGTACTGTAGCATCATTTATTAATCTCTGGCTTTGGTGTACATGACATGCAAAAGTGTACAGTTTAGAGGTTTTCATGTAAAGATCAATGTTTTCCCTGGGTAGGTGGAATAATTATTTTCTGACAAGCTTAAACTCTGAGTCACCACCAAAACATAAAGCTGCGATCCTGGCGGGGCGCTCCCAGGACAGTATCTCTGGTGGGAGGGCTCTCTGGTGGCTCCAGGCAGAGCCTGGCTGTGGTGTGTGGGTCCCTGCTCTGCCCGGCAGATATAATGCCTGACTCATGCATTTTCCACTTTATCCTGTGCATTGATAGTTTATTTGAGCTACTTTTGCAAGAATAGCATTCAACACTTTCTTGCTTAATGCCTTGGCAACAGCATTTTTTTTTTTTTTTACTAGTACGAGTTGCTGTGCCAAGAAAAATCTAATGCTCATCCAGAAGGGATTAACTGGGTATCATAGCAATATCCGTCAGTTTACCCACAGAAGAATGGAAATAGTTTCCTTTTGTGTAACGCATTTTAGAGAGTATTTCATCTTAACTTTTATGTTGAGATTGTTTGTAGTCTGGAGATAAGTCTTTGCAAGAAAATCGATAATAATTCATGCATGCACAACTCGCATCAGCTTCCACAGGACATTAGGTTTTGTATTAACAGAACTGAAAATTGGAAAGTTCCTTTTTCAGTAGAGTAGAGATAACTACTATTAAGTGCTTTTTCACATGTGTGTGCATGTCCCGTGTAACGGGATAGACTATAAAATACAGCTTTGTAGCTACATTGTTTCATACAAGCTTTGCATTGCAAGTGTTTCCAAAAGATAGCATCAGAAATTCATGACACATTAGGCTGGCTTCATTAGAGACACCCAGAGATGTAGGTTTCATCTAGAGAATTGTAAATGACCAATTTGTCATTTCTTTACCTGTTGATCAAATAAGGATGAGAAAAAAGGGAATTCGTAGGCCTGGGACTGAAAGGGAAGGAATGTCTCTTTGGTACCATAAAATGTCTCTCTAATTAGTTGGCGAATGTCAACAAAATGTAGAACCTCACGAAAGGAAATTTAGCAGTAAATACATTACACAGCATAGGCAGTGTTGGCCTAGGGACTGCAGGTTTCATCAACTGTTTTAAATGGTCCCTCTACTCTGTTACTGATGCTTGTGTTCGCTGTCCTACCAAAGAATGAAATAAATTATATTTGTGGTTAAAAGGATAAAAGATAAAATATGGAGTCTTCCACTGTTTTGTGATGGGTTTAAAATCTGGGCCAGGTCTGCAATGATCTGTGACAGGTCAGTTCTGTAGCTCAGGTTTATTATGCTGAAAATCTGCACTGTGAGGCATATTCCAACATAAAAGAAAAGCACTGCTACAGCTAGAATTGAAACCAAAGAAAAATAAGCTTCCTCTCAGTAAATGTTCATGCTTTCCTACTGTAACATATAAAAATAAATAAACCAATCCATCAAGGTTCCCTGTAAGGTACAGAGGCAAGTGTAGCTACTGGTACCAGTTTTGTGCTCCTTGCCTCTGAGGACCGCTGAGGCTTGCGGAGTGGTGGTGGCAGTCCTCTGCTCGCACAGCCTACGGACCAGCTTCATGACAGCCTTTCCTGCCATACCTGCCTGCCACGCTATGTGGGATGGCAGGGTTTGCACCATGTCAGTCCTTAGGAGAGCCTGGGATGATGCTCAGTGCTTGCTTTCAACTCAGAGTGCCGGTGGGGGTGGGGAAAATAGGTTTATGTTCTCTGATGATGCACAGGGCTGCATGCAGACACCTTGTGGTGCTTGTGTATGTGCATGGGCAGGTGGTGGTGCTGCCACTCTCAATCACCCAAGCTAAACCTGTGTCATGCTGCTGGGGGGTCTCATACCTCTTAGCCTCCCCCCTGCCCTGAGAATGCCGCTCTTGCCTCTGTCTGTTAATTACTAGTAGACTTATGGGAAACTCGTTGGTATTTCTCTGTGGAGAAGTAATTGATGGCCGGTTGAATGTAAGCCCATCCCCAGGGGCCTGTGCTTGTCTCCGTTCGTGGACTTGAGAGCATGAATGTTTAATTTCTTTGGAAAGAGTTTTAACCTACTTCTGGGTAGGTATCGGGTGAAGTTTATTTTATCAAATAATGAAAAACCAGAATACTCTGGAGTCTGTTGTTGACCCAACTGGCTCAAATTATTGATCTCTGAGCTCTTCTTATTGATGGAAAATCTAAATCAGAAAAGCTGTTGCCTTGCTTGGCATGAACTGACTCATTTGTCATCATTGTCAGCAGGGAAACCAGCAACCAAACTGGCTGTCAGGACTGAACTCTTAAGGGCAGCCTCTCTAAACTGGGTTTGTAGGATGTGGTGGGGAATACCTCTGGTGGTCAGTTGATTGCCAGGCTGTGCCTTTACAGAAGTGGCTTGTAACAGAGCCCATCTCACACTTCAGGCTTGTAGTCGGAGATGTGTTGGAAGTGTCTGATTTGAGGTGTGTACAACTCTGAAATTCAGGTTCTTTATGGAAATACACCAAATCCTCCATGAAAAAAACATAATCCATATCCTTTATTCCTTTTGAAAATCCCAGCCATGGAATTTCACTGACATAGATTCACAAGCCCCACAGTTACTTGACTGATAAAAAAAAAAAGGAAACTCTATTCATGAAATCATATGATCCTTCAATGGAAAAATATTTATGTTATAGAGATGATCATCCCTGTGGTATATTTACACTATTTTATAGAAACATGCATGTGGGGATATATATTTACTTCAGTAATTACATCCCCCATAGTGCTCTGAGAAGAAAAAACATGCCAAGAATAATTCAAATAAATATTAAGGCCTCGACATAACTAGTATTGCAGTGATGTGGTTTTCTAAGTGCAAAAAATTTCCCAGCTCTTTGGTATGTCATGAAGGAGTAATGAATGCAAATGCTGTTGATGATAGTCATTAAAATTCTGCAAATGAAAAATGACTCACCCCTTCGTTAATTCTAGCTCATTGCATAGAGAACCTGTGAATGCCTTTGTCAGTGACACTGTTAGCTTTGGAAAATGAGAAGAAGGTTCTTGAGTAGCTTTCCTGTTCCTGAGAAACTTTGTCCTTGTATGGTAGCGAGTTTTCTGATTGCCAAAATGATGAAAGCCATTTAACCACCTTAGATGTGTGAAATGGCTCCAAAAATAACTGCTGCGTATGACAGGGAGATTGGGATGTGGTATGAAAGGGTCAGTGACGGTGCTGGTCGTTATGATTAAGAAAGGAATATCACCTGTGTTCGTGAGGGAGTTTGTGGCTCCGTTGTGCTGACTTCTGAATAAAATGTCTCTGGAGAGCTTGTAATATCAATAGGAAAGACTGACAAAAGACGAGAACTATTTTAGGGACAGAGAATTGAAAAAGTGAAGGATTATTCTTAATCTTGCAGCTGGTTGAAGCCCTGTGTGCAGAGCAGGACCTCACTGTGGTGGATGCTCTACCCGTGGTGACTCTGTCAGATGTAGGAGCCATGGGGCCATCCTTGTGGGGGTCCACAAGGTCCATGTGAGGCAAGGGACAACAGGGCATTTGGGAAACTTGCTTTGGCATTGCCCTCTGAGCCACATGTCTTTGCTGCTGGTAGGATGTGTCTGGGTAGCTGTGGTGGCATAAAGACTAGAAATGGGAGGCCAAGTTTGTTGAAAACCGCAGTAGGAATAATTTGTCTTTGACAGAGCTGAAGTCCTTCATTTTCATTTAATTGGATAACGTGAGCTACAACCTTGCGATTTGCTAATTCGTTGCACTGGAATATGATTAGAAGATGTTTTGAGACTGGGTGATGAGGAATTTTAATAAGACATTTCTGAGGTGGGGCTGTTCCAACACCAAGGATTTTGTTACAGTATTTTAAGCTCATTGTGACTCTAACGATGTTACAAATGTGGAAGTGAGATAAATATAAATGAACTGCTATTGAACCAATCCAACAAAAATTTTTAAAGTGTTGTGGGACATATGTAAATGAATATGTAAATGAAATGGTTTGGGTTATAAAAGGACATGTCTGAGGAATGGCTCTTTGGAGGTTCTTTGGATCAGCATCAAGGATGCTGATCATTTGGAGCTTTTACATATGTTAATCATCTTTTTCTTCCAGGCCAAAGAGGCTATGAATATAAAAGTACTAACAGCCTATTACCAAGTTACTTACAAGAGTCCTCATAATAGAAACGTTAACTGTATAGCTTAATTTCTACTTAAACCTGCAGCTTTCCATAATAACCAGTGTGATTGGTTGGAATCCAATCTATCTAAAATAACCAGTGTAATTAGGCTGCCTTATCTTATCTCAGTTTAGTCTGACAGTCAACAAAAGGCTTGAAGTGGAAACAAGTTGTTTTAAGGGTGATAGATAGGAAGTAGCTAAGGGATGGTAAGAGGAAAGCACGAGGGGTCAGGGTGGTGGGTAAGGAAAATGATGTTTTCAGCAGTATTTTGAATGAACAGGAATTACCCAGACTATTGCTTCCCAAGCCAAAAGAAAATCATCAACTGAGGGAGATGGGAGGGCTTGTTGGTTTGGCTAAGGTCGAGGTGTGAGTCTGTGGACTAGCTAAATACAGAATGAAAACTTATAATGTTTTCTACTGGTAAGTGATAATGTCAAAACTCTGACTTTTCCTCGGGGAAAAGACCATTTCTTGTGATTCTCAGAAAATGCCCTGTGATGTTGCCCTGTGCAGCAGCTCTCCTCATGGCTGCTGGAATGCTGCTGAGCTCTACCTCTACGCGCCAGGAACGGCATGCCAACTTACTTCTTTGTGACTCCTAGGTCACGTTTGCCTTTGGGCTTTCAGCAATGCCCCTTCGCATCTCCTCGTGCAAAGCCCTGGTCTCCACATCTGGTACAAACATGGTCTGTTTTACCTGGCACCCTGTGCGGTGATGCTGCCTGGCTGTGGTAACCATCGCTGCCAGTACTCGTGGTGTCCCAGGCTGCCTCATGTGCAGTTGTGTGGAGAAGACTTGTGCATGTTTCTGGGACCCTTTGGTCAATGCCTGTGCCTGCAGGAGAGGCTATTTAGCCAGGTCCAGGTGGATGCCCTGCTGTTCCAATGTTTCCTTATGCACCAGCTATGATGGGTCTCAGCGGAAGAATACCTCTCCCCAATCAGCTTTTGGTCTCTTACTCCTTACAACAAGCAAAGACGAGCAGCAGCTGGGCTATGGGGAATACAGACTTGCTTTTTGCAGTTCTAGTTCCCAAGGGCGAGTGAGTTTCTATTCTTATCACTGTTTATTTTTGCACCCTACTGCGGAGGATTGCTCTTAGACCTGTTGGTCATGATTGGTGGTAAGAGAGACTCAGAGTTTTCTTGGAAATCATTGAGGCAAGGAGTGATGCCACTGATATTTCCATACAAAATATTTTTTTATTTTTTTTTTTAGTCTTTTAAAGAACACTGCTCCCCCAAGCTTGGCTTTTTGAAATAATAACAGCTAATCTAATTTCTGATGTATTTAACTGAAATCTAATTTCCATTTTTGTGTCCTGTAAAGAACAACTGGCTCTGGGGATCCTTGATAAAGCTGTGGGAGGGACCCCCTGCTTCCATATGCAAGGAACTAATCAATCTGCTGCCAGGAGTTTACACTAATATCTGTGGTGATTGCAGCTCACGTATAATGAAGACAAATCCTGTTCTGGCTAAAGATCAATAATTCAAGGGGGAAAGTGGGGAGCCAGGAATGGGGGATGGAGGCTGCAGGAGCACCTGCCAATGAAATGCTTTTTGAAAACAACGAGCTTTAAAAACAGAGTGTAGGACAATTACTGAGAATTACCTAACGTCCTATGGGTATGAAGAAGATCCTGTGAATACAAAATATCCTCTCCCACCCCTTCCAAAATCCAATTCCTTTTAGGAGCTCCTAGGAGAGGTATTTAGAGCCTATTAGAATGGCAGGAAGCCAGCTGTTAATCAGCATGCTAATTCCGGGATGACATCATATGGACCAGTAGTGCTACCTGCATATGTTAAGGGCGCAGGAGCTGAGCTGGCAGCCTTGGCCTGATTTCCTCAGCTTGCTGCACCACAAAGCTCTGGCATCTTCTGGGAACTAGGGAGCATCTAGGGAGGATGGAGCAAGCGTGGGATGCAGATGTAGAGGTTTTGTAGTTCATTTGTAGCATCAGCTCTTGATGAGATGGGAGAAGCGATGTGTTTGCTCGCCCTTAGTAAAGGCAATAGGATGAGGTGAGCAGGCCCATGAGACAGCTTGGCTGCTCTCTGGGAGATGTTGGTGGGCCTGCTGTGCCAGTTCAGTGATGCATTGAACAGGACATGGCCACCTGTGGGTGGGCTGTGACATTCTTTGCCCCCTGCAAGGCGAGGATCCTGGCTCCCACGGGTACATCTCCACCCAGGAACCACACCACTTCATTACGCTGGCCACAGGTCTTAATATTTTACCATACATGTCTCATATTTTAAAATATTTATTGGACATGAGCTTAGGCTGTTACAACATCTTGAATCAGACCAGAGAGGTAATGTTAACAAGTGTGACAAGGCAGAGATTAGCCTGTTCAGGCTGTTTTGTCCTCCTCTTCAGAATGTGAAAGGGTTAAAAAGCTGCCTGAAACTCTCCTTTTGCTGAGACAAGAGAACTGAGGGTGTATTGATTTCATCCCCCCACCATGACTTTTTTTTTTCTTTAGCACTATGAGGCCTGTTTTTTGCTTGCCCTGCAAAAGTGATTATTCAACATAAATACAGACAGTTTACAGTGTTTACAAGTTAGCTGATATAGCAAGTCTCCTTGTCATGTGCTCCTAGAATATAGGGTAGGGTCGATGTTGCCAACCTTGAGCAGTCAGGAATCATGAGTGAAATGTTTCAAGAAATCACAAGATTGGCTCCAAAATTGTGAGCGTTTTGTTCACTGAAAATAGGAAGAGATCCCAAAGTTTGTTGCCATAATTTTTCAGAGCCTGGAAGGGGTCATGTGGTCACAATCTTAATTTTTTTCTCCTCTGTCAAAAGGCAGAGATGCTTGCATTGCCTTCTTGTGTTTTCTGAGTCTTACCACATGGCTCTGAAAGCTGGAGTTTTAAGATTAAAAACTGTCAAATAGTGTGAGACGACAGCGTCGAGAGCTGATGTCATTGCATCAATTCAGCTGCATCTTGATTCTCTTTGGGTATCAAAAATAAAGGGGTAGGAAAGTTCTGCTTCCCCCTCAGGAATATTTTAGTGTGAACTAAAATATTCTGTGCAGTCAACTGAAAATACAAAGAAATATAGAGCATTCATGTTGTTTATACCCCCTACTACTTCACCCTTAAAACTGAAGGTAGGAGTAAAATGATGTGCGTCTCCGTGTAGGAGAGGGATGACAAGCCTGGAAGACGGGCTGCCCAGAAACACAACCATCACCCCTGGCAGAGTCAGTGCAGGAGAGAGGCTTGAAAGCTGGACATGCCAGCAAACATGCTGCCTCTCTTCTGCCTGTTCGAGAGAGGAATTCAGTAGTGCTTCATCTCGAGGGACTTCAGGGGAAACAAAGGCTTGTCAAGGCGTTTCCTTAGAAAGCTGCAGGGCAAAGAAGGCAGAAAGTCGGCTCTCTCCATCACAGTGTGGTGCCACAGCAGAATGGGCTGGTGGACGAGGTAGTGTCTGAGTGGGAAATAGCCTTTTGCCCTTCCTCCTCACTGAGGTCAGGCTGAGCAGGCTGGTGAGCATCTCTGGGAAATGATCTTCTCCTGTCCCTGCTGTAATAGCTTGTAGCAGAAAAGAACATCGCGTTCCCAGGATTGACAATCCAGGAGCTTTAGTCAGTGCTAAGTTCACTTTAATAATAATCCTCAATGAATCAGGTGGGAAACGTTTCACAAGCTTAAAACACCAAAGAACCTGCAGGATTCTCTTAAATGGAAACCCATGAAAGTGAATGCTGCCAATTTATTTTGAGGGGGAACTAGGAAAGGGAGAGCAGCAATTTTGTAATGTTGCAAAGCTGTGGCTTTGTAGTGGAGGCATACATTATAATGTTCATGAGCAAGGTCCTGCTCACTTTCTTTTTCTCCACTTTACTGCAATCTTTTTTTACTAGTGGAAGGAAGAACAAGAGGCCAGCATCCCATCTGCCTCTGCTGAATGCTAAGCTTATGTACGCAAAATGGGAGCTCACTGGAGACCTGGTGGACTTGCATGGGATATAGAGACACAGCAAAGGCACATATGCTGCAGCTCCAACTATGTCATTTTACTGCTATATGTAAAACACCATCTGTGGTGCAGAGACCTCTGCTATGAGGGAGATGCACATTCAACCCAGAAAATTGTCAACTGAAGTGCTATAAAGTTCTCCATAAGTGTCTTCATCACTCATTGCTTGAGAAAAGCACCTAATATCGTGGAATGCTGTAGCAAGAACTAATGTAGATGCAGTAAGCCAAAACCAACACTGGTGTAAATGGCTGCAGCTTGACTGCCTTTAGTAGTAGAAGTGGGTCCAAGCTCCATGTATCTCATGGATGAAAAGGAGTGCAATTGGCGGATTTAGTGGTGCCTCAGTGCAATGCCATTCAGTAATGCAGGGAGGAGGCTGGCATGTGTTTTTCATATTGTTTAATTTGGGCCATAATCTTTTGCACAGATAAAAATTTGATGGAAAATTGGAGACCGGGGTGCCAGACTCGTACCGTCCCCTAGCAGGGCTGTGTAACTCTGCAAGGTCATTAGGAGTTAGTCCCTTAAACTTCACCTTCATGTCTTCTCCAGGCAACAGCAGCTTGGAGGCACAAGCTGTCTCCCACACACAGGGACCAGCAACTCCAAAGACATTAACAACCTAGTGCTGTGAAAGTTTGGCTTGCAAGAAGAAAGGTAAATAGCTGTGCTTTCCTGAGATGTGTGATACCACTTATTGCCATGAAGTGACCTCATGCATGTCAATGAGCTGAGGAGGTGCTTAGGTACAAAATGGATACCACGCACGCTGCTGCAGCTCTGCGGTCAGACCTGGTATGCAAAGATGAAATCAGTGTTGCTTTGTGTGCCTCAGACTCCGCGCTCATTAGAATTACTTCCTGATGGAGCAGCAAGGGGGGGGGGGGGAAATCCATTTCCTTCAGGGCCCTGTAACAATGGCTGAAAAATTCCAGCTTTTACCCTCCAAAGCCTTGTGTGGGCAATGCTGGGCTCGCCCCACTACGTGGCTCTTCCCTTTCCCGAGGCCTGGCAGCTGGGAGCTGGCAGAGAGGGGCTGTGCCATTGCCAGCGGGAGGGCTCATGCCAAGTAAGTGGCTCATTAGCAGTTTCGGCAGTGGGGAGCTCGCTGTTTAGTTGCTTTGCTCTCGCCTGTAGATCGGGCTTGCTGTTGAGCTCGACGCTCGTAAAAGCAGCGGGAAGTTTTGAGACGTTTGCCTCTCACCAGCAGGCAGCGGCTCATTCATCATAGCAGTGGAGAGCTCTTGGGTGGTGGTGCAACCACAGCCGGGGAAAAAAACGATCAGGGAAAGCTGGGATCTGGCAGGCAGCTTGCACCCCTGTCGGGATCACAATGGTAGAGCGGAGAGGAAAAGAAAAGTGGAGTTGCCCTTTTTTTCTCCCAGTAGCAGCACCTGTGTTTATTGAGTTTCATCACTACAATCGTTAGAAATGAGGAAAAGACACAGATAACAGCACAAGGTTCAGAAGGAATAAGAATATTGAGCTTTGGCCTTTTTATGTAAGGACATTTCGAGTACGTGCTATGTAGCATGATCTACTGCTGGAAGGATCTATAACGACCATGGTAACTTGGGCCTGGACTCAACCTCTAACCATGAAAGACCTTCAGGGCTCCCGGAGGAGTGGGTGTGCATTAGATCTTGTAAAAATCACACAGGTACCTTTGGAGGAAGCTGAAGGTACAAAACTAAAGAGCTTAGAAGGAGGTAGGAGTCCCATAAATGCAGGACTGGGGACACATCAGGGAGAGATGAAGGACAGGGCAGACAGGACTCCTCGTGGTGGCAGGGCCTGCTCACAGCTGTTACACCATGGCTGCTCAGTGCATGTTAAGGTACTAGTTGCTCCTCCTGCCTCAGCTCTGGACTCATTCCTGTGCTGCACCTCCGTACGTGCAGCTCCTTGGCCAGCCAGGGCTGAAGCCTGTACTCAAAGTGAGCAAGAGGAGTACCTTTGCTGAGGAAAATGGAGGTGCTGCGATAAAAGACAAGCTTTTCCGGAAGCTTGCCTGGCTCCCTTGCCTCACATCCTCTCTGAAGCGCACAGTTTGACCTTTGCTGGGAAAACTGCTGCCACTTCATTGTTATTAAAATACATAGACAAGTGGCCCTGAATTTGCAGCCTCTTCCATTTTCTCTACTGTGGGTTTCCTATCTTCTCTCTCCCTGGTTGTATTGCAGTCTCCAAAGGTCAGGGACTGTACTCTTTCTTGTCCCTCAGTAGCATGGAGTGAGCCATCAGAGTCGAGCCTATAATCAAATTGTAATAATCTTCCCTCACTGTAACCAGACTCCATTTGTTCCTGCAGTAAGCCACGGTGCTGGGAGCTAGCAGGGTGAAAAATACCTGCTGTGCCAGCTTGCCGAGGAATAGATCCCAGCATGCACAGATCCACGCTCATTTATTATGGAGTATTAAGACCACAGAGATTATATTCCTGATCAGAGTATGCAAAATATTCACAGTTCCTCCCTCAAAAAATTTGAAATGAACATACAACAAGAAGGGAGGGATTGTTCCTCCGTTTAACGCAGGAGGAGTTGAAGTCCTGAGCACTGCAAAGGAAGCTGGAGGCAGAATCAGGGGTTAAACTCGCTTCTTTCAAGCTCCAGCACCGTGGCTTTTCTGCAACACTCTCTTTCCCAAGCATGTGATACGAGGACAGTTACAAGACAAAATATGCCATTCTTATTCTTTTCCATTGCATTTTTGTGCTGCCTGCCACTACAGTCACCGGGGAAGAAAGGCCATTTTGTGCAGTGAATATACCCAGAAGGTAACTTAAGCTGAAATCAAAATGTTTTGGTCTTTCTGTACTGGAATACAGAATAACTCAAACTTCTTTCCTTGTTTCTTGCTAGTGGAGCCAAGGGCTGCCATTTGAACTGGAAATGTAGCATGGTTACAGCGTGGAAACCCTCCTGCCATCTGCTCCACCTTGATTCAATGTAAACCTCAGCAGGGTTAACACAGGCCGTAAAACGTGAAGCTATCAGTACATTCATCTCCTGATGGGCAATCTGGCACAGGGGCTGAACCCATTCCTTGATCACTGGCTTATTTTATGTGATAAAACATTTTACTTTTTTTTTCCTTGTACGTTTTGCAAACCATTTACAGCTTGCATCCTCATTCTCACAAGATTTAACCTGAAGCTAAAATTTAGCATGAATTAATGCAGTAAATGCTATGTACAGCCCTTTTACCCGTGCTAGGGGAACACACTGCAGCCCCATTTCTCCTTAGTGCGGGGTAGGGGACAGTTCAGTTTTGTCCAGCTTTTATTTTTATGCCTTGCTTAAAGGTGTTTTTGCAAGGTTTCGAGGGTGGTGTTTTAGTGACTGTCATGGTAATATTCAACACTTTATGAATGCTTGGGTTTGAGCAATGGAAAGTACCACTTGTGCATGCAGTAGAAGAGGGAGGCATATGAATGCCAATCCTGGCTCATGCTTGCCCGGTGCCTATTGAGACCTCGTTGGTCACCACTCTTAAACAAATGCCATGCACGGAGATGTAGCACATTAAAGGTGCCTTTAATGCTTCTATAACATGCACCTAGAAAAGTCATGAAAGATAGATAGGTACAGTCCCTTGGCACCATCTCTAATTCATGTGTTTGTGACTTTAATCCTTAGCTTGATGGTGTTTTAATTGACAGAATGTAAATTCCTTTTTGTGGTAATCCTTCTGGCGCATGGAGATGTGGACAGATGCTCTCAGCTCACAGACAGTGAGTGGGAATAGACAGGAGGGGCTGGCCCTGCGGTAGTGTTTACAGAAATATTTCCTGATTATTTATTTTTGTGTACTTCACCTTGTGCTATCCCACTGAAGTTCACCAATATTGTGCTTCTGTGCCTCTTTCCAGAATTGTTTCAATAGAGCTGTAACATTTTTATTTATTTATTTATAGCCCCTTCCCCCCCACCCCTCCAGGCCTCTTGAGCTACTCCCAGCGAGGCTCTCAAGTCTGGTAAACATGGGAAAAAATGCTGAATGTATTTGTGAAAAAGGAAGAAGCTGTATCTGACTTCTCACTGAAAAATGAACTCTCTTTTTTCCAGTAGCTTTTAGCTGAGAAAAATGTTTCCTTGCATTTCTTTTCCATTGGGATGAGAATACCTGCCCCTACAGCTTTATACCAGAGGAGGATGCTCAGTTAGGAAAGGGATGGGCAATGCAAAGCACTGCAGCTGTAAAGAGGAAGGCACCCACAGCCAGACTGCTTCCAGCCCTGCTACAGACACATCCTCTGGCAATTTAGATTCAGATTAACTTGTTGACCCACCAGTGCTTTCAGTGTTTGCAAAACCAGTGGAGATCTTATAAGGGAAGGAGTTCTCAGGAGACGTGTGGAGCTTAGTGTATTTGCCCTTGTTGTGCTCCTGGACAAGCTAAACCAGCGACTGAAGGCATGCCTAAAAATGGAATAAGCTTTGATAAACCATTAAAAAAAAATTAGGCAAGCTTTTCAAGGCTGCAGGAAGAGCGGTGTTCAGATTATTTTTAAGTTTACTGTCATTTGCAGTAGTTTGGTCTACCCAGATATTTAAGCACGTTTCCTTCTAAAACCATTTTTTCCTTTCTGGACTTGCCAATAATAGGTGAAATCCTGACAGTTTTAGTTACTGGCCATACCAAAAGGTCCCCCACTGAGTACAACCAGATTTTTGGTGCAGAGAGAAGCAAAGAGCATCTGGGAAAGAATTCCATCTAATGATATAGGAGTTAATGGGTTTGCATTTCAGTATCTTGGTGTTCGGCAGTTTGGGAATGTGAATAATATTTCCATGACTTTTCAGACAGACAAACTGTGACATTTTCGACCTCACCTGTTCTGCCAGATCTTTTTCTACTTTTTTAAATTTTTTTAATTATTTTTTTTTAATCCCAGTTAGATGCTACCCTTGTTCCCCACACTGGGGAGGCCAGAATAAAGCCAAGTGAGCTCCAAACAGTTCTTCCCAGCACTGCTGTTCCTGCTACGCATGATTAGATGTCTCTAAATTTCCTCAAACTATTTTTTTCCCCGGATACTTGCAGTATCAGTGGCACTATGCGCAGAGAGCTCCTCAGCGAGGCTGAGGAGCAGTTGGCAGCGAGGGGCAGGGGGCTGCTCACTGAGGAGGAGCTGCAATGCTGCCTGCTAGCTGCAGCCTCTGCTCTGACCTCCCTGGGCTGGCATGCTCAGCGATAGACGAGGACAACTACAACTTGCATGTCCTTTCTCTTTATTTCTGCTTGATTTACTTGCCCTAGATTTAAAACTTTGACTACTTCTCAAGTTGCTACTGAAAAACAAGTTTCATACGTGTTACCCTTCATCTGCATTAGACACAGAAGAAAAAAGAAACTTTTCTGTCCAAAGCTGTGTCATCTGAACTAACTTGCAGAGTGCCTGGCTGGAAAGGCAGGGTTTGTGCAAGCCTCTTCTCTTTTTCTCTCCCTCTGAAACATCATTTCAACAATCTGAAATGCTGCTTGGGTACCAATGAAGACAGGACACCAGTGCCATCACACCTCTTCTCAGGGATCTGTGGGAGCCAATCAACTGAAAATCCTCTTTCAGTGTGTTGTGAAAGACAGACCTGAACTTCCAAGCATGAAACTGAAGAGTGAAAGTCAAACAAGCTCCAGTGAGGGTTTCTTTCCTCTAATACAATCACTCAAGGATCAGAGGGTTTGGCTGTTATTTCTTTAGCTGCCTTCAGCCAAGCTCTATGCCTTTCTTCATCTTTAAATATGTAATTGCTGTGTTCATCCCAGCACCCTGCATCCTTCAAGGCTGAAACACCTTGCTGGAGCCTGCACCAAATCCTCAGGCCCTCTCCAATTTCCTTGGGGTAGTATTTTCTTTTGGTTGCTGGCAGGTGAAATTTGTACTTTCCTAGCCCTCTGCAACCTCTTGCAGCTGGAGCTGTGTCTATCTGTGCTTGCTGGATTAGCAATGTGAGAGAATATGACACATTGACCTCAGAGGGATTGAGGGGGGTGGCAGGAGAAAGGCAGAGGGTTGGAGTGGAGTACCCGTGAGCATCTCTGATGGGTGGGCTCTACCTGACTCAAGATGGACGTGTCTGTGTCTACCTTCTGCTTGTGCAAACAGCATAGGGACCTTTATGCAGCATAGTGTTCTGTCTGCCTTGTTAATATCGTCTGCTGCCCTGCTTACAGTAACAGAGATTGTCACTTTCAGCACAAACACAGGCATTTTTGACAGGAAGGCATAATTTCTGTTTAGATACACTCGGCAAGTCTCAGGGAGCCTGATATTTACCGCTCTTAGGAGGTTCAAAACTGTCCATAATCAGACCAATGAACCATCAGACTCATGGTACAAAATCTTCTTAAATATAACTCAGTTCTCATCTGTGCCTGGTCTAGGGAAATTTCCTTAAAGAGCTATTTGAGTGACCCCCTGCTTTTTTTCCCAATCCTCAGACAGCAGGAATCCAAGCAGACAAGTGAGATTAATAGCACTGGTTAGAGACAGATCAGGTGCAGTACAAGTTACAGAGGTGGAAATTTCATACCCCTGAAACTCTGGCTGAAGTTGTCATGACTTTTGCAATTCCAGCTTTCCATGCAGAACTTTTCAGGCCCATTACTTTTGACATGTAACAGCTCCAGGTCTTTTAGTTTTATCTTCATGCTGCCTTTCCTATGTACCTTTCCCTTGGCACCTACAAAGCCCATCTGCTGTTCTGATCCCAAGTCGCTACCAGCCAAAAGTTGATGAAGGGATTGAGGAGCTGGCTGGCTTCGGGAAGCAGAGGTGGACCCGTGAGGACACACTGACTCTGCAAGGTTTTGAACGCAGGTAGTAACGTGCGCTTCTCCCACAAAGTACTCTTTGAAACAAGCGTTTCCTCCCTGAATTAGGAGCCTTCTGTTGCTGCCCTTAGGGGAGTTCATTTGCTTTTTCTGAGCATTTCTTTGGCATGGCACGCAAGGTGCGAAGTCCAAACCAGACTTGCTTGTAGGAGGTCCACCAGCTCTGCAGTATGCTGAATCCTGATCAGAGGTCTAAAAGAAAGCTTTTGGTTTCTATCTTGGATTCTCCAGTCAGTAAAGCAGTATATTTCATGTTCAGGTCAAACAGAATCATTTTATTCAAGCCTAGCAGACCTTCTGTTTCACTTACAGTTATCCAAGATGTGTGATAGAAATATTATGCAATAAGCCTGTAAATTTTTCCTCTTGGGACTATGCTTTTTGGCCAATTGACTGTTTCTGAAACCATTCACCAACTGTGTTTGCACTCCACAACATCTAGGGTGACAGATGCTACGGACAAGTTCTGAGAGCAGTAGTTCAACCAGTTTACTGTTCAGGGTATTGTTCAGGGAAATGTCATGGAGGTTGCACTGTGTCCCAGTCGCAATGAAAGGCTCCCTGCCTAACACCCTGAAAGGTAACTGTAATATATGAAGAGTTATTTAGTTTCTCGATGTTTATTGGACCAAGTACTGCTGAATATAAACCCTCACTGATCATGGACTTTACAGCATGGGTTTATTTGTATCATTTTGGAAGACTTCAATGGCTTTTGCATTTTCATTTCATAATGATAAATTACCTGAAATCATTCCTCTCAGAAGAGATTCCTCCAGCTTTGGCTCCTGCTAGGATGTTTCATTTTGTGTTGAAAATTGCAATAGAAAATTTCCTTGAGCTGTTGATATGTCAGAATAGAGTTTATTATCACTCACAGTCCCAGCGTATTGGAGCTGTGTGAAAGGTTTTGTAAATAATATGACACGGGTAGGAACTCATTTGATGCTGTGATAGGTGGTGAATATTCCCAGCCAGGCAGGCAGGGTGAAATGAAGTAGCAGGAAGTGTGACCTTTTCTAGTAAGAGGCTTTCTCACTCGGTAATGTATACTGGTAATTAATTAAAAATTTTAATGTAGGAAACAGGATTTCAGTGGCTGATAACACGACACATTGTCTTGTCTAAATGCTATTATAACTGTTTATTGCTCATATACATCTAAAATGAAATAGAAGATGGATTTTGCAGGTGGTCTCATAAATTCTGTTTCAGGTCCTGCTACAAGTATAATTTTTGAGAGTGTATGGAAATTGCTGTTTAACACATTTCAAAGCAGAGGGTCAATCAATAGTTACCCTAATCCACAAACAAATGCAATATCACCTCTGATCACTGGTGAATTAGAGAGTTGACCTGCTCTGCATGCCAGTTTCCCCAAGTATATGTTAAGAACTTCTATTAAATATTAGGATACTAATAGTCAGGAAACTCATGATCAGTATAAATCTGTTTTTCAGCCACAGTCCCCTTAAAGCTGGTGGTTGCTCCAAACCCCACTCTTTCATCTGCGTAAGGGCAACACTGTGCTTTATTGAATGGAAAATGAGAGGTGCTGTCTGACAGTGCCTTCCTTATAGCTAACACATATGTGTAAACACTGAAAAGCAAGTCTATTGTCCTAAAGCTCATACTCAGCTCTCATTAATGCCAGGCTGAACCCATTTGTCTTTTAGCATTCAGGTGTATGTAGCAGAAGGAAATTAATTTTAAAATATCCATGGTTTGCCCAAGTGTCATTATCTTGGTGTCTAATCATAGTTCTTAATTTACATATGAGGAAATTGACACATGAAGAGGCAAATTTTCTCATAATCAAATGAATATCTAAGTTAGGCTGTGCTATTGATTGCCAGTTTTAACCTTGATGTGTCATGTGGCAGGTTCCTCCTCTGTGTAAGTGCGTAGGATCAGGGATTAACCACCGCTCACAAACGGGCTCTGAGGCCACTGATTTCTCCAGATCCATGCTGCTGGGCCCACGGGAAAGACGCTTTCAGCTTGGCATTGTTTCTGAGCTGTTTATTTCAGGTCTTGTGTGCTCACCATTTGTGGTGTGTATCACCCGGGCCAGTCCTCTTGGGCCGTTAGTTGTTCCAATTATTTTTAAAGAAATTTTGTGTGCAGCTCAGCTCTGTATCTTTTCCTCTGCTCAGGGGTCTCTTGACACTTCCTAGTGGTTTCAGCATTAGTTTATATGCAGACAGAGTACAGACTTAGTGTTACTTTCCTAGGTTTTCGGCTGATTTTTTTTGTCAGTGTATTTGTCATGGCCCAAGTGGTGTTTCCAACTGGATGCTGCTAATCGTTTACTATTCAGCACAGCTAAGAATGAGATTTTATTTTTAGGTTCTGTCATTCCGTGTCTTTCCATTTTAAGATAAATCCATCCCTGATGTCTCCTGTTTCTGAGCTACAAAAATCTGGGTTTCATTTCCAGCTCTAAACTGTTATTTCATTCAAGTATTAACTTAGTTGTCAAGATCTCTTGCTTTTATTTATCAGACATTTCCAGAAGTTGTTCTTATTTCACTGAGCCCCAGCAGAACTTCTGGCACAGGCTGGCTCTGTCGCAGCCCTCACATTGCAAGAGGACTGCTGATTGATGACTGTGGTACTTTATTACCTACAAATTGCATTTATTTAGATCCAGAATGGTGATCTTAAACTGGTCCTATTGAATGCATTATCTCGGGGAAACTGAGGCATTTAAGGGTTGGAGCGTGCAGACAACCTTGTTGATGCTGGGAGTGCAGGGGTGGGAGGAAGTGTTCTTTCACTTCCATCTTTCTACTCAGCCTAAAATCTCCCCAGAAGAAGTTGTCTAATCTGTCTTGATTTCTATCCAAATGTTTCTCAGGAGGGTAAGCAATGGGCTGGAGAGTTTCAATATAAACAAATCTTTTTTAGACATTTTTTCCACTCTAGATTTCACTTCTGGAAATTATTATGATTTAATAATGTAGCACCATGCATTTTTTTGGATGGATCTTTTCCCTAGTGATGCTGCAGGCAAGATTTAGACAAAGCAGCGAAGAAGAATGATAAAACAAAAGGGGCGTGTGTGACCACACCAGCCACAGCGACGGCAAACTGTGGGAGAAGTTTCATTTCTTGGGTGTCTCAAATGAAGGCTGCAGAAGAGGTCAGACAAGTGGAGCCAGAAAGAAGAAAAAGAGATCTCATGGAGCCAGGCAATAGCGGCTGGTTCACGGAAAGCTTTGTAAATATTTTCAAGTTTGGCCTTAGCTTCAGATTTATTGAAGAGCCCAGATCACTCAAGCTGCACCTGACTGTACTGTGGGCAGCTGTATACAGCTTGCCATGCTATGGTGAAGCTTGTTCTGCTACTTGTAATAGCTTTTCTAACATGACTGAAAAGCTTTTCTCCTTGTTGCCATTCTCTTTTTATATTTTATTTTTATTGTATTTCATGGAGGGGGAACTATCCTTATCTTGTACAATTCTAACGTTGTCATGGGAAACTGGTTTCAAAAAGGCAATTTCTCTCCCTCTCTTTCCCAGATGCAAGTGTATCTACACAGCCTGTGCCCTCCCCTCCGCACCCGCAGCTCTGCCAGGAGAGCAAATCAATTAGACGCACTCCGCGCTGCCCATATCTGCCCAGCAGTTGTAAGGGAAACAAAATGATCCCATCTGAGACATACAGAAAGTTTGTTGTTTGTTTGACTGTTTCTGTGTCCTGCTGAGAAATTGTCTGGCTTAATGCAGTTGTCGCAAATATTTAGGACCTCAGACCCTCTGTGGTCCCCAGTGTTTCTCCAGGGTCAAACTTTTAAATGAAAATAAGTTATAGATGACACGTTTCCTTCAGCAGGTGCCCTACTGTAGCCTTGTAAGTTACAGGTTGTCCAATTGCCGGTTCGGGAACTGTTGGCACAGACCACAAAGAACTGATCCGGGTGTCGTAAGACGTGGTTCTCCTCCTGGATTCCCCGCTGATGATTTGGGACAAGGTCACTCCATCTCTCTGTGCCTCACTTTCCCTGCGTGTAAAATGGGGAGAGCCTATCTTCTTTATAAATCCTTCTGACAGCTACAGCTCGGAGGCACCTGATAAAGATGAACGGGAGTTGTTATCATTATTGCTGCCGCTCAGGCACTAGGTTTCCTCTGTGCATTTGCTGTCAGATTTATTCTTGGTGGCTGTGTTGTCACTGGTTTCAAATTCCCCACTGAGCTTTTTGCCTTGTGGTCTGCAACCTGGTAGGAAATTCCTCTCAGACAGTCATATCATGGGCTCATTAACTCATTTAAAACCTAACTCAAGTTCTTTTATACTTTTGCCCCACCCTGCCTTATCTCCCTTTATTCTTACTTATGTGCTTGTGTGTGCTTTGTGAGTAGCTTGTTTTCCTGTTTTGCACTGTGCTGTGGCTCTCGTGAAAGGCACTCTACTAAATCTCTAATAAAGCGTGTGTAAGCTATTCACGTCACACTCTGCACTAGGGAGTGTAGTCCATTATGCAAATGGTCAGTGCAAAGTTTCCTATAAACTACATATACTCCGAGGGCACTGCCTTTACATTGCCATCAGCCAGCAGGGCCGTGCGGAAGGAATAGGGAGGATGTGGAAAGGCAGATGCTTTCTATCAGGTTCTTGCAATTTGTTCCTTTCAACAAGGAAAAGTATCCTTGGGAAAGAAAGCAATGGCTTTCCAGGTTAATACTGATCCTGCTGGCCTAAACTCAGGGTAACTCCTTGCCACTAAGTCCCCTGGATTGAGGAGGTTATGGTAGAAAATCTCAGCCTCATTAGCCAGGACAGCAGCCAGTGTTGTGGGGACTTCAGCTGGGGTTTCAATGCCTGCAAGGGCAAACGGTGCCCTTGATCTCAGTGCTGCAGTCAGTCAGGCTGGATGGTGCAGAGCAAGGTCAGAGAAGCCCACCGGTAGTATCATCCCCCCCCAGCAGTCAGGTAGCTCTGACCAGCTAATGGCAGGTATAATAGAGCGGTCCAGGTACCATACAGACCCACTCCTGGCTGTTCTTCAGCGAGTATTGCCAAAGGCGTGTTAAGCAGATTTCTGATGCACAGTCTTTAATATCCACATTGGCTTCCAAACCATCTCATCTAGTCAGGAAAGCAAGCCATGCCACGGGACCTGGGGAATTGCTCAAATCAGCTCACGTTTAGTGTGATGCACACCCACAACAAATCCTTCAGAAATGGCCCATGATTAGACACATAAGTGATTGTCCACTGACGAATTCCAAATAATGGACACATTTGAGAAAATGACAATCTGCTGGCAGATAGTTTGCAAACAGAAAAAGAGATAAAATTCGTCAGCTAAATGATTCATTATGGCTTCCTCTGACTTTTTCATGGCAAAAACAAACCGTGCATAGCTCCATCAGGCAGTTTCTGAGCTTTGCAATTTCTTTCTATGATTGTCATGTATATAATATCTTATTACTTTTGATATTAATGGCAGTGTGGTGCTCAGGTATTGAAAATCCATATGGCCTGTATAATATTTACAGTATGACAAAGTAATAAGTCACAGCGACAGCCTGCTGTCGTGCACTTCCAGCATTTCGCTCCAAGCAAGTGCAGAGATGCAACGCGCTGATTGTTGGGATGTGGATAAGCGTGGCTGTTAAAG
>JAVJGJ010000062.1:12112371-12154358 GCA_035590215.1 Microhierax caerulescens | reverse complement strand
AATACACCAGCGCGCTGTCTCCCACCGTGGTCCCTGCGCAGCCGGCGGTGGGAAGGGGATGAAGGCAAAGCCTGGGAGACCCGCCAGCCATGCGGCAGGAGCGGACAGCGTGCCCTGCTCCTGCCCATGTCAAAAAGGGATTTTCTGTTGATGTTACTGGCAGCGGGAGCTGGACTTGGCTTTCTCATCTCTCCTCCGCTCCTCAACCTGTGATAAATCTTTCAGTCTGTCGAATCCCACTCACCTGTCGGTGCCTGCTCTGGGATGAGACCTGCTGCTGTTTCCTAGCTGTGCTCATGCCTTCCAGGGCTGTATCAGTATCAGCTCATCTTTGGTATTTGAGTTGATCAAGATTTTTCAGGGTCTTTTAAAAGAAAATAACAAAAGCCAGCCTTCTTATTAAAAAGTGTCTTTTTCATTAAAAGCAAGCATTTTATTAAAATATTCAGTCTCTCCCCAAACCCTTGAATTGTAAATATTTTCCAGATGTATAATGACATATTTTGTTTACTAACACCTGTGTTTGCAGTAACTGTTTTCATCAAAACATTTCACCATAACTTTCCGAGGAAAAAGAAAAGAAAAAGATTAGTCTATTTTTAACCTTTCAGGATAAAAACAGTTTTGAATTGTTGTGTGAAATTAATTTCAAGTTTTTTAATCAGCTTTAACTAGGTGGAGGAGGGAAAAGAAACAACTAAGGGACATCAGAAAATGGCAATAACACAATTGTCAGCCTGGATCAGCCTATGACTATGGCTATCAGCCTGTGACTACGGCTAATGGCAGATGCTTCTAAAGAAGATATAAGCACTGCACAACAAACAGATGTAGGATAATCCATCTCCCTCTCCCTCCCACTTGTTCTCTAATACATGCTGTTTTCTATGAGAAATGTGTGAAGTCTCTTCCAAGGGCTTCTAGAATTAACTGCTCTAATTCTGGGCGTTCTCCTTATCCAAGTGAATGGCCAGTCCCCAAGCAATCTTGTTAAATTCTTATTCTCAGAAGTTTCCTCTGGCAGTGAGACAAACTGAAGAAATAGTTTCTTTTATAGGTTTTGAATTTGCGGCTTCTTAATATCCCATCAGCCGTCTCTTTGTTCTCCTGTCATGAGACACGGAGAGCTGAGCTCCCAGCCCACCCTCTCCAGCCTGTTCATCATTTCATACAATGTTCCCATATTCCTTTTGCGTTTGTCCCTGTACTGAACTGAGTATTTTCTTCACGAGGGAATTTCCTCCTATCCCATTAATGACCTCTAATTTTACAGTGTTGCTTCTCAGCTGGGGTAAGCAGCACTGCACGCAGTACTGCAGAGCTTGCAGCAGTGGCTCATCTCATGGGTGTAAAAGGGTTTATACATGAATGTTTACCGAAATTCTTCTGCATCCAGCTTCCAGGGCTTTGGTTTTGGTTGGGGTTTTTTTTGTTTATAATGATTTTGAATAAAGAACTGAGGTCTTGCATTGAATGCTGCATCATTGCTTGCAATGCCAGAGCATTGAGCAAAGCCAGGGCAGTGGGCAGGATGCTCGCAGCTCCACTTGTGCTGCATTTGTTGTGTGGCCCCATGTCTGACCCCTCTGTGGATGTACTCACCCGAGAGCTCACAACCTGCTCCACCAGCGTGTACCAGAGCCTCCCTGCACAGAGCTGCTCCCTGCACAGGGAGGAGAGGGCTTTCCTGCCCACCCTTGCTGTATGGAGTTTCATGAATGGTGCGATAGCAGGCAATGATGCAGTTTGACATTCACGCCCTGCAGGTTGAAACCCAAGAAAAGATGTTGTGGTCCTGTGTGAGACAGACCAGATAAACACCACAAAGAGACCACAAGGCTTCTGAGTAACAGATGAACATCTTAGTCCAGATCCTGCTGAAATGAAACATGAAATAGCCTCACAGCAATGCTTTCACGAGCAAGAAGGGTTCATCTCTGTGCTGTGCACCCTTACATGCACTCCAAGCTGCTGAAGGCTAGAAGCAAAGTGGGAGATAGGAAGAAGATCAAAATATGTGGAACAAATTAATGACAGTTTTGAATAAGAAAATGCTTCAAGAATGCAGTAAATGGTGTGTGTGGAGGGAGTTGTAACAGGGATAAAGCAAGCCCTTTAATAAACTAGAAAAGGAATAAAATCAATGATGGCTGAGTTACAAATAATACAGCCAAGCTACTGAACTCCTCTTTTCAAACAAGCCCTTCACAGAAAAGCACAAAAAACTGGGATAAACAATTAGGAAGTAATGAAGACCTTGTCAATAGTGCTGTTCATAAGGAACAGATAAAACGGATACTTAAATTGAATATAGTGGAATTCCTTTTTACTGATCACTCCTCCTAGTGATCACCCAACTCTCTGGATCAAACCTTCCTTTCAGAAGCCAGTTCCCATTTGTGTTGATATGTTTTCTGGCTTGGACTGCTCAGCAGGGTCCTTGGTCATGAGCATTAGACTGAAAAGTTATTTCTCTGATTTTCTTTGATGTTTTCAAAGGTGGAAAAAACCCATGTGCGCTTGAGGTTCCATAAATCTCTGTGCCAGTTTAATGAAGTGTTGGCTCGAGCCATTTATAATTTCACTTATCTATCTTGGCATTAAAATGCCCAGCAGAACTCACCTCATTCTCCCAAGATGCAGATTCTGGTTTTATACATATGCCTGATTTGGAAAGCCTACAATTTCATGGGTCTCATGTGGTAAGAATTCAGTCTTAATAATCATCACCCATTGAAGTCAATGGGAGGGTTTCCACTGAAGGTAATGGCAGGTAGTTTAGCCTATGCAGAATCAGCTTTTAAAATAAATATTTATAGCAGAGTTCACTTTTTATGGGCAAAACAGAGCATCTAGGTGAGCAATAGTCTTGTGCCTCAAAGCAGATAGGCTTTATTAACATTGCTAAAAAAATGAAAAATCACTAGGATGTTATCAGAGAAATTGGGAAACTTTTTTGGCTGGATGGTTTGTAACTGTTTCACTTCTGATTTTAAATTGCGAGATCAGTATTAGGTCCCATAGGTGGTACTACTCTTTAAAGGAGGAAAGGAGAAAGAATGGGAGGTATTTTGGAGTCTGTCCAATTTCTGTTCCTATGGATGGGCAGGGAAACTACTTGAGTCTTAACTCCTCCCTGGTCTCAGACATGGTTGTAGGTGGACGATGCCCCAGCAGATACCGAGGTGTGTGGAACAGCACTTGGTTACTCATTGAGGGGGTCCAAATCAATGTGGGGTCAGGGGTAAGACCCCTCTGATAATGAACATGGGAGCTGACAGCATTTATTCAGGTTTCTGTGAGACGTGTGAGATACACCTCGCAGGTAATTCTCCAGAGCATGGCAGGTGTTGACAGAGATGGAAAATTGCCAGGCAGCCGACAAAGGGAGGGTAAGAAAGCAGTGGCACAGTGAGCAGAGTGCCAAAAAGGATCAATATTAGCACCATTTTTACTCCACATCAATCTTAATGACTAGGGGAAAGGCACAAACAGGGTGTTAATTCTGGTTGCAGATTACTCTCCAGGGGAGTGAATGCAAGCAGTGTAGTCAATGAAAGAAGCAAAAAGGAGGGTGGTGGTGAAGCAGGGGTCAGTGGGAGGCTGAAAGCCCACCTCACAGGGGGGTCCCATTGCCTGGTTTTCCTCTCACTTAAGCTCGTGTGAATCACGAGAGAAGTGAATTGAGTTGTGCTCTGTCAAACTAACAGGCTTACCACAGACCTCCTGCATAAATCTATTATATTCAACATGATCATTAAGTTACTTATCATTAATTTCTGGACTGGGTTTAAATGAATGAAGAATGAAGACGGTGCACTGTATCCAGGGATGAATCATCTAAAAAAGAGGGAAAAGACCAGATTCACTCTTCTGCCTGTTCTTTTCCTGCTACAGAGTTGTTCTGAAATGAAGGCGAGCATAGGCAGTGAGCTGTGGGCTGGTTTCAAACAATGAATCATGAGCAAGGATGCAAAAATCATAAACCAAGGGGCCTACTCCCTCCCTCTTCCCTTACAGTGGATGTAGACCATACCATAATCTGATTTCCACCTATAAAAATATTTCTTAAAATTGATATTAAACTTTTCATTGTTTATTAACAGCAAGAAAGTTCAACAAAAAATAGTGCTTGTGATTTGTTAGCAATATTTATCTACTTTGTTCCTACACAGCATCTCTAGGAGATATTTCACAGTCCTCTTTATAATGGTGATGCTAGAGATATAAACGGCGTTAATAGAAAAAAATGCATAATAGCAATACAAAAAGGGCTGATTATTAATAAAACACTGTCAGATTAACTAACAGTAAAGTAAAGCCTATCTAGTAAGTGCTTGAGAGATAATTCCTCATTCCAAAGTGGTATTTTAGAGTTATGCACTAATAAAAAATTGCTTTAAACTTTCTATGAGATTAAAACTGAATAGTTTTTTTAAAAATTGCTGGTAAAAATTCAAGTTAAAAGTAAAGTACTAAATAATAGAAAGCAGTGTTGAATCACATTATGGGCAGATCACATTTCAAAGAAGGGTTCTTTTTATGTTTTCAAGTGGCAAATGGCATTTGATATCATGGTGTCTTTCTCATCAGCTGAACAGCTTTTCAGCTCTGCTGACAGTGCTCAGCATCAGGCAGGGTCTGGGCTACAGCCAAGTGAGGCCAGCAGGGTTTTCCCCTGGCTTTCACAGGGCTAGGCATCGACTTCAAGGAACAGCAATATATGGTGTGGGTGTCTTTAGGTGACCGTGAAGTCTATAGCAACCCCTGCCTCTGGAGAATACAAGTCTAAAGAGCTGGTGTGGTTACAAAGGGGCTCCTGGCCAAGCCGCCCTCCTTCCTTCACAAGAAACGCTGCAGGACACCTTCATGTGATGTACAAAAGGGTGTCAGGTAGAAGAAATCATGAGGGGGGTGTTAAAAGTAATGGCTTGTAAGATGTATTGGAAGAACTCCAAGTTCCCACAGTTCAGAGTATGGATGCCCTAAATCAGACACTTCTATCTCATATCAATCTGATCAAGAATCTGTGTGAAGAAATACTGACTATGCCTGTGGATCCAGTGATGTATCTACACAGGTAACTACAGCTGTGCTATAAGGGGAAACTGCAGATTACACATACATTGTCCCTCAGTGGAATGACAGAGACAACCCATACAGTAATCTGGGCAGTGAAAAATGCAAAGCACGTTCTTGTTCTGGTCTGCAACCAGAAGTTACAATAATACAAATAATAGTAAAGAGTAAAGAGAATAATTTGAGAACCAAAGGGTAGGGACAGTTGAAATAACTGTAATAAATCATTCTGGGCTGTAACTGAATGAAGAAAACCTGAAGATGATTATTGGCAAACACCTTACAGAGGAGCATTTTTCCTGTACGAAATAGCTGACGGAAGGAAATGTAGATGCGGTAGTTGATACCAGTGAAAGCAGAGGATGTAAAACTGGAGGCAATTGCTCTTCCAGGGCAAGAGGATGACCAGAGTCATCACGGAGTACTGATGCAGGATAAAAGAGGAGGAAACTTGCCTTTTTTGAATTCCCACCCATGACTGTTTTGTAAGACTGCTGCAAAATTTGAAACAATTTACTTGGTTCAAGCAATAAAGCTGCTGGGGAATTTTCACACAAAAGCTGTTGGTGCTCCTGAGTGGTTTCTGCTTCTCAGAGTTTGCAGGGTCAAAACTTCCCCCGAGTCAAGAAACTCTCTCTTCCTGCCTTCATTAAACCCAATCACCAAACCCCTACAGCATTTGTAGGCTCTGAATGGGATTGATCATCTGAATTTGGAGAAGTACATAATTTTAAAGGTATTTATTTAGCTGTCCTGTGCCTGGAGACATTCCTGGTTGATAAAGAACTTCAGAAAGCCTATATTAGCTTTAAGAAAGGTTTTTATTATAGTCAGACATGACCCACTCTTTGGCTATTTCATGCTGAATGAGACCATTTGAGTATCCATTCCTGTGTGTTTGAAAAGTCAGGCTTTACTGCTATGGTACCTGTCTGAAGAGAGCAGGGTGGGTCCTGCAGGTTTTGGACATGCTGGAGGTAATAGATGGGTGGATGCTCTGAACTGAGCTACGCTCAGTACCTGAGCCACCAGCCAGCTCTGGCCCTGAGCACAGTCACAGCATTTGTGGCTGCAAAAGGCCATGCAGAGGTGCCGTTAGCTGCCTGAGCTCAGAAGCAGCAGGGATGCTGCTAGCTGACAGCCTTCTTGTACCAGAAGTTTGACCCTTTTTCTTATAAAAATGCACATTAGACATGTATATGTCCTCCATTTGGTTCTTTTCTCTTCCTCTCAAAATGTGGTCCTATCACATCCCAGGCACCGGGCACTGGGACAAATATTGTCACTAGACACTGTGGCAAGGGATGTATCCTGGCCTTTGCCCCGACGCACTGGAAGGGAGGTATTTTGCACACTGGGAGATGAGAAAATTTTAATAACTCGTCAGCCCTTACCACAATGGTTCCCCTTGGCAGTTAAAAAAAAAAATTCTTCAGTATAACTTGTTTGGGAAACGTGCGTTTTGCTGCCCCAAGGTACTCATTGTTTCTTAAGCACAGCCCCAGAAGATTCAGTAACAATAGACTGAAAGAGATGGAGTTAGAGGGAAAATAAAACAGCTGGGTAGATGGATGATGGGAGTTGAGAGGGAAGTCTCTGTTTTGCCTAGTATTCTGTATTTCTTGTTGCTGGAGTTCCAGCAAGCAGGTATTAATAATAAATAAAAAGAACTGTGAAGGTTATCAGCACTGACCCTTTCCATCTTTCAAGTAGATCTCAGGTTCTTTTTATTGATTATACACAAACTTTATCGCATATGGACCAGTTCTTCAAGGAAGGCTGTAGCCTGAGCAACCCAGGCCAGAAACTGCTCATTTCCCTCCCTGTCTCCACTCTTATTTCTAAGAAATAAAAATCTTTCTGAGTTCTGGGAAAAGTGGCACCAAAAATGCATGGGTTTGCCTTTTCAATTTGCTGGTTGACCACAGGGCTTTTGATATAATTTTAACATGAGAGACATCATGTTTAACACCTTTTTATTATGCTGTTTCTGCAACAAACATGAGCCCATCACCTTTATGCCTGTCTCTGTGATCTGGCCATGAGACTTCAGCTGAATAACTAATGCTAGCAACTAGGTTATGTGCAGATTGTTGTTAAAAGAGAACTCGGGTATCATTTATTGCACATCCTACTGCATTCTGCACTACGTGCAGACACTATACCTGTTCTCTTTTGTCTAATTTTAAATGAGCCAGATTTCAAATGAAAGGATGTGAAGGTCAGAGCCAACTCCTAAAGTGGCAGAGCAATGCAATGAGCTATTCTGTTTTGCTCCTCCACTGGCTTTAATTTCAAGGGGCAAGAGGATGGCATGGAGGCGATTGCTTGCCTCATTTGTAATATGAATGCAGCATCATGAAACGTGCCAGACTGAGAACTTACAAGAAAGTCTTTCAGAGTGATCTGGACTCATCCCCTCAAAAGTAAGGGAAAGACGAGTTGATAGTTTTTTTAATGCTGTGTTGTAAACTGAATCATTTCTCAAGTCATGAATTTTGAAAGTGAACTTGCTAAGTATCTGAAAGGAAAAAGAGTAAGATTTGGTTACTTTATAACCTTGCCAAGTGGTCACTTACAGATCAGAGGGGAAATATGTAAATTGGATAAGAAATTACAGATTATAGCATCACATGTTCCAAATATTAGCAATTGCTTGTCCTATCAAGTCTTTGATACCTGGTACAGCAAGTTCTCCCCTACAGCCACAACCTCTCCTATATTTCTGTCATCTCACATGTTGATGCTGGGAGGAAGAAAAAACACCTGAAGTTGCTTCCAGCCAGGTTTCTGGTACCCTCAGGCTGGGTGGTGTGTCTCTATTTGAGGCATGAAGCAGTGGATGTGTCACACATTGTAATATCGGGGCTATTGTTGAGATGAAATACCGCAGCTTGCTTTAAATGCTTCACCAACAAGAACCTATTGCTTAGCTAACAGAGATCTTGTAGCATCAGAGGGAGAGATGCCAGTGCAACACAACACAGCCCTGAAATGTGTTAGGAGAAATCCAATATTACAGAATTTATATCTGCAAAGTTCATCTTGTATTCTTCCCCCTTAGATACCTTCCTATATTTCAGGCCAGTTGAATCGATGGAACCAAGGGGCAGTTTGTCGTAGCACCCTGTAGGATGATATTAAATTCTTGCTTTATTGCTAATATCAGCAACTTTTTTAGACTGAGACAAGAGAGAAAGGGAGAATAGAAGAGTGTGGGAGAGAGATGGAAGCTACAAGATGTATTGCTTATATTGCTGAAGTCTTAACTAGGGAAAAAAGGCAAAGTCCAGTTCCATAAAGCTTAAAAACAGATGATGTCCCCATTCTCTAGGTCTGTAGCAGTGCTTTAAGGGCCACAGCTAGACCAGTAGCGAAATGTTAATTATGCTGTGCCAGGGTAATGTCCCAGTTGGCAGGAGCAAAGTAATTTCTGAGTCCTGCTTTGCCACTCTCACACTATCCCGCCGCTGAAATCTGTTGTCTGGGTGACTCGTTGCAGAGCACAACGTCCAGCCCATTGACCGTTGTTATCACAGCAATGTGAGTCCTGATGTGTCTATGTCGTGCACAGATGCTATTTCTAGGCTTCCTGCGCATTCTGCAAAACCCTTGCAGCCGTGGTTCCCGCAGCATGCTAATGACAAAGGGAGACATGGCCTCACTGCGTACATCTGGGCGGTTTCACTGAACATCAGGGAGATTACCAGTGTGCTAAGGGATGCTCTTGGCTGCTGTGGACAGAGGTACCAGGGGTTGTGTTGCCCATGACCCCTTGTAACCCACCTACCTAAGCCCTGCTAAAGACCTGGCCCGTACCAGTGACACTTGGTCCCTAAGCACCTGAGGATTTTCCATTTTCTCTCTGGCCAGGGCTTACTAACATTTCCCTGTTGTGAAACCGTTGTGAGAGTAAGGGTTAGATGTGAGGATGCCAGGTACTCCAGAAGCAAAAGTCCTACCAAAAGCTGTAATTTCTCAGTAGCTCTGCCTCAGACCCAGG
Organism: Microhierax caerulescens; assembly: GCA_035590215.1. Classification (NCBI taxonomy): domain Eukaryota; kingdom Metazoa; phylum Chordata; class Aves; order Falconiformes; family Falconidae; genus Microhierax; species Microhierax caerulescens. Next base: position 12,145,276 of record JAVJGJ010000062.1, on the reverse strand, counting down.
ACCAGACCACCACGACCAACTCCCTTGTAGTCCCTTTTGAAAATGACCTGATATTGATTTATCCTGCAGAATTATAATCAGAACAAGTTGGCAATTAACACCTGGAGTTAATGTATCACTGGCATAAGCAGGAGTGACTCCCAATTCACACAGAATGCCTCCCATTTCCATCTGTGATGAATTTGGCCCACAAAGAGAGCATGACTAACTCCTGGGCTCCCTGTGATCTCATTCATTCGCAGCAGCGCGCTGGTTGTTATGCAGTACATATCCGATCTGCTTTCATGGCCATTGCATGGCAATTAGAGTAATTTTGTGTAAAAGGCTTCCTCAGAGATGTCATCAAGTTATGGGCTGGATGAAATGGACACAAACTTTGTGGATATAGAACTAATACTAAGCATAATGATAAAACCCAAGGCTTCACTGTTTTTTTTTTAATTGCTCTTGGAGCCCTAAGAAATATTTTTTCCTTGGTTAGTACCACAATAATATTTCATTCCCACTGCTTACCCTAAAAAATGGATTTCCTTTCCCTTCTCAGTTGGTGATTTGTTTTGCATTAATGCCTTTCATAACTCATACGTTTTACCATTAAAAATTAATGCTTGGTGCTGACATAAACAAATGAAATTTGTATTATTAATGTTTTACATAGGTAAGACTTTGTAATAACAGATTCATCATAACAGACTGTTTTAATTAAAAGACTTGCTCATTCCCTAAACTGATTTCAGACATAATTTTGGGCATTGGGAAGAAAGTCTTGTACAACTGCCTGGAGAGGAGTGATCAATAAGACCTCACAAACCATTTTTATAAGCTTGCACCTGAGTTCAGACAAGGGATCTGATGTCGAGGTTAATCCAATGGGAGTAGCAAGTGGAGAAAGCATCGGTGGTGGCTTTTGCCTTGGTGCAGCTTCATGCCTCTACACCCATTAAAGTTTCTACCTGAAGTCCAGGTAGACATCGGACGTTGTTCTGCTGTATGGGAGTACGCTGGAGGTGAAGGCAACACCTGGGTGGTGGGGCTGCCCTAAGGGTTTGGCTTCAGGTCTTTGGATGTTTTTCCATTCAGTGGGAAAGCCACCTGCCTCTCAGGACAAATCTCACCGGGGAAGTCTGCAGGATGATCTCCAAACTGGCCTTTGTGACTACAGATCTAACTTTGCAGAGAGGAGGGTGAACAGTTATCACTGCTCTTAGGGTATAGCACAAAGCTTCTGGTACCAGCCACAGCTCGGTTAAAGACATACTCTGTACTGCTTCACTACAAAATGGGACATTAGGAAATAGAAGGAGAAGCAACAAGTTCAGTTGTAATATGCCTCAATTTAGTTTCCTTTAACAGAATAGTGAGTACGAGGTGGGGGCTGGTCTCTTTTTCCCAAGTAACAAGTGAAAGGATGAGAGGAAACAGCTTCAAATTGCTCCAGGAGAGGTTCGGATTGGATATTAGGAAAGATTTCTTCACTGGAAGGATGGTCAAGCACTGAACAGGCTGCCAAGGGAGGTGGTTGGGTCACCATCCCTGGAGATCTATTTAAAAGACATGAAGATGTGGCACCCAGGGACATGGTTTAGTGGTGGACTTAGCAGTGCTGGGTTTATGGCTGGACCTGATGATCTTAAAGGTCTTTTCCAAACTAAATGATTCCACATGAAGTTCATGTTAATTATAATGTCAGGCAAACTTTCATTTGAAAATTTCTCATTAAAACTTTGCTTCTGGTTTTGTTGACTGTTTAAGAGAAGAAAACCTTGTTACTTACTACGAAGCTGCAGGTGATGCCTCCATAATATGGCTGTATGATCTGTTCCTAGGCAAATGGAGCTCTGGTTGAGAATAACTCACTGTAAACTCCATTACGAAGCAGCGGTAATTGTTCCACAAGACAGCGTTAGTCCTACCAAACTCATAAAAAGAAATTCAAACATGTTAAAGCATGCAGATGGACGGGTGCAAAAGAGTGAAAATAAGAGCACGCTTTATAGCAGAACTGGGAGCAGTGGTACAAAGTGTGATAATGACAGGGAACAGGAAACATGGGGGGTGGGGGTGGGGGTGGATTTCTAAAGCCCGAAGCACTTGCCTTACTGTTCCCCTGTTGAAATCAATGGAAATGTGCCGTTCAGTTTTTCTGTACTGGTGAATTCAAGGGGAGCTGAATTAAGCCAGGGTGCTTTTAAGTCACCCACCCTCCATATCTGTAAAGAACAATTGGAAGAGTGAAGAGCTAAGAATTGAAACCATTGTAAAAAAGCCAGCCTAGAAAATGGTTCTGGGAAGCCAGGAGTTCTGAAAAGAAAAAGAGAAAGATGATAAGAAAAGACTATCTGTATTAGACATCAGGAGCTTATAAAAGGCTGTGGGATGTAAAATGGCATCACTCTGGAAAGGACACAAAAGTGATGAAGGGAAGAGCAGGGCTGTATGAGATGTTATTAATGGGCAAGATGAATTAGGCTGTTTGGTTACCTTGGAGCAGTTGATAAAACTCCCCTCTCCACCCCCTTTGGCTCCCACTGTGACTGGTGCAGCCCCACACAAACCGGTGGAGATGGGTCCAGGCTAAATATGGTATTGCAGAATGGAAAAAGAGGTTTGTGTGTGTCTCACATGGGGCGGGAATACAGATGTGCACAGACTAGTGGCGTGTAGCTGTCTCTGGGTTTGACTCTTACTGTCAGCATCAAGAAGTTTAAGTGCAGTCCTTGGATATACGTGTGCCGTAGAGATTTTTACGTTGTAAGTGGCAACGTGCAGTGGAAGAAAGTTAAATGTACTGTTTGCACCTTTTACAAGCAAGTGTTGCGGCTCCTCAGCTGCGTGTCTAGCATGAGATTGAAGCCATTTCTGCATTCTTTGTGCTGCTGAACCTGTTTAATTAGATGTAATTGAATTGAATCTGCTAAGCAGTTATTGTCAAGACTGCTTTCAGTGCACAGATACATTGTTTGGGAACCCACAGGAGTGCTGTGCTGGACATGGGAACATTGTGCCTTCATCTGAGCCCCAGCCAGCTCCACAAAGCAACTGCAAAATAAGACGGGGATTTCAGGCACTAAGCCTAAGTAAAAAGTTAAAAAAAGAGGCGTATTTGCTCAGCTCAGTGATCACGGAAAAGAGAACGTGGTCCACTACTGCCTGAGGCGGATAAGGAAAGCCAATATTGCCGGGCATCGTTTCTCCTACAATTCAGGAGTCTGAAAACAAGCTCTCTAAAGGACATTGCGATGGGAAGGGACACGCGGCCCCCCACGAGGAACCCAGGCTGCCCTGCTAACAAAGAGCCACCAGCCAGGACTGGGGGTCGAACGGCGTGCTGTGCAGCAGCTGCAGCTTCATTTATTTGATAGGGCTGTGCCAAGGCAAAGCGAATGTTCATTTTCCTAACTTTTCATCAATAATTAATCAAAACTGGTTTTACATAAGCCTGAACATAAAATTATTAGCTCCTGGAGGTTCTTCCAGCAGTTACAGCAAGACCTCTGTCAGCAGCTTAAGAATTGATGTGCTTTAAAAGGCGAGGAACATTGATAAATACTCATTTCTTACCCCTGCTGTTGCTCACTCAATCAGCTCTCACCTTTCATTCCCTTTTCCTCTTGTGTCTGGAGGGGGAAAAAAAAGGAAAGAAGGCAGGATTTTATTTGGAACAGAGAGGTGAAGAAGGAAACTTTGTCTCTTGATGAACATGAGAAAACTGGTTTGCAGAATAATACAATAAACAGAGCCCTTCCTCAAATCTGGGTGTGTTCCTGGAATTCCAATTAAATTGTAAGATCTCTGGGGCACAGTCTAGCCTTTCTATTCTCTTTCCTGAAGATGTTTAATGTGACAGGGTGTTGATCCTTGGTTATTTCTCTGAGGTGCTTTGTGGTAAAAATAAAACAATAATGAGAGCATTCTATCTGGTCTTGGCTAGTCTGGTGAGTGGTACAGCATGAGCTGAGACGGAGGGCTCACGCAGTGAAAGGACAGACCTCTGGTCCTTGGGAAAAGCGTTCATTGCTTAGCCTGGTGGCTCTCATGGGCTTTGTTGAACTTTTTCAAGGGAGCATCCTTGAGGTTTATCCCTCTGCTCTGGACCTAGAACGGGTGGTTCAGAGCAGATGATTATTGCTGTGTGCAACCAATTACTGTCAGAAGAAGATTCCCTTTCTTTCTCTTCCCCCCCCCTCTATTTGCCATGGATGGTCCCACCCTTCCTAGGTTAAGTCCAGCTTTGTGGAGATCTCTGGGACTCACCCCCTCTCCCTGCATGGGACTGTGAACATTTGAACTTTGTCAAAAATTCTGATCTCTGAACACCTCTGCTCTCCTGTGGAGAAAGTCTGGCATTTATTTTAGGAGTTTTCCAGAAAGTTTTGGCAATTCAAGGACAGATTCTTAAAAAGTGTAATTCAACATCATTCCCCTGACTTCAGGGGAAGGGATAGCAGTTTGCACCATATTTATTGGCTCATCCATCTCAGACTTGCTACAGCATCCAGCCATTCTTGTGGCCATGTCCTAGTGCGTAGAGTTTGGATCACCTCACAGCTTTTGCAAGTCAGCTGCTGAACACATTGCAGTAAATTATGTTCATTAAAAATTTAATTCCTTTCTTTTATTATTTCTGAACCCAGTAAAGCATGGATGTAGGGTGCAATTGTCAAAGTATACCTGAAGAGTTTAGAGGTCAAACTTCCATTGGAGTGAATAGTAATAAGGCAACAAAGTCCTTTAAAAGATTTCTTCACACTGGTTTATCCTTCAGTATTCACTCCACAGAATGATAAAGATTTTAGATTTTGGACTGTTGGAAAACTGTCCCTTCACTGTTTGTACTGTGCAGTCAGTCAGCTAAGGTGCTACCCAATTCTTCTTGTTCACAGTGAAACAATGGGAGAAGCGAATAATGAATAAAAATATGAATTTTCAGAATGTCAAAAGCAGAAGAAAAGAAACTCTGGAGGTTTGCAGGATCCACCTCAAACAGCTGATGTTTATATAGGGATCTGAAAAATGGATGAAACCCAGACTTGCAAAACACAACAAACAAACCCAAGTTCCCTTAAATGTGAAAATATGCATGGGAAAAGAAACGTTGTTGAGATATGTATACTATTTCTCCTCAACTGCTGTTCTGTTTCCTCACAGTCTTCCTGACAGAACTGCATGCTATTTTTCCTTTTAATTTCCTGAATGTTGCTATTAACTGGAGTAAAAATAAATAAATAATGATGACAACATGTAATTTCTTGCAATGAAAACTTCAGATACTAGTTATTTCACAAGATTAATCTTAATGTTTGCAAATCTCTTTCTTCAGCTATATGGGAAATAGGACCTATCACCAGGGTTCCTTTCATTTTCCTGCTTTTTGCTCTTTTAACGATGACGTTCCTATTTTTTCCCCTTGCCTGTAGTAGGAAACCTTCTTTCTGATAAATCCCTTTTGTACCTCCTGAAACTCTCCAGCAGTCTGTCAGGAGCCCAGCAAGGAATAGCTCATTTCTGTCAAAAGCTCCATATTAAGCATTAAATGTCTTCTAAAAAGCTGTCCTTGTGACAGCAAAGCATGGGGTCACACTTGTTTGAACAACAATTTACTCCTTTTCATGGCAGAGTGAGAACTGCTTGGAACTGGGAGTTTGGAGTGGGAAAAAGAGCCTTGTGACCTGCTTACCTTGAGATGCTGGCGTGATTTGGTAGGGTACTGTGGTAATGAGACTGCGTTACGGGGTAGCTGCAGGGAAATGAGATGCCTTCGTAACCACCTGAGGAGCACCATTACTCAAAGCTGAATGGCTTTTGCTGAAATACAACGTGCCATTCACTCGCAGAGTGGCATAGCAAATGGTGTGGGGTGGCAGCAGTCTTCCTCCCGTTCTGCCTCTGCTGCACACTTAAACTGCTGCCTCACAGGGAGTCCACACCGTCTGCTAAGGAACCTCTAAGATACTTGAAGGTACCACAGATATCTAAAGCAGACTAGGAAAGAATTCCCTTCTGAGGGTTCACTCATACAAAGCCAGAGGAAGATGGTCCCCAGCAGGTGTTGGGTTAGCTTTAAGCATCACTGCCAGCCTTTCCTCCATCTTCTGTTCCAACAGCTTCCAATGAAGCTGACACCAAAGATGCTGAAGATGAGAGAGAGAGAGACATGGTCACAGGGTGGCATTTTCCTTCTGTTTTTTTCTGATGCTGTGTTTTTGTCACTATTACTACAAAACAGCCTGGCTTCAGGCAGCGTTTAGCATCTTAAATAAAAGATCATCTATCTTTTCTGTATTACTGATGGGTGCCACCTGTGCATGATACTAATACGATATTGCAGAGCTGCCAAGTACTGCAGTGTTACTGGTGAGGTTTTGGGGATCATGAGTAGGCTCATGGAGCTCTTCTAACCCCACTGATCTTGCCAAAGCTGATCTCATCTGACTTGCTGACATGCCTGCAGGTCATTTCACCCCATAGGTGGGCAGTGCTTTACATCAGTACTTGGTTAGAAGAAAGAGCAACAGCACTAAACAGAGAAGTGGGCTGTGCTCCCCCCTCCTGTCTCTTCCCTTGGCAGAGAGGGAAGGTCTGGCAGAGCAGCACCCTTCCCTGGCTGGAGTAGTGCACAAGGAGGTTGATGACCCAGAAAAAGCCTGGTTTCACAAAAAAACCCTAGTCCTAGCCCTCCCTTACTATTTCTGATATAATTCAGGCTTGTGAGATTTACCCATCACTTTTCTGCATTTAACATCATATTTTCTGTGCAGCTGGGAGGGTAGGTATTAGCTTCCTCGTGAGTATGACCAATGTGTCCATTCCTTTCTGGAGAAGATCCTGGGAAATTACCTTAGTCTTGCTAACAGCAATTATAATAAAAATAGAACTACAACAAAAAGAAGCATAGTGCCAAATCACGGAAGAGAGACCTCACTGCACTGGGAATTGTTGTAAGCATTCCCTATCTGTTCCTGAGTGATGGATAACACCAACCCACCAGAGAGCAAGATTACCACTGCTGCCCTTCCTATGTCCTCTGTGATGGCAGGAAAGAGTAAGTGGGTGTTTGCTGCTGGAAGCATCTGCAGCCTCCAAAGTCTAGAAGCACTTTCAGTACTGGGAGCACGAGGCAGAGGATGTATCTCTTTCTCACATCTTCTCTCTTTATCTATGTTTCCCACCATCAGTATCTCAGATTCTGCAAATGCATCAGAAAAGAAAAATCAATGTAAACTAGGGAAGAGACTTTCTAGGCTGTAAAGCAGAGATGGCATTAGGTGTTCATTAATCCCATGGCTGTAGGGAGTCCCTGAAGCAATGGAAATGGAAAAAGGGAGAAGGGAGGAGAGGGAGAATGCCAGGGGACAGGGAAACAGCAGATTCTCTCTTATGGCTATGGTGTTTTCCTTTCTTTCCTTTTTTTTTTTTTTTTTTTTTTTTTTAATTTTGTTGCCATTTTAAAGAGCTCTCATAATATGAGCTGATGCAATATTCTGTTTTCTCTATCTCTGTGCTAGATTCAGAATGCATGTGATGGCTTCTAATGTCAGCAGGTGCAAATGAGATCATTTGCATTAAAAGAAAGCAAAGCTTGCAGCTATCCACTTAAAAAATAAAAAAAAAAAAAAGAGAAGAAAACCTAGCTTTTTTTTTTTTTAAGTAATCAATGACTACTCAGGTTGATGCCTATATAGTAAACTAAAAAGTTCTGCTTCTAATCATAAAACCTCCGAATTAGCTAGGAGTTGGCTGTAACAGTGTTTAATACAGGTCTTTCTGTGACCCATTATGTTTGCTCCGTGGCTCTGGAGGATGAGGTCAGCAGCAGCAGCATGACATGTTCTTCTGGGAGGTTGGCTCTACCTCCACCGTGCAGGGTGCAGCAGGGCATGCTCCTGGAAACCAGGCAGGAAGACTGCTCTTCCCGGAGGTCTAACCTATAACCATATTTTCCCTTCATCAGCAGCTTAACTAAGACACACCTTGGTGCTTTTTAGTGCTTCATCTCTGCATTCCTTCAGTAATGCAATGATCGGCATGTCCAAAGTGGTGAAACGGATTAATAGCTGCTATCAGATTAATGTGAGATCAGAGATGGAGATGATTCCCGCTGTAAAGCCATTTCCAGGATGGAGTTTCTCCTCACAGTACAGTAGCCTTGATGTTCTCATAAACATCCCTGCTACTTCCACCAGCTCTGCTCTTGCTGACTCTAGTCATGATAAAATGGCACGGTGCATGTACATAGTAGAAATAACATCACTGCGGCAGAGTGCCGCCTTGTGCATTTATTACACACACATTCCTAACATCATTTTCAGGGCAGTGATATTGTCCTGTGGCAATTTAATAAAACAGCAATAAAATCTCTGCCTTGAGGAAGGATATATTCATGGTGAGGTTTTCTGTGGTGACTTTGCCTTTCAGAAAGGGATGCCTGGAGGCAGGCAGCTCCCCTTGCTTGTGTGTCCTTGAAAGAGCAGAATGTACAAAGGCTGGTACAGCTGTGGCTGCAGAGCAAATGCAACTGAACAGGGGTGGCTGTGGTCAAGCAGCTGCTAATGACTTCTAGGGCTAGCACAGAAAATAGAAATATGTTTTTTCTTCAACTATTCCATCATTCAGAAGTGCCATGAGAGAAAAAACATCTGTGTCACATGATGAGTCCAGATGTATTTGTTCTTGCAGGAATTTATCATTAAGTCTCCTCTAGTGGAGGACGTTAAAGGTGGTCCTTGAAATTACCATAACCCTTCCTACCACTTCAAGTATAGCATGCAGTGTGGTGAAATCAGGGCAATAGGTAAACCTGTATCTTAAGTATTATTTGGTAAAAAGTAGTAGTTTCTGGGACTGCAGTATCCAGGAAGATGCATGGATTTCTTTCCTTCTTGCTTCCCTTCCTTCCTTCCTCCCTTCTCAGGAAGGTTATGGGACGTTTAGGATTCAGATGTTTGGGGAGCACTGCTCTAGGGACCTGCTGCTCCACACACCAGGTTACCCTGCTGTAGGAGAACAATGTGTAGATCCCAGAGCATATCTTGGGGATGGGGGAAACAAAATGTTCATATGCCTAGTAAATACCTGCATCCCCATTAGATCTTACTGCCTCCACCTCCTTCCTGGAGGTCTCACTGAACCCTTGCTTTAGCCTTTTGAAAATAAAACCCAGTCAATGTGTTCAATGTGCTACATGACCTGGGATAGAATAAACTGCTTTAGTAAGAACAACATGCAGCCAAGAGCAAAACTGCAGGTTCCCTCTCTGATTCTCCTTCTCTGTGCTTGTGAACAGATACAGAGCATAGTGGGTTTTCATCTGGGAGCCGAGACCAAAATCCAGCAGCTCTTACAGTGAGGGGAGCGAAGAAGGAGCCCTTGTCTGTCTCAGGGTGACCAGGGAGTTTAGGAAATATCTCCTGAAAATTCTGAAAATAATCCTTACTCTAAGCTTCATTTTTCTTTACATATCAAGCTCAAAATGGCTCCAGATGCAGTCTTGCAGCTTGCCACCCCTACACCCATTCTTTTTCCAAGAAAAGAACTATTCTCGTGTTTAATTCTGTGAAATTCTGCAAGGATCTGCATGCACCTCCCCCTCTCTGCCAAGTGGAAACCCATCAAGCCTGTGGTTTTTGGTACTTGTCCATTTTGATATGCTCCAGCCACATCTCAGTTTATAATTTCTAATAATTTCCAGTGTTAGTGAGGCTGAAAAAGCCATTGAGTGTTTTCAGGACTGAAATTGAGCCATCAATTATGAAAATGTTTCTTCTGCTCAGTTTCCCACTGAGCCATTATCTAACAAAAATCACCAGGAAAATACCCAACTCGCCAGAGGAGGAAATGGTTAACAACCACGAGCTGCTGCCAGACTGCCCTGAAAGCTGGAGTGCTGGGCTGGATGGGGACACCCACAAATTCAGAACCATCACTGGCCCCAACAGCATGTAAAGAAAATTGCAGACTCAAACAGTCTCAGTTGGCATAATTTTCTATGTGAACTTGTCCCCTTTTCTTGAAATACTAGAATTACTTTGCAATACAAAAGCTGTTTGCAATAAATGGCCTTTCTTCCCCCCATGAATCTCCCCTATCGCTCCCCCTCTGCCCAGCGCACAGTGGAGGGAAAAGCTTATTTGCATGGAGAGCTTGGTCATTAGGCTGCTCTTATTATAGGCCAAGAAAAAAAGTTACTATTGAGCAAAAGAAGAGAAGGAGAAAGGGAGGAGGGCAGAAAAAGTGCAGACATAGTAAATTACTGTGTGAATTAAATCTCCAGCTGACTGGAAATGGGGCTGTTTGAAAACTCCCTTTGATTTTTGCAGTGTAAGGTGGGGAGGCTGCCATTCTTCTATTTTATGTTTGCTGATCCTTTGTTGTTCCTTTATGATCTTTTTCACCTTACGATGTGTGATTTAGAGTCATTTCAGGAATACAGAGAACTGCAAAGTGGGCACGCTTGGGAGGGAGCAGAAATAACCAAGGTTCAAGGTTGAAACCAAAGTATGTACATGAGCTTCCGTACTGGGTGCGGAAAGAGTGAGCCCCGTCCGAGTGAGTACATGCAAACAATTAGGTCTGGTTGATTGAATATTTTCCTGTTACAGGGGTATTGCAATGGTAGGTTGTTCGGAGTCAGAAATTCACCCAGGGCAGATACAGTTTTGACCAGGCTAACACAGCCAGCCAGCAGCAAGGCAGAGGAATAAATCCGGTCATCCCATTTCCCAGTTTTCTGGTTTCATTTTAAAATGAAGAAAAGGAATTGGGATGAAAGAAGTCAGTTTTTAGATGGCCAGCTCTTTTCTACCTCACGGTAATATTACTTAGGAAGAAAGTAATGGGGAAGAAGGGGAAAAAACGATTAGTGAAATAAACAGAGAGACAGAACAAGTACAGGCTGCGGGGACTGCTGATGCCAGTGGAGATAGCTGTTATAAAATGAAGCTAGTGGAAATCACAGTCAATGAAAATAAGCAAAATAAGAATTCTAAAGAACATTGGTGTCCTACAACGTTACTTTGGAAATGTGGTACGGTAAGGTGATTTTACTGACTTATTGCACCCTGTGTCTTGCCTGCTCTTCCCCCCACATTGCCTAGAGCCATGCCCAGGGAGCAGGTGAGCTCGCTGTGGGGCTGCAGGGGTCACAGCCAGATCCGGGGCTCTCTTGATATCTCTTGGTATCTACTGCTGGAGTAAAAACTGGGAGCTCTCGAGCTGTTTGTGGGGGAAGGGGTGTTTCAGATTGTCTCCTCAGGCATCTGGACTACTCTGCCCATGATAAATAAGATGGACTTTGTGGGTGTTTGTTAGTAGGACTTTATTAAAACTGAGTCCAGATGATATTGTAGCTCCCCTAACACAAGTCATTTACCCTTCTACCATGTGCAGAAAAGTAGCTCGGTTCAGATCTGGAGTGAAACACAACCGATATTAGTGGTATTGCAGCCACTTACCTGTAGCTCTGGGTTTGGTCCAGGGCTCCAGTATACAAAGGTGTCCCTCAACAGTAGCTCTTTATCCACCATGAACTCCTGCCTGAGCTCATCGCACACTCTCTGGGCAAGCTCTCCACTCGTTTCTGCTCTCCTCCATCCCTACGCTGCTGCCAGGCCAGGTTGCTGCTGACTGATGTTGGCTGCCTGTAATGTACTGTTTGGTGTTTGCCAAATCTTCAAATCTCTTTTCTTTTGCAGAGAGAAAATGCCAATTAACAGGGTCTCCCACGTGAGTTCTGCTGATGACAGGGATCACTTACCATTTGTTGCTCTTTCGCCTATACCTGATAGTTTATTGAAAAGGGCTCAGTTTACGTATGCACCAAGATACTGCTTCATTGGTATTCCTTTGGTGGATGCTCTTCTGCTCCCATCTTAATAATCATCTCTTCTTCTTATCTAAGAGGGCTTTATATGGGAAGAATGGGGGGCAGTGAGGGGTGAGGGACAGCAATGTCGGAAACACAAGGTTATCGGAGCTCCTTTTCTGCAGAGATGTGCATGGAATTAGCAGGATAACGCTCATCAAGTAATTTATTCTTCGCATACTGTGATATTTCAGCCCGTATTTGTACCAGGTGAATAACTTGCAAACATCTTGTGTGGCTGGCCAATGTCATGTTTTGTGAAATTTTCTTAGTAAATTATTTGTGGAAAAAGGACATAATTCTAGTCATTAATAAGATCTTATGTTAAAACCCCCAAACCTTTACATGCACTGGGCTACATTTTCTGCTTTAATTCATTTTATACGTGCTGTCTAATGCACAGCAATCTCTGATACCAGGGTCCAGTGATGCCTGGTCCTCCCCAAACTGAAGTGAAATATTTTTCCTGCTTTGAAGGCCTTAAAGTTTTAGGCCTAAAATTTCAAAGGACCAGACATCCACATCCCACTGAGTGAGGTTCCTAACCTCCTCAGCATGCTTTGAAAACCTGGAAAAGAAAAAGCAAAATGTGAGAGGTAAAAGGAAAGTACTGAGAAGGGAAAGGACTTGTTCTGGGTCAGGATAAACCCTCTAGATAGCACAACGTCTTGGGGCAGGGGGGGTGGGCATCCACCACCCTATTTCAGGTGCTTTGGATGGGAATCTCCTTCCTGCTAGGTCAGATTGGTCCCCACACTGAGTCGGTGGCCACCCCCTTGCTCCCCTCACACCCTTCTGGTGCTGCCCGGTGCTGTCCTCTCATGGCTGTCCTCACCTCACCCCCTGCCCTTGGCAGCGTGGCACGCCAGCTCACACTGATCCACATGGGCTCACGAGAAATTATTTAAATTCACAGCGATGTGGCATAATCCTGCATTTATGTCACCTTTGAATCTATCTCAACAGCTAATGCCAGCTAGCACTGTGGTACCTTTCACACAATCCCATTCTAATGAACAGAAGTAGAGGAAGATTGAATTAGAAGTTAAAATAATTACTTCTCTGGGCACTTTGCTGCAGCGAAGAAGAAATTGGTAACCACAGCGCGGGCGCACTGGGATACCCAGCAAAGCCCCTTTCTCACCTATGCGCAGCGCAGTCTGTTTTGTGCTAGTTCAACTCCTGTTCATTAATTGTTCATTAAACTGAGTCAGAACTGCAAGGAAGGTTTGCGCTAATTCACCCTACGGTAAGGGAAAAGCAAACAAGAAGCACATGAAGGGGAGCATCCACGCTGCATGGGCGCAGGCGGTGACAAACGGGCTTCTGCTGCAGGCGGGGGGCTGCAGCGAGATGCAGCGCGTGGGATGGGCAGGATCTGCCGCCACTGTCATGGAAGAGGAACCTGAAATATTACTAGTTCAAAAGAAAACACACGCCGCAGATACCGTTTAAATGTAATCATACAGCCAAGACTCTCTACTCACACGCCAGAGAGCAGCCGTAGGAGCCAGCGGTTTATGAGCGTGCTGAACCACATGGAGCGGTGCAAAATGTCTGCGGTTACGACCGCTCTTATGGTACCATCAGGTGCTTCCCAGATATTAAAAGATATCTGGGCTTCGCTGTCTGGAGCTCACAGACTAACACAAAGAAGGAAGGCGACATTAAAGGCAGGTAGTAAGACATATTGCCAACTAATCACCCAGATCCACAGAGTGCACCATGAATATTCATGTTCTTTTTATTCCTGACGGTCCCCACCTGCAGTTTTTACCTTAAGCTCTGCTATTCCTAGGTATCATGTTTCTTGGCGATTCCTCAAAATGAGCAGCGCCTGTTGAATATTTGTCTCTCTCAATATTCAAATACAACAGAATAAAGTATAATTGCTGCACTTCAGATGATCTGATAAATCCCGATTCACTCTTTCTTCATGATTTCAGGCACATATAGGAAGATTTCATGCCTGCTGCGTTGTTTGGCTGAATTCCTATAGAGTTAAGGCAGCAAATTGTCCACTACACTCCTCCTCACACACGACATTTTAATCTGAATCCTGTCCAGACAACAGAAATCCGATTTTGCAATATTAATGACAAACAACTGCAGGACCTGTGGGTGATTTGTTTTGCATCTTTTTGCTGGAGTGAAGCAGGATCACCTTTCCTGGGACATGAGCCTGTGCAGATTGCCTTTGCAAGCGATGGAGAAGCGTGCACTGGCATGCTGTCAATCTCATAAACAAAGGTGTTGTCAGGAAGCCTTATTTAGAAGTATTTCAAATTAACCTTGACAGAAGAATTAATAAATAATAAGAGCTGAATGATTTATAAAGAAATCAATTACACTATAAATTTTAAAACAGTATGGTCTCAACTATTGCAGAGTTGCAATATTGCAAAGCAATACAGAGAAGCTTCAGGTGGGCTAAAAGTTATCTGAGGGGTTTCTGATGTCCCCTCAGGGTCCCCATGGCTTCTGAAGGTAAAAGGAAGGGACTCACAGACTGAAGGGGATGCCAGAAAAAACTTGTGCACCACAGAAGATTGTACAATGATCTCCTTGAGGCTTTGAATAGTCCTTCTCCAGACGGGACCCTGATGGTAACTGTTCAATCACCAGGAAAGTGGTATCAAATCTTCAAGTATTTAAGAACAGCCAATATCGCAGCTTCGAGGGCCTGGCTCCAGGATACCTGTAGAATTGGGGGAAGCGATAAAGAGGACTAAAAGAGAAATCAAAGCAAGATTTGCCTTGCCCAGCTGGCTGTCTGCTCCAAGTTAGTCATTTTGCCTCCCCTCCAGCTGATAAGGAGGAAGAGGAAGGTCTGGAGGCCAAGTCACCCCTTGTGTCACAAATGCCTATTTCAGGATGGAGCTAAAGCTGTGGCAAACCAAGGAAAGCTTCCAGGGAATGCCTTGTGCCTGCTCCCAGGTTTGGGCAGTCCAGCCTCTGAGCTGCTGGAGACTCAATAAAGGCAAGCCAAGCAAGCCCATCACCCTTGGATCCTGTTTCAAAGCCTGCTTGTCCTGGGGAGGTGACCACATCAGGGGTTGCATTGTCATGGAGAATTCCAGCGCTTTGATTTTCACTCCAGAGAGAAAAGTCCACAGACATTGACCTGTTGAACAGTGCCAGCATAAATGGAACCACCTCTTTCTGCCCAGATCTAAAACCCGCGAGCAGTCTGCAACCACTGAAAGGCTGGGCAAAGTTTATCCGGGCGACTGATCAAATGGGTAAGAGTATTGCTGCCAGTTAGCTCTTTTGCTTTAATATCTGAAGAACACAGAGCCCCCAAAAAAGCAGGGAAAAAAGCTGTTCAGACAGTGAGGTGGTGGACGACCTTATCAGAACTCCATAGTTAGGTGGAAATTGGTTTAAAAATTCAAATGACTGTTCACATAAAATGGCTTGCAGGATTCACCCAACTGTAATAGCAATTCTCTGCAAATGATTATGCAATTACCTCCAGGAGGTCAAAAAGTAATTACCACGTAACCTGCTCTCTTCTGCTGGTTGCCTCTAATAAATAATAGATGCAAGCTCTACTCTGGTTTAGAAGAGAATTTGCCATTTCTTTACCCTGTAATTACATTAGATTATTTACCCAGCATGGTCAACTGTGACCATGTAGGTCTGCTAACACGATATAGGAAGAATGGATGAGAATGATTTATGTTTTGAATATCCTCCGGGCCCTAGGATGAAAGGGAGATTTGCTCTCTCATGCACCTAGGACATACCCTTCTCACTGGCTGTATCTGCTCTCGTGGGTGCTGAGCATTCCTGTGTGTCAGTGTCCTCCCAGGGTTCGCTGAACTCAATGCAAAACCATATGTTAAATTTATGGGGCTTCTGCCAAAGCCCCTAGCAGCTGAGCTGCTCAGTAGGGCTTACTAGGGAATCACTGGAGGACATTTTGCTTCACACACTGTGGTGTTGTCAGTACATTAGGGCTCAGTAAAGAGATAACATTTTCTTTAGCCTCAGGCTTTTGAAGCCTGGAAGACCTAGGTCTCATGTGTTTTCCCATGGGCAAGTAAGCAGGCTAGCATGATTTTCATCTTTGTCAGAAATAGGGTTTCTTTTTTGCTGGCTGACTTTCACACTGAAACTATTTCTTCCTGAGGATCTGGAACGATGGCATTTGCTTTGTTTCTCAGACTCTCGCCTGGGAAGATGCAAACCTCAGAATACACTGCCTTTTTCTGGCAGTCTGTGAAATCAGCTGCTTTGACCTTACTGGAAGGAAAGATGTTTGTTATTGGGGAGCGTGGAGAGATGTGGGGGCACAGTGTGCTCAGAGCTTGACAGTAGCGGAACGAGATGCACAGCTTCTTCCTGGAAAAATCAACAAGAAAAGTAGAACCAGCCAGGTAACATGTGAGAGAAAACCCAGATTATTGTTTTCATTTTATGTATGGCACGTGGGGGGCAGCAAGACTGAGCATCTTGGCCGAGGTCACGCAGCAGACCCATGGCAGGGCAGCACAAGCAGAATCCAGCTCTCCTGACGGCTGGCCCAAAGTCTACATCAAGGAAACATTTTCCCCTGGAGGGCTCTCTGCCTGCTAGGCAACAGCTCAGGCTGAGTCAGAAAAGTACATGCTCCCCCATAACATATTTCCTCTGTCAGAAGATAAGTATCTCCCGCGCTCTGCTTACTACAGTTGCTGTTTAATAAATTGTCTAATTACATGGTATAGAAGTGATGTTGTTATACAGATGCAGTGACTGGAAACAAGACTGAGCAATAATGTTCCAACAAAACCCAGCGGCCACTGCTCCTGATTCCTATTTATGCTTTGTGGTCCCTGCATTAGGCTGTGTGCCACAAACTGGGTTCAAATCAGGTTTTACTGTCCCCTGCGATGGACGTGGCTCTGGCGGGGGCTGAAACTTCAGCGCTCTCTCCCCTGCCTTTCCCCACTTGCTCTTCCACAGCCACAAAGCATGGCCAAGGCTGGTAGTAAAATGCCCACCTAGAGCTGCTCCTCTTGGTCACCTAAGGGCAACGAGAAGTATTTATGGAGGGAACGCTTTCATGTTTTTATGTTAAGAGAATACAAACTGCACATGACCACAGGGCTTTGAATTTCAGCCTGTGCAAGCCTGCCCAGTGTCTTTGCTGAATCTCACAGAAGGTCCCCTCTCAGAGACCCGTGCCCCTTTCCACAGGAGTTTTGGGAAGTGCCCCAGTGTTGTGGTCCACGGCCTCGGGGTCTACAGCTATTCCCCCTCAGCTCTCCTCTCTGGGCCTAGAGCTTGGAGCTGGTGGGTGTCATTTCAGGCAGATATGAGTGATTTCTCTGTTGTGGGCAAATGCAGGTCAGAGTGGGTGTAGCCTTCATGTGCATGTTACACCTTAATAGCCAGTTGTGAGAGAAAGGATGGGAGGTTCATTTCCTTCCACTATGAGCAAGCACAATAAGCCATGCCTGTGGATTGCTGAGCTCTATATTATCAATAAAGGGCAATCACACCACTGGGAGTTAATGACAGTTTTGCACATAATAGAAACCTTTGAGAGTAATTACAGAGTCCTTTAATGCCAGTGGGACCCAATGCACACACACGTCTCTCCTGTTGCCTGGATAAGATGAGCAGGCTGCACTGGGGCTTGGTGAATGGCACAGAGGCAGCCCCACATCTCCAGCCCTTGTCCAGCACCTCGGCTGGTATCTGTGAGCCAGGGGTCAGGACTTGGTGCCAACGCAGCTGTCAGAACTGGAGATCTCTTTTAGGGGTGGCCAGGAGAATTGTATAGTTCTTCCTTTCTGCATCACCGTGAGATCACTGCGTGGTCCAGCCCACGTTGCGACAGCACTGGCTTTCTGTAGGAAGCAAGGGTTTGACTCATGTCTTGCTGAATGCTAGAGTGACGAGAGGAGAGGATGAAGTGTGTCCACACTCGAAGATCAGCACAAAGTACTGAGCAGGAAAAGAGAAGAGGTGGAGGCCAGGAGACCCTCAATAATACACTCCGTAGGCCCCGAAGCCTGGAATTAGTTTTCAAAAGGCTAGACCTGGGCCATTCCCCCTCATTTCCTTTTCCTTGAACCCCACAGCTCTGCATTACCTCCTTCAAAATGTCTGCTATTAGCAACAGTTCCCTCCTTCCTTCCCCAGCAGAGAGATGCATCGAACTAATTAACGTGCAGAGTTTGTGCAATCCCATTTTGGTGGCTTAGCACTGGATGTCCCTCAGTGCAACGTGGCCTGAATGAGAAAAAGGCCACGGAGGCAGCGAGCAATGACACCAATATCTCAAAAGCCAAAAGGCACTGAGCCAGGGGGCTGGGAGGGTGACGAGTCCCTGGGGACATCATCATTTCAGGGAGCAGAATCAGATGTCTGCAGGGAGGGGGAATGCTTTTAACAGTAAGAGGGAGAGAGGATGGAAAAAGAGGAAGGGGAGAAAAAATAAAAGCAAGAGAAAGAGGGTACAGTATCCATGCTGTGCAGAACTAAAGGGGTGCTGCACGTCCTGTTTGCTCTTGCGGTTCTTTAACAGAGGAGGCACCAGCTCTCATTGCAGTATTTATATTTCCCCGGAGCAGCACCAACTGTATTTCAATATAAATGTAACATAGTTAATTGAAATCAGTAATTTCAGCAGTCATTAATAACAAATCTCTAGGAAGGAATATCCCTGCTGCAGTTAATGATCAGCATAAAAAAGACCCTCTTTTAAAGTGTAACTGTGAGCTCGGGGTTCATTTTATAGTTGATTAGAGTGAGTTAAACTTTGCCCCTGTCTGTAAGTTGTATATTTAAATCTGAGAAGTTAGCAATATTTGAAGTTATCAAAATACCACAGGTGCTCTGGAGCAAATCCAGCCTCATGGCTGATCCCCAAAAGAGTGATGTGACCCTGAAGAACGGAAAAGGCTGAATTAGCCAATAGAAGTTAGAATGGACCAAAATGTGCTGTGAGCCTCAGTGTAAAACAGAGCTGAGCCTCAATAAAATCCACAGGATTCCTCTAGATCTGTGGGAAAACTGGCAGAATCTGACCCAGCCTGAGGCTCATTGCTACAGCCTGTGAGATGCTATTGCGGGTGACAGCTAGCTTTGCTCTGAATTGCAGGAATGCCCTGAATGTTTAAAACTGCCTACAGGATTGCATTAGCATTGTGAATTCCTTTGGAAATCTGGCTGTGTAAACCAGAGGGACTCTGCCCCTGTGGGTACTGCATAATCAGGATTTGCACTGTGGCTGGGGCAGTAATTCGAAAGCAGATCAGCTGTAATATGAAAACGGAAATCCAGATATAGGTCCTGAATTAAATTTTCTCTATAATGTTGGTGAGTGGCTTTTCCCTAGAGGGCAAAAGCAAGGCATCGTCTTCAAAACCTTGGAAGAAATGCCTGCTGTAAATACATGAAGCAGTGGTGTTCGACTTTGGAGTGTGTTTATAATTTTCTTCTGCTAGAAGACATTAAGGCCCTGATGTCATTTGGGGTTGGTTATCAGCAGGTTTGCAGCAGGTATGGGTTCAGGAAGGGTGCCATCAGTTGCATTCTTCTCCCAGTGAAGCTGGAAGTCCCTGATGTATTGAGAGAGCTTGGTGAAACTCAAGAGCTGTCTTCACCAGGGCATGCAAGGAACTGGGTGATTCCTTTGCCTAAAATGCTCTCCTTTCACTGTGCAGGAAACCTATTGGGAAGGCAGATCTCATCCTTTGACATACCACAGTGAAATGATCTTCTCCATGTACACAGTCATCATTAACAATAAAACCCTGCTCCTTTAATTAGAATGAGAAATGCGGTTTGGAAAGGTAAACAGCAGAAAGCGTATGCGTGGCAATTACCTATGGAATACGCAAGAGGGGAGCCGAGGAATGATGAATGCAGAGAGACATGCATCCTAAGTGGATTATCTACTGGGGGAAAATTTACTGCACACTTGAAAATGACACAGGCATAAAACCAGCCTCAAAAGTCCATCCTAGATCATCTCGATCGGTGCTTGGACTGTCAGGCTTCTGGTTAGAAAGTCTGCAGTTTCTTTCTCCCTGTATTTTGACATAGAGGCTTTTGTTTCCCAGCAGAACCTGCAACTGTAAGTGTAACTTGGTGGTGAAATAAGCTCCAGTACAGGATCAGAGATTTTCCCTTCTTCCAATTAAAGGAACTTCCCTGTAAGTCCTGCAGTAGGTATCACTGGCAGTGCTGAGTACTGTGGATCCAGCTGCTACACACGCTTCACACAGGCGACAGCTATACAGAGGCACCGGGGAAGTAAAAGCCAAATTGCAGTGTACGTAGTCCAATGATGGATCATTTCCTAAATGTCACAGAACCTTTTGGTATGCATCCTTGCTGAAGGCTCATGTTGGTGCTGCCTAGGATTTGTTTAGTCTCCGAGTTACTGGAGTAACATCAGGTGCTAGTACAGCCTTGGTGGTCAGAAAAGGAACAAAGTGAAAGCATTTGACTAAATTTAAACTCCATGTGCTCAAGAAAGCTACAGAGAGATTATTCAGGCAACCCAGGATCACATCTATAGAGGCTAGTGAAACTAGCTTTCACATTCATGGCTCCTGGCTTTTCTGCTCAAACAACAAAAAAGCAGATCCCTGTTGGTCACAGAATCTATTCACAACCTTCTCTATCATGGTGGGTGACTGAGGTGGGACCTGTGTACCTGCAGAATGGGAGTGTGGCCACTCACTTTCCTGTCCCCTCAGGCTCGCCAGGAATCCACCATGGTACCTGACGCACACCTAAACCCATGCACAGAGGACAACAAAAGCACCTTGTAGTTTCCCCTTGGAAGATGTTTCTAACTGCAAAGAACACTTTTCCTGGGATCCCATTGCTTTTCCAGCATGTCCTTTAATTGGTTTGGTCGAAGCCTTTGTATGCTGCTTGCTTATATGTGTAGCTATGCTGGCTGATGATGGCTAAATCTCAGCAGTTATGACCAGGATATATTATGCTATCAGAGCAACTCTGCTAGGAAGCCAGCTGGAGAATGAGGGCTGGCTTGGGAGCTCTCCATCATCAGATAATAGCTTGAGCTCCATAAAATCTCTTTTTAGCATGAAGTTCCATTTCTGGAGCACAGCAAATCCATGGACAATTGCTTGTTCCATCATGGAAGTCAAAACATTTTATCCTTTCAAAATCAAATTTTATTTCCTTTGAGTCCCTGTACAGCATCCTGAGCCCATGTCATTTGTTTCCTTCATCATGGCTCTCCCAGTGGGTAAGTAGGAAGAGAGAAGATATGATCCCATTTGAACAGAAAATTGTAGTTGCTTTTCCTACTAATGAGGAAAAAAGCACTCTGCTATCAGAGGGGTTCATCAGCAGGGAGATGGTCCAGCAGCTGGTTCCCCAAACACCACAGCTGGAGAACTCTGGCTGAGTCAGCAGTATCAGAAGTGCACAGCTCAGCACTGCTCTGCTGTCACAGAAGAGGAGACCTCCTTCCCTGCCCCCTCTCCATCGCTAGGTAAGATCGAGTCAATCAGTGCTTTGTAAAATAAATGGTGTGCGCAGCAGAGGCAAACGGTCCTGCTATTCTTGTCATCTACAGGGGCTGAGGTGCTTGCCCGTAACTGGGAGTCTTTGTGGCCTTTGAGCAACAAAGTGGATCTTGGTGCCTGAGCAGGGGCTGGTCTCCAGGAGCTGGGCAGCACGGAGCAGCGACCTTCACCATGAAGGAGTAGGGGAGAGAGAAGAAGGAGGAGATGCAGCTCATAACAAACTAAAAAAACAACTAATGAGCTGTACAAACTGGCACAGAGCCATCCCTCAAAAAATCATTAACATGGTCAGGTTAAGGAGAGCTCTATTAAAGTGTCTATCAAAACCTTTGCTCTCAAATGGATTTATTGGATAAGAAGGAGAAGCTGGGGTCCAGAGTAAATACAATAATAATGGGCCTGGCCTCTCTGTGCCAACAATGCCTAGTTACTGGAAAAGCTCTGTGAGATGGAATGATTTGCCAGAAAATGGGAGAAATGGAGTTTCAAATCAGACCCGGAGAGACTCTAGATGCAGATCTTCCAAAGCACCCGGCAGCTGGGGAGGCAAGCCTGGATGAGGGCAGAAGCAGGCTGCTGCTCTGAAAACCTCCTGAGCTCATGGCTTATGGCTAAGATCCCACCCCTTGGGGAACGAGGAACTGCTCTGGGTTCCTCCAGCTACTAAAGAGGAGATGAACTGCTCCAGGGGCTGGGAACCCCAGGAGCTGGGCCAAGGGGGGCTCAGGATCTGGGTGCAAAATGCAAGGAGCGCTGCAGGTGATGCTGGGATTCTTGAACAAGGACAATTTTTGAACAATTCATTACAACAGGTATCAAAGGCTATTTAAATGAATGTAGTGGCATTTGAAGATCAAAATGAACCTAGCTGGCTGGAGGCAATGACTTTGCTTTTTCAGGGTTTGTGTCCAGAGGAAGCCAGACCCATCTGTGTTGTCCTGCTTGGGTTTGCAAGCATGGAAGTCCAGTGTGCTCCAGTGCTCTGGCTGCTCATTTATACCAGCGTGTGGAAGAGAAAACTCACACGCATGCATCTGATTTCCTCCCGGTCTCCTGCTGTTTGCCTGGTCCCCCTGGATTCCCTCTGTGTTCAGAGTCAAAGGGCTGCAGTGATCTTTGATGGCTGGACTCACAATATGCTGCTCCAAGAGCTAAAATTCAATTTCTTTTACACTTAACCTCAAATGTTTTCACAAATAACATGCAGCAAAACCTGCCTCAGAGAAGACCTGAGAGGCCAAGCAACCATCAGTTGCCTAATAGGGATGACTAGTTATATTTATTTATTTTTATATCTATTTTTAATAAGCCGAGGACCTGAAGGACGTTTCATGACGGTTGTGTGGCTGGAGTTGTGGATGGGGGGCTGGGTTGCTGAGCACATCCATCATGCATGTGAGCACACAGGGCCCAGCAGCAGGTCCAGCACAGGGCAGGGACTTCAGTTAATTAGGTTTGTGCTCTCGTCAGGTGTAATGCTTGTCCCATAAGCAGCAGATACTGTGCAGGACAAGGGAAATAGCATTGCCGACAGTGAAAGAAACCCTAATAATAAGCAAGATCCTCATCAGTGCTTGGGCACGAGCCCTGCTTCCCTGCTCATTTACACCCAGCACGTCAGGGCGAGGATACTGTGCCTGGGCTGCAGTGACTCCTCCTTCTGCATCGTATTAGGGCCAAGCTGACACCTGGTAAAGCTGCTGTGAGTCTTGATGTCAGTTTTAATGCTTTATGTACCGCATCATGTGGTGCTAAATCAAGAGACAATCTGAAACTTGAGAAATATTTCAGTGTCTCAAACTTTAAGTACATGAGTAAGTCCCAGGATACTTGAAGTTAATTCTACGCATGAGTGATTTCTACAGGAAGGATGGATTGAAGCATGTGGTTAATGTTTTCCTGAATCAGAGCCCTCAATGGTAAGGAATGAAGAGACATTATTGGAGATGCAGTTTATACCTAACACTTGGCACATTAGGCAGCACTCATGTGGTTAAAACACACTTTTTCATTAAAAATTATAATTGGGGAAAAACAAATTACAGCCAAAATAAAACAGGCTTTTTATTTTCCCCTTTTACCAAGAGATTATATATTTCCCAAACACAATTTCTCTAATCCATATCTAATGCATTACAGGCATTCTGCTATTTTGCTCTAGACAAACAAATTTCCCACCCAGTGTGGGATCACAGCCCTGTTCCACAGAGAGAAAAACAAGTCATAATAATACAGAGGCCACTAAAGGAAAATGTTAAAATAATTAAAATATGAAAGAAGCTGCTGTCTTCCTGGGATTTCAATTTCAGAGGTGCCTGAGGGGAGGGGGTTGGATATCTCACACTGATACACTGTTTGATAAAGTGTGATAAAGACTTAGAAAAATTGGCAGATTAAACTGAAATAAAAGCCGCGGATGTTTGCATTCAGAAAGCTATTAAAAGCAGTGTGATTGAGCAGCAAGAAGCTTCTCTTTTATGCAAGAATGCACCAGAGTGGGATGTTTGCTGCACCGATGTCAAAGAGATCAGAAGAGTTGTTTTTGTTAGTGGCACTAACTGTTCTTTTTGGCTTCTGGCTTGGATGTGCACTTTAAAGCCTCCAGGATCCTGCTGCACAGTGATGCAGCCGTACAACGTGACCGATGCTCCAGGAGAGCCGTGTGGTCATGTCCTAACGTGATGCCTCCATTCAGAAGAGGCTTAAAAGACATTTTGTGGCAGCTGGACATCGAAGATGCCAACTTGCACAGCTCCAAGTTGGCTCACCCAAGTATCTACCTTCTTAGGGACTCCTCCTCAGAACTTCTTGGAAGTTTCACCTCCATTTGATTGCCTTCAAAACAACTGCCCTTTTTTAAGCTTGTTCAAACTCATGCAGTCAGGGTGCTCCCTAAAACTGGAAAAACAACTTAATAGATCATTCTTTACCTCCTTTATTAGTTAACTAGATGTTTAAGTTGGACAAGGGTGCATAGCCAGATGAATGCCCTCATTTCCATATAAAACTGCAGGTTGACTTGCAGACTGGAGGGTTGAAACAGAAAAAAGCGAATGACCTCGTAATTAAACAGAAGTTGTGAGCACCTGATTGATCTCACAGCTCAAGTAACTGGTAACAAACTAAGTGGCTGCTTACAACCAAGCAGCCCATGGATCAGCCAGAGACTGAAAACGTTTGCAATGAGTGTATTTGTCAAACAGACATGAAGAGCAAAGCCTTGTGTAGAATTTTGTAAAATTAGAGCAGTGATGATAGGGGCCAGCTCTCTAGCAAACTCCAAAAAGGGTGAAACAGAGCGTTAAAACTGTGGCCAGCAGTGAAGCAACAGTTGTGCTGACAGTGGTGCCCAGGTGGAGAGTCCCCGCGGTGAGAGCCATTTTGCATCCCAGTGCCAAGCAGCAACAGGAGGTGTTTGCTCTGCCTGTGCCTGTGATTGCATCACCTCCAGGGACAACGGTGGCCCCAGCAGCCTGCCACCCCTGGCAGGGCACAGCCCAGCACCAGGGCCCAGAGCCAGGCAGGATGGGTGCTGCCAGGAGATGAGCCTGGCCCTGGCCCAGGGCAGGCAGGGGAGCCACCTTGCTCTGGGAGGCTGGGGTAAAGTCTCGTCTACACAGGCACACACTGACTTGCTCTCTTCCTAAATACTGGAGTCATAAACCCACTCTTTGTAGGTTATCTGCAACGAAAGATCAAAGCAAGCACTGATTCAGCAGCAGCACGGGTCACACACACAAGCAGATTTTAAATTTACAGCAAGTTTTGCTACTTTTCTGATTCTCTCGGTCTCTCCGCTCCAGCCCAGACTACTTTTTTTTTTTTTTTTTTCTTTCCCTTCCCCAATTGCCTCCCTCCGGCAGCTTTATATTGGTGACCTGAGGGTGCAAATTAGATGTTTGAAAATACAGCAGTTAAATCAACAACTCTGAAGTGTAATAGAGGTCAGGATAGTTTGCTTCCAACTCAGTAGCTCTGTTTCTGCTTTGGTTCATGCTATCTGCATTCTGCAAAATCCCTTGATTTCTGAAAAGGGTGAAAACGGGGCCCAATCCTCCTTCCATTCAAGCCTCCACCTCTGGGAACTTTCTCCCTATTTATTTTAGGCTTCTAGAAAAAGACAGTGGTTCCCTTGGTTCACCTTCAGTAATTTTCTGGGACAGGCTCCCAGCCTGGCCTATGTCCTTTGCCCCGGAGCTCTTCTCCTAAATCTATCTGTCACTGCAACTGGGCAAAGGAACACATTTTCTCCTGAATTTTTGGTCTGTCCTGCTGCCAGCCAGTCAGAGTGTCTGGTCCGATTACATCTTGTCTGTCTTTAATGGGCTCGTTAACATTTGGATACGCTCGCATGTTCTGCTGACAAAACACCCCCATAGCGCTAAATAAACACCACGAATCAGGAGAACCATAACCAAGAGCTGCAGAATGGGGCTTCGGGGGAAATATTTCACGATAATATCTGAGCCCTGTAATTGAAGGCTGACTAGTGTGGGGGAAGGAGCGATTCGGCTCTACTATCATACACTTGAGACTTGATTCATTTGTCTTGATTAGCAAAAGTTTAACTATCGCCTGCCTTTAATTAGTGGCTTTCTCAGAAGACTCATCAGCATGAACAACCAGGGCCAGACAGAAATGAAGGCTGGACTGGGGGAGGCAGCACTGTGTGGTCTGTTTGGAAGAAATCCTGGGCAACAGTCACTCAGGTCGGCGGCGGAGGGGATGAGAACAGTCTTTAGGCTGAATATTGCTTTGCAGCACTGATGCCCACAAAGCAGAGGAATTGCGTTGTAAAACGGGCATCTGCTCTGTCCTGGGAAAGAGGGATGTGAGCACTGTTAGAGAGACTCTGGAAGACAGAAGTTACCCTTGCAACACGTAAGCGTGCCAAGGTAGTGGTGCTAGCCAGCATCACATTGACACAGGTGGCTGCAATATAAGACTAAGACCTTTGGTTTCAGCTCCTTAACTTTTGTGTTATGCATAGTTAAAGTGCCTGCTGCTTGGGGGGTGAGAATAGTGAAAGCTGCTACCTGCAAGGTGCCTTATGCCCCCCCAAACAGATGAGGCTCAGCCCAAAGAAAAGAAAAACTCTGAGCATCATTTGCTATGTGATTCTAACAGGTACTTTTGAAGAGGTGCACTTTGAAGAATAGGAGGCTTGGGGCTGGGGGAATGATTTGTTCTCAGTCCTTTGAGTCACTTTGTACATGAGCAGGGTTGTACACAAATATTGCTGAGTGCTGGAGCTGCTCTACAGCACTGGTGTTGGCAGACAGCACAGGGGCAGCATCAGAAGGCTCCGACACCTCAACCAGGAGTTAAAGTTCTTCGGAGAGGTCTGGTGTGGTGGTTTGGGGGTGCAGGGCTGAGTTCTCTTGAAGGGCAGAGAAATGCAGTAAGGGGAATTTAGGGAAGGTCCTTAGTGACTTTTGGCTGCTTTTGTGTTGCTCTTTGGTTTCAAAGAGGTTTCTGTTAGGAGATGATGGAGCACCCCAACCCTCACTGGGACCTTTGTTCTCTCTTTTGTCAGACAGCCACAAATTTAAACTCACACAGCTGTTCCATCTGAAATTGTTGGCCCTCATGTAAACAAGGCCATTAAATAGAGAAAAAGACAAATGATGCTAGTGGGCATGTGCTTTGTTCTGTCTCAGAAACCTACATCTTTTGATGGCTGGGTGATCCCATGTGCAACTTGGAAAGGTCTGGGCGATTAGAGAGAGTAAACAAGTCCTCACTTCACCTTTCCTATCCTTTGTCTGTCTGCTCCTTTTCTCTCCCTCCTCTTTCCCATATTGCAACTTCCATTTCTACATTCTCTAATTTATCATCTTCCAGTCTATGTATCCTGGAGGCAGAATACATTTTTTTTTTTCCTTTTTATTTTACATCAGATTCTTTGTGATAACCTCCAGGCTGTGTGTGCACACACATGCACACATATGCATTTATATGTGGCTCTGATAACATTTTCTTCCCTTTTCCTTCCCAAACTCTTTTCATACATTCTTCAGGTTCTTTAGTCCTATTTCCATCAATATCAAGAGGAAATACATATTTTATTCCCTCTCCCTTTTCCTGTCTTTCCATCAATCCAGAATAATAAACAGCTCAGATTTCCTATTTCTCTGATTGCTTTTCCAGGAGATTTTGCCTTCTAGAAAAGCTATATTTTCTCTTTCTTTTTTCTTTTTTTTTTTTCCTTTTTTTTTTTTTTTTTTAAACTTTCCTTTCAAAGGAGTCATCCTTTCCCTCCCTTGGTCCCTGGCTTCTCCTCCAGTGTTTTATTCAGGCTATGGATGATTGTCTCCGTACACTCCTTTTATGCTATGAAATGAATTGCTAATGCAACCCCTGCCGGGAGAAGCATAGTCTGATCTTGTCCTAAATAGGCCCCTGTTTGCAGGGGATGATGTATAAATGTATAGACTGCATCATTATATATTCACTTAGTGGAACACAGGCCTTGAAAGAGGCCTCTGCTTACTCCGTAAATGAATTCCTGGGGAGAGGAGATGCACCCGGCTTGAAGGTGCCTTGAAGTCCCTTCCCACTCCTCCTGGCTGCTGGGTGAAACCCGCGTCAGCCAAACCCCTCTTCATTGCCACGGGGTCTGGAAAGGTGAGGGGAGATGGGCCCCTTGCCTCTGCCCGCCATGTCACCGCAGGATGCTCGTGCCAGGTAGGTGAGCTCCTTGCCAAGGTGCTTTCGGACGAGCTGGCTGGCGGAGGGGACGCTCCCCTCCCCTCGGTGCACCTCCGTGCTGGGCTGGGGGATGCACCCAGGGCTGGTGAGGGGGCAGGGCTGGGTTCAGGGCTCCGAAACCTGCTGGCTGGACCCCTACCACATGGCTGAACTGCCCGGGGGGGAGCAGGGCTGATCCCTCTTCTTGCAGCCAAGTGCACCAGCAGGGCTTGAGCAGGATGCAGTCCAAAAACTTCTGTTAAACGCGATGGTAAGATTTCCCCTGAGCTGCTCATGCTTTTATATAAGCTCTGAGAATAAGACAAGGCTGAATAGGAGGCAGGAGACCTTCTTTCAGCCCCAAGGTCTACCAGAGCCATCCTGCCCGGTCCTGGCACAGCCCCAGAACTGCCCCACTGGTTATATCCTAACGCACAGCCAGGATGGCAGTAGAGACACTGGTGTCTGTGGGATGCTCCTTGGAGGAGTATTGGACAGTTTCCAGCCAGATCCTGCTAAGGCGTTGGCTTGGATTGTATTTTCTGGCACAAAGGAGAAAAAAAAAAAACCAAACAAAGAGACTAGGTTTTCCCTTGTTTCATTTTCGTTTTTCCTTCTGGGCTAGGCTGTGGGCTTTTCTCAGAAAACCCCTGAACTGTCCTATGAAATCAAGTCACCACAAGGCAACACGCAGCACAGCCTCTGCGTGTAGTTTGTTCCTTTGTTACTATCAGGTCTTATTCATCACCCTGGCTCAGTTTTTCACCTGAGTTCACTCTTCTTTGAGCTAAACCCCAGTCCTGCAATAATCTCTGTCTTCCTCCTCCTCAGTGTAGCTTGAGCATAGAATTACCTGAAGCTCCTGTACCATGCTGCTTGTGTTTGCAGTAAAACCGCTTGCTAATGGGCAAGGTTCATGCTATTTCCATTTGTGTTAGTCACACTCCTGGGGCATACAAATTTTTTAACTTTTTTTTTTTTTTTTTTTTCAAAAATAAAAACACAAACCCGCATATTTTAAAGTACAAACAGAACCTGTTGTTTTATTAAATAAATATGACAATTGCAATAATATTTTGCAGGTTATGGGAGAAGGAACTTAACATTTCCAGAACCACAGCACTGTGTATTTTGCTGATGCCTAAACAAACTCTTTGTTACTGCTGTTCTTTCTGTGGTGCCCTTAGTCTGATGCTACTTGAAAACCTTAAATGCCTAGAAAATCCTTCTGCTAGACAGGGATGTTCCCTCTACCTTCTAGTTTTCCCAGAAACCTCTCAATTCCCTCAGAATCTTTGAACTCAGGCAGAGAGATCCAGCTTTTGCAACTCTTAGCTTTTGTCTGTGAGCCAGCAACTCCCTGGACTCGTATTAACAGCCCAAAAGAACAGTGGCACCACTGAGACCTTGTACCTGGGTCCGTACCGTGCTGCTGCCATCAGCCAGGCAAAGCCCGGGGTGACTCAGCCAGCGTGGTGGCAGCGGCTTCTGTCCTGGCATACGAATAAAACCCTGGTCAGCCCAAGTCCCCTGGCTATCCTCATTACCACAAGAGCAGCAAGGTGCTCTCCAGCTGGGAGGCATCTAACCACTGTTAAGCTAAGGTTTACTGTGAAATCAAATGAAGGCTGTCTCACCTCCTTAAAGCCATACATAAAGCAGAAAGACAACTAGACTGAAGTTATAAACCCAGTTTTTTGGCAAAGAAAGCAATCGCCTTCCTGGTCAGCCCCTGAAGTTTATCCCACCCCTGCTTGCAATACTAAATGCAGACCCTGGCCACCTGAAGCACATCTCTTTTATAGTGTCCCACCCCTCCAGCTGCTTTCATCTGCTGTAGCCCTGCTAGCAATGAGGGCAGTTTGTTCTGGCTGGTGGAAAGGAGCTAACACTTTCTCTGCCGGTGCTGGGAGGAACTCAGAGCCACCAATCTAGAAACTCTGTGGTCTCTCCTGCCTGCCTCAGCTTTCTCATGGTGACACTGGCTTTAAATTGTGTGCAGTGAGTAATTCCTTCTGAGCTCCTTCCTTGAAATGTCCATTCCCCATCCCCAGGTAGTGTAAAATAAAGAAGAAAGCACCCTCGCTTTAATCCCTGCTTCGTTTCTGCTGCTTTAAGGGCATATCTCCTTTCTGTCTGGACTCACAAAAAGCATCATTAACCTACTCAGTAGAATGCAAAAAGGCATGGAAGCTAAAGCCTCCTGCACTGAGGTCAGGGTGCTCCGGTTTTCTGTGAAGACCAAGGCTGGAGCAGGCGCATCGCAAGGCTGCTGGCACTGCTGACAGTGGGGGACAACCAGGTGTGCTGCACAGGAGCCCCATGGTGATGTGATGTGACAGCTCTAAACCTTCTCTGTGCAGCCTGTCAGTCTGGCTGATGTGTGTGCACCCGATGACGGATGAGTGCTGAGCTCCCCGTTGAAGCTTGGTGAGTGCAGGTAGGAAGGAGAGGGAGTGGGATCAGGGCAGACCCCAAACTCTCCAGCACTGCCCTCTGAAATGTCAAGTGATAAGGGCTCAGCCTAAGCAGCCAGTGTCTGCCTGCAGGTCTGTCTTCTGCCTTAGGCACACTGCTGCCAGTCCTGAGCTACATCTTCATTTTTTTAAGCATGCTTAAATATCAAATTTAGCCATGAATAATAATAATATAAAAAAAACTCATTAGGTGTGCAGCTGGATCTTAGCAAATCATTAGTACAGACACTGTAAGTCCATAGATGTTGATGGAGAGAAGGAACAGCCTCAACAGAAGGAACTGTCTCATGACCTTTTACTCGCCAAGCTCCTTCAGGGGCTGGCAAGAGGTGGAAGGTTTGCCTGGCCAGAGGTGGAGCAATCATTATGTAAGCTGGGATGTATATTTGTCTGTCCAGAAAGCACCAAACATTTAGGAGCTCCACGGTTGTCCCTTTGCTGTGCATCACAGCCACTCGCAGATGAACCAGACTGGAGTTCAGAACCAAAGACCTGGCCCCAGCTGTGGGGCTGAGCGTGCTCCTTGCCTGGCACCAGTGAGAAGAAGTGCAATTTCACAGGTACCACCAGGAATGCCACCTGGTTAAGGTAGGTTTGGATATCGTGGTGTTGCCTAGTTGACCC
The DNA here is from genome assembly GCA_035590215.1 of Microhierax caerulescens. Lineage (NCBI taxonomy): Eukaryota > Metazoa > Chordata > Aves > Falconiformes > Falconidae > Microhierax > Microhierax caerulescens. The sequence goes on along the minus strand of JAVJGJ010000062.1, from coordinate 12,114,119 downwards.
CGTGACCCCACTCATGGTCCATGCCACATGAAACTCTTGTGGATGGCATTGGCGTACTTTTCCACTAAGCGGCTCACAGCTGCATGCACACAGAGAACCTCTGGTGCTCACACGTCTCCTGCAGGGATGCAGAAATGGTGCGAAACCTGACTTTGAGGGCAGGGAGCAGGTGAGAAACGCAGTGTAAAAGGCAGACTTTTTGCCTTACAGTCTTCTTCCAGTTGTGCTTCCCCCTGTACTTGGTGTCGGAGTCCCTTTCAACCTTCACACCATATTGGTATGGATTACATGCCTCAGTTATGTACCTTAATTCCCACTTTGGGCCCTGCTTACACTGTCTTGCAGCTTGCTCCATTTTACTCATCATTTCCAAATTAGCTGAACTTGATTGAGCCAGATCAGACTGCAGCCCTCATGCACCAAAGCAAAGAAAAGTCAGTTACTGCACTCCCTCCTCCACAAAACTTTAAAGAGCACTGCTCTGTGCATCTGAATAGAGCAGGGGCCACATCTTTCCTGATGCTTGTATCAGGGTTTAATAGAGTAAAAAAGTTTACACAGCTGCAAGGCTGTGAGCAGTTCAGAGGCACTTGAGCCTTCCCTGCCTTGCCCTGTGCCTCAACAACACCTGAATAAAAGCAGCAGTGGGGGGCACATGTTGATATTCTGTGGCTAGAGGAAACCCAAACTGATGGCATTACTGGGGGTTCACATGGATGTAAACAGAATTAAGCCCTGGACCCACGAGCGTGTGTGTATTTGCTGCACATTGAATGCAAATGAGAAAAAAAAAAAAAAAAAAAAAAGAAAGAGTTGCACATAGACAAGCTCAAAACCGTTGAGCTAAAAAGACAAATTGAGCTGAGCTGCATATTCGCTTTGCCCCTGGATGCCAAGAAAGCTTGTTTGAAGATGTGCAGAAATAAGCCTTGGCCCCCCCTCCCCCGCCCCCCTTCTCCCAGGGAGCTGGAGTACACTGTATAGTGCTTCCTCTTCTGTGCAGTGCTCCCGTTTTTGTTTCTCTTCTGATTTCTTGTTTTGTGTTTCATGCTTCTGAATTGCTGCAGTCATTCCCTTTTTGTATCTTCCAGCAATTGTCAGGGAAAAAAAAAAAAAAAGCCCCCAAAACATTCTGCAAACTAACTTTGCTCAGCATCACAGACGCAGACGCCTACCCTGACGGAAACTCAAGCTTGTTTGCTTTATTTAAACCTTCTCCCTTGCACACATGGTATAGCTTCACAGATGCCTGGAGTCTATTTACCTCCTGGCTTGTTTATCCTGAAATGGCCAATGGAAACTGCTCACATTTTTGTCTTGATAAGAATCCAATCATGGAAATTGATTGAACTTCTTCTTTGAGCTTTTCTCTTGCATTTACACTTTTCAACCAGCTTGAATTGTTTAATCTGCAGTTAATTTAGAGACATACAGCCCTGGCTCTGATATACCAGGAGATCAAGATAAATGGCTGGAGTGTTTTTATGAGCAAAAATCTCTCTAGATTCCAGTACATAAATCATTTGTTGTGAAATCGCTCATTGTCTTTAGGCAATGTCATAGTGAAAAATTCAATCTATTCATGAACAGAAAGTCAAGGGATTAGGAACAGTTTGAAGGGAAAGACTCCACATCTTAAAAAAAAAAAAAAAAAAAAAGAAGAATAAGAAAGATTTATATATTAATGATCCCCTAAAACAGCTTCCCTGCCCTTTTTTTGCAGCGTGGACTCTTGAATTAAATTTCAC
>JAVJGJ010000062.1:12091259-12101360 GCA_035590215.1 Microhierax caerulescens | reverse complement strand
CGGGGGGGTGTGTGTGTGTGTGTGCGCACACGTATGCAGGGATCTCCTACGAAGGGGCACTCCCGAGCAGTTCCAGGTCTGTATTTGATGTGGGAAAGGAGCTGCTGAACTCCTCCAGGGGCTACTCTGTGATGAATGGGGAAGGGCAGGCGGGGGTCTGCGGAAACATCGCTGTGTGAGGGCTGCAGGAGCCGATGCAGGCAGCAGCCGGCCCGAGAGCATTCCCAATTGATTACACCTGTGTGCTTTTGTTCCCCAGGAAGATAACCATTTTGACAAGTTTTTCAATTCACTGATACTAAAAATATAACTGTCCCAAGCATTTTGAAATTGTCAAAAGTGTCCCAGTTAAGCACTCTGTGAACAAAAACATTCTCATTTTTTTCAGTTTGAAGCTGTAGTGAGCAGCTGTGGGAAGAGCAAAACAAATACCTAGTTCTGAAACCAATTCTTCCTATTCACAACCAGGCTCAGATTTCCACCCTCACTCACACTGGAAGGCACCACTCTTCGTCCCTATAACGTCAGAAGTAGTCACAGCACAGGACCAGCCTCTTTCAAACTAACTCTACCCTTAAATTGCTGTGTGCCTTGATTTGCCCTCATTTAAAAATGAGACTGCTTTACTTTTGTTTCTTCCAGCCTTCCTGTGCTGATGCTGGATAGGAGTTTTGCAGCCACCTACACCCAGCCTGCGGAGCCTGGATACACACCTCTGCCACGTGCCTCTGCTGCGAGCCCCAGCACATCACGTGATGCTGCCAGTATCGCGGACCCAGCGCCGACAGATCTCTCAAGCTTTTATGTACAAGTAACATACGTGACATTTGCATTCTTTCTCTAATCAGAAGGCTTTGTACTTATGTGAAGATGTCAAAGCACTTTATAAATATTAATTAATGGATGATAACAGCATCTCGGTGTTTTACAGATAAGGAGGCTGAACTGGTGAGAAGCAAAGCGGTGATGTGAGATGTGGCCGGTAAGGGACAAAGCTTGATCCCCAAGTTCATAATTCCCTAAATTTCTGCTCCAGTCACAGGGCCAAGAACGAGCAAATGTGGTATGTGATGTAAGTGGAATGTAAGCAGCTCAGGTAATGGTGTTTTCCCTCAAGAGGCAAAGAAAATAAAGAAATTGCAATGATTTAGTTATTTAACCCTGAGTCAGAAACAGAAAGTAGAAAAAATATTTTCCTATGGAAATGTAATTGTTGTTTATTCTGTTGAACTGATTGCATTTCTCTATGAAGGTCACAGTCCTCTGCTCATGAGAAAAAAAAAAAATCCTTTCAGAAATGGAGTTGAAAACCAGCAAATTACAGAAAGCAGATGAAGTTCTCATCTGACTTAAGCTTCAAGGATGGGATTTTCAAAGATAACTAAGGGATTTAGCAGTCTGATTTCCCAATTTGAAGCCCAATTGTCCTTGAATGAGATCTCCCTAGACAGACATGGTCTAGGGGGAAATAGATCTACTGGAAATGAAAAAAAGGTGCCAACTCTACAAATGGGCCTTTAGAAAAAAAAATTCTTCGAGTAATGAGGACTTTCAAGAAGTGATGATATGTTACACAGGCAGCAGCAACGGATAAAACCCACAAGAGGGTTATTTTAAAACATCTGTGTTCAAGAATGAGCTGAAAAGGGGGGCTGTGATGCTGTTCAGTTTAGCTGACAACATCCAATAATTCTAATGTGATAAAAGATCCTGAAACATCTGTCAAAGCTATTGCTAACCTTGCTTTGGGGAAAATTCTGCCATTAACTTGTTGGTTAGAGAGATATGTCCAGGGCCAAGTTTTGAGGGAGGCAGCCCAGACATTTAGGGGACCTCTTCAAAGAAATCCTACTAAGATTGCTAGAATAGGTTAAGGGAATCTTTTCTCCTCTAGCTGCTGTGATAATAGTCCTGTGGCCACGTCTGAAATGCCTGACTGTCTGCTGAGCAGTGATATGTGTGGAATGAGTCAGACACAGAGTCCAGTTTTCACTCTTGATGCATATTCAGGTATTACAAGTCACTGAAGATGAAATATAGGAGCACTGAAATGCCAGGCTAGTTGACCAAGTGCCTACACAGCCCAGCACTGTCTCTCACGTAGTCTCACAGGGGGCTGACCATCAGAACAGAGCAATCTGATAGTGCTTCTGCCTGCACCCTTCCTGTCACTGGCAAGCAGCCAGTGCTCCTGTCACTTGCAGCCCTGAGCCTTTCTTGGCTAGGTGCAGGTTCTTTGTGCTCAATAGCTGTCAATAGGTTGATTTTCTACCCAACATCCCCCTGAATGCATACACCCTTGCAACATCCACAGTGTCCCGTGGCAAGGAGTTCCACAGCTGGACCACACACCAGGTGAAGAATATGTCCTTGTAGTTTATTTTCATCTTCTGCCAGTTCAAAGAGACAATGAACAACTTGTTCTCATCCTCTCTGACCTGACTACTCAGTAGATGTCCCTTAAGTTGTGCCTTTTCCTGCCTAAGAGATATCTCTGCTGTCAGTAGGATCATCTGGAGGGAGCGTGTGGACAAGAAGCATCCCCTACCATCGCTCGTGCCAGGAGTATGGGGAAGATGAAGATGCTGAACGTCCCACTGCAGTGACTGTGGAGCAGAGCTACACCCACATCTGTATCCTTGCTTCACTTTCTGCCCAGCTAGTGCCCATACGTGGAGCTGCGCCTGCGCCTGGGACATGGGCTTTGAGCTGCAGGCACGAAGCTCTGTAATTACACTGAGATTCTCATTCCAAAGGGGAGGAGGAAAAGGGAGTGGGCAGGGAAGGAATTGCCAAGTTTATTATCTAGGGGCTTGGGTTGTTGGTTGGGGTTTTTTTTGGGGTTGTTTTTTTTTGGATATAGATGACAATCTACATGAAAGTCCCTTTCGTACATTCATTACTGGAGATTTTATAGCCTAATGAATGTGACTCATCTGCGTAATCGCATTGTTTTCCAGTACTCCAGATGTTCTGTGGAGCACCTCTGGCTTGTGATCTCCCATTTAAACATTTCTTGTAAACACCAAAAGCTGTTTGTTTGTTTTAATGTTCCATCACATCCCATTACCCAGTGAAGGTGAAAGATTGAAATGCAACATTGTCTTGCCAAGATATTTTTTTTCCTCCTTCCTCCCTCTGCTTCCCCTGATGTATCTGTGCCTAGTGTCTAATTAGTATGCAATGGGATGCAGAGATTCCTCTGTTAAATATCTTGTTGCTTTCTGCTTGCCTTGATCTCTATAAGCTGGCGGATGCTACACAGTGATCTGGGGCCTGCATATCTCAGGTGCTGAACAATTTCAGTTCTTATAACTTCACGTGAGAGTTCACCATTGTATCAAGGCTACAGTGCCATGGGACTTCTGTCCCTATCTTGCACAGTTATTCACATAAGGGAAGAATAAATATCAGAGGTAAGCTCTCCTGCCCAGTAGCACTGAATACTTGCTGTGATGACATTAGAGCTCATCTAGAAGCTGTTGTCAATTCTTTAGGTCAGTCAAACCTGCTTAATTCTGTGAAAGCTTCTTTTAACACCAGAGTAGATGTGGCTTGACACCTTTGGATGGATGTAGCATGCTGAGTTGTAATCTAGATGGATATGACAGCAAGCAAATGCTGAGCGTAAGTTACCTGTAGGTAATAGTAAGGTGGCTCAGTAAACCCTGGAAACAAAGAAAGTTCTTTTTACTTTGCAGGTCAGAGCAGTGTGGTTCCACTGCTGTCAAAATCACATCTGTTTCTATTTTGGATCTTATGAGTTTGGACCTGCTGCAAGTCCAGCCCTTGGAATGACTTGAGATCTCTGCAGTATGGGAAGACATTTCTGATTTTACAGGATTTGATGCAGGAATGTTCCAGCAGCAAGAGATTTGCCTTGCAGTCACCATAGCAGTAGGCACCTACTGTAGGCAGTAGGTACCCAAAGACCACGGAGCCTCAGAAGTCAGCTGTGGGAAGGTAAGTGAGGTATAAAAATAGAGATGGGTAAATGTAATGAGAAACAGGAATTTTTGAAGCAAATCCCAGGAGGGAAGGCAGAAGTAGAAAGGATAGTCTTTGGCCACGAGACAATTAAACAGTCTGGAAAAGTCTGATAGGGGAAAAGGGAACACCAAAATAAAAGCCAAGAAAGCACCAGGGGAGGGAGAAGATGGTTATTTCGGTGAAGCTTTCAGAAGCAAAGCTTTAAATATTTCAAAACGATTATCAACATATTAGGGATGGGAGATTGATTTAGTCTTATGTTCTTTTGAGAAAAATTATGAAAACTAATAACAAGTTTAAAGTATGGCAAAGCTGCACTGCTTGCTTCAGTCTTAACAGCTAAAGCTTAGAGGATTGTGGGAGATTAACGGCTGGTGAAATGAGTCTTCGGAGTCTGTCACACATGGAGTTCGGAAGCTCTCTGAGCTCTCTTTTGCTGGAGTGCTGCAGGGCTTTCACCAAGGAGAATGTGAATTAGAAACCTTGGGGAACGCTGCACTTACAGAGGAACGCCAGGCTGATCCTCAGGGATTTGCCAGGTAGAGAAGGGCAGGGGACACTGGGAGTCTGATGTACTACATGTACGGTAAGGAAAAGGAGTGTGCAGAAACCTGGTACATTAAATAGGACACCATGAAGGAGAAGACTGAAGAGATTTAGTTGCTTCTCAGCAAATAGAGACTTCTCCCTGAAGGAATTACAAAAATAATCTTTCTGTCTCTGAAGGTGGCTCCTATAGCCTGATGTATCAATGGCAGCTGTGATTTCACTGCAGTTTTGTTAATAACAGATCAACAGAAATGCTTATGATACAAGGTTTTGTTTCTCTTACCTATATGTTAAAACAGCAGGTGACATACAAAAATGAAGATATATCTGCCTCGAGTTAAATGCTTCATGCAGTGGAGCAGAGGCGATATGGAGTACTGTTTGAGTTCTATCTTTTCAGATTTTGGGTTGGATTGCTTTTCTTTTTTTTTTTTTTTTTTTTGAAGGTGGAAAAGAAATTCTTCCAAAAGAAGTCTTCTAAAAAACATAATTTGTGGTTATTCAGTGCACTATTTTTGATCAATGCCGAGTACTTTCTTCCAGTTTTGGTATTTTAAGCATTACCGATCTGCATAAAATATTTTTAATGGAGTTATTTCAACCTCCAAAAATTTGAAACATTCTGTTCTGATAAAGTTGAACCTTATTGGGAACATTTCATTTCAGTTCTATTTCTTAGGAAAAAAAAAAATCACTTAAATTGACATGTTCTTCAGGATAGGCTGATTTCAATAAAATGCCATTTTTTGTCAGAAAAAAATATTCCAGCAGAAAGTTTTTCAGCCTGCTCTAGTTATGAGTTGTTGCACATATATTCACTGTCATAAAAGTTGTATCTGTAGGTACTTTTTAATAATTTCTTCTAATTTCATCCAACTTTCCTGAGATACTTCAGATGTTTAATGAATGTAGGCAGATAATTTCCCACCCATTTCTCTTAACATTTTTAATCAAGCATACTGTTTCTCTAGCCAGTCCTTCACGTTATGCTGTGTGCGTGGAGTTCAGGCGCTGCAGTCACTGGAATCCCAAACAAGTATTTGTGTTGTTTATAGAACTGTATTACTAAGACTCAGCTGAGATCAGGCCATATTTAGCTATTTTTTTCAGGAGAAATGTTTAGAATCCAGTAAATTCAAAAGGCCAGAGGAGGCAGCGCCATCAGCTCTATGTGTGTGGGAAACTGAGGCATGGAGACAAAGGGTGGGAGCAATCTCACCTAATTTTAGCCAGCTGAAAGGTATCTAGGCCAACTCCATCGTTCAGATTCCTGTTGGCATTAAGCAGAGAAACACCTCCACAGCCTGAATCATTGCACGTATCTTAGTCATGTACCACGGGGTGGGGTGGGTCTCTCTTTGGAGATCTCTCTTGCACTCCACTGGCTGTAAGAGCAGCCTCAGCAACTTACTTGTTCTAAAAATTTTACGTATCGTACATTAGACAAAAATGGATCTCAGCTTTTGTGGTAAGCCTAAGGCTTCTCAGAAAATCTGTGACAGAGTCAGAAACTGAATACATATCTCCTGAATTCAAGGCTAATGCTTTAATCATAAGATGGTACTTCCTTTCTTAATCCTGACTCTATCTTATTTCAATAATTCAGCATATTTCCTTCAAAGAACAGGAGTGGGACATCTGCAGAATACCGAAAAGCAATTATTTAGTTGGGCAGCCAAATCATACTAAACACTTCTGCACTCCAGACTTCTGAAAACATATGAACTTTTGCAAATGCTCCTGAGAGATGCCACGGGGAAGATTCCTTTTCAGAGAAACGATCTGAGAGTAGAAGGCATTTCACACAAGAGAAAGCAACATATGCCACCACAACCAAAGAATAAATAGGGAAAAATAACAGGGGAATAACAAGTTTTTCTTTTGGTGGCAAGACTGTTACTGCCTGAACACAGGAAACCCAAGCCACAAGCCACATCACCAATGAGCCTCTTGTTGTGACAGATTTTCCGACTGGAAAAAACACTTTCATCGTATCTGCTTCCTGCAGAACTTTACATGAGGACCCTACAAGCGTGTGCTCATAAGTGCGTGGGAAGAGACGGTAATAGTTTTGTCCATCATCTAGCCTCTTTTGCTGGACAAATGTCAAATCTTCTCGGTGGGCTTTGTTTCAGACTGTCCAGAATCTACTCCTGTGCACATGGAGGGGGCTTCACCACCCTGCCTGCAAGGCGTTCGCTGCAGGGGAGGGGGCAAAGAGCTGCCTGGCAGGAGCACGCTGTGAGCATAGAGTTCTAAACAGGAATTAAAAGGAAAATGGAAATAAAAAAGGAATGGAATAAATAAAAATGGAAATAAAAAGGCAAATAAAAAGGCAAATCTACAGGATGACCATACCTCAGGGTTCTACTCACCATGCACTAAGGAAGAATCACGAGACCTGGTCATGGCCAGGGATGCTCAGGCAGCCCACACCTTCCATCCCTGCGTGACTGTCTGTGTATTCAAGCACCATCTCCAGGATGTCTTTGTCACAGGCCCAGCAGTGTGAGGGACTGCCCATGGCAGAGAAGAGTTTTCAGCCTTGAAAGACAAGACAAACACTAAGAAGGGAGCACGGAGGGGAAGAAGTGATTTCCTGAGTGTCATCTGGGAGATGATGGGCACGGCCGGTTTGGAACCCAGCGGTGCCAGGCTCTGAGGCTGCTGTGCCTTTTCATCAGGCTGAGCTGTCCTCGCTGAGAGGAAAATGCAATTCACATCTAAGCTGAGTTCCTGTAGTAAGTTTAGTGCACATCGGTGAGTTATGATTTTACAGCACCGTTCATCTTGATTGCCTCTTGCTATAATTTTCATTCCTTTCTCCTAGCTGGTGCCTTGCTTATATGATATGTGAAAATATTAAATTAGTTCCCTTTACTGGAAATTATATTCCATTAAACCATTGTCATAGCTACTAAGAGACCTTTCAGCCTCCTGGTAGACTTTGTTTTAGAAACATCTGACGAATCCTATGGCACTCTTAGAGAGAGTTCAAAGCAAAGGCATCATAGGCCTGGGCAATTACAGATTAAGTGGTTTAATATTGCAGAGAACAGACCAGGGAAAAGGACAACGTATTGGATATCCATGGCCTTCCCCAGGTTGTACTTTGCTGGGCTCTTTGTGTTTGAGCCATTGTCCTTTGCCTTTTACATCTATCTGCAATATTAAAACACTTAATATGGGTAGTAATTATTTGAGCTGATGATGCTTTTTCTTTGAACTCCTTGCTGGAGTGCCAAAGGATTTGTTAGATATTGCAACGATATGGAGTGGTTTGAGGGACATTACTTTCACCCCCTATAGAGCACCCGCAAGACAGAACATAATTGGACTACAAACTTTGAACTTGCTGAGATTTTTCATCTTACTTTTGGTGTGCACAAGTGGCTATTAGATACTTGTCTGGATCATACATTTCCCATTATAATAGAGAACAATAATAACATTAATTCTTAGCTGCCGTAGGATATTTTTTACATACAGGTCTCAAAGACGTCACAAAGGGTTGGGGGGTAGTATTATTTTTTAGGGGTTGATGTAAAGTTTTAAAGAAGTGCTAATTTTGTTGGAAAAATGGGCTTTAACTTCTGGGTTAAAGACACCAACAAAGTTACACTGAATTGAGAGAATAGTTCTGTTTAAAAAAAAAAAAAAAGAGGGGGGCAAAAAAGGTGGACAGAAATGTTCTGAAGCAAAGAGAAAGCATTCATGAGACATGTTCGAAATATAACAGCGGTCTAAAATGGCTTTTCCTTCTAAAGGTTTACCAACTTGCTGAACAAAAGACAAGAAAAATGTTTCTTTCAAGAATGAAGTATCCTACAAATAAAATAAAAATTTAATCTGAGTTTAAATGAAAAGATTTCATAAACATATTTCTCACTCCATAGGTTCCCCCCTCTCACTGTTTTGTCCTTTCATCAAATATCTTGAAAAGAAGAAAAAAAAAACCCAAAGCCTTGCTTGGCCTGACAAAGCTTTTCTGGGCAATCACTCTTGTCCACTTGTTTGTTCTCCCTGGAATAAATTGTGAGTCCATTCTGCACTCCCACCTAATTCAAGAGAGTCGCTGCAATTGTATAGACAGTGAGTTCTTATAAATTTCCTCAAATGAGGCAATTGTGTGGAGTGAAATCTGGAAGTGCCCTTGGAGGAGAGCTGTAGGGTGAGTTTGGAGTTTGTCTAATGTTAGGGAATCAGACACCAGGCCAGAGAAAGGGAGGCTTCAGAAACTCCTCTGTACAATTGGGGGTTTACATGGCTTTTTTTTTTTTTTTTTTCCCTTCTTTCTCCATTTCTTTTTAATTTGGTCACGCACGCTCTTGACTCATTATTTCCAAGCTTTGCAGTGATGGAGAAACTGAGGCACAAGACAGAGACATTGTTTGTCCTAGTTCAGCCAGAAGGTCAGTGAGATGGCCAGGAAGAAAACTCAGTCCTTCCCCAGTTCAGTCCCAATGGTCCTCTCAGTTTTCTCCTGCTTTTATGTTATAAGATGCATTTTAGCCCCCATCGCTTTGTACATTAAACCCCAAAAGGATTAAAAATTGCTTAGGTAGCTTAACACCATTTTCTGAGAGCCAGGTGGAATGATGGGGATTAGTTTGGTTTTGGGAGCAGAGTGTGGAGCTGGTGTTCCTGAACTGGTCCTTTTCCAGGCCATGCTAGGTTATAACCCACAACGTGAGTACCTTCCATGGCTCAGCTGGGGGGACGGAGACCCCAGAGAACCTCTCCAGAGTTGTTACAGACGAGGTGTAGCTGGGAACACCATGCTGAAACACCCCTTTTTGCAAGGCATTTGGCTTTGCTAAAGCACTTGAAACACAGCTGTGTTCTGTGAGAGAGATTCCCACCCCCTGAGGAGACAAAGCTCAAGAGACCCCAAAATAGAGCCTATGTCTCCAGGTGGGAGTAACATTCTGCCTCTGAGACACCCCGCTCCCCACAGCCCATTTCACCTCCCCGCTCTGCAGAGCTCTCTCCAGCAAGCACTCCCTCCAGACGGGTTGCGAGAGGGTTTCATCTGCCTCACTTTGTGGACTATAAACAGAGATTGAAGTGGCTAGATAAAAAAGTGCAAGCAATGGGAAAAATAGTTCCATTTCAATCATCTTCCACTTGAAAACAAAACGATAATCAGCAATAATATTTTATTGGGGGGAAAAAAAGCTTGAAATTGAAAAAAGGAGAAAAAAAAATGTAAATTTTAATTAAAATTCTCTCTATCTTTTATTTCTGCACTGAGGTTTCAGATATTTTATTTTTTAAAAAAAAATTCCACAACTTTTACTTGTGTCTTTTGCTGGTAACTTTTTTTAACCTCAATTCACCCAAGCACTTATCAAAATAGGAGCCTGAAAAATGACTTGATTAAAGGGTATGTGTATCTTCACTGGGAGAAAACAATGAGTGCTAAAGGACTCTAATCTAGCAGGGAAAGGTGTAATAAAAACCAATGGCTGGAAGCTAAAGCCAGACAAATTCAAATTAGAAGTAAGACACATATTTTGCAACAGTAAGGACAATTAACTGTGAGCACAAAGTGCTGACAGA
>JAVJGJ010000062.1:12052907-12080060 GCA_035590215.1 Microhierax caerulescens | reverse complement strand
CGATCTTCAGGAGAGCAGGGGTAGTGTCTTTTAGACTGCGCTTCCTTTGCAGCATACCTCTGCGGGTTTTTTCTTAGTACAATAAGGTCTTTGTCTGCTGCTGGGACTCCAGAGCATTACTGCCACACAAAAAATAAGCTGCATTTTGAGCCTGTTAAAGTTTTCACCTCTAGGGTAAATGCTAGGCTGGCTTCTTAGGGGACCAACCCTGTCATATGCTGTAAAAAAATAATTGACAAAAACTTCTGTGAACAACCATCACAAACTCCTCCATTAAGTTTTGTGGTTCAGCCCCTCAGTAAAATCAGTCTCAGGGTGAAATTGCTGGAAAATCCTGGATGTTTGGGTGAAGGTTTTTGAAAAGCTGTACAGGAGCGAAAATGTGCCCCTTCCCAAGCAGGACGTAGCGGTCTGCCCATGTGTACGGACGGGCTGCCATTCTGTCTGTTCTCTTTTAGACATCTGCTTTCTCCCCTATAGTTTCTTTTCACTTTCTTAAGATCTTTCTGCTGGAGGAGCTGACTAGCAGTGGGGATGGAAAGCCTAAAGAGCTTTCAGGCGCTGCTTTAGATATTTTTTCTGTTGGTTTTTGTTTCAGTTTACCCGTTCCATCTCCTTGTGCTCCAGTGCAATGTCACTGCATTACATTCCATCCATGGAATTATGGAGCTGGATGTTTTGCACCTCTGTGTCTGTCATGACATGATATTGTGTTGCTCTGAGCATGACTTTTGCCCTGCTGCTGACACAGATGGGGTGGGGTTCATACAAACCTCGGACCATCATTTTTGGAATTTTCACTCGCTTTTCAACCCTCACCATGGTTGTGTTAATTTAGGCTGGGACTTGGATGTAACGCCCTGCCACAGCGCTGCAGTGGTGTGACAGGACATCCACTGCAACAGGCAGCAGGGCTGGCCATAGCGACATTGGCACTGTTTTATCTTGCAAACTCTGCTGTACTATGTTAGGGTCCCAAATAAAATATTGATTCACTCAAACAACTGCATTATGTGGGCCAGAGCACAGAAGTTTGGCTTGCAAGTGGGAACCAGCTCTTCCAAACCAAGCTGGCACAGTAGGAGTTAATGAAAGGTTGAGAATAAAGCCATTTTTCTTAGCATTTTGTATTTTTTTTTTGTTAATCAGTAAAAGAGAGTCGTTTCTCCAGGCCTGTAGGGACTAAAGTAGAAGCCCCTGAGATGATTACATTGGATATGAGCTAAAGTATCTTTCCAAGAGATAAAAAATGTCTGGCTGACTAATAACTATGAGACAACAAAAAGAGAGGAGGGGGGAAGAGAGATGTAATGCAGGCAGAGTCACAGAGGTCTGCTGTGGGAGCATTTTAACATGCACAGCCTCCCCCCACCGCATGCACATAACTGTTTAATGTGTGTGTTTCACTCGCGTTGTAAAAATACTGCCACGAAGGTGGGAGAGTTTATTTATGGAGAGAGCACAAGAAAACAAATGTTTCATTCGCTGAACTCTAACCTCTTTCGATATTAATGTGTGTGATAAATTCGTTGGCTAAAGGCAGGAGATAAACGAACTGCATTTAGCCACCAAATTACATTCTTTGCTATCCTTCAGCAAGACGGGCGAGGGAAATGCTGGTGACTGGGTTTTTTCATCGGCACCGCACCTAGCACGTTATGAGCAATACCAGTGACTAATAACAGCAGCTCTTTAAGCAGGTGTTTTATTCCCACAGTACCCTAAAAAGGAGCCTGAATTTCCTCCAGAAAAGATGCCCGGAGTTGGGTTTTGCCTCTGCAGGCTGACCCGCACCCTGCAGCTCTGCGGAACCCTATAGACAGCAATCACACCCCATACGCTCCTCCTGCCTGGATGAGACTTTAGGCTCTGCCTGTGACAATCACAGTGGAACTAGGCAAACAGCATTTGCCAGGTAATTTATTCAGTTGATGTTATAGTATTTTGCTAACGTTATTTGCCAGTTTTCTCCTCCCAATTCCTCTATTACATATCCTGTTTATAGAATTGGTGAAACAATTTGCAAATAAGTTTAATAGATCAGATTCACAACACTTTGCAAACAAAACATTATAGAGTAATCCCTGTGCTTCTAAGACAAGAAGTCAGCAAGAACTAGAAGAGAAAAGCTTTCTCGTTCCTATTAGTCATTGCAGTGCCTGGTAGGAGGGTATAAGCAAATTTCCTGGAAGGTTGATGCTTCTAATGTGCAGATTAAAACTCACTAAAGTTGTTATGGGTCATTCTAAAAATTTGAAAAGTTTCTAGAAAATTGATAGTAAGATATATACTTTATAGATGTAAAATGTCTTTTTTTTTAACTACAGATTTTTAATCCGTTGCAACCACATGTGCATGCATAAACATCTGTCTTCCCAAAAACATTGGGGAGGATTTTCTTGTTACATATTATGCCTTATTATATATATTAAGCACTATACTATAGCTATCTGACACCAACAGTCATTTAACGGGCATAGCTAGGGCAAGGCAAAATTAAATTTAGTCCTGCTGTGACTGACAGCTCTTTCCTAGGGCAAAATTTATGTCTCCATAGTGGCCTTCGACTTGGGCACTGTTCTGAGTCTGTTGGGAGGGTTTGGCTGAGGTCACCTGCTCTCACCTGCAGCCACGTTCCCAAAGAAGAAGGTATCGGTGCTGTTTTGTGGGATGTGGCACTGGGCATTCATTTATCCGTTTTACCTGAGTGCTGGTCAAAAAAGGTTGTGCAAGGTGACCAAAACGAAGGCTTAGCCATCCTCCTGTGAGCTTTGCCCCTTGAGTTGTGCTTGCCGAAGGCACCAGAAATGGATGAAGTTGAGAGAAAATGCTCCTTTGGTGTGACCGCCACATGGTGAGGGTCTACAAACCCAGATTGTCACGCGCCTTCAGCGAGCTCTCACTCCCTTGCTGACACTTGGTGAGCCTGCGCTCAGGCACGGTGTGAGTTAAGAAGGCGGCAAATTGAGGCACCCTGAGCTCCTGCTGCTGGTAAGCCTGCTGCCTGTGCTCAGCTAGCAGAGATAAAATCACTGCAGCTGAGCTTCCGCACAGACATTCCTTCTCCCCACCAACGAGACCATTAATTGGCTTCTAATTTTATTTTATTTTTTTTTTCAACTGACTTGGTAGTGAAATGGAGTTTAATGAGGGAAGATCTAACTGTCTGAGACTGACGACTTTAGCGGTGTTATTGCATCCTATGCAACCTATGCATAAAATAGACCACTTATCAAGGTCATTGTGTACTTGCTTTGGTGCGGCAACAACAGTATCAATCTTCCTTCTAAACCCAGCAGATTAGATAAAGCCATATAAGTATTTAAAACTTAACTTAGAAATACGTAAAGAACATGTTGTCTCCAGGTACTCAAATGATTCCTTAAAATTAGTAGATGATTTAGTGACATTAACCTTGAAAGGCCCCAAATATATCCAGCAAATCTAAAAGGAATGGAACCGATTTCTCTGGATTGGCGAGGTATAAAATTACATCATCAGTGTATAATAGCTGAAACTCACTTATTGATGATTAACCACATTTATTAACAGCAGACTATAATCCCAAGATGTTATTTGTACAATGGCTGAGTTGTAATATAGTGCTTTCTAAAGGACCAGATCATGAAATGCACCAAAGGTCACCATGAAATCCTGCAGAAATTAGAACATCAGTCTTGGAAGAAATCTATAGTTAGTCCTATTGGCCCTCCTATCTAGTGCAAAACAATTCTGACTGGTTGATTCCTCTAGAAGTTTCTTTATTTTTAATTCAACAACGGATTGTAAGTTGAGACCCAAGCCTGATTTGTGCTGGAGATTTTAGCTAATAGCACAGCTAATGTTGATGTAAACTCCCAGGCTGGGAAAGGCAGCTTGGATGAGCCTTGAGCACAAACCCTAAGGTGGTAGGGGAGAGGATGCTTCAAAGCATCTGGCAACAGCACCTGCTTATTTAGGTGCAGTGTATTTAGTTGCACGTTTTGCTTGAGATGCTTTGCAGAGCTCAGCAGGTCAGTAGAAATGGAGAAGTCGAAATATCCGATTGCATGTCTTTATTCTGCCTCCTTCCTGATCCCAAAGTGCATGACCCTGAAATCTGAGGAACTAAATTTCCTTGGAAGTAAAAGATCTAGCAAATCAGCTAGGGGGAGTTACCTCACGCTCCACTAAGTAGTTTCTCTTCAAATTTACTTTGTGCTGGAAAACAGATGTGAGTAATGACAAATAGCAGAAGTTCTACTGAGTTAAGATATGTTATAAGTAATAAAAGGTGTCAATAATACAAATGAACTTCTAGGAAAAATGAATTTAATTGTACCTGGAACATAATGTGGCAAAGCCTGGCTGCTAGGGCTGTTAATCATGTTGTCTTAAACATCAGCGGTCTGCAGGGAACAGCTGGTGAATGGTGAAGTGCTTCTACCCCAGGTGGAGTTTCATGGCAGATTAATTTTCAGCCGGATCAGCTCCCGTTCCTGCTGCCAGGACCAGCTAAGCAGGAGGTAAGCACCAAGAATCCCCACAAACATCTCTGTGGGATAGCAATAGAAGTCCAGTCTCTTAGTAAAGTTTTGATGCAGGCACCTTTGTTTTCACCCATTTCAATCCTCTTTGAATTTCAAATTTAACTCAGGACTCCTCAGTAATCCGCATGCTCATCCTTGCGAAGCGTTGCTGTATTTTGGTCAATAACTGCCATGTTCTGTCTCAGAGGTAGTGGCATTTTAGTGTTATAGTGTCTGTCCTTATGTGTGTTGTCTATAAATCACTCTTTCAGCTCTTAGAACAGAAAATTATTTCTGAATGTAAGGACAAAATTACAGGTAAAACACAAGGTTGACCAGCCCACCCACCTAGAGAGCATATACAATACTGCAAAACCACATCTCACTTTCTACTCTCTGTCCCTGTCTGGTTGCATGAAATTACTAAGGCAGAGAGGAGAGAATTTGTCCTGAATTTTAAATAACGTTCCATTTCAAAGTGCTGCGGTTGGCAATGGCAGTTAAAAGCTCTGCTGTGGTTTTCGGAGGTGAGGAAGAAATGCAGTTCAACATACAAGATGTTAATAATAATAATAATAAATTAAACAAACCTGGTACCAAACTATTCTTTTGAAAATAATTTGAAAAGGGCAGAGTGTTGGAATTTGGAATAACAGAGAAAAAATATCTTAGTTTGGGAAGTCTGCTTGCATTCTAATGAGAGAGGTTATTCTTGCAAGAACAGGCACCTTTACTACACACCTTCAGTGGAAGGTAGTGTGTCAGGGACAGATATCATGCTCCCTCTGACTTCTTCATGTTAGGCAGACAAAAATTATGGCCATTGACCGTAGTTAATGAGAACCTCAGAACAGAAGTAGTTCATAAAAGGAGTCTGTTAGAGCTGAAAGTGTCTTTCCTCTTTCAAAAATATTGTAGAGAGCTTGAAATGTTTCCTCTCCTGAATTAAGGTGAGAAGATGACATCTTTGAAACCTTTGCAAACCTATAATCTGAAGAAATATTTCAGTTTGAAAAACTGAAAAGTGTTTTTGTCTGGTATTTGAACAGCTCCCTCCATAATTATTTAAAAAGTACCATATCTCTTTGTTTATTTTAAAATCGTGACATTAATAATTCTGCACTAATTTTAAATTGGAAAGTCATCCTGAACTAGAAAACTGGCATTTTTCAGAGAAAATGTCAGAACAAAATGTTTTGACAACTGTAAAACTTAAAAAAATACGGAGTTGAGGAACAAGTCAAAGCCATTCCTCAGCTTGTAAAGTTTCACAATCCTAAGTAAAAATGTTTTGGCAAAAAAAAAAAAAAAAGAAAGCCTGTTCTGGAGTGGGCTGTGGTTTGTGTGCTGTACAGGTACACCCAGGCTTGCCAGGGTAGCTGCTGTTCCGAGGACCTCCTTCCCTGCATAGGAGGTGTCTGCAGGAGCATCTTCATCCACATCTTCCTTGTGATCACCTGTACTTGGCTCTGCCTGAAACAGGCTGGAAAATGCTTCCAGAAAAGATTTCCCTGTTCCCACAACTGGGAACATTTGACATCCACTTCTCACATTAGGCCCGATGCTCCATCACCTTGGGTAACCGCTACCTGTGCCCTCACAGCTGCATTGTTCCTCCCCACAATCCTTTCTTTTCACCCCGTCAGCTCAGGGCTTGCCCGTGACCCTCGGGAGAGATGCAGGCTCTCCGCAGGGAGCGGAGGTGGGAGCACGTCCTCCTCTGGCGCGATGATTGCTGATGAAGCTGGACATTGACCACTACGCTGAGGATATCGGTGATCTTCAAGAATGCTTGGAGCTAAGCATGTGTCTTTTTGTCTTGCTTGGGTTCCTCGCAGCACAACCCCAGGTCCTCCCTGCCCATCTCCCCACCCTGCCTGTCCATGAGGAGCTAGGCAGAAAGATCTTTCATGCTAACTGGTGCATCTCTCCCTGTAGATTAGTCAAAGGAGCAGATAAAGAGGGTTGAATGACTGAGTAAAGCTGCAAATGAACTCCCATTAGCTCTTGCTGTATATCTCTGGTGGAGGGGTTCGGTAAACAGTTCGCACTTATCTCTCTGCTCAGCATTTAGCTGATTTCCATAATGAGCTCCATTGAACTGAGAGGCCTCGAGGTGTCCCAAGGCTTCTGAGACGGCAATGTGTTCTCTAAATCTGATTTATGTAAAGGTGAAGGCAATTGTGTTAACAAAGGAGAGGAACACGATCAACATGCAGCCTGCAACGGCTGGGAAGGCAGTGGTGTCTGTGGCTGGCACTCTCCGAGAGGGATTTGACAGCAGCTGGCCCTAGGCTGGGGAGGCATCGAGATGCAGCCTTGGAAAACACAACCAGGAGGAGGATGCATGGCTTATTTCTTATTATCTTTATTTTTCCCTCTCTCTCCCTTTAAAACAGAGGGAAGCTGCAGCCCTGAGGCAGGCAGAAACCATCTTAGTGGGGACTGGAGGTGAGTCAGCCCAGGGTGAGCCCACTGATTGCAGGGTCCCCACTGAGCCCCAGCGCTGGTGCTCGGTGCCACCCTTGGTGCTATCTCAGCCTGGCAGGTTTGGCTGCAGAACCCTTGCTTTGGACCTGAGCTCAATCTCGATTCCTCCTGCTCAGTCAGGTGCAAAATCCTGCAGACTCCAGCAGTCCCTTTTGTGGGTTTAGTGCCTATCTGCCATAACCATGAACAAAGAAAAGAAAATTCATACAGGTTTTTACAAAATCACTTATTTCTTTGCATCATCTCTGAGGGCCCCTATTTCCATCCAGCATCCATAGACTCCATGCTTACAACCCGAGGGCCTTTCCAAGGTCACATCCATCAGCAATTACTTGGAGTCAGCTCTGAGACAGATGGACCTTGGGGGTTTTTGGCCACAACTTACAACCTATTAAACTATAAAATAATTTCACAAGGGAGAAAGTGGAAATCTGGTCATGTGACTGAATAGAAATTAAGACTCTTGGAAAAAAATCATGGGAAAAAGATGCTATCATTGGGAATAATTCTACTTTGGTTGTAATGGGAACTGCATGACTCAGTGGAGCTTTTGCATGGCTGGATGCTTTAAACAAGGATAATCATAAAGAGAGAGACGAGTAGAACATGAAGAAAAAAAGGACCGAATACATATTTTTCTCATGGTAAATTAAGAGAAGATTGTAGGAGTGGAAATTCAGACAAAGCAAATGCAACAGCATACCATCACAACGGTACTAGCCATCTGCGCCTGCTTTAATCCCTGCTCATAGGGTATAGATGACAATATGAGCATGCCTGTCTCAAGGAGAAGAGAGGTGTTTTTCTGCTAGTTTGCATTTAATTGTGTATTTTGCAATTTCTTACACCACCAGCTATTCTGCTAAACTTGGTTTAATATGCAACAAACACTAACCATATAAACAACACGTCTGTCCTAAGCCCTTATTATAATTCCCAGAACCACTTGCAGGCTTTCTGAAACCCATTATTATAATTATAATCAAGAATCACAGGACACTGTGTTTTGTGTGAAAAATACGTATACACTGAGTTGTTTGTACAGGCCACAGACAGAGAGGATGGAGGGAGAAAGAGATAGAGAGAGATGCCCCTCCAGTGCTGCTCAGTTTAGGAGCGATAGTACCCACCCCATTTAATTTTTCCTCTTTCATTTTCCAATTTAACTTGTAGCTGCTGAGATCCGGGCTAATATTTGCTTTGTTCTTGGTGCTTTCCTTTACCCTCAATCCAGGGAACCTCGGGTTGTGCCCTTGTGTACTGCACCTCTGCCTCCCCCCTGCACAGCATCCCCCCAGGTGAGGAGGCAGCTCTGCTGGCACGGTGCAGCACTCTGGACCCTCAGCCACAGCGGGGGTCAGGAGCCCCGCGCTCTGGGAATGGCTGCAATGGTCCTTGGCAGGTGCGAAATGCAGGCAAACCCAGTGGAAAACACAAATGCAGTGAGGATCTTGGTTTTATTAGGCTTTTGCACACAGTTCCCCTCTCTTGAAACACTTTGCAATCAAAAGGCACTTAAAATTTTGAGCCCTGGTTCTTCACGCTAAGAGGTGACGCTGATTAGGTTGTGCCAGCACAAGGCACTGACAGCAATACTCTTTCTGAGGGTTTTCTTAGAGAAGCATGGGGCCTGATGCTGATTTTATATCAGCATATTTAAGGAGTAACATCACAGGGGTCAAGCTACTGCCTGGGCATTGGAACAGATTTAATCTTCTCAGGTCTGTGCTTTGAAAAAATGGTTCTTCAGTGTCGCTTTTATATATGTATGTATACATATATGTCAGTATTTTTATGTCTGTGTGTATGTATATATTTGAATATATCTATATAAAGATCAGAATGTGCATAGAGAGGGTGGTGAAACAGAGCGCCCAACATCTCCTGCAGTGAGAGTGAAGGCATGTGGTGCCAAGCAGCCGCCTCTGAGCACTTCGGTGCAAACTTCTCTTTTAGAACAGCTAACCTCGTGCCCAATGTATTGTTTTCAACCCAGAAACTGAGAGTGAGAGAGGCGAGCTCAGCGGCTGGAATTAGGCATGGGGGCACCTTTTTATTGTGCGGCTGTCTTTCTCCCAAGGCCGTACTAAGCAGGAGAGCGGCGGCAGAGTGACGATGTTGATTTAAATGCCATGAAGTGGTGCACTGGGTGGTGGGAAGAGGTTTAAGCCTGTTGTTTGGTCTGTACCTTGACACACAGAAACTGTGAGTAACCTCTCATCAGGGACGTGCCTGGTCCCCAAGCAGTATGTGGGCAGCTAAGATCAGCATGTTGTGGAGCACAGGTGGACTTTACATTCCTGTTGCTAAGTATGACCTTTGATTTGCTCATTTTTTCTACTTGAGGACTCTGGCACTTAACATTAGCTGAAGTGCATTTGTTTTTCAGTACCAACAAACCAGCCAGTGAGTGTAGTTATTTGTTTCCTTAAGATGATTACGCTAGATAGCTCGGCTCGCTTCAGAAGCCCATTACACCCAAGGGTGGCTCAAAAGACACTGCAGAGGACAGAAAGTAGGACAACACAGTCTGAGATCCCAGGATAGAGTAAATCATGTCAGAGTTTTACATTTCTTCTCTTCAAGTCTGCAAAATATCAGAGGTCCATTGGCTAGAACCATCTCTCTCTATGCACAGGCAGAGCTCAGCTGGCTCCCATGGAGTCAGGCTGAGTTACAGCAGCTGAGGATTTGGCTTCTTGTGTGTAATGGTCGTTGCCAGCTCAATTCACAAAAAAAAAAAAAAAAAAAAAAAATCACCCAGGCTGAAGCTGAGCCAAGATGACCAAAGAGGTCATGAAGCTTTTAGAATTATTAACTCCTATTAGCATAATAATCCTTTTTATGACACCATAAAATTACATGGTGCCTTTCAGGATGCAGACAAACTACGTTCCTTGCTGAAGGGGCACCTCTCCGAAACCCACAGGGCTGCCTGTGCCTGTGGGGCTCTGCCCTTTGTCCCCACTGCCCTGGCACCCCAGCTGCTGAGTAAATCTTCTGTGGGAGGAGTCCTATCAACCCATATCCTTGAATCTCCTTTCCACATTTCCACCAAAAAGGCCTCAAGGGATATGGAAAAACTGTATATTCTTCTCATTTTTTAATAGTCTAAAAGTAGAAAAAATTTGCATTTCCTTTGTTGCACCTTTGGGCTATAGCTACTGCTTCTGTGTTCTGCAGGGATCTGTGGGATGCAGTGGGAGGATGGAAGTGGGCTCATTCTGGAAAACTAGGGCAGACGAAGTTTTTGCACTCGGTTTTCCCATGAGGTGCCTAGATGATCTGAGGGGTACTGCAGGAAATTAGTATCAAACTCATACTAACATTACAAAAATGGTGAGGGTTTCTGCACTCCCAAGTACCAGTGACAGTGGGGAGGACTTCGGGGCTGGAGTGGGATTGAAGATCTCTCGAGGATGACACATAACGTTGCAGCAGTGTATCATATAATGGACAAACATAGTCGGCAGCTCCTAGGCAAGTGGCTCTTTCCACATCCCAAAATCTGGAAGCCTATAGAAATAACACATTGACATTCTTTTCTCTGGTAACAGGAGATAGAGATATATGGCATAGAAAATGTTGTTTATATTAGAAATGACTGATCAATTCATTAAAGATTGAAATGCTGGAGAAGCATTGAAGTTTTCAGGGGCCCAACCAGTCTTTTTTTGCTGCTTGTGCAAGCTGTGCTGAGCCAGTGTCTCTGGGTCAGATGATGTAACATGTTAGAATCTGGTGGGAAATCCAGGCTAAAACTGGTAGGTTCTTTCAGTTGTTGAAAGTATTTTAAACCACAATAATTACTTGAACATTGACTTCCGAGAAATGAATCTCTGTCAACTTCTGGGAGAAGAATTTCTGTGTATGGAGACTTTCTGGGATTTCTTTAATTGCAAGCTAAAAACTGATTATGGTTTGTGATGCAGACAAGGGATGAATGACATTTTGAATTTGCCATGAAATAGTTGTTTCGGAATTCCCAAGTTAAAAATGCTACTTATGCACTTCCAGTCTTTATCATCCCTGGTCCCCCCCAAAATCCCACCACCCTGTCTTCTGTCTGAAAATGATTAAAAGATACATGGTTGTGATTTCTTCTCCCTTTCCCACCCACTCACCCTGTTTAAAATGGTTTTGAGCACTATTACTCTAAGCAGCAGATGTTACTTGTTTCAACTAAAAAAATAAATAATCTGATGTTTTACAAACATAAAAAGCAAACAACTCAATTTAACCATTAATGCTGCTAAAGTAATAGCAATGATCCACTCTTGACTGATACACGCTTACGGATGTTGACACATACAGAACACAAAAATCTCCAATTCTGGCTGATACTAAAGTGAAATAAAAGAGATTTGGATAGGCTTGGATTTTCTACCAACAGCAGAAAAGAATAAAAAAAATTACCACATGGTTAATAAAGATGAATAGATGCAGGGAAAATGGAATTTTCATGTTTCTAGGGGTTTTAAAACAACACTGAGTAAAATCTTCCTAATAACACAATGTAAAAAAAATAGTATGTGGATGTCAAATTAATCTGGGCTGCCGTTGCATTGATTTCAGCTGGCCTCAGGAGGGAGGGTTTTCTCCAGGCAGAGGGAAGGATTAATGGTGGTAGAAAGTGACCCTCAAAAATCTGTGTTCATTTGGGCATAGGATGAAAACGATGTCTAAGCTTTGCTCCCACCGCCCCTATTCAGGGCACGATATGCAGTCAGGCAGTGAATGGGCATTGCTGGGACTTTAAAGTTCTGTGGGTGTGAGGGGTGCAGGGCATTGGTGAGGTACTGGAGGAGCCCCAGGTGCTCTGGGCATGTGTCTCCCAGATTATGGACTGCAAAACATGATCTGCACATCCGTTGTGTTTCCTGCTTTCTCCAAGTATAGGTGACAGTGGAGAAGTATGACAGTGGAAAAGATGAGCTGAAGGCACATGGAGACAGCTTCACCTGTAAGGAAGAGCGTGGTGCAAGGATAGAGGCTACTTGGGTTCTGCTCTGACTTTGCCACTGGTTTGCTGTGTGAACATGAGGAAATCACTTCATTTCAACTTCCCCAGCTAAAAAACTGGGGATCAGGCACTTGCCTCCACTTTTTGACACCTGTGGATAAAAGGAGCTTGTTATGGTTTGGGTTTTTTTTGTCCACAGGGTAATCTTCAGTTCTACAGAGAAATGAAACCATTCTTCTGGATAAAAGAGAGCACAGTGTCTCTGCTAGAGACGCTGCTGCAAAACTTTGGTAACCAAACTCTCTGGTAAGTGAGGGGCTGTGCAAATACAGCTCCTGAGCTCAGCAGCGCGTGGTGCCAGTGAGACGAGGAGGCTGGAGTACTCAGTCCTTGGCCACGGTTTGATCCAGTTTCTGGCAGCAGCGAGTTCCTTGAAGCGCCTTTTCATCTTCCTGAAGGATTGTCTTAGCAGAAGTAGTGCTTGGTGTTGCCTGACACAGCGAGTCATATAAGGTCAAGCTCATAAGATATACAGCGGTGTGTGTGGGGGTTCAGCTTCCACAGCGCTATGGCACAAGGAACCGTTCTTCCATTACACGCAGACCTATAAGGAATTGCTGCCATTAACGGACTCCATTAAATGCAATACATGTGGGAAAAATTGCAGTTTGATTTAGTTTAGCAACGTGGAGATATTGGCAAGATAATCACATAAAAGTGACACCTTTTATGGCCAAGCTCTTTGATTTTATGTCAGTGAGTTTCAATTTCTCACATTTTTATGTTCATATATAGGTCCTCGTTCTAATGTATGCATTAGCTGGCGTAAAGGTTAAATAGATTGTTTTAGCATTTTGGGATACAGATTGTGGATAGGCACAAATCTTCAATGAGCTGGATGAATTATTCTGGGTAGGCAGGAACTGTGAGAAGGGAGCAGGAATTAGTCCTCTGACTTCGTCCCATCTGAAAAAGAAAAATAAAAAAAGAAGGAAAAGGAACAATGAGAAAAAAGTATGATATATACATCAAGTGATCTGAAAAGCAGACCTGCAGGCTTCCCAAGTACTGTCAGAAGGAGCAGATGGTGTAGGTCACCCTGCTTCATGAAATGCTCTGAATCTGAATATTTATTTTTAAATGCAAAAAATATCCATTCCTTGTGAGGCAGATTGTGATCTCCCTTACATCAGCAAAGCTGTCTGAAGATGGGATTGGCACTGGATTGATACTGAGAGTCACAGAGGGCTGGAGAAGCTGAGACCGTCACCTGGCCCCCCATGGAGAAAGTCAGTCTGGGGAGGTCTGGTTCCATAGTTAAGGAGCTAAAACTAAACTCTCATCCTGTTCCAGTACTTCCAAAACCACAATATTTTTATTATTAAAAAATCCTAGTTGGGAAGGGACTCAGTGTCGGTGCTGAGCATCCTGTAAAAAGCATGGGTAACTCAGGAATATAGCGTCATTGGTGTGACTTTTGAAAGCAGTTTGCACTCCCCTGTGGTGTGAGGCTGCCACAGCCCAGCTGATGCAGACCGTCCCTTACCATCACAGTTAGCCTGGGCCCAACAGACACCTTGGTGAAGTCGTATTTCAATATCCCTTAAACCACCTTGGTACATTTAATCCCTCAATTCATCTAATTCATCTTTTCTTGATGTGTCCTTAGTCTCTGTTCCACAAACCTTTCTCCCCATGTCCCCGCAACTTTCCTAAGAAGTCTTTGAAAGACTAGTATTACAAGTCTGAATCCTAACAGGTAATTTCTTCCTTTCCCCCTGCTGCTTTTTAGCTACATCTGAAAATCTTTTGCCTTTATCAGTTCCTGAATCTGGATAGATTACTCTTCAACTTATGAAGGGAATTCAAGTTGTCTTTAAATCTTTCTCTCTCCCTCACTTCACACACTCCCAACGCCTCTCGGTCTTTTCATTTCACCTCATTTAAATATTCAGCCCAATTTCAAGGCTTAATAATGATGAATAAGATTGAGATTAGGATTTAATAAGAGTGTTAAGGAAAGATTTGTCATTCCAATGGCTGTAAGTCTGGGTTGAAATTGAATTGGCATCCAGCCTCTGGGCATGCCCCGAGCGAAGCTGTTCACTGGCTCCCGTTACCGTTTTCTCTAGAAAAATGGAAAAGGTTTTCTGTACTCAGACCTGCTCGTACAGTGTGTGGCTTACTCCCTTGCTAATTGCCTCTCATGAGCCTCTTCCTTGATTAAAGGCAGTTTGAATCAAGGACTCGAAAGCCTGGGAGCTCTGCATGGGTTGAGGTCTTTTTGAGTACTAGGTCTTGGCTGTCTTCATTAGTGCGTTGCACAGCCAGGTGTGACTGGGATAGCTCAGTCAGTGCTTTCAAGGGTCTAAATTCCCATTTTGGAATGGAGAGGAATCTCATTGACAAAGTCTAAATCCATAACTAAGTCTCAGACTGAACTTCTACAAGACTGAGTCAAATATTACAGTCTGGCCTATGTGGAGGTGCAGCTGCCGGATCAGAGCTCAAGGAGGGTGCACGTCTGATGGGAACACTGAATTCCATTATTGTTTTACAGATGTGTACTAGTGCTCTTAGCTACGTGCAGGATGAGCTGGGTATCTCTTCTGGGAGCTTCATGCTAGGATCTGCAAATGGTCATGGTGAGCCAAGCAAAACCCCTCTGGACCTGCAAGTCCAGCAGAGACTTGGTGCCCAAACAGAGGGTACCGAGATGTGAGAACCCACGGTGTGATGTGTCTACATGCCAAGGTGGTGCAGTGCTACTGAGGGAACAGGAGAATACCAGACTTTCTCTGAGCATCTTCTTCAAGCTGAGCTAATTTTCTACTATACTGTGCCCGCAATGGAAGAATCAGACCGCAGGAAGTAATTTACATCTTCCAAACCATGGTTTGCTGCACATAAGCATAGCAAGTCTCATGTCTGAGATACCTCCCCTGCCCCCAAAGCACTCTGCAACCTTTGGTGCCTCTTTCTTCTTGAGGAGCAACCCTACGGATCGTGCCAGCTTCAGTACTTTGGACGTGCAGTGTCTGCTCTCATTTAAGCACTTGTAAAACACCTCCCGTGCCTGTTGTGCTCGGGCTCAGGGTGCTGTACTAGCAACGGCGGCTCAAACTGTTTTGACAAGGGCTGGCTGGAGTGCCTGCTTGCCTTGTGCACACACGGCCCAAAGAGGCTTAAGGCTTCCAAAGATTTAGGGACAGATTCCTGGCAGAGGGAAAGTGCTGAAGCTCTTTTGAAACCAGGGGGCTTGTGCCACTTTACTCTAGGGGAGGGTGTGGACCTTGGGGGTGCTCTAACTGCTTAAATTGCTCTGCAGTTTTGGGGAGTTTACAGTAAGCCTCTTAAACTGCTCTAAGGGCTTACAGTATCTTAAGCCTCTTAAATTATATTAAAAAAAAACTTACAGTATTTTGGCAGAATCTACAGTTTGGAAGGATTCAAGGTTAGAAAAAATCAAACTTGGCTGGCTTGATAGATTTTATTGGGAATTAAATATATTTGATGAAATATTGTTTTAATAATTTTTAAGTTATGAACTTAAAGAATTATTTTGCTAGTCTACATTAAGGGAATTGCTTATGAACATACATTAAAAAATTCAGACTGGCAGAAAAACGCCTTAATTTGTAAACTCACAATTTCCTGAACCAGGTATTATTAATTATACAACCATTTATCTAATTTTCTTCTAGCCTGACTTAATTTTTATGTCACAGCTACCTCTACAAAATAAGACAGTTCAGCAAGTCCATCCTGATCTACTTTTGAGAAATCAAGGTGCAAAATGTCTGATCAGAATATATGAGGAAAGTACATTTGTTTCCAAACAAATAATTCAGGGAGAGATCTGCTGGCATTCATGAAAATTAAATAACAAACAAAAACCCAAAAGCCCTTTAGGCTGAGACTAAATTGAACAGATTTCTTCATGCACAATTGAAAGGAGAGATTAAGAGAAAAGAAATTGGAAAGTTAATGTGACTACAGAGGTGGTGACATACCTTTCCTATCAAACTCATTAGCTACTCAATTTTAGTGATTCTTTGAGCATGATGATTTTTTTGTGACACGAGCAAAAAATATTGATCTTTTCTATGTTCCATCACAATTAAAGTGCATTTGGAATATACCAACAGAAGTTCCACATAACTGTCCTTAGATGCACATACACACACAAGGGATTTTTGTGCTTTCCTTCAACTTCCATCAGTAAGCTGCATTTCTTACCTTCCCTGCCCATCTATCATAAAAGTGGTCAAAGCAAAGGCAGAAAACCTTTCCCATGGAAGTCTTGTGCCACCTAGGAGAAGGAGCTCTGGCTTTAACAGCACTAGTGTGATGTCTGGAGTCCATCCACATGAACAAATGGGCACCATATGTGGTTGACAGTTAGTTCTTTCAATTCCAGCAAAGCCAATTGATTTGAGTACACCAATTTTGTAGAGGTCTGTTGGGAGCCATCAGATGATCCTTGGTTTTGACAACTCAATCAGCAAGCAGGTTATGTTCCTATAAAGCAAGGAATACAGTAACTACTAACCTAAATATTTAAGCCAGACTTACACCAAACCTGAGCTGCATCTTTTTTAAGGCTTGATAGATGGATTAATCTTAAAAAATGAATATGTTCTGATTGTTTTGCAACCCAGTCCTCAGTTGCAGGAATTGTCAGTATGGTCAAAACCAGAAAGCTGGAAAGTCTGTGTTCAAAACAAACTGAGAAACTGATTTACCAAAAAAGAGGGAGGGTTGGGCCGTGCAGTTTGTCTCCGCACTCAGAGGAGAGGTGGGGACCAGTTTCCTGATCCTGTTTGCAACTGAAAGCTGCCAGCATATTTCCATGGACCAAAACAGTTGTATCGGTTTTGCCTGAAGTATCTGAAAGCCCAAGTGCTGCTTGAGAGTGACCCAGCCCTCTATGATCTGCCTTTGAGAAGTTCTTGTTCTGTTGCAGAGAAGAAGAAAAGTCTGCAGACAGATGTAGTTCTTATGTCCAAACATTTTTCTTATTATTTTATGTTGTCTTTTCAGGCCTGTGCCACTTGTTGCAGTCTCGCACCTCTGCTCTTCTGCACACATGTGAGTCTGGAGCCTTATGACATCTTTGATGTGGTTGAAAGCCAGAGGACCATCACAGGCTCTGGGCATCACTTACAGAGGGCTTGTGGCATATTCTGGTTTGATTTGTTTACTGTTTCCACCTATACCCCTGCAGTTCGGTCTTGCCTATGCACCTTGCTAGCTTCGACGCTCCTTTTAAGCACTTCTTCTTTGTTGCTTCATTGCTCACCTATTTATGAGGCCTTGGCACACCTGAACCCCAGTGTTTTTTTCCCTAGGAAATGATGGAAAATAGTGGTAATTATGGGGGGAAGGGGGAATTGTTTTGTGTTTATCATTATTATTTTGTGGATATTTTTGTAACATCTTTTAGAGATTAAGTTCAATTAGGAAACAGATGGCACCAAAATATCGTCAAACATTTCTGATGGGCAGCAAATTACTAACTTAATTATGTAAATAATTAAAATTTATATTTACACCTGATCAGCCGAATAAGGGTGAAAATACCAGTTTCAGGGTTTGTTATGATTGCTGGCAGGGTGTCAACCTGTAAGCAAGTCTCTTCCTTTCTTCAGCCTCAGATGTCTCTCTTAGGACCTGGCACAGTCAAAAAAACCCTGGAAAAAGGAAAAAGAAAGAATGAATGAAGACTTCCGACTAAGTTTCTGTCATGTAGGTGCTTTCTCGACTTTAAAAGGAATCCCTGGGCTGGCTGAGGGGATTTTGTTATTAGCAGTCTGACTGCAACTGCATCCAGAGGTACCAGCTCGGATCAGCTGGCCTCGTGCAAGTGGCTGTACAGGGATATTGTGAGAGACAGTTCTTGCACTGAAGAGCTTATAGGCCAGATAAACAGGGCTGACAAGTAGTGAAAAAAAAAAGAGCGAGAGCGAGAGGGAGTCAGACAGTTTTATTAACTTCTGTATTACAGATGCAGAACTGAGGCACAGAAAGATAAAATGTGTGATTCTCATTTGCACTAAATTTGCTTTCCACTACTCTGGCAGCATAAACGGGCCATGAAGTGGGTATTTATTACATTTACACTCACTTTTCATTTCTCCCATGATGTTAAAATGCTTCAGTGTTAGTGAATATCAGACTCAATATGATTTCTCTAAGATCACAGAGGAAATCGATGCCATTGAACCCACATTTTCTTAGAGCTGCTTCAGTGCCTTAGTTACTTGACATCCTTTCACCCCTTTCTGGGCAGTAATCTTGTGTACATAATGCCATTGTTCCTTTTGGGGTTATTAAACCTGTTTTAACGATCAACTTTTCTGGGAATCCACAAGGAACCAGGAAAATCAGTCAACTTTTCCTTGTCTTTTGCCTTTGCTTATAGCTCTAAACCATGACAGCAAAAGAATGGAGAAACAAAAAGAGGCAGTGGTAGAGATAAGCACAATGACTTCTAACCTCATAGTTTTCTAGTTTGCACATCTCAGGTCCTATTTTTTTTTCCAGGCTCTCAGATGGACCTGCTAAAATCCATCAGAGATCACTATTTATATTGTGTCCAGTATCCGTCACTAGGAAGGACAAGCTGCTGTAGGGCTGAATTTGCCTTCAAAACCTAAACCTCCTGGTTGTTTAGGACACAGGTTTGTTTCATTTAACCTGCTCCCAAGGCTGGGATAGGTAAAGGAGATACAGCCCTATGGTTTTGATTCTGAGCCATGTTTGAAGGTCAAAATTGGGCTTTTGTAGTTCTTCCTAATTTCTATGTCATGGGTTCTGCAATATTAAGATTTTTATCTTAGCCCTATTTTATCAGCTCTATTCTCCCATCCCTAATTTGGAGCCAGTGGGGGTAGAGAGGGGAGAGGTGATAGGGAGGTCAGACAAATGCTTCTATTGATATCCCTGTAATAAAAAGAGCTTTACTTTACTTTCTGCTGATAGCAGTCAAAGGAGCTTTGCTTTTGATAAAATTAACCTTGGAGACAGAAACAACAGAAGCTGCTTTGATTTCATCAGCCATTCTATCCGAGGAGACGTGATCACTTACTAGCAATGAAAGGGGACATGTTGCCTGCACAGGCAGCTAATGGAATAGGACAAATTCCTCCCCTCAGCTCAGCACGGTGGATCCTGCCGCTAATGGTCTGCGCTCAGAGTTTCTGAGCCTTGTCCCGCCATGGGGACAGAGCAAGAAGGAGAAAACCATGGATACCTGGAGGTGAAACATGTTCCCTGCCACTTATACCTTCACAGAGATGTGCTTAGACCTCACCTACCCCCCTGCACTGAACACGTGTGCTTTGCCTGCTGTCTTTAACAGGGCATTTGCCTGAAGTCAAAGCATGTCTTAAAGCTGCCCACATGCAGAAGTGTTAAGTTGGATCAGGGTCCAAAAGGATATTTCCTCAGGAGGACCCTGATTGGAGACACATTGCCAGGATGATAGCCTTGTCCCTCCATCACCCTCAGCACCGCCTCACAGTCAGGGGTGATTCCGTCTTCTCCAACCTGAAGTATTGTTGTTATCACAAGCAGATTTTATGGCTTAAGTGCTCCCCCAACCAGCCATTTATCAAATGTTTCCTGGCTCTAAATTCCTTATTTAATGTGTTAGTAACCGCTTCAAAAAAGTACCTGTGCCCCATAATACCGAAGTACTTCATCATAAAAGATAATGATTATGATTATGATCTGCATAAGCAAAGGCCATTGCCTGTTCTGTGCTGGCGGTATAAAGGTATTTGTCTTGCTTCTCCTTCCACTCGGGGCTGTTCTCCCGCACACTCGGGGCTGTTAGCACCGCTCCGAGCTGTTGCCACATGCGACTGAAGCGACTCACAGTCACAGCTGTTATTCAAAGGCAGAAATAAAACCTATTAATTCTTTTGGAGACTGCTTCCCCACGAGGCACAGAGACGGTGCTTGCACAGTGCAGTGGCACTGGGACTGAAGGCAGGATGAGGCCCTCAAGAAGGATGATATCTGCGACCCATGCCTGTGCCTCTAGGGAGGGATGTTCATCAAGGGGTAGAGCTGGTGGGCCCCTCCAGCCAGTTTTGGGTTCTCATCTAAGAAAGTTCTAGCAGAGGAAGGCTTCAGCCCAAGCTGAATCATCAGCAGACAGAGAGGATCCCTACACCCTGCACCCCTGCACAGCAAATCCCCGTCACCTCTTTGCTCCAGACAGATCCCTCCATGCAAAGATAGCTAGCAGGAAAAGTTTCTCTGTCCCAAGGAACTGAGTCTCTGTAGGGGAATGAAGGCAGTGGGTTGATTGACATTGATAACGTGCAGCTGTGGCCTTGCCTTGACGATGTGCAGCTGTGATCCTACAGCAAAGTGGTTAAATAGCTCTGAGGAGTGTGGGAGAAACAGCCTGGATGAGGCAGAGACAAGAGGGAGTGTGGTCTCTGGAGGATGGAGAAACAGCATGAACAGTAGAATTTGACCAATGGTAAAGCCTTTTTGCTACTTGCTAAGTTATTTGTGTGGCGTTATTTCCTGACCACCATGACTCAAACTGCAACAAATGGTGGCCTGTGTGTGGCTTGCTGGTTTGGGCAAGTCTCCTTTATTACCTGTGACTGCAAACTGCTTTTGAACAGACGGGTGAAATGATAGTTCTCAGCCTCCAAATGATCTTTCTTCCCTATTCCTTTCCGCTGGAGCAGTGGGATGGGAGGGGTGGATTTAGTCTCTGGGGAAGAGACCTACAGAGCATTGCAGGAGGAGGCTTCCCAGGTGCTTCCAGAGGGAATCTCTGCTGATCCACCTCACTGTTGATTAGCCAGTGGTTTAAGCAGCTCAGGGTAATATTTCCTCAGCAGACAGTTGTAAATGCTCATTGTCAATATGTACAAATAAATATTTCAGGTGAAACAGACAAAGACATAATGGTTCATATCTCTTCTCAAATACACTGTGTGCTTTTCCCTTCTTTTTTCTTTCTTTTTTTAAAATACATTAGTATAATTCTAACAAAATCCTTAAAAAAGTGCGATCAGGATGTAAATGGGCAAAGCAATTATTCTGATTTTTCCCCAGCTCTTCTGCCCTAGCCAGAATGTGCTGCATGGCAGATATTGCCCAGTGATGAAAGGAAGATTCAAAAGAAATGGTTTTGACTTCTGCCCTTACAGTGTCACCTTAAGCACATTGTATTTTCTGTTTGGCTCTTTCTGACTTCTTTTTTTCTGTTTTGTTTTGGGGTTTTTTTGTGTGTGTGAAAAGCACTGTCTAGTTTGGATACATCTGAAAAGGAATCTATGTCCAGTGAGGATGCTGGAAGCTATTGTAATAGAAATTAGAGGTCTTCAGCCCCATATGGCCAATTGCCTATTTACACTGCTGAGTAGTGTGATTGTACAATTAGTCCTACTAACTCAGCAGGGGGAGTTGGAGATTCTCAAATTTACTTCCATTTACTTATTCATTTTCAAAGGGGGGAAAAAAAAGCGCTTTTTTTCTATATGGGTGAAAAAATGTTAATATCTTATTTGGTGTTTTCCTACACAATTGAGGATTGAAATATGCAGCCACTTCACTGGTTTTAGAATCAAAGCATTCCCTCCATTATGTAGTTGTGAGAGAGAGAATTGAAATTTCCACACGCCCATTCACAACCTAATTGATTCTTCTAACTCTAATGCAATTTTTTCCCCTGTATCTTATGGACGAAGCGTTTAGAGTGATATTGTTTTGCTGTAAGCCCACACTGATACTGTTAAGTCATTTATAGTGAGAAGTTGGTTGGAGAAAAATGACAGCAATAACATTATGCTGGTTATGTGTGGGGTTCCTGGGTGAGCAAAAGCCTGGCTGCAGCTGTCTGGTTGCTTAGGCTCATCAGTGGTTGGAAAAATGTAGGAAGTCCTCAAAAATCACCTGGCTAAACATTTAGAAGAGAAAATGTGTCATCTCCAGGAAAACCATGATAAACAGCAGCCCTCTTTGTAGGGTTGCAGTGCAGGTTTTGGTGTTTGGTTTTTTTTTTTTAGGACAATCATTTGTAGTTGAGATAATTTGTGTCTCTTTAAAACCATCATGCTTGCAAACAGGTTTTCTGACAGTCCAAATCCCAGGTAACCCACAGTTTTCCATATGGTGCAAAATCAGAAGCAAGGAGAGGCAAAAGTAGGGGAGCCTTTTGGAAAGGAGCAGACTATGGGATATCAGGGTTCAGGAGGCCAACAAAGCAGAGAAGCTCTGGGGCTGGCACGCGTTTGCAGTACGTGCACTCAAGCATTACATAGACTGCAGCAAAATTACCAATTTTTGGTTGGATGGTTGGATTAATAGCTAACCTACAGTTATGCTATAAGAATATATTTAAAAGCAATGAGCTACTCTGGAAAAGATTTTTGCTTATAGTTCTGACAATAGAAATGTTGTGTTATCCATTACCTCAGAAACCAACTTCTGTTGTGTGTATTAATACACCCCCACCCCCCATATCTATAGCTTTCTCTATATGAGCAGCCTTGGAATGTGTTTGATAAGGAAATTTCTGAGTCAGATGAAGATTTATTGGTGATGCTATGGAATTGTTCTGCTTTTTCTAAACTACTTGTGAGGCTGTTATGATTTTCACCTATATTTAAACAGCTTGACTGAAATAAATAGGTCCTGATTTTCACCCTGGATGTTTTTGGTACACAGCATTGGTCTTTGATGCATACACAAGATAGTAATTAATCTGCAGTTTCATTCACTAAGACAGACGTGAAATGAGAATGTCTCTACATAGATAGCAATTACTGTTTTACAGCACACCACGTGATTTTTAAACGGAATACCATCTCTTCACAGAAATTGTTTTCCTTAAAGATCAGATGTTGTCCTTCTACTCCACTACCTCTTTCTCTGGAGTCTTCCTGGAAAATCTCCTGCACGATGGGAAGAGGAGGGCCTTGCAGAACAGCAATCCGTGTCTTACTGCACTTGAAGCATTTGTAAACAACTCACAGTGCTTGCTCAGAGGTATTTTTTTTTCCTGCTGTATTTCTGATGAATGCAATGAAATGTGAGGGAAATGAAGGTCTCCTAAGTACATTTTAATTTAGATGAAAAATTATGCATTATTATACCATACTGGTGATTGTTCTGACATAATTGATTGGGAGGGCCATCCACAAAGAACAGCGGGAAAGCTTGACTTTGAGGAGACTACAGAAACTGAATTAACCATTTAGAAGTGTGATGGAAAGCAGTGTCCTGGGCTGGGGAAGAGAAAAACTGGATTTTGCATTCAATTTTGCCATTCTTTAGGGGCATCACCACCTTTTCCTGTGCCTCTCTTTTTCCTCTCAACAAAATGGCAACAGAGATTTTTATCTGTTCTTGATTGCCAAAGTGGCAAATGAGAGACGCATTGGAAAGAGACTTTTTGCTTCACAATATGTAAAAGGTCAGTGATGACATAGGCAGGGGCAAATTCGGCTCCCCCAGCTCAGTACTGCAGTGCGGTGACACTTCAGGCCTCTCCAGCTCCTTGGCCAGGCTGTCGGCCGGGGGAATGGTTGCAGCTCTGCAACCTGCCCCGGTGCCACAGCTAGAGCTGGGGGCTTGGCTAGCGCTGCTTCTGAGTCTGCGGGTGATGATGTGCAGAAGTCCTGCAGGTGCAGGGGTCTTGTCTGGCTGCTTCTTTTCTAGTGCTTTATCAGGCAGGCATCCTTGATGGACGTGGACTGGAGGGAAAGGATTTTCATCCAGTAGTCCATGTCCACACACATGAAATAACTGTGAGACATCCCCAGCTACTCTTCTCTTTGTACTTGAAGAAAACTTGTATCATTGTTCTATGAAGCCAAATAATCTAAGGGTAGTTCTTAGCTGATGCTGTATAATCAAGTAAATGTCTTATTGGAATGGAACATAATCTACAGAACCAGTTATGCACTGAGGGATGGAAAGTAATATGCTCCTTTCTGACCCCAAGAAGCAATCGACATATACTCTGAAGCATAAGGTCTGATTATCTTTAGGCCATAATTCTGCTTGCCTACTTGCAGGTGGTATTATTAATAGCTATAAAATAACATTTTCAACTGCATATATGTCGTATTACAACATTTTAAACCTTTGTGGCCATCTTACAAGGTGAAAATGCAACAAAATGAAATGAAAACAAAACTAATAACCTGTCTGTCCCCCAATCTACCATTACTTCCCTAAAGAATGGGTATTGTGTTCCCAATGATTCTCCACATACCTTATGGAAAATAATTCCTCAAACCCTCTAGGCTTTTGGGGTTTTCACAGGTGTAATCATAATTATTTTCATCTTTCTTTGAGAGATCATCTTATGTTGTAAAGACAGGTTGAAATGGGTGACCTTAGTGAGACGTTATTATTGTTACTATAAACCAGCTATGTTGCTGCTAATTCCCACTTACCATGTGAAGGCAAACCCTGGTGTATTCAGCTTTGTAGGTTTTTTTACCCTGAAATAGCAGTGATGGAGAAATAAGAGTGACTGGACTAGTGTTTGCAGCTCCCAGGTTGCAGGGATTATGGCTTGCCACGGACATCCAGGAGGCCAGACTGTGTATACCGGACTCCATCCAAAAGGCAAAAGAGAACAGGCAGGAGAGAAGGGGGATCGCTAGTTCTAGGTGAGACAGCAAGTCAGCGTAGGAACCAGGGCTTCACCTACCCGGGCTTTACTCCTCACTCTCATCATGGACAGCTGCTGACACACTTTTGTAGCAGCTGGGAGGAATTCTTCTTCTGTGGAGGAGTTCTTCTGTGAAGGAAAACTTCACAAGCATACTTCACCTGACCCTTTAGAGATGTGCTGAGATGCCTTGCAGCCACCCTCGCACGCGCTGCTCTCCCTGACAGGCAGGAGGTGGCTTGGTGTCTGGCTGAGATGGAGAGCGCTGCACTCGGGGGGTTTGCCATGGGCAGAAGACACTCACTCCAGTGATTTCTGTAGCTCATAAATATATGTTTAAAACAATTTTTTTACAGAAGCATATGGGTTTGTTCTCAGGAAAGGAAGTTACTTGTGAATGTTTTCAGGATTTTTCCAGTTCTCAGTGAGGGTTAAAACCCCACAAGAATGAATCTCCATAGGGTAGCTGGAGAGATCAGTATCATCGATGAATAAGATGGAATTGCAGGTATAGAGGCAAAAGTTGAGAATAATGGGAACTGAAGAAAAAGAGTTAGCTTTGGGAAGAGTTTGGGGCAAATCATTGAGATTACTTTGAACTACCTTCCCTGTGCTGCTGAAGCACTTGGTGCCTTATCTGCCTTCAGGAAAACCTGCTATCCAGAGGATGCTGTGAAATCGAAACGCTTCCTTTAAGCGTTTGTAAGGACAGAGGGGGATATATCTCACCTGGAAAATTGTGCAATCCAAGGCATCAGACAGCTTTGGCTTAGTCAGACTCTTACAGAATTATTGCCATGAACTGTTTCTGAACTGACTTAGAGGATGCATTTTTTGACTGCATTGAATTTCTGCTATCTCCAGAGAACCAGCTGAAGGTTCACACCCTACACGGTCCTCTTGGGGAAGAAGAGCAGGCAGCACTGAAGAATGCATTTTGAGGCACTTTTGAAGAGACAGTTACCCACTTCTGCCTAGCACCAGCGTTAGCACACGCTCGCCGGGTCTCAAAGTGAGCCCTCAACTCAAAAGGCAACTATAGCAAACCAGGGTAAAAATGTCCCGCCTTGACACGAGGTGATGGGATTTTCGCTGCACTGCCAATAAAAGACGGCTGGCAGAAAGGCTGTGTATGTCTTACACGGTCACAGTAAGCCTTTAGAACTCTTTCTGTGATGTACAAGCTGTATGCTGCTTGCTCTTCCCTGGGCTAAATGTCATCCCCATGAGAACAAATGTTCCCCTACCCCCCATCCCTCGTGTAGCTGGCTGCGTGTATAATCATGACTTCTGCTTGTGGTTTTACTTCAAGTGTCCAGTGTGCTTAAGCTCTCTTCATCAGCATTAGTCTGCTAAGCCTTTTTACGTATGAGTTCCTATGAACAGCTTCTCTGTTTCCCCACCCCGTTTTGGCCTTTT
The DNA here is from genome assembly GCA_035590215.1 of Microhierax caerulescens. NCBI lineage: Eukaryota > Metazoa > Chordata > Aves > Falconiformes > Falconidae > Microhierax > Microhierax caerulescens. The sequence continues at coordinate 12,054,022 of JAVJGJ010000062.1, read as the reverse complement.
TTTTTTTTTAAATATATATATGTATAATAAAGCACTGAGCTCAAACTGAACACAGTCTTCCAATTAAGGCCCTACTAGAGCACAGCTGAGTGGAATAATTGCCTCGCTTGTTTTACACAGAATACTCTATTAGCAGTTTGATCTCGGACTCAACATTCACCAAGAATATTTGGTCTTTTTTTTTTTCTTTAGCCCTCAGCAGCACATGAAAAGACAGGTGTAGACTCTGCCAGGCCAACACTCCGAGATTCTAACAAGCTGCTGGTAACAAGCAGCACAGTCTATCTGTTTCATCTTTTCCATTCCTCTTGTATTTGGAGGATTTTGCATCTGCTTTTTTTATTACCTTGACATCTTTATACCCATGGAAGCTATTTTTTTTTTCTTGAGCCTTCCACTTAGTTGCAGCACACTGTGTAATGCAGTGCACAGGATGAAAGCCGTTATCTGATTTGAGTTTAATGTTCAAAAGTCCTCAAGCTGGTTTATCTAAAGATCCTCCCTGTATAATTATATACTTAGAATTCAGCTGTGGTGTAATAGGGCAAGCGCTCTGTGTTCTGTCTGGAATTACAGAAAAGATGCTATTTATTTTTAAGCAAATAGGAATGGGGGGGAAAAAGGGAAAAATATTACAATATAACAAAATGTGTTCAGCCAAGTTGCAGAAAAATCCTACCCCAAGGTTTGATGTATTCTGGAATTTGATTGGATTTAAGGGCAGTGAATAGGAGAAAAATCGCAGTCTGGAGGGATGAGGATTAAAATTCAAAAGTAATAGAAAGACTTTAGGAAGCTTTAATCAAGGAATCAACCCTTTTGGGCTAGGTGCTGTACAAAAATGTCCTACAAAATTTCGAAGTGTGATCCTGGGATTCGAATCTAGCACTTGCATATATTTCCCTTTAGATACATTTTTTTAAAGCCACTTTATTAATATAATGAAAGCACATTACTTAAATGAGAAAATAAGTTAAGTGATTTCAGATGACTGAAGTCAATTGGCTGCTAATCAGATGTCGTGGTTGAACCCCAGCCGGCAGCTCAGCCCCACGCAGCCACCCGCTCACCCCCCCCCCGGTGGGATGGGGCAGAGAATAACAAGGGTAAAAGTG
>JAVJGJ010000062.1:12023736-12051267 GCA_035590215.1 Microhierax caerulescens | reverse complement strand
AAGGCTTAGGGTGCAGTAATTACCAAAGGCGTGATCAAAGCTCTGCCGCTGAGCCAGCACGGCCAAGGCAGGCTGGCTTCCCCACGGCAGTGCTTGCCACGTGTGGGCTGCTCCAACCTCACCACCCAAGCAAGCTGTTAACCCAGCTGTCAGGGACTTGTCTGAGGACAACCTTCAGCATAACTCAGAGCAAGGCTGGAACTCACCCCTCTACATGCTGAGGTGCCTTACAGCCTCTGCCATGAACCCTGCAGACGTGCTCCCCTCCTCTGTATTTTCCCTGCATTCCTGTGCATATTTCCTACAGGAAAACCTACTTTGCCACAGGCAGCCAGCACCCAAGCCTGCCTGTGTGCACGGGCACCCACATGCACACCGTTGTTTACGTGTATGTCATTGCTCTAAGAATATTCGCTATGCTTTCTGGTCTTTTTTTTTTTTTTTTTTTTTTTCTTCCCCCTGCAGAAATCACTTGACTGCTGAAAAGTCACCAGAGTTTTTTCATACGCTTCTCTTTTGCAGCAGCAAGGGCATAAAGGTGCCAATGGAAAATTGCTTTGGTACCTTGAACTGTAAATGATGCTGTTTTCATGATTCATCAAATCCGTCTGAAGCAGAGGTGGCATGTCAGCAGGGCTAGGCAAAGTTTAGAACATAATAGGGCCCAAGAGGTGAAAGACATGTCTTTCATTTCAGTGGAGCATCTTTGAAGTGACTGCTGGAAATAATTAGGTTCCTTGATTTCCATTGCCATTTGGTGCTCTTCACGCTAATCAGAGTAACTGCACATTTGCATGAACTGAAGGGAATAGAAGTATTTCTTATTAGAAAGAGCCCATAACAAAGATAGAGGTCTCTTGGCTTCAGAATTCGTTGTCTCTGCAATTCTACACCACACTTCGTGTCTGGCCAAAAATGAGGTGAAAAATGTATATTTAATATTTATTAAAGAGCCTCAGATCTTTATAATCTTTAAACTTTGGTCCTGCTAAATATTCCAAACTCTTTTTATTTATTAATAAATGTTTCATTCTGTCTCTTCCAAAACCTGAATGAAGTTCTTAGGTCACACAGCCTGTGAGATGAATCACTGAGGGGAAATTGGATAAAATCTGGTTTCTAATCACTTTGAAGGATTCTTTAAGGACTTTAGGGGTCCACTGTTTAAAGAAGGGAGTGGGAGTTATGATGCCTGACCTTTCCCATCCAAACTCAGCATTAATTTATAGTTCTTTTATGATCCTGAGCACATCAGCTTCACCTCTCTGTATCTCATTTTATCTATATGTAAAATTAGAAGAGTAAAAATATGACCCTATTTTACAAAGGTGTAACAGGTCTTAATAAATTCCTGATATTAAAGCGCTGTGCTTTATAAAATACAGGCTATGTTTGCAAAAGAGCTCAGCTATTTTTTAGACAACTCTGGGAGAACCTGGGGTGTTGAGGATGCGTTCTGCCCTGGATCCTTGCAAATAGCTGGTTATGAGAGTCACAGTGCTCTCTGTGGGATGCTGAGCTCGTAAAGCAACCCAGATTTTATTTAGATGCCAAAAATGGAAGTAAACCCCTATGAAAATCTGTTCCTAATTTGAGAAATTCAAAGGTAGGGGAATCCAGTCCTGGGATCTCTTGATCCTATAAATGAAAATAGTTTGAAAGGGGACTAGTCACAGGGCTTTAGTTACATGGAGGACTCCTGCTCTCCCAGAGGACAGGGGCAGTTCTGACATGGTTTTCTAAGGAGACATGTTTTCTCCATGAAGTTCCTTTCTGAACAAGACAGAGCCACACATGACATGCTGTTTAAGCATGAGATTCATTCCTCTTGCTTCAGTTGTGTAAAAATTTGGTGGTTTACCTAATCCAGCTTCTTAAGCTTCCTCTGTAGTCAAGGGAGAGGCAGACAGCTTCTCTAACAAAGCTTCATAAAACTGGATGAATGACACTTCAGAGTTGTCTATCTGTATGCTAATAATAAGAGCCTGGACAACTACCTTTAATAATTCACAATTCACATAAATTCAGATTACTGAAGTGAAACATGTTGCACGTGGTCTGTAGCAATTGTAATTTTGTTGGAGACAGGCAGAATTAGAGCGTCTGTTGTCACCAAATCCATGTGCTGCCACTGTCTCTGAGTGGCTGAGTTTTAAGGTCATGTAATGCTTATTCTGTGATGTTTCTTTAAAAAGCAAAAGCCCTTTTCTTGTCAGCAGTTAATGTTTCATCAGGCCTACGGTTTGTGGGAGAAGCAGTCATCCAGTATCGTCTCCAGACCCATTAAGTGCAGTGATGGCTGGAGGGGAGCCTCTTTGGCTGCTTGACATCACCTGTCTGTGACCTGAGATTTCTCCTTCCCAAATTCAACTCAATCCACAGCTGACCCAAAGATAATGTATTATTCACGGCTCTGGTTCTCCTGGTGCAGATGCATTTCAGAAGGAATCAGTTCAGCCTAGACTGTGGCTATTTTTCAGTGTTTGACTACATGAATTCAAAAAGTTTTTCCTTCCTTTACCCCTTGCTCTTGAGATCTCTGTGCAGATGCCGTTGCTTTCTGCTTGCAGTGAAGATGTACTCCAGAGTGTGAGTTTTTGTGCTTTTCTGACTGTTCTCAGAACTTGTCATGAATTCTTCATAGCGAGAGACACATCACCTTCCCAAATCCTCTGAAGGACAAGCATACCTTGCCCCAGTAACCATTTTGGCAGAACACTTAATTCATTTTAGAAATCCATCTAGAGTGTTAATTTTAAAAAAAGCTTCATTGAAGAGAGGAAAATCATACAGAAAACATCAGCTTTTCTTCTCATATCCTGAGAGTGGAAAAAAAGACGTTGCTCCAAACCGTATTTCACAGGCTTTTTTTTCTTTTCACCCCAAGTTTCCAGACTCTCATGCAGTGCCACTGAAATGTGAGGAGCATTGAAGTTGTTGCTAGTGAACTGCATGGGGCCGTCTTGAAAACACCGTCCGTCCACCAAGCAGCCTGAGGGAGGAAGCCCTCTCCTGCTAATTTTTTCCTTCTGAAGGCAGGAGAAAAAAACTTTAAGTGAAAACAGAACAAAGCTTCTGAAGGTGCCTCCACAGTTTCATTTGTAAACAAAACATTTATAAAGTTTTGCTTTAATTCCCTTAGATGGTATTTATAATTTATTTTTATTTTTTTTTTACAACTTTTTAAATGCAGAAAATGTAGCCAAATCCAAAGGCACAGTGGGGAATAGAAATAAGCTTGAACCATAGGGGTTGTAGTTTCATAAACATTTCTTTTCTTGCCACCAGTGGAAGGTTTCTGTGGCTGAATTTAACCTAGGGGCTTCTTACTGGCAATGCAGACCTTTTGATCTCTGCAATCTGATTCCCCAATTACTTACCATTTTGGAATTAAAGAGGGGAAAACAAAATAGCTTTGTTAATTAAGGAGGAAAATCCTCTTGACCTGGGCAGGTGCTGGGATGCTTCTTTGGAACACCTGCAGGATGACTTCAACAGATTTATGAGTTAGAAGACTGACTTTCAGCTGCTAAGGAGTGCAGTTTGATTTATCAGGCTGGATGATTCCCTTACCCCAGGGAATCTCATTTTTGTACAGGTGGATTTATCTCTTTACAGGTAATGCTTTCTTGCTTAAAGACAAATCATTGAAGATTGCGTTACATATCCCAGTGGAGAGAGGCATCATCAGGGTGGGCTGAAAGTAAAACTAAGATCTGCAGTGTCTCCAGTGGACTCTGCCCAGGTCCCGGGTGACAGCAACCTTTGTGGCTGACAGCTCACATGGTTTTAATTCCCTGTGAATGGAAGCTAAGTTTCTAGTTCCTCTGTTCATATGGGCTATTGAGTACTGGATGCTTCAGTGGATGCTAAAAGATACAGGCTCAAAAAATGAGGTTCTAGTTCAACACTAGGTTGCACTTTAGCCAGGTTCAGCTGCCTGAAATAAACAGGTTGTGGTACATGCTGGGGTGGGAATGTCAGATTAAAATGCTCTCATCCTTTGCAATATCGAAGCTGCACCAATTTGGTATCAAATCTGGGTTCACTTTTGTTTTAGTGGAATAGAAGAGACTAAGGCAAATCATTAGCCACTGCTAGCTGAGGTCTTCAGCTGAGGACCTAAAGCTCTTTCCTGCCTGTCACCTATTTGGGGGAAAATTTGGACCCATGGTGTTGCACATGGGCAGCAGTTTCCACAGTTTCCAGAATCAGAGAATAGAGGTGTTCTTAGAATGATGTAGGGTATTTAAAGGCAGGAAGAAAATTGTATTCAGAGCAGACTGCTTTCCTGAAGGAGAACAAGGGTTCGGTTAGTCCTGTGATCTTGCTGAGGCTTCACAGCTGAGAGTTAGCTGTTGCCCAGGGGGTGTGAGCGCTTACAGCATGTAAGGCACATGTACACATATTGATCTGAAGGGCAGTAGTCTCTTGTGGCTAGAAATGTGGTCAGCTGAGGGCAAGCTTTGTGCATGACCTGTGTGTCTTCCTTCACTCAGGTGTGAGTTTCACCCTCAAAACTCCTCCATGAGATGGGCAGCTCTTGTTTCATGGAGGGGGAATGGAGGCACGGAGAGACCCCTTGACTTGCCTAAACTGTAACTGTGGCTTGTGGGGGGCCAGAGGAGGTGGCAGCGGAACCAGGAATTGATCACAAGCCTCCTGGTAGCACCCTGATGTTTAGAATAGCCTGCTTTATCTGCAGATAGGTGTAATTCTGCTCTTTTTAGCCAGCCTTTTGTCTGCCTTGGCTTCTGAGATAGCAGGCTCTTCAGAACGGGTACCATCTGATATTTTATATAGCACTTAGTAAAATATAGTCCTGGTCTCACTGAGCCTTTAGGCATTACCATAATCAGTGCATTAGGGGTCATTTTTTCAGAAAGAGATTTGAAAATAACTTTGAGGAGTCTTTTGTAACAAAAGTTTTCGTTTGCTGCTCTCTGGAGAGGAGGTGGAGAGGGGGAATTCGCGTTCTTTCTCTCACCGGCTTTTGCACATCGATATTGAATCTTGTAGAAGATGTAAGTCCCCAGCTCCCCCCAAAGGAGTGGAGCATTCTGGGTGTTTTGGAGGAGAAAAAAAAATATGTTTTGAAAGAGCCAAGATATTTAGCTTTGAAAATTAGCTACTCAGCAGGCCAGCATTAAAATTAATTTAATGGAGTGTAAATTAACATACTTGACACTTTTTTGATCATTTTTCATAGACAGTGCTGACCGATGGAAATAAAAGCCTTTCCCCCCATGAGGTTAGACAAGAAAATTCACAAAATCACCACTCCCACCCCATGGGGTGCTTTCCTTTCCAGGAGTCAATGTAGTACACCAAATTTAAGTCCTTAAATATTAAGATTTGGCATATGCTTTTGCATATAATAAACCAACTTTTAGAAAAAATGTTTCATTCACTGACACTGGAATGTGTAAAGAATTTTCCTTTCAAATAAGCTGTGGAAATTAATTAAGTTCACTCAGAGTTTATAGCAAGGATTCTCTAAAAAGTACAGAGGAATATTTATAACCTAGTCCAAAAATGCAACATGGTGAAACTTTTGATATGTTGATAAGCGATAAGAATGTCATTTGAGGTTTATTTTTTTAATAATAATTTAATTGTCATTGTAAAATGCCTCATAGTTGGGACAGATTAAATTGCCACAAAACCCATTACTGAAATTCATAACCCCCATAAATGTAAAGTGTTTGCTGCTGTGCCATAAATAACCGCACTCATTCCAGGAAAATGAGGTGCGGGAAATAAATTAACGAAATCCAAACACATAGGACATTAGGTTGCAACAATTTGCTGTAGAGGCTGCTGACAGGAATTCAGCTGAGCCCAGAGGAGAGGCAAATTCAATGTTTAATTATGGCCTCAGTAAATCATGCCCCCTCTGTGTGTTTCGCCATATTGACGTGGTTCAAAGATTATTTCACAGTCCAGTTCAATAGCACTGGTAAAGTATGTACATTTCAGATGTCATTATGCTTGAAAAGGTCTGAAGAGCACAATATTTCTCCAAAGATGCGTAGGATCCACTCAGGTTAAATGAAAGGAGGTAAATCAATTTTTGTTAGTCTCATGCAAAAGGCTCTGGGTCTGATTTTCTCTCATTTGTACCCTTGGTGGTCAGTTCACCTTGCGTTTGGTGGGAGTGAAAATACAGGAATATCTCAGAACTTTCCATCAGCCTGAATGGCCACACGAGGTTCAGACCTCCGACAGATTTGATCTTTCAGCTGGAGTGTGACATCAGTCTGGAAAAGGAATCAGGTTGCAATGATGCCTGTTGGAAAGAAGATGGGAAGGCTGGGGAAGGACATAGCGGGTGGGAAAAAGAGATTTTAAACATCTTAATTGTCACACAGAAATGGCATCTGTAGTAAACATATTGAACTGATAAACAATGCAGCTGCTACAGATTTCACACAGAGAAGTAAATGCCGTGGCCATATGCAATTCATTACCTGTGTTAATTAGGGAATAAAAAAAAAAAAAAAAGAAAAGGAAAGAAAGTGTAGGAAAAAGGGACAAATTGGATCACCAGAGAGAATATGTGTCTGCAAGCTGCACATCTGTGCTGTCCCAGGACCATGCAAGAGCTCCTCTGCTCTCGCTCCTGGTGAGGCAAGAAGGTGCCAGCAACTTTTCTGCTCCTGGGTAATGCACTAAGCACTGCTGCTAACTCATTAACACTTTCTGGGGAAAAAAACAAACCAAAACAAAACAATCTCCCCAAAAAAACAAACCAAACCAAATCAAAATAAAACTGGAAAGAACAGAAAAGAAAGAAAGCGAGCCAAGGAAATGATGGGAAATGAACTTTCATGTGCCTGTTCTGGGTGCATGTGCTCGCCCCATTTTTCCAGCCAGGTCCCTCTCTGTTGATGGGAAGTAAAATCCCACTGGCTCAAAGCAAAATTAGACCCGTCTGTGTGACACTGATTACAGCGCATCCCCCAAAATGCAGCTGGTCCCTGCTTTTGAAGCGGGAACAGACTCCAGCGTTGCTTGCAGGCGTTGCAGGCACATCGGTGTATGGAGGGCTGCAGGGGTGGAACATTTCTGCTTTGCAGCCAATTACCACCTGAACCCACCAAGACGCTCTCCCTTCCATATTTAACAAAAGCAGCAGGGACTCACCTTGAAGAGACTGCGGACCCACTCCTGCAGACATGAAATAAAACTAAAGACTCCTTATTAGTCAGTTGGAAACTCAGGGACAGCTGCTGAAAAATAAAAAGTAAAAAAACCACCTCCCAGCTTTTAGATAGGGTTTCATGTTAGTACTGTAAATTAATGTAAATGTCACTTTAAAAGAGAATAAGGAATAAAAACCTAATAAAGCTGCACAGCACTGCAGGGGTGGTGAGTAAATTGAGGGAATATTTGATTAGATTTCAAATGCTGCTCTTTAATTTGTATGCTCTCACTCGTCTCCTCCTGGCCCCTCCTCACGTGTTCCTAATCTGTTGTCTCGCTGGTGCAGTCAATGATACAGTCCCACCTAGAAGGTCTCTGGTTGCTGCCTGAAAGCCCACCTTAGCTAGGACCCGTGTGACTTGCCCCAGCAGTGATGGGGAGACACCACCAGCCCGAATTGCCCCCCGGCGATGCCATGCCCGTGCCGCTGACACCCCCACAGGATCGTGCGTAAGGCTGTTGGCTTCCAGAGCTAACGGTGTTGGTAGGGACCCGGAGCTGTAGAAGCAGGATGCTTTTGGATTATGTTGAAGAGTTTTAGGGAGATGGATTCCAGAGACTGGGTGAAAGCTCCCGCATGCTGTCTCTGTAACCCCAGCCAGTCGGGTTTCCAGGAACCGGCACCACCAGCAGCTCATGCCCACAGTGACCCAGTTGCATGGGGCTGGGAGAGCCTGAGGTCTCTTTTCCTGACCCACTAAAACTTTCCAGTGATTTGGGACCCTCCAGGATGACAGTACCAAGATATGAACGCAAGGCAAAGGCTCCTGGTGGGAGCATATTTTCCTGCTTTTAACAGCTCTTACCTTGGCAGAAAGCTCTGTTCTGGTTTAGCAACAGCAGCCTTGTAGTGGAGATAATGATCTGAAATCTCTGCGGCCTTCAGCTACTTCACTTTTGCCTCAGTGAACTGCTATTGTGGACTCGCTGCGGCTGCAGACTGGTCGCCTCTGTGCCAGTCAGGCTCTTATCTTGGTTCCCTGAGCTTTGGCCAGACTTGCAGAAGAAATGCGCTTAAAGGCTCGTCTTCTGTCTCAGCCAGAGTGTTATCTTGGCATTACTGAGCCTTCGCTACTCCCTTCTCAGGTGGCATCAGTCACGTCCTTGCAGTTTCAAGCTAGAAACTATCTCCTTCATCCTTTTACATATTATTTCTTGAGTTGAGCAAAGATTGACCTCTCGGTGTCCTTTCTATTCTCCTGCTGCTTAACAGACTGGCAGGAAGTGATGGACTCTTTGCTTTTCTTTTATAGATCTGAGGGCCGGTTGTAGTGCGTCTATCAGCCTGAGCTGTCTATCTGTGTGCTCATGCTTCCTCAGATAATAATGCTAACAGCAACAAGCACGTGTTTCTCAGCCCCCTACCTTGTAACATTTTCAACATTTTCAAATCCATCCCTTCCAGGAAGCCAGGGAACAGTGGGACAGTGGAGATGAGACTAGTCAAAGTGAGGATTCTTAGCAGCATCTCATTATTCCTTACTAATTTCTTCAACCACCAGAAAGTGGTGAAGTAGCACGTAAGAGCACCTTCAAAATCAGACTGACTGTACTGAGTAGCAAAAATTTGCATCCTGCTGGGTGGAAAAGCAAACAAAGATGGAGGAAACTCCCATTAGGAAAATACCTGGTCTTAATGAGCCAGCAAGCTTGCCTCCCCTTCTGCAAGGCAGTGTCTCTGAACCGCAGTGCCTACGTGGGATTTTAGTTTTAGTGTTTGTTTCAGTTGCTGTCTTAAATGCCTAGGGACAGATAAGAATGACAGGCAACATAAATTAATGATGCATGGGCTCTGTTCTGCTTGAGTGGGAGAAGAGATGGGAACAGGGAAGGGGACGATGGTTGCAATGCAAAGTTTGGCCATATGACACATCAGTTTTACCTTATCAGACTGTGATAAAAGCTGTGATAAGACAGGGATTCAGCTAAGCAGAGATGAGACTGACACTTTCCTTATGCCCTTGCCCACACAAAAGAAACAAGAGTTATTGGACACTGTCAGATGATCTGACTCTGTCCAGGGACTTTACCAAATCTGCTAAAATGGCCAGTTCCCTGCTAACACACTTTTTGTAGGTATTACACCTTCTTCCCCCAAGATAGTACGTGGCGCTGGTGATACTAGCCATTTGGTCATGATTCACTGTTGTTTCACAGATCCTGTCCCAAAGCTAAATTTATAGCAAATAAGAAAGGTTCAGGACTATCAGCATAAAAGAGGAAACTTCAAATGAGTTTTTATTGGAGATCATCAAACCATCAAAAGAAGCCTTTGAAAAATCAACTGGAAAGACAAAACTTGGCTTTCCTTTGATGTTATCCTCTACATGGCCATTTTGAGGAGTCCCAAGGATCTTGAAAGGAAGATCATTGAGGAATGGCAATATTCAGCTCCTCTTCCCTTCCATCTCAAAGGATGGAGCTGCACTTTTGCAGGAGTGTGTAGAAAACAGAGCTGGGCTAAAATGCAAATGTGTCAGCTCAACAGCTTGGCACTGTGTTGGCAGAGAAGGACTTCAGAGAGAAGGGGGCTCCTGGATTTATATATACATGCAAGCAGCTTGAACCCAGAGAGCTCTTCTGGGTGACTCTCATTCTGTTGTAATTGTGTGGCACCAGCTTGTGCACACTGTTGGCTGGGTCCTCTTTTATGTCTCTCGATTCACTTAAATTTCCTAGCCCTAACCAGGAATAATCATAGATACTACACAGCCTCTAACCTCCCTCCTTTCATCTCTTTCGACCTCTCTGGGGCACTTGTCTCCCACACAGAAAATGATCTCTGCCACTGGCTGTTATTTCTAAGGGCTGTACACTGCTGCTTCTCATCTCTTTCTCACTCCTTTCACTCTCCTCTGAAAACTCGTCAATCAATCCAAATTGTTGCAACAACCAGTGGGAAGCCTCTAACCTTGTTGTCATTGATTTGAATAATGCAAATATTAATGAGTGGAAAACTCATTAAGAGGAAGCAGGAGAATTTTCATTGACAATCCACCTCTGCTGTAATGCCAGGTGGATCCTGCTACAATCAGGAGAAAGATGATCAAGCTTTTAATTCCAGCTCCTCTGGCATGCTCATATCTGCGCCACAGCCCAGATACTCTGTCATCCATGTGGCCATTTCCTAGGAGTGATTCTCTCCTTGCGTGTTCTAGACAGTATGTTTTGAAACTTATTAATCAGGAATTGTCCAATCTCTTTATGCCGAAGCATCAGTAAAACAATTACTTCAAGGCTAAACGAGGTCCACTGAAGAATCACTTGATTAAAGTGAGAATTTACAATAAATAAATACTTCAAATATTTCATTATTGATGCTCCAGGGAGAAAACAACTCTGATTAAGTCAAAGAAGGGGAAAAATATTTAAATTTGAATAAGTATGATGGACTGGCTATTGTGTTGGTGTAAATCAGCATAACTCAAATGAATTCACTATGTCTATGTCAGTTTGAGTGAGCTCAGTATTTGATACAGTGTATTACTTCTCAACAGATTCAATGGCAATATTGTCTAAAAGGAACTGGAAAGAAAATGTTTGCGTGCCATTCATTGCTCTGACATTTCCTTGCTGTGCTCCTTTTGGAGAATCACTCCACATGCCTCTTATTCAGGTACCCATCTTTAATCTGGGGCTCAGAAGCTTTATACGTATCACAAGGTGCTTGTGAATCTTAACGAGCAGTATTCAGGAAATGTCATTTCTTGAAAGTTGATGCCCAGGTGCAATGGATCATGCAGTACAGCAGAAGTATTTTCAATTTCTTATTAACACTGTATGGAAGAGATAAGGAGCAATCATTAAATGCAAACATTTATTTAAATGCAGAGTTGAGGTGGATACTGTAAACACACAAAAGCCAGAACATTGCACAAGATGAAGGGTCAACGTTTCCAAAGTTTGAAGCTTTAGGCCTCTAAATCCCAATTCAGAGACCAAACACGTTGTGCCTCACATAACATAACACCTATGTTGGGCGCTCACCGGCCCCTTCCCCATTCTGTGTTTCCATTCCTTGTGCCGTTGCTCACACATGTGCAGGTCAGTGTAATACAGCATCAGAGAGGGGCAGGGTAGAAGTTACACAGTTTAACGGTTTGCCTGGGGTCTGCCAAAAACTCTAAATGAGCCACACTCTGTCTCCACACCTCTGATTGCCTTCTGACTATCTGCTTTGCCAGTGCCGCACTCAACCTACTGGGGACATGGACAGGGTCTTACAAGGTTTTGTTTTGTGCCTGGCACAACAGGGTCTCCACCTTGATTGGAACCTCTTGTCATAGATCTTAGCAGAAACAGCAAAATTGCAGGCAAGAAAAAATGGGGAAATGCAATTACAGGATATAGCAGTGCAGGAAATCATCAGGCAAGACAGCAAGACATCGGTAGGTTGGAAGACCAACACTCTTCAGGGTATACTTCTGCAGTCAGTAAACTGGGAATCTGATGTTTTCACCTTTCCTTTGTAGTGGAGGTGTACCTCTGTCCAAAAATGGTGTTAAGGCAAAGTGTTGGGCCTTTGTGCATTGATAACACCGCGTAAAACCAAAGACCAGTGGTATCTTAAGTTATTAAGCATATGAAAATCAAATAGTACTCTCAGTCACCAACAAAAACCCCCATAAAACATCAGAATTTTTCAATGTGTGAATAAATTCGGCTTTTTATTTCATGCACGGCTAACCTTTAAGTGGCCCAGTACCCATATACTTATTAAGAAGGCTGTTTCTTCCCCTACAAAATCAAAAAGATAATCTCATAATTTGCAGGGGGAAATCTTAAAAAATTTCACTCTTAAGAGTATTTTCATAGAAAAAGTTTTAATTTTTTATAATTAGAGAATAGAATTAGAATGCCTCTCCCACCATAATTAAAGACTAGGTTCTCCATAGCAGAAAACCAGAAACCTCAATACTGATGTTTGCTATAAAGTACCTAAACCACATAAAAAGACCTTGATGTCACTGCAATGATCTGACATGTTGCTCACCAAATGAACTAATGCTCTTGTTGTGTTTTTCATAGCAGCAGAAGTATATCACATTCATGCACTCAACCCTAGTTAAAAGCAATTGGATTTTTTACTAGTTACATGGTAGGCAGAGCCAGATAACTGAACTGGAGGTGCCATCTGAAAATGAACGATAATTTAAAGGTCTATGATTTTTCCCTTAGAAAGATGCATGTAAGGCAGAGCTTTCAAATGGAGTGGGCTGAGAATTTTCAGATAAATGGATTTCAGTTCAGAAAATAAGTTAGTGTAAATCAGTAGCTGAACTTCTGCTGAAATGCAGTCCCTGGGAAAAGGGTGAATCCTGAAAGTTCACTAGGAGTTTGCACTGATGCATTTCAGCTGAACGATAGAATAGAAACAATTAAATTTTCTGTATACTTCATAACATCACAGAAGAAAACCTGAAAAAACCCTAAGATTTATTTTTAAATGAGAATGAAGATATTTTCAAAGTATTTCAGAGTCTTAAGCGATAAAAGCCCTTCCCTTTATGCTTAGAAAAATCAGCAACAGAGTCTTCTTCAGTCTAGCAGGCATTGCAGCAACATCACAGAGTTGGTAACTGACACAGAACTGAATTAAGTGGAAATGAAGTATTTTTAAAAAAAAAAAAAAGAAAAAGTAATTAAGTAATTGCTAGAACATCTACTGTGGGATGTGGAGAGTTTACTGTTTCTCACTGGCTTTCTCTCCAGCCTGGATGCCTGTCTAAGAACAGCCCTAAGGTACTGAATTGCGTTGCAACACCTACCACTACAGTAGTGTTGACTAAATCCCTTTCATTCAATGGAAGCTATGAAACTTTGACGTTCTTCATCTCAGGCAAATAAGAGCAAGGTTTGTGGTTTGGAACATAACATCTAATGTCAGATTCAGTGGCTAGAGATACACTGAAATATCTCGTGAGGATAATGATTTTATATAGAAGCAAATTAGTCTGACAGCTGAAGTAGGGTTGTCCCCGTAACGGCTCACAACCAATTATATATATTTTTCTCTATATAAGCAGTAGTTACATACCATCAGTAAAATGTCTCACTAATGAAATAAAGCAGGAAGGAACAAAAGGCAGTTCAACCTCCAATGTGTGTCATGTCGTGTGTGTGTACACCCCTCCCCCTGAAATACTCCTTCCATTCTGTTTCATACACAAGTGCCCATATCTCCCAAATATTTAGGGATGCAAAACACAGATATCTCACACACACACACACACACACCCATGCCTTTTCAGTGCTAGTGGGTCATCCTGGGCCTTCTGTATATAACGCAAGCAGCAGAAATCATATCCTGTGGCAGGAGATTAAGGTTCAGTGTAGGACTGAACTGCCCGTGATTTGGCCATGCTGGTTCTGGCTTTATTCCAAAGATTGCCTGCCAACGCACTCCGGGGATCGAGGTCTCCCCTCTGCCCCTTACCCTCAGCTGAGCCTTCCAGAGCTCCATGGCTGTTGCCCCGGGCTATGTTTCTGTTTTATTTGTAATCCTTTGAAAGCAATAGCCGGTTCTGGCAGATGAATTATATTCTGTCGAGAAGCAGCAGGGGATGGCTGGGATCGTCTCTCTCTCCCTCTCTCCCTGAATTCTAATTTGAAGAGAGGAAACAAGATTTCATTGAATTTTAACAAATTAACCATTAATCACTTATGAAAACCTCCTGATGAGGACATGGATCGCCTGGGTTATGAATGGGAACAGCTTCATTTTGCTGTGATTGCTCGACCAAGTTAATCCCCAACTCTCTTTCTTTACCTCTGTCGTGCTCCTCACCTTGTTCCCTGTCTCCGTCATTGCTGCGTGCTCTTGCCTTCTCTCCCCCACCTCCACCCAACACATATACCTTGCTCCTCTGGTCCTCTTGCCTGGATGCACAGCCCCTGCTGAACCCATCTCTGATTCATTTTTGATGTCATGCTGAATATGGAAATTAAGGAAAAAACAATGTCTTCCGCTGGCTGTGTGGTGTGAATATTTATGAGGGAGCCAGCGACGAAGCTAAATAGGAGCTATGAGCGAGCCAGCCAGCGAGGGTGGCAGCTGACAAGGGCTCATTCAGCAGCACATCCTTGGCTGCCGGCAGCATCCCAGCAGAGTGGGGGCTGCGTGAGTGACAGGGCGGCAGCATCCTTGCCTGGGCAACACAAAAAACTAAGTTGCAGCTGTTTCTCTGCTTCCTCTTCATTCCTCCCTTCTCCAGCTGATCAATTTCAGCTACAAAAATAATAATAATAAAAAAAAAAAATCCTTGGATGCTGTTCAGCTGCACCAGACGATTAGGCCTTAAAAATCAATGTTTATGTTCAACAGGGCTATAAAAACCAATGCTTCCCTCCACTTATCAAATCAGAATTGGAATCAGAAAAGCCCCTTGGCTTGTCATACAAGGGGTCATGGATGGTGGCACACGGAGATGAAAATCTAAGTCAAAATGCTCTCCTGTGCTGTTCCTCCTCCTGCTGCCATATTCCATAGGCAATAGCAGAACCTGCTAAACACCATGCAAGGGCCCAGAGCGTGGGTGGGTACCAGTGAGCCTGGGGGGAGAGATGGTGTAAGTCCTTCTGTTAGAGTCAGACCCAGATGGGGCTCTGAAAAATGCCATCTTTATTTTTTCCTTTAAGGATAAAGCAGACCTAGGAAGGAAACAGATCTGGAGCTGGGTTGGGCATAGGCCAGCTGGAGTAAAATGAAAGTCCTGAAGTTGATCATCAATCTTTTTGTTTCCCCTGAGGTCTGCAGAACCTCTGCAAGGTGATTATTTTGTTAGTTGGACTGTAGAGACAGGGCTATTCCTGCTGCCAGGCACAGGATGCATGTGGAGCAAGGAGAGAAACTACCTCTTCAAGTCACCGACTTTCATGTCATAAATCCTTTCCTGCCGTGGAGATGCTGATGGTTTCTAACTTACCTAGGGTCTGAAGTTAATATAAAACAGACCAGCCTTTTGATTGTGGGGTGTGCAAACCCCAATGACTGAGCTGTGCTGCTTTCCTGAAGAACATCGTAATTTCTCTTCCTTGGCTGGATGGCATCACTTCCAAGTGTCTTGAGAATGGCAGGTCCTCCTAGAAAAAAATGTTTTAAATGGTCTAGCAATCAACTGCCAAAAGAATGGGTGCTTATGAGAGCCAGTGCCCCAGATGACACCAAACACATTCAAATATAGCCAGGACACTACATTTTTGCAATAGTGGACCACTCAGGCACCACCCCCCTGCAGGCACACAGGAGTGTTTTCTCCTGCAGTTGCTTTTCCTAGCCCAGACCCAGGATTTTCCCAATCCAATATCTTTCACCAGTTCCTCTTCAGAGTGTTCGGGACTGACCTTCTCATGGCCGATTGCAAACTGAAGCACATGAGTTCTTGTAATAATGTAGGACTGTGAAGCTCCCTCCTTAATTATAATCTTTTCACAATGATATATAGCCTTGTCTGATTCATCTGGGAAATCTTTTCATTCCTAGACACATACTGTGAGTTGTGCATATTATGGGGCTAGAAATTGGTCCCGTTACTCCTCCTCACATACACGACATTTCTGGTTGTAGAGTCACTGTTTTCTGCCGGTTTTCACCTTTTCCCATCAAGACTTCAAAAAAGGAACTCAAAGTCTATGGCAAACCACAGCCTGATGGATGGACTTGATGGCAGAAAACAATCTGAATATAAAATATAAAAAGAAAAAAGGGAGAATCTAATGAAGTGGATGAAAATATTGATGTATAAATCCCATGGGATAGTATGCTTGAATATATCACTGGTACCATTGAAAAAAAAAAAAAAAAAAAAAAAAGTTGTTCTACTGTCTGACATTGTAGCAAATAAGATGCCTGGGATGTGTTATAAACTTGTGGAACCAAATCACTGCAATACAGGAGGCACTTAAATTAAAATTGACTAGTCTATCTATCTCCATTGATAAATGGCACTGAAATCCTTACAGGCAACCTAGGCAAAATCATCCTAAGGACACTCCTAAATTTTGTACCTTTGCTCATCCTTCAGTGCATGTGAACATTTATATGAATTGTGTGGGCAAAAGTAAACTTGGAAAGACAAATCTCAGTTTCCTTGTTTCCAGGGGCTCAGGTATGGCTGAAACATAAGATGCTTTAAAGAAACCTGAACACCTCTGTGTCTCCAGACATCTCACTATTTGGTTACTAGTCATGATTAGTCATTTTCTCAGTTGCTAAGTCACTGTAAAGATCTTCCCTCAATCATAGCTTCTATTAAATCTCTCCTTATTTACTCATTGCAATCCATCAGTCATTTTGATGGTGGGAAGTTTTAAAAAATTAAGGAGAGCAGAAGGCTTATTCCAGATTTGGCTTCAGTTGAATGAGTAAAGCTATGCCAAAAGTACTTTACATGTCATGTACGATGCCTGAGTTAGTGCTCATTGTATGCATGCTGTCCCCAACTTTGGACCAGCAGCACGTAGTTTCATTAAAAAGATATGTGAGGAAGTACAGCTAATTGAGATGAACATTAACTATCTAATGTACAAAGTCATTTAAAGCTCGATATTTCACTTCATTATAGGTGATTAATAAATACAAAGAGCAGCCACTATCATATTTTTAATTCTACAACAGAAAGCTCTAAGCAATGAATAGACACTTCCTTATTATCATTTGTGAAACTGCAGATAAATGGGCAAGTAGCTTGCCAGGTAGATTGTAACTCTAAAATATATTAAAGGCTTGGCTACATGGCTGCAGAAATGGTGTAACATCGTGGCAGCAACTTCTTGCGCCTGGGTATCTCTGTAACAAAAAAACCCCAAACACCCAAGCTCAGAAGAGGCCATTATTTAAATGGCTGTCTCATTTCATGTAATTTCAAGTTCAATGGTGTGGCAATTCTGCAGTATTAGATCTACTGAATGATTATTAAAATCACACCTATTCAAGATTAACTATGAATTAATTATGAGAGGAATTCAGAAATGCAGATACCTTCTGAGATTGGCTCTGGAGTAAGGACAGGGGAAGTGTCAAAATCTGGCACAGGCTTAACATGTGGTAAATTTTTCCCGATGTGTGTTCTTCTTTATCTCAGCAACTCTGCAGGACGGGTGACTATTTGTACCCTGGGTGTGTATAAGGGACACATCTAATAAGTGAAATGAATCACACCCTGGGTGTGTTATTTCTCTCCCTTGACAATGAAAGGCATCCAGATGATTTACTTAGACGTAGACAATGACACCTGTATCTAGTCAGGGTTAGTCCCCACGGGGGAAACCTAAAGCTCTCAGTCACTGAAGGAGATAACAAGCTCACTGTGGGCTTGAGCCCTTGGTGTCCACCAAACCTGAATTTGCAAAGGAAATTATGGAGGATTTGTTAGCGTTCGGATGTTGAGTTATCGCCCACGGCTAGAGCAAACCAGGGCCCGGCATACCTGTGTGGTGGTGAGGCTTCAGCAGCTTGGTGCTGTACTGCAGCCTCACACACCCGGGCTGCCGCTGTCCCTCCATCTCTCAGGGCTGCTGGGACCTCTTTCCTCTGGTCAGTTTTACATGGGAGTCACTCAGGTCCTATGGCAGGAGGTAGTTGTATGTAGGCATAAGGTAGCTGGACAGAGGCAAATGGTGTAACAGGTCCAGATGCTTCTGTGCACAACAGAGAGAGAGAGCAAATAATTTGTGTTCCTCAGTCTACAAAAGGTTGTGAGAAGGCAGCCACTATACATCAGACAACCTGCTTTGGAGAGGGGTCCTTTGCCAGTCTCTGGCAATGTGAGAGACATCAGTCATTTCTAACAAAGGAATTGATCCTTGGTAGAGCTCCATTTTGCTCTGTAGTCTGGAAAGGGAAGCTGCAGATATTTGTGGCACATTGCTTGCTCACAGTTTCCTTGGCTGCTTGCAATAATTCAGCCATGCAGCTCCTTGTGGACAGTGAGCATCTCTGCTCTGTCTCCATTCTCTTCCAGTTTCTCAGCATGATAAAGGATGGAGAGAGCTCTGACAAGGAAAAGTGGGTGAGAAGCTGTTGGTGCCTCCTACCAGTGGCAGCTAAGCAAGCCTGGAGAGATCTAAACTGGCGAAACCCTTTTCATGTTGACTTCACCCCAAAGTCATTTCTGAAGTTGCAAGATCTTGAGGAGAGAAGGAGGGTCATAATGTCAAACCCCTCACCATGGTTAGAAGTTGAGACCTGTCCTTTGCCAAGAAAAGCTGGTGGCAGGGCTCTTAAAATCTGGGCCTGCATTTCCTTGCTTCGCTATTTGCGCCAAGAAAGAAAACCCAGCTTTTTCAAAAACCAGAATTCTTTTTTTTCAAGCCCACGGTCAGCAAGTGACAGTGTGACCGAGAACCAGGAGTGGGCAGTGCCATGTGTTTGGTCCCTGCTAGCAATGGACAACCAAAACTCTCACAGGCTGTAAACATTTTATTCACTACAATGATAATCACAGACATGGAAGAAATGAGGGCATGGTGTCGTAGGCTCAGAGTTCTTAGCTGCCAAACCTTCTTTTCTGCCATGGTCTTGTGCATGTACCTCCATTCCTCGACCTCGTTGTCTACAGAATCAATTATTATGGTGTTTGGCTACAAAGGTTTGGTGTCGAGCATTAGATCTGAATGATGGGGTAGATGCTCGTCGGTGATATGGCTGAACACCTCTGGAGCTATGTGTGTACAGCCATTCCTCAGGGAGAGCACAGCTCTGCGTGACAGCCCTTTCCACCTCCAGCAGGGCCACGGCCGTGCTGTCTTTAGCTCCGAGCCTGTTGTACTTCACCTGCTTGCCCAAAGATGCCCAACAGCCACACCATACTGTGCCCATTAAAAACCTGCTGCCAGCTGGCAGAAATTTAGGCTTCCACCCACTATCTCACCACCTGATATCCCCACCCACACCGTGCAGAACCTCGGAAGCCTCCATCCATGAGCAGGCTGAATTTTCCTGTTGGGAGACCGCCCTGATCCCCCCGGCCCCTTGACAGTGTGCGGGCTTCCATGGCAGGGCACGGGCATGTGCAGCCGCTCTGAGCCTGCGAGGTGCCCCTGTGGGAGGAACAAGTGCAGGTCCCCTCGGGTGGCTGCAGGATGACGTGCAGCGTCCGACCATGAGCAAATACGATAAGAAAGGACACTTACACATGCACGTTTTAAAGGGGAATAGGCTGTACTGTGGGGCTGGTGCTAAGCAAAGGCCACTGCTCTGGAGGTGCGCATGGCTTCATGTTGTAATTGCTATTATGTTTTCAGCTTTTTTTTTTTTTTTTTTTTACTTCCCCACTTGTGAAATGGCCCTGAAAGAAGCCCATCTGGAGATGTGTGCACTGTATTTTCTCATTAGAGTTTGGTTGTCCCCTCCACCTCCTCTTTACTGTTTCAGATTGTCTCTTAAGCAAAATGCAAAGCCACTAGTGTTCCAGTGGGTTCAGCATTTGGCAGAATGAATTTGTTCATCACTAATTAAAACAAAAGATTTCTGAAGCGTTTTGCACTTTGGTTTATTAGCTTTCCTGTGTGATAGCAAATCGGAGCCCTTGTTACACTGTCAGCAGAACTATTATTATTATTATTATTTATTATTTACAGTACAACTTGTGACTCACTTCCTATGTTAGTGGATCTTTCGCCATCTGTTAAAAAAATAATAGCAGTCATTTTCTGAAATATTATTCTAATCCAAATGTTAAAATAGAACATATGAAGCTAATTAAATGGAGTGCGTGTTGTTAATCTGAGTTGCTTCAGCTCAGCTAAAGAAAAAGAAAAAAAAAAAAAAAAAAAAGGATTGAGAAAGGCCTAAATGTAAAGCAAAGATGCAGACTTCAGAAATCTGTGAGGACTCTGCCAACTTTTTCTTGGAATATTAAATTTCAAGAGAAAAGAACTGTAAATATGTCATCTTCTAGCCTAAGTTTAGGAGCAGATATGGATCCAAATCTGGATGTAAGACTGCAACTCCAGACCAGGCTTTATGTGAATCCTTAAAAGATCGAAAAATTTCAGTTTTAATCCCTTTAATATTTAGTGCTCTTAGCTGTTTTTGTTCTTACTCTAAGAGAAAAAAAAAAAAATACTTGATCTGGTTTAGTTGCCTCCACCTGAGAGTTTTATGTAAGCTTATGACTAATTAACATGAAGTTCCCAGGTGGTGCTTCTAAAGACATTGCCCCTGCCTGCAGAAGTCAAGGAGAGATGAAGCAAATACATCATGAGGAAATTATGGTGGTCAAGCATGAGTGTGCTGTCCCTAGGCACGGTGATCAATAGCAGCTGCACTTCAAACACATGCGTGTGAACATTTCTTTGGGCTTCAGATCTCTGAGCTTGGGTCAAAGCATGTTTGAAACAGGCAAAGTTTTACCTGATTTCATACCGAAGACTTTTTCTTATGGTACCTTTGAACAGGGTTTACGCTGGGGTTCTTGTTTAAACTGATTTTTGGGCTAAACATTACAAACCCTGAGCCTGTCTTTGGAGGAGAGGGGCATGAGCTTGAGGGATGTGGCTTTGTTCATGCGATGGGGCAGTGAGGCATCACCCCACACTCCCTACGTATAAGGGGGAGTCAGCCATCTCACAGGTAAATCAGATCACTGAAAATTTGGATCACTCTCTGGAAGTGTCTGCCTTTACCAGCAGCTGGAGAGGGCTCCGTAATGGCAGCCCAAACCACGGTACTTCCCCAAAGGCACTAACATGTAACTGACATGAACACACGAAAACTGAGCTCGTTTTTAAGGCTTTCTCACCAGTTTTTCATGTCAGGCTGGAAAGACCTCTTGAAAACCATTCTCCATCGGGACATCCTTGGCATCTCGGGCTGGGGATGGAGGCAGAAAGGCTGGGGTGCAGCAGCACCCACTGTTTTGGGGAACGGAGCTGGGTAGTGCCCCTGGCAGCACGCTCCAGCCCTGAAGCAGCAATGGAGGGATGCTGCTGAGCTCCTCAGGCCCAGCAGCCACACTGCATTCCTGGCTGCAGTTATTTATATTCCCCGAACAGCGTTGTTTACACAAACTGCATGAATGCAAATCAACGTGAGAAAGTGCTGGAGTCAGTGAGGTGTGCAGCAGTAACAGGCTCCTGGGATTGGTTTTAGTAATGTAGTGTTAACACAGCTACACATGGCTACACACACTTTCATATCCAAGCGAGGGAGAGGGAGAGGGAACACTCATTACCTGGGACACTGGCCGAGTCCTTGTACCTCGACAAGAGATAAAAAATAAAAATGGACTTCATTATCACAGGCTGCCTGTCAATCACCTGCCATTGCACCAAGCCTGCCTGGCATTTCTCCGACTGAAATGTTCCCATCGCCACTGGCCAGGAAGGGGAAGCAAAGCAGGTACCATGATGATCAGCATTGGGTCTGCTGCCTTCCCTCCTGCCCTGCAGCACATGTGCATTCAAACACAGCCTGCCCAGAAAGGCTTTCCCTGAGAAATGCTCCTGTGTAATGAATGTGACGGGGAGAGGAGGTGGTGGTCCTCACCTTCCTCCAAGCAAGAGATGCCCCGTGGGTACCACATGGGTTACCCTGCAGAGCTCATGTCTCCCAGTCCTGCAGGCAGTGTCAGAGGGTGGCATCAGCCAGCTGCCCCCTCTGTTCATTTCTAGTGCCAGAGTACCCCAACTCTTCTGAATTTGCCAGTTCCAGTTTGTAAAGTAGAAGCATTCGTGTGAGACAAAATTTTCTGATACTTAGATACTGGATCTCCTCCCCTGGGGATCCCAGATATTGTCTTTGGAGACCTTTAGGGCTGCTCCCAGCTCTGTTTTTCTCATCAGTGAAATGGGGTTAATGATGCTTCAAAGCAGGTTTACCAATGTGCTGCCAAGATCTCTTGAGTGCCAGTGACCTTTTGTTTAACCCATCAGCATCAGGCTGTCTTTCATTCCATCACTATATATTCTCAGGAGACTTTGCTGGCGATTCAGTCTCTCTTTTCTCTGCACTTATATTTTCCACATTACAATAAAACAATAATAATAAAAATCTATTAAAACAAGTTCCTTGCTAGATTATGGTAATTAAAAGCAATAAATATTTCTGCATGCAATGCTGTAGACCTTGACTCATCGGTGGGTCAATACTGCTTTCCTGGTGAGACTGGGTAATAAATCTTTATTCCTTTTTGAATGGAAATAAGGATGGGATTTTATTCATGAATTCTGTGACCCGTGCAAGTGACATTTTCAAAACAAACACTCTAGAAATGAGGAGTTTTCTCTGCAGAGTGGGTTAATCTGCTCTCTTCTCAGCGTGTCTCTTTCATACCGATGATTTGTTCGATGCCTTTTTAATCCCAGCAGCAACTTCTCAGCGAGCAGGAAGAAAACTAAAATAAAACAAAGTAGCTGGGAGAGAACTGAGATGCATGTGCTGGGAGAAGGCTGCAGGGGAAGGGGGCACAGGGGTGGGGAGGATGGTCTGGATGGAGTCTCTGAAGATCTGGCTCGCTCGGCACAGCCGGCATCGCAGATTCACTGTCCAGTCACGCTTCTGCTTGCACCGAGGCTGCTGATGGCCTTGAAGTCCCAGCCCTGCACAGCTACATCGCTCCTGCCTCCTGAGCTGTCGGCCTTCATTAGCTTCTATTACTAGATGGAGGGTGTTTCTCTGAACCCAGATCAAACAGCAGCTTTTTGTGCTCGCCTGCAATTGACTTCATTTGGTTATGTGATCTAATTGGCTTGGGGTGCTCTGCGAGCCGGGGAGTGAAGCTGGGGGTTTATAAAACAAACTTGCAATGCGAAGCATACCAATTCCTGCCGAGTCCTGCTCCTTCCCAGCGCTGTGGAGAGCGAGTCAAGCGCCAGGATGAAGCCTCTGCATTATTTTTCTCTCTTTAAGAGGCTGCTCTTTCTTTGAAGGAGGCTAAACATAGCAAGAGACCCCTTCTCCAGCAGGGAGGTTTAATTGTCAGCTGAGTTGCTGCTTGTCATTAAACTGTGTTCTGAAATGCACTCGGGGCCAGGCTCACCATGGGCGTGCGGGGGTGCAGGCGCTCTCCACTGCGGTTGCAGGGAGAAGGAGCTTGCTGTTCTGTGGCACACACGGATCAGTGCCATTTCTGAGCAGAGGCTTCTCTTTGCTGCTTAACTTGGCTTTTTTAAGAAGTCACCTTCAACTGCCATCAGTGAGACATCTCTCAAAGGCAAGCGGTTTGGCCCAGCTTGGCTATTTCACAGGTCAAAGTTCAGAGCTCACCACTTTCCTGAAGAGCTGAGTGCTGCCAGATGACCCAGCACGTGTAGCATCCACAGAAGTTTCTTGCCCACCTCTTTCCCTCCCTTGTCATCCTCACCACCTGGTTCGTCAATCAGACCTTACAGGTCCAGTGTTTGCTCAGGTGGGCTGTGAATGTGTCACACTGACCGCAGAGTGGGGGAGGGCAGCAGGGGCAGCTGAGCCCCGTCTCGCCATGCTATTCTGGCTGGTGAAATACAGCACACCTAAAACCTGCCTCCCTGGAAACCTTAAGTTTTTATAAACATCACCAAGCCAGGATTGCTGAATGCGGTGCTAACAGGAATCTGCTCAGGCTACATTAACAAGATGAGCCAAGAGGGTCCATCCATCCTCTCTTGCCCAGGATCACCCAGGAAGCTCATCTGTGGGTGGGAAGCAGCTCTGCCATCACCCCCTTCCCTAGAGGGATGGGGTTTTAATTATCATTTTGCTGAACATGATGCTCGTTCAGGTGCAGAGAGAGGAAATGTAGGCGCTTTGACCTTCTGCAGTGGCTGGGAGGTGTAGAGGCTGCAGTGACCAGAGGAGCCTTCCTTCGGATAGGACAGGTCTGCTGCCTGGTGGCCCTCGTTTGAGCTGACACTTGAAACAAAAGATGCTGGAGCAAAACAACCCTTTCCCCTTATAGTCAGAGCACTGAAGTGGCAGAAGTACTCACCAAGATTAATTTGAGTTGTTTTAATTATGATTCTCTTCCCCACCCCCCACCCGCCCCATCTCTTCCCTCCTCCTCTCTCACATACACTGTCTGGACAGGGAACTGCAGGTTTTCTTCCACTTAGGATTAATTAAAAAAGAAAAGTCAATAAGTTTCTCAGCAATTACTGTCTTTTCCATTTGGTCATTTGAGACAGTAAGGGGCTCAGAAATTGAATTTCAAGAGAGAAAATCATGTCTCGTGGATCCTAGCACAAGGTTCCTGGAGGGAGAAATATCTGCATTTTCTTTAGCCTGCCGCTGCGTCTGAGAGAGGGCAAGCGTCAACACAGATGGGAGGCTGGAGGTGATAATGACAAATTTTGACTGCCCAGGGTTTTATTGATGTTTTCTTTACCAGATAAGGTGTCTGGTCATTATCACAACCCAAATCCAAAGTCCTCATTCACAGCCCTCATAAGTCAATGGAAACCTTTCTACTGACATCAGTGATCTTTGGATCAGACTTCACTGGATGCAGGTGAACACAAGAAACTTAATTCAGCAGTACTGTGCAGCTGCTTTCCAGATTTCTGCTCTGGATCTCATCCCTGTTCCTTTTATTTGAGACAGACTGTGTCAGGACAGCACAGCACACCACAGGTTTTCACTTTTTACTGCTTAGGAAAAAAAGGAGCTGGAGTGGAGAAAGGGTGCCAATCTAAGCTGTGAGGAAAGGAAGTAAAAGCAGAGACTAAAAGAGAGTGATAGAGGAGGGAAAATTTAGGAAACAAGAAGCCACTTCACTTGGCTTTGATTTACAGTGGGGCTACCCCATGTTACTCCATATGGGGGTGAGTGCAGAATCAACCTCTCTCCTCGATTTAAATTCATCAGAAGCAGAACTTCTGGTTTATTTTCACATTCCTGTTGAGTTGCTTGCTGCAAGTATTTCTTGGAACGAAAGAGAAGAAAAAGAAAAAAAAACCCAAAACCCAAGCTCACCAACTCTGTGCGTGCTCTTTCGCTAACGAACCTGCTTTGCCCCAGAGACCCCGCTGGGCGGGCAGCAATGCTCCCTGCAGTTTGCTTAGGAAAGTTGCATTTGCTTCTCCCTCAGTGAGGCCATTAACAGCCTTTTGCCAGAAGTGGGTCTCCTTTTGTTTACCTGAAATCACTGGGGAGCAAAATAAATCTGGATTCAACAAGTAAATAAATAAATGAATGGATTAAGGGGGGAGAATCAGAGAGAGAGAGAGAGTTTTTCTGGGAAAAAATCAAATTGTAAAGAAATAAACCTAAATCTTGGGAGGCTGGGTGCCTCATACAGGGCTCTCTGCAGCTCCTGGCTGGTTGGAGGCTGGCTCCCAGCAAGACTGATTACGCTGTCACCACAAACAGCATGTAAAAAATTGTGCCTCATTTTATTAGCTGGAAAACAGCGTTTAATGCAGCTGGAGCTGCAGCTCAGGGTAAACGATGGAAGTTTCCTCTTGGAAAACTATGGAGGCCAGTAATGACATCATTTCTCCCCGAGTTCGATCCCGTTAGGACTGTGGCTGTCTGTGTTTGTTGTCTGTCTTTTCTCTCTTGGCTGACACATGCCATTCTCAGGGAGTTCAAGGGCTTTAAGCCTGTTCTGAGACAGAAGAGAAAACATGGATGGTAGGCAGCAGGCACCAGCCTTGGTCAAGCTGTCACTGAAAGGCGGGTAAGGATTTCCCTCATGGTATGGCAAATCCATACCGGTGACATTGAGAACTGGGATTGATTCACATCTAATAACAGCCGCAAATGCCTTCCAATAATGTTTAAAAGCTCTCCTCTGCACCCTGTCGCAGTGAAATGTGGAGGAGCCCATCCTCCCTGACTGGTGTCTTTTTGCAGAAGGATACTGAAACCCTCTGCAGAAGAGAAGGTCGCCTGGTAAATCTGCAGTCATCGATATTTCATTTCCATCCATTAGTTTCATACTGTAATTTCTAGGTGTGATAGCACATGACGTAAGGAGTAACATCTGCAGAGAAAACAAGGCAAAGGCGACGTGAGGAGATGTGCCAACATTAGAAACCACTTGCCACGAAGTGCCCCTGTATGCCCATATACCCAGGGGGCAGCAGCCTTAGCCTGAAGGCACAATGGCCCCAAAATTCGAGTGACATGGGCAGGGATTGCCTGTTCAGTTACGTGATTCATGGTCGGCTCTTTCTTTCAAGGAAAGGTTGCAAGGTGAGTCCTCCATGTTCCCATCAGAGATGGGGCAAATGTCTGCACGTGCCAATCCCCAGCACACAATGAACACAAATTTTCAGAAGAAAATGTGACTTACTACTGGTTTTCTGTCTATAGAGCTGGAGTATTGAGCTTCCTGACACTCAGAGCTAGACAGATGAGCAGTGATTAATTAGAAAAACCCAGTCTTCCTCTCCTCCTCTTTTGCAACTCAGAAATTGCAAAATTCCCAACTGTTATTTATTGCCAAAATGGCTTTTTACAAATGTCTTCAGAGGATGGGAGTGAAGGCCACTAGGCTGTTCACAAACAGTTCATTGAAAATATCCAGCGTTCAAAGTTTGAAATCCCAGCTGCACGGACAGTTCCGTGAGCTGTATTGTATTATTTCTGATCCCTGATCGGGCAAGTTGTGTAACTAATCACATCAGAACCAGCATCCATTTTGAACTGCATGTTCATGTGTGTAATTTGGAATATGCTTTTGGAAAATATTAAGCTATTTGAGTTCCAAATTGACTTTTGATGAGTATTCACACTAGTAAAGCTCATTTGCTAGAATATTTGTGGATAGCAGCCATAGAAACAGACCAGGAGATTCAAAGCAAATTTGTTCAGGACTTCAAATGAATATACACAGGCATCTTTCTGCAGTATTCACTCCCCATTAGTCATGTTGCAGTAATACCTGCAGTACATACTTACAACTGAGTTAGACTCTCCACTGTAAAGCTGTGTTTGTGAGATTTATTAGCTCAGTGGTTTCAGAATGGATTTGACTGAGATTTTTAATACCAAGTTCCCAGCTTGGAGGGACACTTTTTAATTCCATCCCCTCATGCCCCCTCCCCCTTCCCTCTGCAAACCATTACAATAATCTAAGCAATTGATCACTTCTATAGCTCAAAAGCCTGAGCACCGAAAAAAAGGAAAGTGGTGGCTGGGGGGACTGTCAGAGGATTTTAAACACTGAAGTGGAGAAGCCCCACATTCTCTGTAAGTCGACTTTCTCATGCTCAGTGAGAATCCCCAGAAGCATCAGTAATAAAAGAAAATGTTCTGGAGGTATAACTTAAAGGACAATATGTGAAATCTCATTTACAAGTGGGAAGCAAATGAAGCAGAATCCAAATGGTATATAGCAAAGCAGGCTCTAAATCAACATTTATAACAGCGACTTGGCAGGTGGGATTTACCTCTCACCAACC
>JAVJGJ010000062.1:12003388-12023636 GCA_035590215.1 Microhierax caerulescens | reverse complement strand
GGATTTACCTCTCACCAACCTGTACATGTGTAAAAGCTGACAGGCCAAAATGTGTTCTTTGTTACATTCAATCAACTCTGAGCTAAATTTACTGAATTTAAGGAGTTAAATAGTCGTAACTATGGACAGAATGTGCCTCACAAAGATCTAGTAGAGCAATTTCACTTCTTGGAAATCTTGCTCAAGCCAAAACCTCTCTGGAAGGGTCTCACTTACAGAACTGCCAGATCCTGTAAATCTGATTATCAAAATGTCGTCCCAGTAAGTATTGTCCAGTCACGGTGTCACTCGAAATGTTTATGTCATTACTCCATAGCTTTTCATTTTCTCCAACTCATTCTGCTCCACCCTATCCCCAGCATTGCCTCTGTGCCTGTGTTTTCCACATACAGTTTGTACTGGGGCAAGCTGGCTGGCACCAGAAATTTTCATCCACTTGCACTTTGCATCAGAGACTGGTGCTTCAGCTCATGAGAGATGAAAACAGGAGACCCAGCCAGAGCTGTGGAGCTGCTCTGGGACCATGGCAGGTAAGTCTGTCAGAAGACCCAGTGGTGATGGTGGTCTGGCACACGTGGACCCATCCATGCCAACTCTGGCTTTGCCCCTTGCCGTTTGCCCGTGCAGCTCAGGGGTTCACCACCTTGCTGCAAAGTGTCTGAGTCCAAAGCAAAGGCCCGTGAGCTCACAGAGGAAGAGGAGCTGTTTTTGTCACTAGAGAACAGTATCTCAGCACATTGTTTGCTATAACCACACGCTGATTGAGTCATGTAGTAACAAAACACCTGCCCTATAAACATAAAACAAGCTGTCACAGCATATCAACACATGAAGAGGCAAAGCAATATTGGAACAGGGTACCAGAATTACATGCTGGCTTACAGTACCGTTGTGGAAAATAGCTGTACCTACCCAGACAAAGAAGGCTTTGCATTTTCTGTTTGAAAATTCTGGTGCATTTTGTAAGAGTTATTTCCATCATTTTCTAGAATGGAGTGACAGAGACATTAAAAAGTTAAATCATGCATGCTAAGAAGGGAACAGAGTTCACCTGAGGCAGAAATAGGAATCAATCCGAAGGCTTCTAATATGTATTTTTCTCTTACCACTAGTCCGTTCTGCTGTACGGGAAGGTAAAAATGGAAAGAGACCACCTCAGCAGGACCCCTGTCCCGTCTTCCCTGACTGTAAGCAGGCATGGAGAAGAAATGTCCATACCAACCACAGAATATTCCCTAATGTCTGATTTGAAAAAATTAAACTGTTTAGCAGAAAATACGTTTCAAAAGTCAACCCACCTGACTTTTCTTCACACAAGAACCCCCCCTTCCATTGCAGAAGGCTGGAGACAGATCCCAATGGCTGCCCAGCATCCCCTCAGCACCTCTGACCCCTCTGCACAGCCTCCTACATGGGAAGATTAAGCAGGAAGACTTGGTCAGAGCCGGCATGCAGCGTGCCAGGGTGACAGGCTGTGTGCACCCAGACATCTAAGGGTGTACCTCTGACCCAAGGCGTCTCTGCCCTCTTTGCCATTTTCCAAAATCACTCTTGTTGCCTGACCTAATGTAGCATTACTTGCTTTTTGGTTCACCTGCTCATGCTGGACACAATTCACAGCTGCTTTTATTCAGTTAATAGAACAGAAAAACAATGCAGTGATGTGGAAGGGCTTACACACTTCTGTTTTGTAGGAAACTTTTAGAAAACATCCTTCTCTAGATTGGTTTTGGGCTCTGGTTCTTCCCTGGGTGCAGCCACACAACCTCATACCAAAGTGCAGGAAGGAGAAGGCTGATCAAAGGGGGTTTGCAGTGGTTTCAGTGTACATTCCTTGCTGCAAAATAGGGATTGACCAAGTGCTTAGGGACAGCATGGTACAGGGTTGACTGCTCCAGTGTGAAACTCCTCCTCTTGTAGACTGACCTGCCTCCCCTTTTGATATGTGATGCAGTAGCTAGGTATGTCCTGGGGCTGAGAAAACTGAAGGGAGGAAGGGTTTATTCTGGCATGCAGCCTTTGTCACATGTAGTCCTACACAAATGTTATTTTTTTAGTTTTTCATGAGATTCTAGAGTGTGCTTTGCTCTTACACACAGAAGTTACTTCTGGTCAGGTTGAGTTATTGCTGTTCAGCCTTTGGAGATGACCTTGGGATGGATCCGTGCTGTGGTGGGATGTTCTCTGCAGAGTTCTTCTCTGAAGAGAGAAGGGAATGTCTGGGAATGGGGACATGCGACAACTTTCCTTTCACCTTCTCTCTCTTCACCGTGGCTGCAGAATCTGAGGAAGGGGACTTCCCACTCTTGCAATGACAGGGTCTCTCTCCAGCAGCACTGGCAACTCAAAGTAGACATTCTTCTATGAATATGTAGAACCTAATCCAGATGTTTAACTTCCTTCACTGCAAAGTCCAGGGCTATAGTATTTATAAGACAACTCACACATCTGAACAAGGGACAAAATAATAGTTTCAATTTACCTGACCTGTGAGGTTTCATAGCTTCTAGGACTGCAGTTAAAATATTTCACCCAAGTATTCTTACTCTCATTAAAAAACACACTTGAAAGTATTTCCAATGCTACAGCTTTCTTTTTGAGTAAAGAATTTGGGAATAAAATTCTAAGAGACCAAAAATGTATTGCAAAATGACACCATTCATAATACAGTTTTTATGCTATTTGATTCTGAAAAAATATGCATTTAGAAAAGTCCAGTGTATGAGTATGTGCTCATTATATGGTCAATGCCTGCAGTTAGCTAGATAATGGTGATCCTCATTGCCGGGCTGCAATGTGTAGCCTGTAAGTCCTTGAAGCAGGCGCTGCCTTCTTGTCCTGTACTTAGACATTCCCAGCACAAAACGGTCTTGGTCCAGGGCTGAGGGTCCCTCCATGTTGCTGGAATACAGATCAATAGCGGGAAGAAGGTCTTTAGTATTCAATTTCATGCTTCTTAGTATCCCAGTTTTGAACATGGAATGCAATTATCATAATATTACAAACTGGTAAAATGATAGCTGTGGATGAAAATACATTTTTTGTATGGTAGTAGGATTTTTCAGGTTAAAGTCAAGCAAAAATTTCTTTTTGTTCTGTTCTTTGTGTTTGTTTTTTTTTTTTTTAATTTAAATTAGGTAAATGAAGAGGATTTGACCCATACTTTTTTTTAATGTTAAATTAATGGGATGGATGAGTCACCAGATTGTTATTAAAATGAGAGAACTGCATGGCTGACCATGCTAATAACACCCCCTTCGAAGCTCAGCTGCATTTAATATGCACCTGAGAGAATATGCACATTTGATGTGCAGCTAAGGAAGCAGGAGTACAGATTAGAAACAGCCGCCTTCACCTCAAGGTCCAGGGAAGCTGGACACAGCCCTTTCCTCCTCCTCTAACTGACAGTGAGGGGGTGACCAGAACTTGTCCACTGTAGAGGAATGAAGGCGGTGGGTTGATTAACATTGATAATATGCAGCTGCGGCCTTGCTTCGAAGGCAGTGGGTTGATTGACATGGATGATGTGCAGCTGTAGCTTGTCCCTGCAAGGTGGTTAAATAGCTCTGAGGAGTATGAGAGAAAGAACCTGGATGAAGGAGGAGCCTGGAGAAGGAAGAACCTGGACATAGCAGAGATAAGGAGTAGTGTGGTCTGGTCTTGGGAGGATGAAGAAATTACTTGGACGGTAGAATCTGACCCAAGGTAAAGCCTTGTTGCAGCTTGTTAGTTTTGCTTGTACTGTGACATTTGGTGCCCTGTGTGAGGCTTGAACTCATCTGGACTCCAGCTACATCAGTCTGCCAGCTTTTTTTTCTGTTTGTTGGTGTAACAAGCTTTTGTAATTCTTGGTGGCTTTTATTTAATGCTGGAACTTTAGACCCTAGGCCTCTAACACAAGAATTAGAGGCATATTTGGGTTTAGCTGTACTAGTCTGATGCCTCTTAATGGATTGATCATAAGAGGAAAGTGTAAAACAAAAGTTTGAGTCCTGTGAGCCTCTGTTTAGTAAGGGAGTGAGGGAACATCTAAGTGTCTCTTCCTTCACCTTCCTCTTCTCCTCTGCTCAAAGCATTGGCCCAGTGCCCTGTAATTCCTGCTTCTCAGGCTCTTGCATCAAATCTCACCTAGACTATGCTCTTAGAACAGAGCTGTGACTGCTCCGCTCAGACACATGTGTGTGGAGCCTGGGGCTGGTGGTGGTGGATACCTGCTCTTTCAGGAAGATCTACCTTCTCCTTGCTCACATGCAGCAGACGTAGCATTTGGGTGCAGCAGAAAGGGTCGACCTGGAAGACCTTTTGGTCTCTGAGTTGGAAATATGCATCAGGCAAATGTCTGAGGCTTCAGCACTGCCCTTTGGAGAAAGATGTGTCTGGCTATGGGTGAATCTCCCAGAATCAGAGGTAAATCCTGTTGTGCCCCACTTCTGCACCCTCCCTGTGTATCTGTGTCCTCGTGGCTTTAGTTTTGCAAATGAGCCAGCAAAGCACCCCATAAACCTGGGTGCTTAATAATGCCCAGGTCCATCATTTACTGTACAACTAATTATAACTTTTTCAAGGCTCCTGTTTGTGCCCTCTCCCTCCTCTGGCTCCTTTTGATTTCCTATGTCCAAGGCCTTAAAATTCTTGGTCTTGACACAATAATTAATGGCTTCTGGCTGTACAAACATAGAGGCCTGCAGTCTAAATAGAGCCAGATGGAGCTTGTATTGTGTTTTTCTTAAATAAGAGAAAGAGTTATAAATTGATGAAATTTATTGTAAATAAGAGAACATTGTCCTTTTATAATAGTCTATTGTAATTGAAATACATCCATGAATAGCCTGCTCTGGGGTCACATTAGTGCTTAGTTTTTCAGTTGTTGCACTCCTGAAGAGCTCACACAGATGCTTTGTGTCTCTGTACCCGGCTGGGCTCTGCATGTCACATCCGCTCTCCCTGCATGCTGCTGGGCTCACAAACACCGGTACTCTGCGGCCAGAATTTCTGTTCTGGCTAAGTCTTGTTTAAACCAAGTGAAGCCAAGACCCTCAGGCTAGGGAAAGCCAAAATCTGGGCTGGAAACTAGTTACTCATGAAACAGGGAAACTGGGGTCCTCTGTGGTAAGGGCGGGGGGCTGGTTCTGAGACCTGCAGGCACCCACATTTAGGGATGATTCCCCCTTAGCAGTGAAAGACACGTTGTCCACTCTAGTTGTCAGAGACTTGCTCATAACTTATGCTCACTTGTAGAGGCAGGCTCAGGTTTTGGGGTTCACATATGAGACCACCTCACTGGCCTGGGAATGGGTTGGTCATGGAAGCTAGTTGTGTCCCCAGAAGAAGGGAATGTTTTGCAGCTGTGTTTCTGCTTGGCTTTTATGTCTCTGTGCAGGGACTCCCTCACTAGCACCTTCAGCTCCTTGAAGAGCCTTGAAGAAAGATAGGTGCTGTCTGAGCCTTCTTGTGTTTCAGTCCTTGGCATGCCTGGGGGATTGTTGTGGTTTGTTTTTTTTTGTTGTTTCCATTTGTTAAACCTTAGAATTAGTAAAAACTTAATTTTATGTCTCTAGCTTTCATAGTTCCAGTTTTTTTAGTTTTAGATATACTCTATGGTATAAAAAATGAGAGGTCTGGAATCTGCAGCACCTCATTTTTGTTCTTCCTCAAACTGTTAAGCCAAGTAAGCTGCTGGATGATATTTCTCTGTGCCTCAGTTTCTTTAGCAAGAACAAAGTAACAGCGACCTTGGTGAAGTGCTTGGAGATCTACCAACAATCTAGCAGTTTGGGACAGGAGGTGAATGCTTTCCTCTAGCCCTAGTTATTTAAGGAGCCTGTGGCAACTGAGCAGGGCTGAGTGTGTAGTGTTGCCACCTCAAACTGCCTGGCACAGTCAGGTTCTTGCCTTAGGTTTCAGGGAGGAGACAGCACCCACCACTACATGCTGGGGCTCTGCTGCTCACCCATAACACAAACCCACTGCTGCCTTCAGAGCTGTGGCTGTCCCATGTCCAACACTGGCTGTGCTGCTCACAGTCAATCAAGCCCCGAAATCAGGGTATTGCTGCTTATTGATTGTTCCCTTAAACCCTTTCAGCTGGGAGGAAATTCCAAGGTTGGTTGTTACTTGCTTCCCTAAGGAGCCCCAAAACACATGGCACAGGAATCGGACCAGCTTTACTACTGTGTGCTAAGAACCTCCAGGTAAACTCAGAAAGGTGTAGAAGCTGAAGCACCCCCAGCTCTCTGAAACCAAAAGACTCTCAGGTGGGACTACTCACCCTTGAAACAAGCAGTTGTTGAACTCATGAATTCCTAAGAGCACCTTCCTGCCTAAAGCTCCCCCTGCCTGCCTTGCTTTTTTTAATATCAAGGTGGTTTCAGCTTGTAGGCACCTGCTGGTTGTAGCTGCAGCACACGGACAGGGAAGACTTCCCAGAACTGGCAGTTCAAGCCCCAAAACTCAAGAGAAGGTGGCAAGGATGAAAAAGTTTCTAAGGAAAGGTCCTCCTAAGGATGTATCCCACCCAGCTGACAAACACTGCCCCAGTTCTGGCTTCCATCTTCACCCAAGTACCCAGCTTAATTGGACACCATCACCCCTATAGAAGATGTGAGGGGTTTGTGCAGAGAGCCCAGACCTTAGGGCAGGGCCAGTGGAACAAATGGACCCACCTGGCCTCAAGATCTTGTGAATGCTTGTGTTGTGTACCCTGGCCTCCCTCCCCTGAAGATTCCCTTGGCTCTGCTGCCGTGTTGGCTGGCCTGGTGTTCCATTGCAGCTGCCTCTTGCTGGCTTTGGAGAGGCAGCCCGTGGGAGTCGGGAAAGGCCTGTCAGACTCCTGTTGCTCTTTTGCTCACTACACGATAAAGCCCACCGTAAATTCTGCCCTAAAAATTCTTTATAGAGTCCACCTGTCCACAGCAAATAAATCAATTGCTCTAAATTAAATCCTGTAAAAGCTGAGTGGCATAGGGTACTGTGTCTGGATTTATTCAGGAGCCAGAAAGACTGTAATTTTCTAAGTCAACACTCTGACCCTGCCTTATTCATTTGCTGTTCATGATAAAAGTGGATCTCTCCCTATATTTTTGACCACTTGCTTCTTCTCTCTTAAATAGCTGAAATAAGTGTGTCCCTGAGTAGGGGGTAGTGGGGAGGAGGCACAGAGGGCTGTCATCCAAAGGAGAGAATTAAATCAGGATATATCTGCTCATGCTGGCTCATGTTTTCACGCAGCCTTCTGCTTATATTTTGCCTGCATTAACTTTTCACAAGCAAAGCTAAAGTGCCAGGCAAAGGCCTCGTTAGACACACATCTTGGGGAACTCTGATGTGCCATTAATTAAGCTCTTTCACTGCCTCTTTCCTGCTGGTTTCAAGGACCAGCCTGTGTGCCTTAACTCTTTTCTTCTCTTTCATTTCCCTCTCTCTTCAATAGTGCTCTGAAAAGAGCAGTGGAGGGTTCTCTTGCAGATGGGGATGGGTTGGTGTAGTGCCCTCTAAGTGAACTCTCAAGTCTTCTCTAGCAGAGGGAGAGCCCTTGCCAAGTTTGTCAGACACTGGCACACAGAGCTGCTCTCTGTCAATGGATTTGTTGGGCAAAGTCAGGCGTTGACTAAGAAGAAGATGCCAGCGCATCCTGGCACAGCAGGATCGGTATGGCACCGTCCCCCTGCCGTTACCCTTCAGCTGATGGCATTGGGAGCCTTCCCATTAGAGGGCTTGTACTGTCAGCTTGATTGATTCACCCAGATAAAGATTCAAATGGCAATTCACACTGTTTGGCTCCTGGTCTTGTTGTTCTTTCATTTTATTATTTTTCCTCCCTCTGTTGTCCCCTGCAGCAAAGTTTAGGGGTTATTTAAATCACAGAGGCATGTTCTCAGAAACACAGGGTGCTCTGGATGGCTCAGCTGCTCCCCGCCACCATTACCCTCCCTCCTACAAAACCATTTCACCAATTGGGGAGCTGGTCCCCTCTATGACACCACTAGGTAATGTCTCATTCAGACAAGGCATCTTCCTTCCAAACATGCGATAGACATAAACAGACTTATAAATATATACTTCAATACTGAATATATCTGTCCTAAATATTATGCAAGGAGTTTAGCAGTCAGGGATAAACCTGATTTCTGAAGGGATATTTTCATGTCTCTATTGATTAGAAGAAAAGAAAATGTAATGCTATATATCTCCTTTGCTAAGAAACTATGAGATGGAGATGAGGACAAGGATCAAAATATTAGTATCCCTTGGCAGCTGAATCTTTTTATATATCTTGGAAGAGAATTGGGGGCCATTTTCTGCTGAGTCTACTGTCTACTTGGTCCTTAATGACCCACTTTTTCCCTGTAACTGAACTCCCAGACATGGAAGCCTTTAGCAATGCATCTTGTTTTGGGTCCCTGTATTGCCTCTTCCCTCATAGCTGCCACTGCTGCCCTTTCTTCATCCCTCAGTCACGTCCCTGTGTGAAGCTGCGCAGAGGTTTGGTTTGCAGGGAGAGAAGCTGGTGCCAGTGAGCGTGTCAGAGCCAGCAATAAATCCCTTTGCTGGCTCCTCCTGTCCTGCGTTTTGCAGGTAGCAGGGCCAACCTCTGTGCTGGGTAAGAGCCGGAGCACAGCTCCGCTGGTGACATGGGGAAGGTGACAGCTCAGCGGGGAGACTTCTCACTCAAGGCAGCTCCTCTCCACTCTCTGCCTGCTGTAATTAATATCCTTTTCCCTGCAGGCTGTGGGGCTCTGACAGGCTTTATTTTTAACTCCACTTAATGACAGAGTATTAAGACAAAATGCAACTTTGGTGAGCTCCAGGCCTTGGGGAGGCCGGGGCCTCAGGGCGGTGCTGTACCTGGCAAGAAAGCCCTGGTTTGCAGGCACGTGTGAAATGCAGTGAGCTCGCTGTGCCGGGGTTCAGAGACCCTTCAGAGCAGGCTGTGGGGACTCTGACACACATCCAGTGGGTGATAACTCAAGAAGATACCCTTCAGCAGCCTGATCCATAAACCTATGGGGTTTTGGTACAAGGGAGAGATCCCTGCCAGCATCCTTGGGGGGTGGGGGAGCAGCAGTGGGCATATGCTGTCAGGAGACAGAGGTTTAGGTCAAAGCTTCCACATGTGGTTGAGGAAAGTGAATGATAGCAGGGAGGATGTCTGGAAGATTTCTGCATATCTGCAAGATAGTAGGCAAATTCATGGAAGGCATGGAGTGAAAATACAATAAGTGATGCTTTCTGTTTCACCAGTAGGCAAGGCGGGGCAAATCAACAAAGTGGTGGGAGTCAGTATGGAGTGGGCACACAAAGGTCTGGTTCTAACCAAAGTGCTGGCCATAGCTTATATATCCCTCATTTATAGATTAAAAAGCCAAGGAAGAGCAGCATATGGAAGCAAAGTGTGGCAGCGTACAAAATATATGAATGTTCATCCTGGAAATAAAAATCATATGAAGAATGCCTAGGATTTTTTAGGGTTTGGGAAGTTAGTATGGAGAAAAAAAGCTTCCTTATGCTTTTTCTTCTTCCAGGTATAAGTAAAAGAAAAAGTGGAGAGAAAAAAAAAAAAGTATGACGTTGACAGTTATTGTCTCCAAAGTTATCAAGTTACATTTCAACCATCACAGATTGCATTTTTCAACTGTCCCTCAGCAATGGCGAAGATGATAAAGGCTTCTCTTTATTTCACACCAGCTGGTGTTCCCTGATGGCAGCTTTTCAGGGATTGTTCTGAAGACAGATTTTCAGATCAAATTTCAAGTTTCTAGGCTGGGAAAAGGGCAATATGGAAAATTCTAGTGCAAGCCCTGTCCCCTTTGCTGCAGGTGAGCATGAGCGTGTACAGTTAGGAGTGACTGGAAGCATGATGGAGAGGCATAGTTCTCAGGGTTACTCTTAAAGAGCTGCAAAAGACATATTTTTTTCTTTGGGAAAGAAACAGAGCTCACAGATTACAGACCTATACACTTACCAGGTTAACAGCACTACTTCGAAGCTGAAGTTAGTTAGACATTCCCCAGTAAACTTCAAAGGACTTCTGACTCTTCTCCCTTCCTTGAAGAAATGGTACACCGGGTGAATTAAAGATGGAAATGTTTTGTTGTGAACTCTCAGAGCATCTTATTTTCTATGATAACAGTATAGCATTGTGTTTAGAGTGTTGCCAGGCACTGTTTTCAGTGAGTGATATAAAAAATTAGTGCCGATAAGCAAGGAAATTAAAGGAAGCCTTAAATCTGACTCCTATTGCATGTTTATTTATAGTAGAGTTTTAGACTGTACTTGCTAACACATCCGGAGCCTAATGCTCACCCTTCCCTGACTAACAAATGCATTGTTTCCCCATTGCAAAAAAAGTGTCGTCTCCTATGGATGAGGAATCAGGACCTCTTAATCATAAGCTGTAGTATTTGCGGTGACTTTTCAGGATCTTCCCTCCCGATTTGCATCCTGCCAGGAAAACATGGCCAGCAGACCAAGTTGGGAGCAAGCATATCACTGACTTATTTTAACCTCATGTTCTTCTCTTCAGTGGCAAGAGGCAAGTGATTCCCTTTTAGGATGTTAGGCTCTTAGCCCTGTAGTGGCTGGTTAGGTGATCTTTTCCTTTTGTACACTTTTTTTTTTTTCTAATCCTCTGTCCATCCTCCAGTGGAGGAGAAGCTCCTCCCTATAATTAGTAAGTACCACTGGCTCTGCCTATGGATTCCAGGCCAATGCGCAGAGTAATTGCTGCTCAAGATTACTTATGACACAAATGTTGACATTCTGTTGGCATAACTTGCAATAATGTATGCAGATTGCATCCTTCTAGTGCCTTAATTATTACTTCTCGGCAAGAAATAGTCAGGTTACCCTCTGCTTTGATTTGAAGGAGATAATTCCCCCTTCAGAAGCACGGTTCAGGGGAAGGGCAAAAGGAGAGGGGGTGAATGGACAGAGGTGCCATATTGTGATTTTTCCTTCACGTGGGAAGTGTCCATAGTTCAGCCTTGGCTACGTTTTCCTCCTTTATTCTGCCTCACTGTGGGAGTGGGGAGGTCTCTCTCAAGGTGAAACTTTCCCTGGAAAAACAGGAGTGCTGCATTTAATGAACCAAGACAGATGTCCTATTGAACACCCTGCAGCATGCATGAAAGTATTTAGTATTTAGTATCTGTACTGTGATAGTGTCTAGAGGCCACAACCAAGGTTGAGGCCTTGTTGGGCTAGGCCATGTATAAAACACCTGGTTAGATAAAATTCCTGACCCACGAAGTCTAAGCTATAAATTAAACAGGAGGCTGCGAGAGGAGCGAGGAAAAAGAGATCCATTTGAAAAGCATAGATCAATGTGAAAACCAGCAACAGGAATCCAGCGAATCTGACACCACCTTACACTTAGAGTTCACATTTTCTCTCTACCTAAAAGAGTCTTGGGAAAGCTGAGAAATTATTACACAGAAAAACTGTATTCAGACAAGTTTATGGAAAGAAAAGGGCAACAAAGAGCTCTAGAAACCCACTCTAGGGAAGGAAACCCAAGGCTCAGATTCTCTAACATGTTTAATATTATTATTTTATTTTTAGAAACTTACAAACACCTGAAGACATTCAGAATAGAAAATGAGATGTAAGAAAATATCTTGCAAAGTATATCCTTGGAGAATACTGCTGCACAGCAACAGAGGATGCATTCATTCCTGGAGCTCTGGAAATAACACTGCTAAAGACTCATGTTTTAGACTTGGAACAAGGAAAATACTCTGTGTCTTTGCAAGGGAGGGCTGAAATCTCTGCAGGAGGACATGCCACTGCTTTGATGTGCAGATAGTAAATTTTTTTTCTGATCCAGGCTCCTTCGTATCTGAGTTATGCAAAGGTTTAATCTGTCCTGCTATATTGACCATCTGTTTTGACTCATTTATTCTGATGTCCTGCACAAGTATACAATGGTTTGGAGAAATCCTGTCAGTCAATCATTCACCTGTGCCTGGTTCCTAAATATTGTATTAGGTATGTAGCCAGCTGGTCACAGCTTGCACTGGAGAAGGAAAAAAAAAAAAACCCAAAACAACACAACACCCTTTCCTGGCCTGGCTGACTGGGTGAAGGTTTCATTCTCTGGTGGCAGCTGATGCTTTTGTTGCATGGGGAAATAACTAACTTAAAAAAAGGGAGCCTGTCTTGATAACCTCCTTGAGGCACTGAACTGTGAATGTCACCCATATGCTGGGTGTATTTCCCTCAGCTGCCTTTTTGGTTTCACTAATTGTGTCCATGTTCTTGTGCTGTCTCATGGAAAAAGGACAGGTTTGTTGATATTAAATTGAAAGTGCTTGTGAGAAATGGGTCTCCTGAGATAATTGGTGGAGGATAATTGACATCATGGGGAGTGTTCACTTTCTTCAAGTCCCTTTTGGTCAGGAGGGATTGATTTTTTTTCCAGGATTTAGATAAGAATGGACACCCTCCCAAAAATAATTTTCGATTCTTGTCCCAGAGGGCAATTAACATGAGGAACTGTGGCCATTCTTTCCTTCTGGGGACTAACTGAATGAAAACCTTAGAGCATATTTAAGTAATAAACCTAGGTACTGTAGTTATCAAGTTATCCAGCAATTCTAGGCACAATAAATGAATAACAAATCATCCAGTTTTTGGAGGGCTTGAACTCTGACTTCTTCAAAGCAGATTGAGAGAAGTTTTAGAACAGATTTGTTGATCTAATTAGATCTAAGAGATCTTGGTGGTACTCTCCCAACTGCTCAGCTGCTGACATGGCAGGACTCTCCTTCATGGACCAATTTTATTCTGCTTTATTCAGTAGATGTACAAACTGCTGCCCAAAGTGTGTGTGTGTATATATATATATATCTGTAATAGCATGGTTTTGTGCTACATGAGCTTTCCTCTCCGTAGGAGTGTGGTTAACCCCTGGGCCAAGATCTTGTTTGCATTTTCCAGAAATATTTTACACTCACTTTCTCACAATTTGGGAAATTTTGCATATGAGTTTACTTCTCCTTTTTCCCCCCTTCAGTCTGTGTGTGCCCCTTCCTTCTCTGCTTTCCCCTCTAAAGCATTCTTCTCCCTCCTCAGCAAATTGCCTTCCCTTTGCCTCCCCTCGCAGCCAGACAGGGGCAAGCTTGGCGCATCCTGGCCCTTCCGTGCTGGGGTCTGTCCTACAGGACCTGCCCCATCTCTGCCTGCCCTTATTCCTGCTGCTGCCACCTGTGTTTGCAGTGGAGGAGAAGACACGAGGGTCGTGCTGTGGGCAGGCTGCATCCCCTCCAGGACAAAAACGCATGTGGGGAGAAAGGAGAAATGAAGTAGATGTGGAAGGGCAGGAGGAGGGTGGAGAGCTGGGGAGATACAGAAAGCAGTGATAAGAACCTCACTGCAGTGGTCACATCCCTCCCTGCCACTTGCAAGTAGACAGTTGAGCAGCTGCTGCTGTTCCAGAGGGGAGCTGGCCCCTTCCCCTTGCTCCTGGCCCCAGAGCCTTCCCTCCCCAACAGCCCACAACAGGGCAGGGTCCAAGAACTGCAGCAGCAGCCCAGCCCCTGCCCAGCGGGATGGGGAAGATGCCCTTTCCCCAGCAAGCTCCCTCGCACCATCCATTCCCATCCTGCCTGCTCTC
Source organism: Microhierax caerulescens (assembly GCA_035590215.1). Lineage (NCBI taxonomy): Eukaryota > Metazoa > Chordata > Aves > Falconiformes > Falconidae > Microhierax > Microhierax caerulescens. Next base: position 12,010,024 of record JAVJGJ010000062.1, on the reverse strand, counting down.
TCCTCTGATGAAACACAGCCCAGGTTTGTTTAGTCAACTTCAAGTGAAATGTAGTGTGTTGGCCAAAACCCTCCATGAAAATCCTGTTAATTTGTTTGACGAGCTGACTCCAGCTGCAGCCAGACGAATAAATGCTGATTGGCTCTTTTGCTTAAACTCTCCATAATGAAATGAGCCAGCTTTGTGCCTCGGCTGAACGTGCCAGCCAGGCTCGGCACGGGGTGGATGTGTGGAGGGGTGGGGGGGGCGGTGGGAGCAGGAGGCAGGGGGAGCTGCATCTAATGGCATCATTTCCATTTCACAATAGCTAATCCTGCCTAAATCAATGAAGCCCTGGCATCCTAATGAAATTGGGTTGGAACTTGTTCAGTTTATGATGAGCTTTTTAACCTCGGCTTCTTAATTAGCCTGGTGCGGGGTTGAAATGGGAAAAAATGGAATGTTTTTCTCCCCAGCCCATCTTTCATCGGCAGCATAGAAATGGTGAAATTAGATGCTAATCTGATGGTTGGGTTTAAAAATAATCTCTGTGTTTAGCTCTCCTTGGGGAGTGTGGGGGGAAAATGGAGCAAGGTTTTCACATTTGTGTGGTTGACACCTTCCTGGGATGTGCAGGTGTTTCCCAGGCAGGAGAGGCAGGGGTCTCTGAGGACCCACAGGAGGGGGCAGGGGGGCTGTCCCCTCGTACAGGCTGGTGGCAGGTACATGGAAGGGAAGGAGAGAAGAGGAATCTCATCCCTGTTTGTGAAATCATTTTGAACAGACATGTTACAGTTGCTTCTGCAAAAATGACAGTTTGGAACCGGGTGGGATGTTTTGACTTAGGCAGGTGTCTTGAAGAGCATTTAAGTGTATCTCTGAGAAGGAAGAATATTTGTGGCTATCCAAGTACAAAGTGACTGAACCAGCTAGAAGGAGGCCACAACACTGCAGAGAGGGCAGTTTGAACCCTGCCCTGGCAGAAGTGCTCCAGGTCAGGCAATTAGCCATGTTTCCCTGGACACGGAGCCTCTTTTCACAGCTGGGGCAAGAAAACCTCTGCAACTCCTTGGGGCCATCCTTCCAAGGGAAAGGGAGACCAGATGTCCTTTTCTCTTTACACCCAGGGATAATGGCTTGGTGAAGTGCCATAATGCCAGGGAGAACTGGGAGGTCACTGGGAGCCATTTAGGTGAACAAGCAGCTCTTCCACCTCTGTGGTTTTTGTCCCTGCAGACAGAGGGAAGAAAGTGTACCTCCTTTTCCCCATCACACTCTCCAGCAGAATAAAATGTGACTTTTTCCCTAAATAATTTACAGGCTGTCTTCTTCCTGAAAGTTTTGGTTAGTACAAAATGACACTTCATACCCTTTAATGCTTTGATGAAATATCCTTCCATTTATAATTTAGGAACTGGCAGCTGGCTGAAGCAGGGCAGGTGTAGTGCTGGTGTTTGCAGGCAAATCCCTTGGCACCAGTTTGTTCGTGGGCCATGGGTGGAGACAGTGGAGGAAGAAAACTGAGGACAGGATCAGTGCAGAGACATCCCTGCCAAAACTGTCTTTTCTGAAAAGGTACAGAACAACTGGGAAACAGCTCTGGTGCAGCTCTGAGGGATGTCTCGCTTTCAGGCAAGCAGGAAGGCTTAGGGTTATGTTCAGCAGAGGCAAACTGAATCCTTGGTTAAGATATGAGCCTAAGGAAGGGGAAATAAGGTCAGAGCCTTGCTCTACAGCAGGCTTCCTTTGTGGTTTTGGTTGGTATTACGGGTTTGGATCAGCAAGAATGCCTATGGTACTTGTAGACTGTGCTTAAGTCTGAATAAACTTCAGCTTTCACAGAATGGGGCTTTGCATGTTTGTGTCCATAGGAAGAGGAAAAACTGCTCCTTGTTTTAGTGCTTTTAAACAGGGAGAAATAATTACTTCCTTTTTTAGAGACACATTTTGAATTACAACAGGTGTTTCACTGCTCCTGAAACATTGTCACTGTGTTTTGAGTTCAGTTTTCAAGATCTTAAAACCAGTGACAATCAGCAGCGTTCAGGTTTCAGCCCACGTAAGGTCTCCCTTGCAAAATTTACAGTTATATTTTGAGGATGTTTATTTTATCTTGTCTTTTTCTGTTGGTCAAGGCTTCCCTTACCCAGAACGCAGAGAGAGGTGCAGATTACTTTGTTATTATTACCCAAACTAGCTTTTTGAACAGTATCAATAGCACAACCCTATCCCACCACTACAACCATATGAAAGCAGCTCAGGGAAGATCCAAGCACGGGCTTGTGTTCAGGAGCAGAAGCGTTTCCCACCCTGTATGATGGATGACATCAGGCAAAGGCAGATAAGGAAGATATCTGTCTGGGTGCAAATTAGAGATGGTACTTTTGACTTTCGCCCTTCTCTGGCTGCCCATGACCCTGCCTGTGAGGCATAATTAGTCTTGAGCTCCTGTAGCTCCCCTGTGCGATGGCTGTGCAGTGCTGGAGTGCCTCTGGCCACGGGCTTTTCAGAGATATTTCATTAACGTTCAGAAATGGCACTTAGTTGCTAATAATCTACCAACGTTTAATAAATACAGCCCAAGAGTTTTATAACCTGTTAACTTCCAAGTGGCAATAATTAAACAAAAATGATAAATAATTAAGGCCTAATTACATGGTATCAGTCATTTCATTTTCCAGCAGGCATGTTAAGTGCATTTGCCACTACTGATTGGGGGCCCATTCTGCAAGCGCTCGGCACTTTCTCTGCGCGCCTGGATGGAGAGTCAGGTTCCATGCAGCTTTATGGTGGAGAAGAAAAAAGAAAATGTGCTTCATTAGCTGGGTAATTGTCCCCTTCCACCACTGAAGATAATTCCCACTGAGGCTGTTGCATGACTTTGGGAAGCCAGCAAATAGAGCCATTTGTGTCTCATGTTTCCATGATAGACTGAGTTGTAGGGAATGAGACAGATGCAGAAGAGCAGCCCTGTGCCACACACAGAGGTACCTCTTCTCACTCTCACTCACTCTGGATCTGAATCCCAAGCTGACATTTGTACACTGGGCCCTACATAATGGGGTGAAACAAAACCCAGCAAACAGACAGATGGCAGGCATTTAAAATGGTTATACCAGGATCCAAACTCATCATGAGATCCACAACTGATGTAAATCAGCAAAGCCCCACTGTAGAACCAATTTATAGCATCTGAAAGTATCTGCTTCTGAAGTATTTCGGCTGGATATTGAGGACTGTCCTGGGGACAGAGCCATAGCTGGAGGGGCTCTCCAAAGCCTGTCAGCTGGAAAACTCAGAAGGACAGAGTATGCACGGATTTGGAAAAAAAGGGAAGGAGTGGGCAGCACTATCGCTCTGTGAGGGTCAGAGCATGCAGCAGGCACAAGTGCAGGACACTGAAGTCCTCTGTGCTCTTAATGGACAAGGATAGATGGCACAGTCTGATACAGGCTAATAAAAGGGGAGATAAGCTGACAGTACAGAAGACTGAAGTTTTCTGTCTGGCCAGAGTGCAGGGATAGTACAGGGCTGGTGAAATGATCAGGAGGGAAAGCATGCACTAAATCCACTTAGTTATCTTCTGCCAGGGCAGCATTTGTCTGCTACAGGGAATAAATGGCCTCCATTGCTTCGAAAGCAGGGAATTGGTTTAATTGATCTCTAGTGGACCCTTAGTCAAGGAGGAACCTTGCACATGCTTTAGCTTGCTTCCCTGAAGCTGTACATCGAGCTGGTTTGCTTCAGTTAATTTCCAAATGGTTGCAAAAAAACTTCCTGGTATTCAGGCAGCAAATTCTGGTCAGTTTTCTTAGCATGTTCCAGTTCATCCCCTCTAGATAGAGAACATAATTTGATTTTCCCCAATGAATCGATTTCCTTTACCCCACTGCTGCAAGTTTTGGTTAAGTCTGACTGTCCATCAGCACTGCCCAATATCCTGGTGCTGTCACCTTCAGCATTGTGGTCATAGGTTACACAAATTTACTGCAATATGGGTTGGGGTGAGATGCAAACACAGTCCTAGAAGTTTGCTGCTTCTCTGTTTTCCTATTTGATTCCCTTATGGCCTACTGGGTAAGGGCTAGAGACCTTTATACTGCAGAGGAAGAGTCTGTTTAAGTCAGAAAGCATTAGCCATGCAGGTGATTTTGCTAAATAGCTTCAACTACTTCTAGGCGTTAAGGAAGGAAGGAAGGACTGTGCGTTGTAGGACTTTCCTATCCACCTTGCAATAATATATCACCAGCTGCTTAATGAGCTTTTATGTTTGGGTTCCAAGGCAGCTATGGATTTTACTTTTCTATTTGTGTTTCTTCCCCAGATGGAAAGAGAATGAGGCTCAGATACAGGGTCAGGTTGTGGGCACTAAGTTATCACATTAGCTCTTTGGCAGGAACTATGTGTGACTGGAGAGCCCACTGCAAATGCAATGCAACACAGCTCTTTTATTAGGGGATAATCTGGGTTGAATTACCTTACATTTGCCATAGTGAAGGAGTCCTTATCACATCAGGCATGGAGTCTCAGCTGAAAAGTGATAACTCTTAATGTGTGGTGTCTGAGCACACATTTTCATGTTTAATTGCACACTGTGGGCACTAAGAAAGAAGTCTAAAGCAGCACCCCAATGCAACATTTACCCTTTCTGCTCTCACCAGCCAATGCTACCCAAAAATCCCCCTGGCCGTTCACTCATTTCTCAACTGAGATTCAAAACTGCTTGGGGAAACACAAACTGCCCTGCTAGTGAAATCTATCCTCCGAATCACAAAGAATGCTCAGCATCCATGGGCAACTCGATACTCCCACTTGGGCAGCTGGGGACTTAATCAGGCAAGGTGTTTCTTTACCACCCGGAGCATTACCTAATGAAATACTGAGGAAACCACCTCTCGTGGAAAGAAAGTAAATTCTCCATGGGGGAGGATGTAGAGAGAGAAGCAAGTGGAGATACGTTAGCAGAGCAATACAGATCCTCACAGAAATGGGGGCACATGTCAGCTGCATCCCACTGTGAATGATGATGTGGTGCTGTGTTCAGGAACTGAAGTGTCTTCAAGCATGTTGGATCGCACAGAATCGCACAACTGTTGCTAAGCAAGACGCAACTCCAGATCACTGGATAAGTCTATGGGCCTGGCTTGATGTGGGGATGTAAGGGCTTACCTCATCTGACCTGAAAGCAGATATTCTGGTGTGGGTGGGCTAATTCAGGGGTTTGGGGTTTGACTTGAATTTTGACAACACTCATGTGCAGCTTTTGAACCTGTGGATCTGTTAGAAGGTCCACCTTAGATGACAAGGAGAAGAAAGTACAGTGTCAGGTCCCTGTCTTCGAGGTACCTGCTGCTTCTATCATAGATTATTTGCAGAATGAGGCTTTAAGAATGGTTCCTCTCCAAATTACACCACTTTAGGTCATGTCTTACCCCACTGCAGAGAGAAGGTAGACTGCTCTCTTCCATCCAAGACAAAATTTTTTACAAAAAATGGCTTTTTCAAGGGCTATTTCCATACTCAAGATCCTCCTTAGCAAGAAACACTGAGCTATAGACCTTCTCTACTAAAAGCTGGAGAAATAATTGCATTTCCCTATTTCCCAGTTGCCCTGAGGTAGCTGTTCTATTTCAGCATCCATACTTAGTCCAGCCATCAGGGTGCACTGCTGTGCTGGAGGATTTCACCCTGGGTTAATTAATGCAGCATCAAGGAGAATGGGTGCCTGTTTAGCACAGTAGCAGTTCAGAGCAATTCCTGGAAAGGTTGGATGCTCTATCTGCAAGAAGAAAAGGATCTGCAGAACATGCTTGGTGGGCCATATTCTCCAGCAGCAGTATATAGAGAGGATACAGAAAGCATGGATGTTACAGCAGTGAGAATACAGGGATCTGACCTATGGAAAGAGGCCTGTCAGGGTTGGAAAGACAGGTGCAGAGAGGATAGTGTTAAATCTCTGAGTAGGTCTGCTTATGGACAGATGCTTCCTGAGATGTTACCAGTCAGCCTTGCACAAGCTGCTTGGACATGACAAATGTACTTTTCACCAAGAACCTAGCCTGCAGGTAGCAACGCTTGGTCATAAGACAAAAAAGCACAAAGTTGCTAGAAGCTGTGCTAGGCTTACTTCCACAGAAGCCCCTTTCCTGCTTGCTGTGTGAAGAGTTTCTAAGGACCCAAACACCCTCACTGTGACAGGGCCCTTTTCTTTCTGCCACATCCCAGTTTGCATCATCCATCCCTCTTGACAGCCACTGTTGTACAAACTCCGTTCCTTTAAATTACTAGAGGCTCTGGTCCGCTCTGCCATATATGTTGGTGTCTGGGCATTAAATATTTATCGAAAGATTCATTATTTGGGCATTAAATATTAATTCATATGAGAGAATAAACTGGATGATTTGTATTGGGGTTTTATGAATTGTCTTAGAATGGGAAATGTCTGGTTTCTAAAGGGCGGTGCTTGGGGGCAGCTGGGTTTTTTTCACTCCTGTTTTTCTGTGGAAGTGCTGATTGCCTGTCCTTCAGACATCCTTTTCCCCACGGTGGCTGGCTGCCTGTGCTCTGGAGATTAACTTTGCTATCAATATGTTTGTGTTTTGTTTACAAACCATACAATGTGAGACAACTTCCTTCTGGGGGGGGGGGGGGGGGGGG
>JAVJGJ010000062.1:11974334-11995168 GCA_035590215.1 Microhierax caerulescens | reverse complement strand
CCCCCCCCCCCCCCCCCCCCCCCCCCCCCCCCCCCCCCCCCCCCCCCCCCCCCCCCCCCCCCCCCCCCCCCCCATCAGCGAATCAATGCTTGGAACCACACTAACCAGTGAGTCTGTGTTTTTTTCAGATGGTGGTGGTCAGTGAGGGGGAGTGACTGCCTTTCAACAGTGCTATAACTTTGCATGCTACAAACCATAATGCATTTTGTAATCCTCTCCCTTGCACATAAACACTTGTCAGAATCTCAAAAAATTCCAAGTGCGGTTCAGATTTCATTTCACTCTGAGCTAATTGCCAGTCAGAGTTCATTTGCTGGCTGAGCTGATCAGAAATTTTCAGAAACGCAGTAAGCTTTTTCCATATAAATATCTACTTACCAAAACCAACGTGTCTGGCAAAAAAAAAAAAAAAAAAAAAGCATATTTCCCTGAACTTTCAGTTCTCAGAGGAGTATGGCTCAGCAAATGGCACAGTTATAATGTTGTTTCTCCATTACAATTGCTTCAAAATGATTACTCTTCTATTTCATCCTCAGCTGATTAGTCCCTAGGCTCAATTGCTTTCAAATGAATAAAATACTATCCATTTGTGGGTTTGCTTCTGTGGGAAAAATTCTACTTATTGTGATAAACTAAATAGATTGGTTTTGTCTGTGTGGGGTTTTTCTTTGAAGAATGAAATAATTTTGCTGGAACTGAAATTCTGATTTTTGAGTATCCTAATGCAACTCTTGCCTGTTGATGTGAGGAACAGTTTGCATACCTGATACAAATGGGTCTAAAGGCCTCAACTGAATTTTGGAAAAAGTGACAGAATTTTTTTCCTATCTTTCTCTTCTCCAGAAAGGAACTGCTGAAATACCCCACACATGCCTGTATATCCATCTCCACAAAAATGCCAGTATTTATGCCTTTCCCATCATACATATAAGGATGAGCAATTGTTCAAGAAATGCTGCACTTAAAAGATATATAGTCCTTGCCCTCTTTTTTAATATAAGGTGTTAAGATAGTTTGGAAAAATTTTAGATAGTCATCCAAAGTGAATCTTATCAGGTTTGCCTATTATTTCTTATCAAATCTGAAACATGCCAGGCATAATTTAGATTGAGATATTTGGTATTTCATAAACCCTTGCTACATGTCACTCAAATCCAGGTGATGGGCACTTCAAAGAAAACCAAGGTACAGTTTTGAGCATTTCTTTATAAGTTTCTTTGGGCCAGAATTTCTTACTTGGAAAGCCTCTAGTAAAGGCTTGCATTTCTGATAAATTTCCATGCATTATTAACCTAATTGGACCTAACATATATTCTACGTTTCTCATTAATATTTTTTAACACATTATGGCATCTTTACCCTTGAGCAGTCAACCGAGTTTTCATCTTCATAAAAATGGGTTCCTCATAATCAGACAATATCCAATCATTTCCAGTCCATAAGGTAAATTTCCTCTATATTCTTTTAATTTTGCAGTTTTCTTGCCAATCAGCACAATACATTTCACGCTATGGATATTTCTCCATAAACCTTGCCACTGTTGCCAGAAGCTACTACCTGGAAAGGATGCTAACTTGAGTTGGAGGACGGGTCAAAGAGGTCACCTCAGGCTAAATGAATGAGGACACAACCTCTAGCATTTCCACCTTATTTTGTAATTTAGACCCTGTACTGATTATCATCATCTTCAAAATGAATAAAATGCCAACAGTATTTTAGTAATTTGGTAATAATATACCAATTATATATTATTTACCAATACTGATTGGCAAATAAAGGGTACTGCAGCCCACTGCTTGTTACTTGTTAATTTATCCATATAGAAGGAACATTCTGGAGTTCAACAACTGAGTACCACAGTCTGAGGTGATACAAAAAACATGAAAAGAATGACCCTAAGCTAAAATGATTTCTGGTGTTTGTTAGGTATGACTGCAATGACAATGAAAATCAGCCAGAACAATTACTGGGTAAAAAAAGATATTTTTTAATATCAATTCAGAAGGGTTTTATTGTTATTATCTAAAATTGAACTACGTAGATTATTTTAAGTGGGTAGATTTTTGTTTTGTATCCATGAAATTGCTACCATATTAACAAGATTTTCCAGACATTAATGGATTGATTTCTGTATAATTGTAACTATATTAATTCATCCCAATTACCTCTAAGTAAAATTTAAATTAAGTTAAATTGGAGAAATTAAAAATGTTTGAAAACCTTGCATAGAAACCTTAAGGCATCATAAGATTGTCATTTCTCATCTCTAATATCATTCATTCTGCAACTGAGAAAACAAGGCAAGTAGTCTCAGTTTTCCCAAGATTTGTAAATAGTTCTTTTCAAGTTAAAACCAAGTTAAAGGTCTCTCCATAAAACCAATATGATATCACCGCCCCCTAGCCCCTCACTCCCCCCCAAAATGTCTCTGGCTGTTTCCTCATTTCAGTTTGTTTCTTATTGAGGAAGCTGATGCTTAGGCAATCCATTTATAATGCGAAGATGTTCAACTGTAAAGACAGATTTAAATACATAGTGGAAGCCATGGCATTGGTGTGAGAGAGCGAGCAGTCACGATAGACACAGAGGAATCTTTTGGCACCAGAGGGACTCAGCAACAACCCACAGCTCTTGTGTGAGCCATTGCTCCAGAGGGCAAGCATGCACTGCTTACCAAGGTCATGGCTATGGTGAGCCTCTGCAGGGCTTGGTGGCAGATCTGGGCTGAGACACCTTTTATCCCGTCTTGGAGAACACAGCTGTATCCCAGCGTAGCCAAGATCTGCGTTGGTTACGCTGCGCTATAAGAGTTTATGTTGCAACTGGCTTCAGGTGGAACCTCCAAGTGACTGAGTTCTCTCCTCACTGGAGTCAGAGGAGCTGTGCTGAAGTTTATATGCCTGTGAGAACTGGAAATGGAGCTGGTGCACATCTGGCAAGAATTTGAACAGTTTGGTAGAGCAGGCTCACATATGCCAGCTTTGCTTATGTTTCTCTACTGTGTTTTTGAGATATTGGTACTTGATATCTCAAGGTATTTCAGCTCAATTGCATCTTCTTTGCTCATCTCGTGACTCATGGCTATCTTCTCCAAAAGACCTTTCCAAACCCACATTTCTCCAGGTCCTGGTTTCAGATACACGCTGGGCTAGGAAGGGCCTGGGGCTGCATGTCTGTTGAGGTGTTTGAGAGGCTGCACTGATATGGAGATCAAGATTTGTTAACAGAGGCTCTCCCACTGCCGCTGCTAGCGCATCAGGTCTTCTCTGCAGCTGAATTTTTCCAGTTGTACTAGCCTCCATAGGCTTCAAGGGTTGGCCAGGTGGTCTGCTCTGAAATGCAGCAGCTAACTAGAACTAGCATAAATCAGACAAAATACACAGTTTAGATCATCTGTGCTCAGCTGGAATGAGGCAAATGCAGGTCGCACTGAGAGAACCAAGAAAAGCCACCCGGCTCCCTGCAGCAGAGTCACTCTTACGAGAGAAAGGTGCTCGCAGGAAGGAGATGGCTTGCAGAAAGGTGTTTCTTAATTGCATTTTGATTTTAGACCCTCTGGTAAGCAGAGACACACTGAGAACAAATGAAAGTTTCTGGTGTTGGGAAAAAAAAAAAAAGGAGGAAAAAGTTTTGCCTCTTAGAGCAGGGAAATAGTTTGAGGCTATGTTTTAATTAAAATGAATATCTGCGCTATCTTAATGTTATTGCCAGTTAAGTGTAGCAGGGTGATTTAGAGTTCTATAACACAATTATACTCCAGTAATGAAGCTCCGCAGAATTATCCCAGGAATTCAAAATGCAGAGGGAGCAGTAGCTCTCATTTGTAACCATGTTACAACCTTTATTGTAACAGTATTTTCTGTTTTCCTCAAAGATTAACTCAGTCGTATTTAAGTCTCCGGTTACATTAAAGAGGGGCTGGGAACGGAAGACAGGAGCCGTTTCACCATCCCTGCAGCGGTTCGGTTCACAATGTTCCTGCCAGCAGACAGCTGGGTGCCTTAACCTGTTCGTGCTTCTGGTCCTTCTACCAGGGGGCAGGATGCGCGTAACTGGAAATGTCTCAGGCAACGTGGGTTTGCAGGTGAGACCTCAAGTAAGTGAATATCCCAGCAGGGAAATGTCTGTTGAAGATGCCTTGGCAGGTGGCCTGCAGCCTTTGAAGCTTTACACGGCTGCAATACAGCTGCTTGTGGTTCCTTCTGGTGTGCTGAGGAGGTCTCGTTTGCTGGGGGGCTCCTCACGGGGTTCCCTGCCATGGAGAAGGGCTGCACGGGAACAGGCAGTTCCCTGCTCTGCTTAGTCCTCTTCCATATCCATGAAAAAACTGTTTCCACACCTTCAGCTGTGTTTCCAATGCACCAGGAGTCACACCACAAAATTTGCTGGAGTTACGTATTTAGAGCTACAGACCATTGGGTCTGGCCTCTGGGGAGTACCTGGGTCATGCCTGGGTTTTGTACCTTGGTATGGTTTACCGTGGGAGCCAGAAACATTCATACTCTGCAGGGAAAACACTCAAATTCAAGCAGATTCACCCTCCTGCCCACACATGGAAATGCCTCATTTCTCCACCCCAAGAACTGATCTGGTCAGTCCACAACTGAGCCACAGCACAAGTCCTTCAGGTCCCCCAGAAGGTTTGTCCTGAGCGAGATGCTGAGTTCCCGAATGTGGAAGCAGAGAGACACCAAAACCTGCTCTCCCACAAGGGCTCTTCGCCTCTGACTGAGAAAGGCCCAAGTTGTTGTTTCTAGAAATAAGAAAACTGTTTGGAGAAAGCAAGGAGCCCTGTCAATCTTCATTCCCATTTGGAAACAAATGTGTTTGGCACTGAGCAATGATGAAAACTGAAAGGGAGCTAACTTCGCTTCAGTTTTTGATTCGCAGCAAACATTAAAAGCAGAAAGGAATTGAGATGATAATAAGGGCAATCCTCAGGAACACCTCCATACCCCGGTGGCAGACCCCAGCAGCCTGATTAATACAACCAAACAGCCTGTGGATACTCTCTTCTTGCATCTGTTTTTTTGGGGGGGTTGTTTTTTGGGGGGGCTTTTGTTTTGTTTCGGACTTTTTGGTTGTTTGGGTTTTTTTGCACAATTTCATATCACAACTAGGGTCCAGGCCACTCAAATGAGACATGCCTGTCAACCTTACAGGATGTCCAGTGTTCAAATCCTGCATCGCATTCCTGCAGATTCGAGCTCCAACCAGGTGACACTTTTATTGAGGGGGAAAAAAGCCAGACTGGGCCATAAAAACATATTTTATAAACTTCTTACTCTTCTGCTTTATGGTTCAGTTTGAAATAAAGTGGGATGAAATAAATGTTTCAGATCTGAAATGTGGGTGGTTTCTTACATTTTCAAAGTGGAATGTTTCTATTTGCTTGCTTGAAACTAATTTTAGTTTGTCCATTTCTTTCCAGCGGAGCCTTTTGCAACCATGTTTCCTAGATCTTAGCAATAAGAACAGCTTTTTCTTTCAGGCCCTGGTCTGTTCACACTGAGACTTGCTTTTCTGCCTTCAGGCCTTCTAAAATATTATCCAATGGGGCAAAATGCTGCTCAACATGTGTAAAGACCTTGCCTTTCACCTTTAGGTCAATTCCACCTCTACAGCCCAAAAAGTACAATTCTTCCATTGTTAAGCTTTACCTGAGGAGTAAAGGCTGTCACCTCACAGCTGTGTAAAAACCCACAGCTTAAGCTTCAACTCAAGGAAGAAGCACACTGTTAGCATAAAAAATAGGTCAGTCTATTTTCTGCAGAAAACATCCCTTCTGCAAATTTTTGGTCCCTCTCCAATTGCTTGCTAAAAGCTCATGACCATGGAATAAAGGCTAAGGTCAAATGTCCTGGAGCTATGAGACAATATCACAGGATGCAGGTGTCCTTGGGCTCTGATTTAGGTTTCCATGTGTCTTACTGCATTTGCTTAATGATTTTCTAGGCACCTATGGCCATAGCATCTGGGCTGCTGCCACAAATTAAATGCAATCAGACATTAAATCAAACTGTCTACAGCAGGCTGCAGAAACAGGCCTCCTCCTTCTGCTGCCACAGTCAGGCGTAAGTGACTCAGAAATGGGTCAAATTCATGCAGAAGCATCGCTGAAAGGATGCGTCTTGTGGTTCTCTTGGAAAGTTGGCAGAGGGATTGTGGGTTACCAGGAAATCCATACTCCTGAAATGGAATTCTTCCACCATGAATATCAGAGAAAACAGGTCTGGAAAACATCTCAAATGGCTTAAATCTTCTACAGCCTCACTGTATAGAGAACCTGCCCTTGGTCTCCTCCCTTTTGGGCAAAATCTCAGGGATCATTTATGCAGCACAAGACCCTGAGGTTGAGACACTGAGACTTTCGTGGTTTATGGCTTGTTATGAGATACTTATTCTCCCAGCATGACTGCTTAAATTTGCAACAGCACATATTGAGGGAGATGCATACCCATCAGGAGCCACTACCCAGCGTCAGCGTTCGTGCCTGCACCTGTATTTGATCCTATTTGGGATTTTACATTCTGTATGTTACTATTGGAGCTAGAGAAATACACGACCATTATCTGCCTGAGTGCCAACAGCTGGAGTGTAGAAGTTGTCTGATATACAGACTTACTAAGAAATTTTTCTGAGCAGTATAACATAAATTCAGCCCTGCTTTGAGGTATGAGAAAAATGTCGTATCTAGCACTATGACAATATGAAGTTATATCTGAAACATTGACTCCGTGATAGTTTGTCAAAATAGCCACAATAGCCAGATACTCATTCAGTTTAATCCCCTTTATCGTAAGAGAGGGAGGGACGATCTCAGGGCATGTAAAAATCTGTCTGCATGTGCCCATCTGCTTGCAATAGCTTCTGCTGCAGCTTGTTTGGGAAGTATTATTAGTTCTTCACATGGGCAGGAAAGGTCACTGTCTCTGAAGGACAAATTCCGCCTCTCTGTCCAACAAACTCCAGGAGTCATTGGTCACCCTCGGATGACAGCTCTGAATTGCAGGGCAATGTTTGCTGCATTTATTTCTCAGAGTAATTCAGGGGGCGTGTGCGGGTGGAGGAGGGTATCACGCATTTGGCCGAGTTCATGGTGTGAAAGAGGCAGTAGGCCACGGTCACCGCAAAAACACTGAGGGATATTTACAGAACAGAAAAAAAAATAATCAGAAGCTGTTTACTGATTAAACTTGAAGCAAGCCCAGTCCTTCCAAAAAAGCAATCATCTGCTATTCATCACAGATTTCTGCAAGTCTGGATGCAAGAGCTATTGCACAGCTCTGGAAGTCCTTCGTGTTCAAAGTCACTTTCTGTTGGGCACAATGACAGAGAAGCCCTTAGAAACCTTGACTGAGCCCTGTTCTTGTTTCTGGACAGAGAAGGAAAGAAAACAAATACAGGCAATGAGCAGACATAAAGTAACATCCCTTCTTCAGGCTACAAGCCCATGGCCCGGGTAGGAAGCAAAGACAGCCTTGCAGAGCTGAGTTCCAGCATCCCCCCAGGACCACGCTCCGCTGGGACAGGAGCCCCAGCCAGGGTCAACCACAGCTTCAGCCAGCGGCTGGAGTCGAGCTGCAAATTTGCTGGACAAATGAAAACTCTCTTGGGTGAAAAACAACTGAGGTTTTGAGTTCATTTGTGTAGAGGAATGAAGGTGGGTTGATTGATGTTGACAATATACAGCTGTGGCCTTGCTTTAAAGGCAGTGGATTAATTAACATGGATGATGTGCAGCTGTAGCTTGTTCCCACAAAATGGTTAAATAGCCCTGAGGAGCATGGGAGAGCAGGGGCTTTGGGAGGAAGGAAGCTGGTGGGCAGTGACTGTTAAGTATTAGTGTTTGTGCTCATAACCTGCTAAGCACTTGCAAATAGAGCAGTACTGCCATGTGAATGGCAAGAAGGAAGAGGCAACAAGTTGCACCAGCAGTTATCTTCACTCTGGTTTGAAGAGCACAGTTTTCAGTGATACCACAGCTTTAAGAGTTACATCTGATCTGTTTTCCATGACAGAAACCTGGATCACTGTATTTTCTCCCCTTTTAGATAGTTGTCTTCCATTATGAAAAATAAATCGTCAAGGCTTTTGTCTTACTCCTTGTAGAGCTGCTGTGTAGGTGGAACCACTGCATATTAAAACTGCTTCCAGCCATCAGCAAAACCCCAAATCAGCAACTTTCTCTGCTACACCCTAAGTTTGAGGACTCATTTTTGTAATGCACCTGTAGCTTTGCTTGAAAAACTGTCTTATACCTTGAACGCAAGCAAGAAGGAAGAGGCAGATCAGCTTAGTACTCAGCATATAAAGACTGGTGCAGAGAAAATGAGGCAGAAATCCTTGGGAAAGGTTGCTCTGATGGAATAGATCCTGTGCTTGACCGATGTGCACTCTGCAGCACTGGACTCGGAGAGAACAAGAGGTAAGGGACTGGATCTCACCTAGAATGGATAATGCCATGTACAGAGTCGTCTCAGAGACATCACTTCAAATATTACCCGGGTCACACGGTTACGCTCTGTAGCCAGGAGAGTACTCTGGTTATTGAAACAGAGAATGAGCTATCAGGAGAACTGGTTTTTAAACCAGCTTGAGCAATGACTCCCTGCACATTTTGCAGCAAGTCATTTCATCTCTCTGTGCTTCTCCTGTGCGGTGAGGACAATACTTATCATATTTACTGGGACACTGTAAAGCTTCATCTGCTGAAATTATTGTTGCTTTTTGTAACTACAGAGTGTTATGAGAAGAGATAATGGAAGCACAAGTGAATTTCACATTGGAGTGGTAGCCATTAAGCCCTGCAAGAGTCCTCTGACTTTAAAGACATTATATCTCTCCACACCAGTGAAAGGTTAGTCTTCTAGGATTCGCCTGTGACTAAACCTAGATAGGCCTAATTTCTGGCTGTGTTTCCTCTAGTGTTGTTATTTGTCTAGAAAAAATAGAGTATGCATTATTTGGACTTGCTTCCTGGTTTGAAAGGTCTGCCTAAAAGTACATGCTGCTCCCGCTTCCTATCATCGGGAGCGACATCAGCATGCATGGTGCTGCTAGTTGCCAGAAGTCTGGAATGCGCATCTGATTTTTTCTCTGAAGAGTGCCATTGGAAGCCAGGTACAGTCTCATCTCCAATTATTTTTTCTTTATGGATGTTTGATACCCTCTGTCTTGTCTGTGTAGATATTTATACATCCCTCGCTGACTGTAAGATGCCCCACGTTAGCACATCCATGGTATAATTGGATATTATTTTCTGGTTTAGGAAAATGTCAGTCCTTTTGTTTACAGACAGGTGAATGTAAATGAAGTGTAAGGATTGTCACAGGTCTGTGCTGGACTTATTCTGTGCACATGGATGAGCGTAGGATGTACACATGGCACACAGGCACAGTGGGATCGGTGTATTTTACTGCATATGCACACATCAACTAGTTCATGCATACAGCAAGGCACAAAGCTTCCCCAAACTCACTGCGTGCTTTTTGTAGAGCTGAGCTCATGTGCCTGGCGGACACAGGTAGCTCCTACCCAGATGTCTAACCTTGCAAAACCTCAGGGTGGGCAAGACATGCACCAGAAAATCTGGAGGGGGCAAGAGGTACCAGGGGAGGGGACAGGGGAAGTCCACGTGAGAACCCGGAGCTGAGCCCTGGCTCTCCCAGCGTTTAGCCGAGAGTTCATGTGTTACATTCTCCATTCTAGGAGGAGGGACCGTCCTCAGCTGAAGCAACAAATCCACAATACAGCTTTTGTAGGTCCTCAGCTAGGATGAGTCAGGGAGCTTTCCTTTGTGGCACAGCTCAAGTGCTGTGGTGGGGTCGGAAGGACCAGTTTGTCTCACCACTTCAGTTTGTGGGTTAGTAGTGGGATGTTCTTGTCTAGGCTTGTCAGTCAATCTTGTCCCAGTGCTAAAAGTCAACAAAAAATAAACTCTTTGAAATGGAAAGCAGAGTTTTGCAGGGAGCTAGGTCTGTAAGAATTGTGACAAAAAAATGGCTTTTTTATTCATTAAAATTCAAATGCAGATAAATAACCAACAGCTCCAGTGAGGATTATGGAACTTCTGTATTTATGAGGAAGCAGAAATTTTATAAATATTTAGATTGGCTATTTTCTACCTACCTACATTTTTATTTTTTTAGAGGAGAAATAACATTTGCTAGTCCAGCAATAATACTATTCATTTATGCAGCGGCTTTCATCCAGAGATCTCCAAGCACTTTACTAACGCTGGTTGGATGAAGATTCACAGAGCTCTTATAGAGGTGAATAATGAATTATTATTCCCAGTTTACAAATTGAGAAATGTTTGCACAAAAAGATCAAGGAATTTTGTCCCAAGGCAAAGGCTGAGAACCTGGCAAAGCCGTGGCAGAGCCTGGGAGCTGCGGTTACAGAAGTTATTATCCATCTGAGGGACCTCACCAGTTTAAAGGTGTGGTTAGAGGAACAAAAGTTAAAGTTACTGCAATAACTGATGTTCTGAACTTAAAGCATGTCAGTCACTTCCTGCCAACTGCCCATGTGCATACTGTAGGTTCCAGTACATGAGAGTAACTTATTCTTACAGATCAGCATCAATATTGTATGAATTAAACACGATCTCAGAAGGCTAGATCAACTCAGAGTTGTATACTAAATAGCTATGTTGCTGCCTGTATTCAGTTTGTTTCGATATCTCTACATAGCACAGAATTATGCCATGTAAATGTCACTTTTATGGATAAGGTCAATTTAAAATATGTTCCCAACAGCAGCAGCAGCCACAAGAACAAGAACAACGACAACAACCACAACCCAAAACATGTTTTAAAGGTTGTCAAAACTTCTCCTCTACAAGAGTTTTTAAAGAAATTTGCACCTGCTTTAAAAAGAAATTCAGTCATAAAGATTACGTGAAGGAAAAAAAAGTGTCAGAGTCAAAGCCAAAATAAATATAGACTGAACTGAACATGTATTTTCATCAACTTTCACCATTTAAGAAAAAAGAATAGATAAATGTAGGACTTTCCAAAAGGAAAATTCTTCCATTACCTCAAAATATGGAACAGGAGACTTGGGTCTTCCTCTGCCTGAACCTTCAGAATATGTGCCCACCAGTATCACTAGCTACCTCTGACAATTAGAGGATTTCCTTTCTTAGGTTCAGTCCTTCTATGGTTTGTGTTTTGGTTTTTTCTTTCTTTCTTTCTTTCTTTCTTTCTTTTCTCCCCTTTTCCTTTTTTGCTATCTTTATGACATGTCTTTAAGCGGTAAAGATTACTGGGCAGGATAATCTCCAAGCAGTTAACTGGCTAAACTGTGGCTAAGGTGATTAAGGTATTTTAATCGCCAAAGGAATATTGATAATGGAGATGAAGATGATAATAATGATGATGATGACAATGATTTGATTCCTGGAATCCTAAATTTATTTCAGTCATCACCATCACTGGCCCTTTTGATATGATAGGTTCTGGTTCTGTGTCGCAGCCTGAGTGTGCGCAGCAGGTGGCATTACACTGTCCTGGAAACATTCACATGCCATTTCGGAGTAGATTTCACATCACCATTGAGGTACATATTGCTGTCTGGGAACTTCTGCTTTAACTTAATGTCTTGTCTCTCACCCTCTAATTTATATCAATCCCTTTCTTTCCATTTACACTGTAACACCTCTTTAAATCAAGCAGGGATGTCTCTTTAAGGGCTTTAAGTGGCAGGGAATCCACAGCATTTAGCTGTCGCAGTGATTAATTGCCACTGCTATTTAGAGTCACACCTCCATCTAAGTCTGAACATGTCTTGCAAGTTTGCATCCATGGGGCTTTGTTAGAACATTTTCATTTCAATTTAAGATAATTTTGCCTACAAATCTTTTCTCCATGTAAGTACTGAATGACCATGATCAAGTCATCACTGTTCTTTCCTGCATATAATACAATGTCTTCTCTTGGAAACTGTCATCCCAGCTCCCTCATGGAGGGATGAAAATGCAGCTGTCTGGGAGGCATAGGCAGCCTTTCTCTTGACATGCACAAGACCACAGTTCTCATCTGAAGTTATTAAAGAAAGTGATCCAAAGGGAGAGGGTTTAGTGAAAAAACACTGATACTTGCTCATTTCTTCAGGACTGGCATGTCTGATCCTTGACAGTTTCTCTCAAATTTCAAGTAAAGATGAGGGTTGGGGCTGTTTTGTTTTGCTGTTTCAGGTTTTTTCCCTATGGTGCACATTCCTAACCAGGGAATATTGCTGGGATGGAGAAGGCAGGAGCAGGGGAGGCACTGCTGGAGGCTTTTAGACTAACACAAGCATCTGTTTGTGGCTTGATTCACCCAGCAGCAAAGACATTACTTCTTAAAATCCATTTTAAGCAATTCTCCTTGGTGCCCTGAATCTACTGAGCTCTCTGTCCGGGTTCCCAGGCAGAGCAGCAAGCTTGGAGGGGTTCCTGGCACCCAGTACCCGCTATGCTGCTCTTCCACCGCTGGCCCCCCACTGATAGATCTGGCAGGATCCAAGGGAAAGGTTCATAGTCCAATGGATTAATGATGCCTTGATTGACTTGGTGTTGTTTGATGTGTTGTAGATATGCTCAGCCTGCATCTCCTGTCTCTTTATCTTCCCTGTGCAGTTATATTGACAGCTTTACTACTTCCCTCCTGAGCTGGCCTGACAGCATGAGGAGTTTCTCAGCAGGAATTTTTACCTTTGTTTCCTGGATTCTCTCTGCCATCCGTACAGCAACCCATCCTCTTTTCATAAGGAAGGGCTCATGAATTCAATAACACACTTATAAAATGGTTAACTTGCTCTTTAAGGAGAGGAAGGTTCAAATCAAAAGCCCTGGTCCCAAAGCTTTAGGAATGCAAAAAACCTAAACTGCTGCTCTGACAAACCTGAATTCACCCTGACCCTGAAGCCAAAGACGTCTCTCCTGTGCACATTGCTTGGTGCTGCAGTAGTGGAGATGGTTTCCTACCGCCCGGGAGTCACCCAGTGGAGAAATTGCCACTCACAGCTGCCAGCCAGAGACTGTGCTTTCCACCAGGGTCTGGTGTCATGTGTGGCCCCATTCAAATGCACAGTCCAAGATACAGCACCATTCCAGGCTCTTTTCCCAGTATTGTGAACGTGAGGGCTGCTGGGGGTGTGAAGACGGAAGGAGGGGCTTGGGGTACGTGAGTCTGGGCACATCTGATGAGGAAAACAGATGACCACTAGAAAAGTCTTAAACACAGAGAGAGAAAGAAGAATCTGACTGTAGCAGCACTTGGAATCTAAACACTTGATGGCTTCAGAGATAAATAGACTGTTGTGATGGGGTCTTAATCCCCAGGATCTGACAGACTGTAAGAGGTTCCCTTTCGCCCTGGTGTATTCTGTTCTTTCACTTAGTTTTATGTGCAGCTGTTTTTATCCTTCCATTTGCAGTTCAGGCTTTCCAGAAAAACAGCAGGATTCCTTACAAGGTATGCTAAAACGTGAAGAAGCTATAGTCTTATGTATATAGGTAAAGTGTCAATAAAGAAAAATCTTATTGGATGGAGAGAGAAATTCTAGACTTCAAAATTATCTCACTGAAATATTAAAATGTCTTTAAAAACTTTTCCTTTCTTTCTCAATTGAAATTTAAATGGAAAGAACTTCCATGGTTTGAATCGTAACTCTGTGTGCATGAGGAATTCATATTTTGTTCTACCTGGAGTTCTTGACTCACTGAGACCATTTTTGATGCTCTGGAGATAAGCTTCCAAGAAAGTGGAACTACATAAAATCATAGAAAATAAATTTGAAAATAAGGGACCTCAGGAGGTCACCTGGTCCAACCCTGCCCCAAGGCTTGATCAGCTACATCTAAACTTTTTTTGACAGATGTTTGCTTAACCTGCTCTGAAAAACCTCTGGTGGTTCCAGTCTCACAGCAATGTATTTCAGTCCTTAACTGTTCTTACTGTTGGATGTTTTTCCTTCATGTCTAATCTGAAACTAACAATTATCTTTATTTTCTCACCACTTTGGAGACATGAAATATATGTTTTCAGATGATAAGACTACACTTCTCAGCTGGGAAAGTATCCTTCTCCCATCAGGAGAAGGGTATGGGCAGCAGGTGTGCCCTTTTAATGCAGTCATTCCTGTGTTTGCCATTGTATGCTTACACATTTTTCTTTACCATACACAACCCCCCTTTCCTTTTTCTACCTCTCTCTTTGTGTTCTCTCTCTCATCATGCCGTATTGTTCTGTGTCTGCATGTCCATTCCTCTCCATCTTGGTTCTGCCTGTGTTTGCAGCACCTCCCTCAGCTCCCAACTCCGCAGGTAAAAGCCCCTTTAGAGCAGCTGCAGTTCCATCAGCTGATGCTGTAGCTGAACTGGTGTGTCTGATGTCAGGGATAGCTCTCCATTTTGTCCTACTGGCCCTTCTCTGAACTATTGATGTAAATATGTGGCAAAAACGTCCCTCACGCAGGCCGTTACTCTCAAATGAAAACATGACGTGTCCATAAAATGTGATCTATCTGTAATCATCATACACATGCCTTCAGACAGGGGAGAGAAGTGACTTGCTAATTAAGTTTTACAATCCAGCGGTTGTGAGAAAGATAAAAACATGTCCCCGGTCAATCCATTACAAAGAGAACAGAACATCTGACCTTTTCATCCTGCCTTCCGTTTGCACTCGCTAGATCCATAACCTTTTCCAGCTGGAACGGAAAGTTCAATTAAGTTTTGTTGGCTCAGAAAACTGCCCATGTCCTGGAGAGCAGATTAGGCACTCAGGGGCTGCAATTATCCATCTGGTGCCACTTCAGCTATAATATCTATATATTTATATACGTACTGCCATCGCTTGCAAGGATAAACATTGTGCTGAGTTGCTCAGAGGAGGGTCACAAGCCTTACTGCTGGGGACTCTTCTGGTCCCCAGCACCCAAACGACCAGGCTGCGTGGAGGGTGAACCCAACGTCAATGAAGCTTCTGTCACTCATAGCTGCAGAAGGAATGTATCAAAGTGGGAAGGATTCATCCCATACCACTCAACCTTCCACCTGTGTCAACCCACTGATTTATGGAGCTGAATTTCCGCACAATCCAGGGGAGGCATACAGAACCTTTGGAAATAATCCAATCTCTGTTGAGAAAGAAATTTTATAAATACAGACACATGTATATATTATATAGTTAACACTTTTGAGGACAAAGTGCTTGGCCTTGGCAAATAATTCATGCAATTACATCAAAGATGAGGCACTGACAGCAACCAACACATCAATCACCTGGCTGATCGATAATGCCTGCAGTATACGCTATCAAAGCTAATCAGACTCACATAGCCTCAGGATGAGACAACATCTGAGATCCTCACCACACACAGAGAGGCTGTAGCTCCGAGGGCTCATACGAAAGTTTGCTGAGCAGAACTCTTCTTTCAGGACTGTTTTTACCTTGTTTGCAGATCTCCAGCTCTCTCTAAAAGGGGAGCAAACACATCTTGGTTCATCACACCAAAGTTATAACAGGATCCTTAGGAAAGAAGATGCAACATTCACATTTGTTCCTAGTAAATCACAAGGGCAGTGGGCGTTGCGACGCATAACACAAGGCTCTGCCTTTCCCAGAATGTTATAAGGAGATCAACATAAATTCTGCCTTCTTCACTGGGTACTAAGAAAGCTAGCAAGCAGGCATCAGGCATGCATTTGCATTACAACAGGCAGTGTACTGTGGTGCAAGTTCTAAGTAGTTTAAGTCAGTACCATGAAAACATAGGTTGTGGCCTCACCTTATCACCCTCAACAAAGAGGGAATGCTGAGCTTCCCTCTTCAAAAGTTCACAGATTTGGGTGATGTAATTTCTGACCTCCATCAGGAGTCTTTCTCCAGGGGTTGGTGAGCACAGCTTTTTCTCAAGCGGTCATCACTGTCACCAAGTTGCAGAAGACAGACACACTGCCTCCATTCGTGCCAGACTTAGGGCACAGGAACACTGATCACATATCCTGGACAGTAACCTGTCAGTGACCTCCGTTAGCATCAGAGCAACTGTTTTGCCCTGGCAGTTTGGCTGCTCCGATGTCCAACTCTACTGCTAGAGTAAAATCCACATCCCTCAGCTGAAAAAAAAATCTGAGCCACATACGGGGAATCTCTCACTCATTTCCCCTCCTCCTCTTACTTGCTGACTTGCTTCTTTTCCTGGGGAAATACTCTGGGAGAAGCCCTGGGTCACTGACTTACAGTGCTATTCTGAGAACGGAGGGAAACTTTTTAAACCTACTCCAAATGTTGTTTCTTTCATCCCACAACACTTTGATGACCACCTCCTCCTGGACTCCAGTATCCTTCGGTTTCCTCTTATTTTCTCCTCCATACTCTTCCTACAGCATGCAAAACCCCTCATAAACTCCATCCTGAAATAGTAACATCCAGTAGTGAGAAACTGGCTGCGCCATGGTCCAGGAAGGATGTAAGCAAGGCTGTTTCTATTTCAGTCTCCTAAAGCAGGAGTCTGGGCTTGCCTGCCCATTGCCCACCGCCTGCCTGGTGGCATGGCCACCCCCCGGTGTACCCCCCTGTCCCCAGGGGCTGGGGAGGATCCCACCTTGGCACAACCCAATGTCCCCTGCTTCGGCACCACAGTGGGCTGAGCCTGTGATTCTTCGGAAACCTCCCGCCTTTCGCCTGCCGGTTTCTGTGCTGTGCCTCATTAGCTGCTCACTTCTCTTCAGCTGGGAGACAGGAATCTGGCAGGAAGGTGTAAACAGCCAGTTTAATTGGGTGTTTAGAACAAAAGAAGCAGTGGCAGTGCTGTCATTTTCGAGCTAGCTTACAAACAGGCAGTTTGAAAATCATTTCCTCCCATCTGCACAGAGTTAAATCTCCCAACGCTTGCGAGCGAGTGTCTCTCTGAACATGGGAGAAGCAAACAAACAAAAAGGTGCCTTTTCAGAGCGGGAGACAGTGTTTGTGTCCTGCCTTATATCCTGACCTGTGCAATTGTTTGTCATCTGCCTTAAGGCTCCGCGAGGTTGGGGCTGCACTTCTTTTTGCACTTGTGCGTGACCGCGACATGCACCTCTCTGCCTTCTATCACCTTCCTCATAGTGACATTTGTGGCCTGGGCAGACAATGGCAGGGGCCAAAATGTCCAGGTGTGAGGACAACAGACAGATCTGCAGCCACATCACATCAGGCCCGGGAATGGGGACACCTTTTCTGCTGCCCCTCATTCATATAGTCCCTTACAATTGTCACTCTCCAGGGAAGGTGGCTATTTGCTTATTGTTTTTCTTTCTGGTCACCTGCACTTAAACTCTGTGTCTGAAAGGAAAGAGAAGAAAAAAAGCCTCACTGAAGACTGGCCGGAGATGTCCTGCCTCCACCTATAAACGCAGATGTAGATTTATTTGTGTTGCTTAGAAACCTGCATCTGTGGCCTGTCTGGTCCCTTCATGTTTATTTAAAATCACATCTAATAGAAAAAGACACAGCCATAAGGCTCAAGAGTGAAAGTTTACCAGGGTCACTGGTTCTGCCACCTGAACTATTTCTCCGATCTGTCCTCCCAAACCAAACAAACCATTTCCATACAAATTGCATCCTGGTTACAGAAACAGGATTTCAGCTCAGGTACCTCCCACCTAAGTTTTGTCTCCTGCCTCACAAAAGCAAACCTGGTGTGTGATGGGGGCAGCAGTATATCAGGCTGACAGGCATCTTAGCTCGCCTACAAGTGTGTGTCCCGTGTCATTCGTCGTTGTCGTCGTCTGTCATCCCCCCCGCCCCCGGAAGTTGTGTCCAAAGGGAAGGAATAAGTGGAAATAAACAGATTTTAAGAGGGATGACAAATGGCCGCTGTGCATGTGTGGATAAACTGGAGGTGCCCTGGTGCAGGGAGCCTGGTGTGCCCGGAGCCCATCAGGGTTGTTGAATTTTTGAGGTAAATCTGTGCAATGCTGGACACTGGCTACCTTCTCAGGCACCTTCAGGGCCTTCAAGCACACACGTGTGGTAGAGCTGTTCCCAGCATGTTCGAGATGTCCACGTGACTACACGTGTCCCTTTGCTGCTGCTGGAAATGTTCCTGTTGGATGCACAGACCCTGCTAGCACCTGTGGGACATGATATGATAGGTGACACAGATATTTCTGGAATGAACACACACATTCCATTATTGCTTGCTCCTTTGTTCCTTGCTGGTGGGTCTTGTTTGCTTACAAAGAAACTGGGGAGCGCAGCCCATTCAATCTGCCAGCTATGTCTAGAGAGTCTTTATGTTTACTTCGGGGATTTGGTCCCTTCTTGGTGTAAAACTGTAAGAAGTTAATTCCTGCACAAATTCCTCCTAGATATGGAGCCAGGCTCCCAGTCCCATGCCGTTAACAAGGCTAAGCAGCACCCAAGTCTAGGTCCAGACATGATTTCCACACCAGTTTAACAGTGCCTTAATTTACATTTAAGCACAATACCAAAATCCTTACTGTTCTCTTTCCTTCTGTTGAAATAAAAATGATCTAGAACTAAAACTTGAAATCTAACGAATTCTGAACATAATGGGTTCGTAAATTTTGAACATGAGACAAGTAAGATTTACCTCTCTGCTTTTTTGTATAACCAAGGCCATAGATTTCTTTCACTTAATGGTTTCTGGATGAACCTCAATTGAGTTATGGTTTAAGCAGGGACATGCAGTCTTTAACACCAGTCTCGGGATGAGCAATCTAACCACATTCCTTGAAAAGGATTTTCCAGTGATTCATCACTTTCACTGGAAAACAGGTGACACCTTAATTCAGGTTTGAACCTCTGTAGCTCCACTTCTGATTGAAGTGAGAATTTCTATAGAGAGGCAGACAGAAAGCAAAGAAAAGGAAATAGCGTGTTGTCTTTGCCGCTTTGCATATCTCATTTCCCATCATAGGATGGTAATGCAGCAGCTGAAATGATGAAATGAAAGGCAGTTTTGAGGATCTGTTTAGCATAGCCATAAGCATACAAGAAATTTCGTGAGTCTGATTCTGCTGATGTTGTCTGCCTGAATTGGAGGTTCACAGCAGCCCGTCTGAGAGGAAACAAACTGTCAGTGCGTTAGAGCCACACCTCTGATATTTTTGAAGTCCACTGCCTATAAATAAGGCTTTTTTAACTGAAAGTCTCGGCACAAAGTAGAGCCACAAGGGTTTAGAGCGCTGTCTAATTTTTCAGATTCCTGTACTGGGAGTTGATTGTTTTCCATGGCCTTTTGTGCTCTTAGTTTATGAAAAATCAATACTTTAATATAGAAAACAAATCCCCCAGCTATCTATTTGGAGCAGTATTACCTCCAGCTCTGTCACTTCTGCTATTCTGTTCACTACACTCCAAGAAACCGGTGCATGTGTTAGCCCAGCAGGATGGGATCTCCTCACTCAGGCAACACAGGGTGCAGGAGGGGTGTGGAAAGGCATCTATCACCTTCAGTGAGGAGTTTGGTCCCTCCTCTGAGCTTGAGTAACATGGATTTTGAATAACCAAAAGGGTAGAATCTGGACACCAGCTGCTACTAAGTGCAATGTGGTTAGCTGGGTATTTTCAGATTTAATAAACTTTTCCTTCCTTTATCTGATTGTTAGGCGAAGAACTAGTAATAAAGGGGAGAAACACTTTACTATTTTTTTCCTGTTAAAAAATAAATAAATGAACCAACCCTAAACACAAAAAGAGATCACTTGCAGAAAATAAGGCTGTCAGTATTTATTTTGATATTCATGGAAGAAAACACAGGTTTAAGATGTCATTCATTTTCACTAACAGAAAAGTCAAGATTCAGAAAAAAAAAAAAGAAAAAATAGTTTTAAATAAATGTATCTCAGCTGATTCATTTCAGCAGCTTGGTTTGCAGTGAAAATCGTATCATATGTCATTTAGCATCCAGTGGTGCAGCACAGCTGGCTCGTGGGCAGGCTCTCAGGGAACAGCCAGGTCTCCTCGTGCCGGTGATCCTGGATGAGCCGGGGGTTAGCAGGCACGATGGAATAATTTTTGTCACTTGAATTTTTGCTGAACAGCTGATTCCTGCTCTGAGCCCACGTGTCCCTGTGCAGAGGCTGGGGACAGCCGCTGCCGCCAGAGCTGCATGAGGCAAGTGGGGCATGGCTGTGGCAGGTCTGTGGCTGGGCCCTCCCTGGGCATCAGTCCCACAGCAGCAGTGACACAGGCACCAGAGACATGGTACAGCTCTGCATTTACTGCTCTCGCTCTGTTTCTGAGAGGCAATGCTGCTGCGACAAAGCCCACCACTGGGAGCCACTGGGCCCCTGTCCCTCCTGCTGAGGGCACGAGGACCTCATGCTGGGCTCAGTGGGGGCCCTCACTCGGCAGTGTGTCACAGTAAATAAATCTGATTTTCCTTAGGGCACTCCTAATGCCCTCCAATGATTGCTCATCACTAAAACAAATCTTTTCTTTTCTCCAGCACTTCCCATACCTTTTCGTTTCAAACACTAGGTCTGCTTGATGCGGGGAGAGATTTTCCTTTTTCCTTGCTTCTCCTCTCCCATAGCAGAGGGGGAGGGAAGAAAACATCAGGACCAATTATTTGAAAAAGCAGAAACATGTCATGCTGCTTTTCCCCATCCCTCAGGCTTCAAACCCAGGGACTCTTCACCCTCTCCCCTCACCCCATCATTCCCAGCAATCCCCCTAAAACAAAACCAAAAGACTCAGGAATAAGTGGTCTCTGCAGGTAGGTAAGCAGCTCCTGTGCACAGGGAGTTATTTTTGGCTAGGTATGAAGTACCACATGATACAATCTTCACAAAATGCCAAGCAGTCAAAGCCAGAGCTGCGTGCTCCTAA
>JAVJGJ010000062.1:11944501-11963269 GCA_035590215.1 Microhierax caerulescens | reverse complement strand
CCCCCCCCCCCCCCCCCCCCCCCCCCCCCCCCCCCCCCCCCGAAAGAAAAAAAGAAGTAAAATACATTTGCCCACTCTGCTCAGAGTACTGCTGGTTTTAAGTGAGCTTGGGCACTTTTGCTGTACAGCCACTGAATCCTGGAGGAGTTCAGAAAGGCTGGCATTTGGCTTTGACCCCAGGGTTAATTTAGTTGTTCTTGCAAAATGAAAAATAGGAACCTAGGTTCCCGTCTCCTTTGATACCGAGTCAATTGAGTGACATGAAGGTAAACCCGGTGTGAATGAGAACTGGGGTCTCTAATGAACAGGAACCACTAGGAGCTTTCCAATACCTGCAGGAGGCATCAAGATGATGACTGCTCAAAACAGACTGCCACAGGAGGGCAGAGAACGTTTTGTCCTGGGTTGTTTCCCAAACTTATTCTGGAAGCAGCTGGGATGTTTGCTGCGGGATTTCAACCCTGGGATAATGGACCTGTGCAGAGGAATTCCAGAGGAATGAAGGCAGGTTAATTAACACTGATAATGTACAGCTGTGGGCTGGCTTCAGGGGCGGTGGGTTGGCTGATGGGGATAAGGTGCAGCTGTGGCTGGTTCCTGCTAAGGAGTTAAATAGCTCTAAGGGGGGAATGGAAGAGGAGTTCTGGAGGGAGGAGAGAGAGTGTGTGCTCTGGATGTGGGAGAGACAAGAAAGGAGCCCAGATGAGGAGAGGCTGGCTGGAAGAGGAGCTGGAAGAACCTGGATGCAGCAATGAGAAGCAGGGTGGACTGGCCTGAAGAGGATGGAGAAACAGCATGAACAGTAGGTGGACTTTTGAAACTTTGTAGGGGATGGGTGGCTGGGCCAGGGCCAGGCATGGGAACTACTTATTGAAGTTAATCTGGGATGTGCTGGTAAAAGCCTTGTTGTAGCTGGCTAGTTTGGATAGTGCTGTGACAGTCCTGGGGATCCACAGATCTTAAGTTCTCCTGTATGCTTCCCTCCAAAGGGGTTTCTCAAAGACCTAGTGACAGAGGTGAGTCTGGGACTGTCCTTTGTGTGATGTATGGAAGTCTCCTCTGGTGTGACACCTCAGACACAGACACACAGGGGTGTTGTGTCTGAGGTCATTTCTCACCTCTTCCTCACCAACAAAAGATTTCCTTCTTCCCATCACTTGTCGAGGTGATTATTCCTCTGGAGCTGTAGATTACTTCTGTCAAAACCTTGTTCCTGGGTCTGTCAGAGAGTTCAAAGCTGCTCTCAACCTAAAGCTGCTGGATTAACACTAGGTCTTGACTTAATTCTGCTCAGGCAGTTCATCCTAGTCCCTCTCATAGCCACCTCTTCTAATCCTGGAGCTATTTTCATAGTCCTTAAGCTTTCCAGGGCCTTTCATCTTTCCCCAGGCCTTACATCAAGTGGTCTGTGGCTGCAGACATGGGACCTGATGCAAGAACACAGACGCATACTTCGCTCGGGTGGAAAACAACTCCAGAGATACATCATTGGGGTTTTTGTGTTTTTTTTTTTTCTCCTTTTAAAAAGCTAGTCTTTGGAGGAGTGCCAGCTGGTTTTGATACCCCGGGGAGTGGGCTGTAATTGCCAAAGAGGGGGATGCAGCCAGCTTTGCTATTACCTTGGCCACACAGGAAGCCATTCAGCCAGATGGCCTTTGAGCAAGAAAGAGATCAGGTTGTCTCAGCATCGACTCAAAAGCAACCAACCCTTCTCTCATCACTTAGATTTAAACCATAGCTCTCTTTCCCTCTCCCAAGGCTCATTAATGCCCCCGGACTCACGATAGGAACAGTAGCAATGTGGTACCCTTGCGGCTTGTGATTGCTTATTGCCATCATACTCCGCAGGAAAGCAGAGCACTGCTTGGTTTGGTAACTGGATTAAAACGAGCTGCAGCATGGGATTTAATCTCAAACATCCTACTTCTCAGCAAAGCGACTTCACCCAAGTCCATCTTCTCTTTCAATGCAAGAGGAACATCATGGTATCAACATCTGTCTTCAGCACTCTCTGCTCTGGGCCTGCTTCACATTCTGGATGGATCTGTGAATGAACACTTTTCAAATGCTATAAATATTTTATGAATTTCTATCCACTTACTTTAATGGGGGATTGTAAAAGCATTTAACCATATTACACCCCATCTCTCAGGCACTGCATTATTTCAGTAGAGCTATTTTGTTAGAAGAAACTGGCACAAAAATACCACAATTCCTGTGGTATTGTTAAATATATATATTTATCAAGCCAGATGAAATCGGGTAGCAGGGAAGGTGAAAAAGCCATGGAAACTTTGTGTCTTAGGTTTGTTCTGATGCACTTGAGAGGTTTCATTTGCTGTGTTTTGCATGGCTGCATGCAGGCATTTTAAGCGACTTTGTTTTTATAGACTGGGCTGAGACTTGAGTCTGGATGTCTGATGGTCTTTCTCTGCTCCCACAACACTAAATCCAGATGAAAAAAAAAAAGTGGTATTGCCTAGAAACACAGCCAGGGAGAGTCCCTGATGCTCAGCCTGAGACAGCCCTCACTGAGGATGCCTCTGGGTCCCCTGCCTGACTGGGACTTGGCTGGGAGACTGGTTCCTATTTTGCTTTTGATGAGGACCAGCAGAAGTGGGCAGGAGGGACAGCTCGTACCAGCCATGCCACACAGGATTCCGTCAGATCTACTTAAGCCTTTTGCCAAGGGACCCAGAAGTCCCTGCTCAGACCCCATCTCCGCTTTAGCAGCGAGACACTTGTGCCCCAGCTCCCAGAGCCCCTCGGCACCAAGCAGAGAGGAAAGGCCACCTTACCCCAGACCACCAGTACCTCACCCAGCAGAGGATACGGATGCCACTTGCTTCTCCTCACACCCCCTCCATCCATTGTTTATTTCCAGCTTTGCACAAAGGCCTTTAAAAGCCCATTGAGGTGCTTTTGACCGTGTCTCTGTTGGGTAAATGAATTTATGGTCTGCCAGCCTGATTTATGAATGCCCATTCTACTTCGAACAGGAGGGCTGGTGATTTTATACCTCCAGCCATGCGGGACAGTGAGCTGTTCTGATCAAAGAAGCACTGATTTTGCTGGCATGATTGATTCAAGCCTGAAGAATTACAACAGGATCACACTTGCACGTGACAGTCACCGCAGGTCAGAGGCATCTTCTGCCATCAAAGACACAAAGTATGAAGCCTGGGATGCTGGAATATTTTTACCCTTACTAATACCTCCTGTTATGTCCAAAATCAAGCAGCTGTTCAGCCATATCTGTGCTCTCCAAGATCCACTGATGTTAAAGTGATAACATACCAGCGTGTTTTACTGGTTGTCCCTCCTAGGTCTCAGCTGCTGACACACTGTGGTGCTACAGGTGTCCCACCCCCGGTGTGGGGGTGCTTAGTGCTGGTGGACTAAGACACCCTGCAGGGTTAGCCCTCTGGATCTGTGCAGCCAAGGAGTCTGGCTACCTCACTGCTTCTTAGCATCAGTTATTAAGATATTTGACATGTTTGTTAGTA
Source organism: Microhierax caerulescens (assembly GCA_035590215.1). Lineage (NCBI taxonomy): Eukaryota > Metazoa > Chordata > Aves > Falconiformes > Falconidae > Microhierax > Microhierax caerulescens. The sequence goes on along the minus strand of JAVJGJ010000062.1, from coordinate 11,959,763 downwards.
GATAGCAAACTGAATTTTATATAAAATTCAATACAAGGTGGTTCAAATATTAAAAAAAAAAAACAACAACTTTCCTATCAGATAGCTCTAAGTCACAAATAAGACATCATGGAAATTTTTTTTTTGTGGGACACAGGCTGTACATTGTTCATATTTTACTTTCTTAGTGTCAAATGTTAGTTTCCAGCCAAACACTCTTCTCCTCCATGCTAATACCAAGACAAGTTGTTTGGTTTTTTTCCCCCAAATCTCTACAGTGTGACTCCTAATCAAAGTCAAGGAGGTATAGAATATAAGAAATTCAGAATTTCTCCTTCCATCTGTCCAAAAAGGAAGGTCACAAACTACAGTAACTTCTGAACCTATTCATCAAACTCTCGGAAGTCAGAACTCCCAGATTAAAAGAGCAGTGATTGATGATACCTTTTCCAGGGGTTACATTGGAAAAATGTGCTCCTTATAAAGGAAACAAAGAAGAAATTAGTTCTCCTATCTCTCTTAAGTCTTGGTGAAAGTGGAAAACTGCAGATAAGAGGCTAAATCCAAAAATCTTTCCTCCAGAAGCCTGCTCACTAAGCTTAAAAGTTCTTTAATCACTTCCCTTTCAGTTTTCTCAAAATGCCCCTTGCCTAAAAGGGACTCATACCCTTGGATAGTGGTGGCTCATCCTGATTATTTCAGCTACGTGAAAATCGGATGCTTTTGGCATAAACTTTAGTTAAGCTTATTTAAGATGTATTGGTCCCGGACCAATAAAACCTATCAGTCAAGTTTCACAGACAACCTTTCTGACTTTCAACAAAAGCTGCATAGTTTCCATACGCCTTTAGCTTCACACTTGCCTGTCATGCTTTGGTCCCATGAGGTGGTCAGGCACTGTAGGGATAAAATTTAGGGAAAATAAGGAGATATTTTCAATATGACTCATTAATACTACATGCCCTTCAGTGTACCTGTTTAAAGTCACCCTGCTGGAATTCATCATTTTAGCAAAAAAGAGAAAAAGACAGACAGGAGATATGAAAGGGTGGCCCAGATAAGATGTAAACTCTCAAATGTAAGAGAGAGGTTTGTAGCTGTGAAGGGCTCCTCATTCCCAATCCTGGTGACAGGGTTGTTTTGACAAGGCTGTTTTGACAAAGCTGAGAGGAGTGAGATCAAAAGACAGTGATCTGTTAAAGGACTGGACCCACAAAGAAGAGGACAAAGCTGTCAAAAGCATAAAGCCGGGGGCTGCAGCACGTGTGCTGTAGTGGTTCCCCAGGAGAGCAGATGACACCAAGGCAAAGTAAATGCAAAGGATAGACATTATGGGCACAGAGTTTTTATTGTAGCTTTTTTCCTCTAAGCTTAGGGTATTTTTGAAACAAAGTGTGACTTTCATTGTCAAGAGAAGCTGTTTCTAAGTTACAGCTCACTGTTATTTGCCAGAGGCTCTGGAAGGTGGGGTGGAAGGCTGCAAACTCTGGCTGCCATCTGCTCTGTTGATGCTTTTGAGAAATATGGTTGGGAAGGATCTGATCAGGATCCACAGAGAGGTCCACCTGTTGAGAGGCCAGGTTGTGTGATCTTTACTACATGAACGTGAAGAAATGGACTGGTCCCTTGGAAAAAGTGTGGTTGTAGGGTTTCTATCCAGGGCTAAAGGGGAGCCAAACAGGCTGTCCTGCTCCTGTGTTTACAGAGATGTTATACTCCATGCTGTGGAAATCTCTGCCTGCAGAAAGAAAAATAATAAAAATCTGTTCCTATTATACACAAATACTGAATAATGAAAACCAGAAAAATAAAAAGCACGGTTCATCAAGCAGTGTAATGACAGCTGTCAGCATTTGCAGAGAGCGAAATCCATCCCCACAGCCACAGCCAGGTCCAGGTTGGCTCTTGGGGACCCAGTGCAGAACGGCATCTCTTAGCAATTGTTGCTGTGTCATCCCTCTTTCAGATGCACCTACCACTTGCAGAAGCAAACCCTCTACATGCCGTGTGCCTACGTGAAGGCTGAGACATGTGGAATATGAAAATAATCACAGCTTAGACAAGGGGTGCCAACGCTAGTCTGAGGAGTCCTGGATGTTAGCCAACAAGTAAGTTGCAACGCATAAGATGAACAATTTTCTAAAGACAAATCAGTGCTATGCAATTTCTAGTAAGGCATCAGGCTGCCATTTCCAGACTGGATAAACACCACCTGCATTGTTTCTCTGGGATAACAATGGTTTCTCTATTCCTGTCCCTTTACCAGGAAATCTGTGACACCTCCTTGGGGCTGCCTAACAATCACATTAGGGTCATAAAGGCTAGTGTAAAGATTTAAACTTTTACCCCACTGCTTTCTTGCTGCCTCTCAGCTCCTGCAGCGTGTGTATCCCTGTGCTGGCCCCATAACCTTGGGCATCAGCCCAGATTACAGTCCAAAGCCTCACATCCAGGCTACTCCTCTAGAAGCCTTTTCCATTGTAACATTTCTAAATAGATGTGACCTTTCTTCTGCCTTGCAGCCAAAATTTTTGTCAAGCCTCTCATTTCATATCTCATAATGACTTCAGGGACTGCCCTTTCCTCTGGTATTAGCAAATCCAGCCTGGCTCCACTCAAACATCTTTTCAGGATCCCTCTCCGAGCCCACTGCTGTCAGCGTGTCATCCCTCCGTATCCTCCCCTCCGACAGCCACCTTTCTCTGTTACTTCAAACATACGTTGTACATACTTGCTTTCACAGTCCACCTTCACCCGCTCTCTCCCTCATCTGTCATTCAGCTCGGAAAGGTTGAGACTCGCCTTCAGCTGGCCCCTGGTGCCAGTCCTCTCTCGCCCACTTCTTCCACTTTCAAATAAGTTATCCTTGTGTTTATCCCATACTATTCCTCATGCTTTCTTAAACATCTCATCATGCTCCCCCAAATGCTTCTAAAATCAGTCTCACCACTATGATATCTGCAAAACCCATAGCTCGGATCTCTCACTCTGACCCACATAAGCTTACTATTTCCTAACCTTGCTGTCTCCCTTATGCATTCTTTACTTTATACATAGATGGAAAGCTCTTTGAAACAGTGTCTGATTTTCATTCTTTATGTACAGCACCTAGCATATACATGACCCACTCGCATCTTAAGATGACTAGTGTCAGGGAAATTACAAAATACAATTGTCTCCCTTTTCCTAAGTGAAAAAATACTGCTTGAAATTTCTGTGAAATTGGATTCTCATTTACCCTCACATCATGGTCACAGTTGTGTCTGCGTAACAGTGATGATCCAGCCCTCAGCAATGGCTCTGGGATGTCACAGACACATGCAGTATTGCATGAATACCTCTGTACTTGTGTGTATTTCTGCAGAAATTCTGTACTGTTCAGTTTATGGCAGTAAGGACTACGGAAAGGACTGGAGTCTGCTACCCAAGAGGAAAACTAGGAACAGATAACAGGACATGTGCCAGGGGCAAGGGAGAATAAATAGCAAGAAATTACCCTTGGATATTAGAACACATCATCACATATTCCTGAAACTGAGAGCATTTTTGCTTAGTTGTATGACTGGTAGCCACATCTGTCACTTCACCAGAACAGTAGCCCTCTCTTGGTGGAGGCAGGGAGAAACAATTTATGGGAGGAGGCTCAGGACAGATCAGCCGTCAGTCACTCACTTCTGCTAATGCTGTTTCTCAATTCAGCAGCAACCGCAACATCTCGTCCCACGCTTCCCAGCCTGGGCTGGTGGTGTACGCCCCTGACCATACCATAACCAGAAAGCAGGAGCAAACTGGGCTGCTGACCGGTGTAACTCCCCCGCCCCCCTTCCGCTGCCACCTTCAACAGGTCTGAGCTGGACCTTGGCAGGGAGAGACTTTCTCCCAGCGTTGTTTCTCATTCAATACAGCAAACATTTCAGCTTGTGACAGCCTCTCGTCACTCCAGCCACCTGGTGTCTTGCATCTGAAATGCTAACCAAGCTGGGAGTCAGGCTCCGCTTCCTCTGCTGACTGTTCTGCCCTGAAATAACAGGTCTGGGATGGCAGGGAAGGGTAGGTGAAATAATAACCCATCTCCTCTGTCATTTCATGGGACCCCCACTGTTCGCATGTCCATCGGCTTCCCGGCAGGCAATCACAAGGCATTTAAGGCCTTTGGTCCACGCTTTCACTGTAAACTTAATCCGTGCAAAGCATTTCCTGAGCTCCCAGAGCCTGACGGCCTTTTAGACGGCTCCCTGCGAGGATGCAGGGAGAAAACGCAACAGGCAGAGAGAGGTGAACATCGGCCTTGCTGAAAGCCCCGTGCTGGAAACCAGAGCGGCTGCCAAGGAGGCGTGAGGGTGGCTCTGCCGGGCCCTGCTGAGAGAGCAAAGTCCCCTGAGGACACGCCGTGGGCTGGTCCTGGCTGGAAACCTGGCGTCCACCACAGCCACGATGTCCCTCAGCTGGGCAGGGGAGAGAAAATGTAACAAAAGGCTCATGGGATAAGGTTAAGGACATCACCAAGATAAGGACAGGGAGAGATCATAATTACCAACACAGGAAAAACAGACTTGACTTCGGGAAATTAGTTTAATTTATTACCAATCAAATCATAATGAGAAATAAAACCAAATGTAAACCCACCTTCCTCCACCCCTCCCTTCTTCCCCAGCTCAACTCCACTCCCCATTTCTCTCCCTCCTCCCACAACCAGCACTGGGATGGTGCTGTGGTCAGTGTGTCGCACTCCTGCCTCCCCCTGCACCCACATGGGGGGCTGCAGGGCTGTTGCTCTCATGTTCTTAATCCTGTCTCTGGCTGCAGTTGCGCTGTGGGTTTGCCCCTTCTTAAATATGTTACACCCAAGGGACTGCCACCATCACTGATGGGCTTGCCCTTGGCCAGCAGCAGGACCCTCTTGGAGCCAATGGCATGGGCTCCATCAGGCACAGGGGGAGCTTCTAGCAGCTTCTCACAGAAGCCACACACACACCCCCCACCACCAAAATCTGCCCACGGAAACCCAATACAGGGAATAAATAAACCATGAAGCAAAACTTTACTCATGCAGCAGCATGCATTTGAACAATGCCCACCTAACCTTTGAAATTGTATCATTTCCCTGTACCACATTTTCCATTTGTGCTAATGTCACGTTTAGGATGAGTTAATGCCACTGAGCAGAAGAGAGGTGAATTTAAAATGAAAGCGGCCACCTGAAAAATCCAAATTACTGTGTTTTGTACTAGAACAACATTAAAATGGATTTTGTGGGAGTATCTGGGAATAGTTGTTCATCGGTGCTTTGCATTGCTGGTCTTCCTCGTGATTTGCATTCCTAAGCTGGACTTCAATTCCCATCACACACTGTGGTCCTCCCTTAGATCAGGTGACTGTCATATTAACATCTCCTGATTCAAGATGAAACTACCTTTTGAAAGACTGGAGTTTCCCAAGGGGTGGAAATTCTTATTTGAAACAAACCCTTATTATTTAGTCTGCACTTGTAGTTCCAAGAGGAATTGGTATAGAGATTGATTTTATGCACTGATAGCCAGGGAATATGAGAATTTCTGGTGCATAGCTCTTATTCTGGCAGTAGAAAAGTGCATATTGTTTACCAGTATATAAATAAGACATTAACATCTCTCTAGGAAATCACTGGACTTAATGCAGTTATGAACAAACAGCAGAAAATAGTGAACTACCTCTTGTCCCTAGATAACAAAGTTTGGGATATCTTTGCATTTCACAAAAACACATTGGTAAATTTTAAAATAGCTGTAGAGCATTCTCATGAATTTTTGCCCCGGAGTTGTAAAAGAGCCCTTCCCTCCAACCTGCCTGATGTGTTTGTTAGCTTCTGTAACTAGATTCTGAATATGTTTCCCCTTTATTTGTTTGCAACTGTAATCCCCAACAGCATCTAAATTGGATCCCAAGGGTCCAAAACATTGTCTGTTTCTAGAAGTATGTCAAGTTTGGACAACTTTAGTAGATATACACGTGGGTACCACATATATAGTCTCTGAAGCAGTTTTGGGAAACATTTTGGATGTATTTCATACAGGAATAACACAGCTATCTGTTTGAGAGATGGGGACATTCCACGTAAGTACTCAGTGTTCAAAAATTAATGAATGCCATTGATTGAGTTTATCCTAGTAAATTAAAGAATTTTTTTGCAATTTTAGGATAGGAAAGGTACATTTCCTTACATGTACATTATCATCTGGCATGGAGATGTATTAATATCTTGCAATATTTAGGTCATAAATCAAATCTAAGCCCTTATTGCACATTCAGAGAAAATTACTTTCTAGTGACATATGGCATAACCTTCAACTTTCATAAATTAATAAAATTCCAGCAAATCTACTCAAATTCAGATATTTTGTACCCACATTTTATTTTCATGGATGCTGTTAACCACTCGTAATGTTGCAGGTCTTAGGTCAATGCAGAGAGTTTACTGCAAAGCTAAAGGAAATTACCTTTCAGTGACCTGGGGCATGAACCTCAGCTCCCACCAGTCAACAAGGATTCCTGATCTTATCAGCTGCTGATACACACCGGACACCAAAATTATATGCTGGGTCATATTAAAGGGTTTTTAGAAGGGACGCAGTTATGGCTGGATACAGAAGTGCTTGCCAAGGGAATCGAGGTTTTTGATTTGTGTGGGTTTAGTGTATGTCTTGCCAGAACTCACCTGCTACAATCCCTGTTCTTAATAGACTTTTCGTGACTTCAGAATTCGTCATGCAAAGCGCAGAGTATATGGGCAATGTCTTTCATTAGTAGCAGTATTTTTATACAGATGAGTAATAAACCCCGTAGAAGGTGGGGAAAGCCCTTGCTTTACAGTGTTTTAGTTAAATTTTACTTTTTTAATTTGGTCTTATTTGTTAATTTTTGCAAAAGGCAAAAGCCATGTTTGTCTGAATCATATTCCTCTGTTATTGTTGTGCAAAACAAGATTGAAATTTGCTGCTTTCAAGTTAAGCTGTCAGGATTTAGGTCTGTTAGCTAGAAGCATAGAATTAGTCAGAAGATGCCACATAATCTATCTAGCCTTCTGGTTCCTTGTTCGTGCTTCCAGCTCCTTCACCATGCTTGATTCACCTCTTCAGACCAAATCTCTTCATCCAACCGTCGGTTTGCCCCTGCGTCCCTGTTCCCGTGCCATCACCCTTGGCTTGCTGCTGCTCTCAATCCCACCTTCTTGCCAGGGCTTTCCCTGCATCTCAGTACCTTTCTCATCAGTGCTCTCCTTCCAAACCCTCCCTGCTCCCTAAGGAACAGAAGATAGAGATTGGTTTTGACTTCCCATTCCCAAAAATGTCAAAAAGAGCATGAAATCCAAATGATCCTAAACTAGATCTCTCCCTTTCTCTTGCAGTAATGCCTTAATAATATGCCTTCCTTGGTCACCATGCTGCATTTTTACGTTTTTTTTTCATGTCTCAGTGGATTACCTTTCCCTCAGTCTACATTTTACACCGAAAACATTTCATAGAAAGATTTAGCGTCTCTTTTTCTCTCTTCCTTTTTGCACACACCCACTTCTTCAGTTCCTTCCAGCAGATAAAAGACCAAGATGAGGTGGCTGGAATTTGAGGTTGTCAGTGTTGATGTTGCAAATTAAAGGTTCGTTTTTAACAATAAGAGCAATTAGTCATCAGAACAGGTTCCTAAGAGGTATGGTGAGTCAGCCTCTTTTGTGAAGCTGACTAACTTTTCCAAAGGCTGTACTTTTGAATTAAAAGCACAAGTTCTTAAGCTTGATGAGAGAATCTCTGGGTGAGCTCCTGCTGTTTGTGTTTTGCAGCAAGTCAGGCTGCAATCATCCTAATGGCCTTCTTTGGCCTTAAAAAGAGACGTGACTTCTGTCCTGAGTGGATCTCAAGTTCGACTTCAAGGAGTTTCATATCTTTCCTCCTGCCCAACTACATCTTTCTTTTCCTCCTCTGCTGTTTCCATGTCCTAAGTACTGTTTACTCCTCCCAAACAATTTTCTTCACAGATTTTTCCAGTAGCTCACATAGTTCAGCAGATCACAGTGTGGAGATCTTTATGTCTGACTTCTTTTGATGTGAGTTTATAGCTGTCCAGGATCACAAAATAACACAGATATTATATCTCTTTGGGCACAATATCGGCAACTCCAGTCAGCTTTAAAATGGGGAATATAGAAGATTTCTGAACCATTTATCTCCTGATCTTCAGCCCGCCTGCCACTGATCCTAACCCAGTCTAACCAGGGGTAGGAAAGGGGATTACAGGGACTCCCAGGCTGGGAAATGCATGCATGAAAATAAGAAATAATTGCTTAGGATGACCCGGGGGAACAGCAGTAGTTCCGATGCTCTTCCCTGGCATCTTTATTATTAACTTCTAGAGAGAGGGTAGTGGCCTAGGTGGTTCTCATCTGACTGATCTGGCATTTAAAGCAATACAGGAATATAGGAGGGTGCAATAGCAAAATGACCCACATAAACACTCATAGCCAAGCCTACATTATTTTAAAATTCTTTGCAAAATGTATATAGAAATTTAACCCAAAGCTCGTGTCTTAATGACAATCTTTTTTCCCATGCAGAAAGTATTTGATATGTCTCATGATGGGCTCGGGTTCCCCTACACAACGATTCTTTTCCTTTCTTTTCCTTACAAAGCATTCTGAGCAAATATATTTTCTATAAAATCTATGGCTGCAACAGCAAGTCAGGCCTTGGGAGGAAACTTGTGCACATTTCTTTAGAAGATTGGCAATTTACCTCGTCTGGCCTCGCCTCCTCTCTCTCTAACCCCTAACTCCTGGCTTTAAGTACTTCATCCAATCAAAGCACACAAAGTTTAAACAAAACAAAAAAGAAAACTTAAGTTGATGTCAGGAAAAGATTCCTATCAGTGAGGTCTGCCAGAGTATAGCATAATCTCCTGTTGGGAACAGTGGGAGTCCATCACTGGGATGGACTAAAACTAGATGAAACTAAAATCAAAATCAATATCATCATTAAGGGAAGCAGCCTGAAAGGCTGAAGGATGGACAGGAAAATTTGATGCCCCCAGAGTTTAAGAAAATGGCTGTGACCTGCTGTCTAGCATTTTACCAGGGTTTTGATCAGAATGATACATGGAAGATGAAGAAGATTGTTGCAGTGCAATTTTTTTATGTGTGTTTGCTTCATTTTTGAGTAGTTTTTTGCTTTTGGGAAGGAAGGACTTTGCATATAGAAATGACACAATAGTCAATATGGTATTTTAAAAAAATACGTGAGGAGTATGACTGAGAAAGTAATTTATTAACTGTGATTTTCTACAATGAAGAAACAGCTCAAGATCTACACTGGCCACCGATTATGCTGTCTAATAATCTGAACAAACAAACTGTACGGGGCTGTCTGCTTTTTCTTGCAGTCAGCTGGAGTGCAGCTGTGTGCACCAGCTTGTAGGATCTGTCCCTTAGTCAGCTTTCGGGCTCTGTCCCTGATATCTCCTGGCTCAAGTACGTCTATTTAAGGTCAGATTTTTCCAAAACCAAAAATAAATCAGACCACATGCATTAAAAAAAAACAATAACAACTGGTTTCTGAGCATAGGGAAGTTTAGCTTTAGTGTGGGCATCTGCTCACTGCTTTGTTTTCATATTTTCACATCCTTGGAAGAAACACTCTGCTAGTGGGTTATTAGGAGAGGGCTAGAGTGCTCCCATTTAACTGGAGGCAGCGACTCACTGACCAAACAACAAGTCAAACCCCAAAGGTCTGGTAGCACTACAAACTATTGCTGCTAAATATTTTTCAGTAAGAAATTCTCCAGTTACTGGATTCATGCAAACGTTGGTCTAAAGACACTTGGTATCAGATCTCCTTAACAGGACGGGGGGATTCCTCTGGGAAATACACAACGACATAGCTGGCTTCAAACAGCAAGGCAAAATCCTGCTCTCCAGTAGGAATAACACAGTGGTCCTCTCCCAAACAATCCAGAGCCCTGTTCTTTTTGACATAAACTTTTCAAAAAAACCCCAAAACCCAACAACAACAAAATCCCACCAACCTGTTAGAAATGCACCACTTCTTTTCTCCTGCAATATCCCCCCGACACTAATAATTCCTGGTCCTCCCCATCTGGCTCCTTGCAGTCCCCCCTCGCTTTCTCCTTGTGCACTGGCTTTTGACAGCCCTTATAAAGGATAACAGGGAGTGTGTGTTAGCTGCAAAATAGAGTTGTGTTTTATTGTCCTGACCTCTGTAATGCCAGATGTAAATCAGCCAATTGCCATTATTAATGATTTGTAGACAATGCTGTTTGAACAGAACAGTTTTGTTTTATCCCAGGGAAAAAAAAAAAAAAAAAAGAGAATTTTAGCTCCTGGAGATTGATTCCTGCTGTCAGGAATCATTAGGTATTTGGTACTTCTGGAGGTGTTGGGCTGTGGGCCCATGTTGGATAATCCCTCAATCCCTAAATCATTTCACTGTAAACATAATCTTTGAGTAACAAAGTCGGTCTTGGGTATCTGCCAGCATCTCGGGATGAAGCTTGTCACACGATTCCTCCAATTGCCTTTGGATGTAAATGGCTTGAAAGCTCAATTGCTTGGCAGGGCTGGGGATGCTGAATCAGCAGTGAAAAAGCACTGTGCACCCGTTCTGCCCCAGAAACCGTTCTGCTTCCATCTGGGGAGCCCCAGATGAAATGCCCCCTGGGGTCACACCAGCTTCCAAGGAGCTTGTGCTCACCCACTGCCTGAGCCATCTTCTTCCAAGCAGCAGGCAAACAGTCCATCTTAATTACGGTGGTTGCCTTTGGCTTGGGAGCTGCATGTTGCCTTGTTATTGATGTCTTCCTCCAGGACCCTGCTGTGGGTCTGAGCTCTTTTTCTGGGAGTTAAAATTCTGCTTTGCAGACCTCTCATTTTTCCAAGCCACACACTGCAGCTCCATAGCCCTTGTGGCTGTTCCTTTCCAAAACGCTGAACAGAGGGAGATTTCTCCCAGCATCTCTCTGATGCAGCCTGTCTGGGGGTTGCTGGGTGGAAGGCGAAGCTTGCTTGCATTTCTGTGGCACCGAAGAAACAGCTGCTTGGTATTGTACATGGCTTACGTTGAGATTTACTGTGATCTGAAAATATAACAGATCTCTTTTTGAAATATGTTTTATTACTTTTCTGTGTATCTCAGACTAGTCAGGACTTGTCAAAAATATCCTTTACTTATTGGGCATTAGTGAGATTGAGAAGACTACCCATGCAGCACTGAATGTCAAGAGAATGGACCATATTTTTCTCATGTGAAAGTCCCTTTTAGGGATTATACCAAAGGAGACTTTGATGCAATACAGATTACATGTTTATGGAAGGATTTATAGAAAGATTGCTTATTTGGACACACAGGTGATAAAGGAGACCAGTCTAGGCCAACTCATTGAAAAATAAAGGGAAGAAAGATATTCAGGTATGTTCAGAGTTGCTTCATCCCCTCGGGTTGCAGAGGGCTGACACTGGAGCAGGCAGTATCCCTGTTTTCCTTTTGCCTCGGCAGAGAGCATGGAAAATCATGTAGCTGAATGAGAGGTCTTAATTTTCTTAGGGGATAGGCTGGAAAAAACACCTTTGCTTAGCCTTAGTTGCACTCTCATCCATAAGCTGCTGAAGTAGGGTAAGAATCTCTTGGTGCTTTTAACATCACTAGTCTGATTATCAGGCACCTTACTCCAGGTTCCCTGCTTTACTGGGTCTCCATATGCCCACCAGATCTCATGCTGATAATATTTTTTTTTACTCTTCACTGGTTACTGGGTCTTCAGCTCCCTTGCCCAAGAGAGACATACCACCTCCTCTCAGCCATCACATCCCAAGCAAGCTAAACTCTTCTGGTCACGTTTCTAAAGCTGAGTGAAGGGAACGTGAGCCTTTCAAATGGTCTCTCTGCATCCATCCATGTTGCGTTTATCTTTTCTGACCTTGGGTGACCAAAGCTGTCATGCAGTATTCCTGATAAAAGAACTTTAAGGTTTTGCATAATGGCATTAATATCTCCCTATCTCTTGGGGGAGTTCTTTGCCTGGTACATCCTTAGGATATCGTTTGACATTTTCATGGACAAAACTCATTGGTGATTCACAGCCCTCCTTTGATCAGCTTGTACACCCTGATGTTTCTCCTCCCCTGACATTTGCAGAGGATGTGTTCCCAGTCCCAACACATGTAACTGAATTGCAGCATCACATGCTGGCCCCTTACTCCACCCTTTGAGATCATCCACATCTTCATATGCGCAATACTTGTCCACCTCTGTGAAACCTTGCCTCTGGACTCCCAAAAATGAAATCTTTCATCAGAGCTGAAAAATTGCAATCCATGGTCATTCGTAAAGAAATCTCTATTAACGTCCAAAAAATCCAACTCCTCTTTCAGTTTTATTTGTTGTTATTTCTCCTTCAACCGCTAGCAGAGACTAGTTTACACGTCTGATGTTAATTCTCAGCAAAACTAATGAAACTGATATGGCTCCGTAGAAATATTACATGGAAATCAAGATTAGTTAAATACATTAGTGTTCCTTTCTCTCTTTCAAAAAAAAAAAAAAAAAAAAATCACTTCCTCAGAGAAATAAGGTTAGTCTGGAACCATCTATCTTTGGAAATTGAGCTGATGAGAATGATTTCAGAATGTCTGGATATTTGCTGACAGGAACGGATCTATTTTAGGTATTTACGTAGTTCATATTGTTGTAGCATGTGAGTACATCATGGCTTACAAAGTATTTATTTTCTATAGGCTCCTGAAAGTAGTGGTATGATGCCCATTTTAGTGATGACAACATACTCGTGGCCGTGCAAGATGTATCAGTAACAGAACTAAATCCAAGTCTTTGCTCGCAGGAGTAGCATTTCCTAGTGGCTGTAACCCCAGCCCAAGAATTTTAAATCATCTGCCTCAGCATTTATCTTTCTTTTAGACTTCTTTCCCTAGGCAACCTTACATTTTTCAACTAAAGTGAGTTCACAGCAAGTAAATGCTATTTGGTTCTGAGTGCTGCCATAGACAGAGCACTCAACTTCCTGCCTCTAAACTGGGACTTGGTGTCTCCCAGGGAAAGAAAGGTCGCATTGACTTCTTTCCAAATGGCAAAGTCTTTTTCTTTCTTTTTTTTTTTTTTTCCTTCTTTCCCCTCTCCCTTCTTTTTTATCTTGGTGCCATAATATTTTACTTTCATGCAGCACCTTTCCTCCTGCTGGGTCCTTAAGCACTTTGCAGATGATCTGTGCAAAGCATTGTTTCACCAACCATTGAAATACAGCTTTTGCTGCATGGGGGGGGGGGAGGAGTTTGCACCTATGCCACTTGGATTTTTGAGAGGCAATGGGAGGAATAGGTAAAATTGCAGAAGGAATTAAAGCAGGGAAAAATCAGTTCACCAGAGACCTTCACTGCCTTTCCCCCTTGTAATAAAATAGCTCAGCGATCTGCATTGCAAGCAGGCAGATTGGGACTTACGCCTTGCTCACAATCCATGTCTCTGATGTCTCCAAGCCATCGTTCCTGCCGCAGTGTCCTGCCCCACCACCCTCTCTGTTTCAGAAAAAGACAAATTCTGAGGGCGCCTTCAAGGGGTAAACCCAACCCGAGAGGTCAATCCCAAGTGTTCAATTAGGAATTCTTTGGGGTGAAGCCGTCCCGGCAGCTGCCCTGCTCTCCAGCAGCAGCTGGGCCGGTCCTGCTGGGCTCTGCAGCGGTGCTGAGGCAGGGATGGTCGTGAACCGCAGATAATATTGTGCCCTAAATGCTTTTATGAAAGTGTCTTTCAAGCAGAGAAAAGCAGGCCCTGCAGTCACTAGCGTGATAGTCCCGTGATGCCCTGGCCAGTATCAGTGGAGAAGGAAGGATTGACCCTGGTGTCCTGAGGGATCTATCAGATCCACCTGATTTATTTCCAGACCCAGTTCACGTGATTTGCCCTGTCCCAGCTTCAGCCCTGACCTGGCTGGGGGCTGAAGCCCCCCGGAGAGGCTGTGCTTGGGACGTGGCCGGCCCACCCTGGCCACCACGGCAGCGCCTTAGTGATGCCACATCCAGGTCCCTTAACGCTCCCGCTGAAACCCGCTGATTAAATCACGCCGCTAATTGATTTTCCTCATTGCACGGACATAAAATCCCATTCCTTAACGGACAGCTTGAACTGTTCCAGCCTGCACTTCTCCAGCTCCCTGCCGAGCTTCGCCCAGCAGCTCCAGCAGCATCCCCCGCCCGCGGCGCTGCAGCCTGCTCCTGGGCAGCCCCGGCCCCGCCGCGCCCCCCCAGCCCCCCTTTACGTGGAGCGGTGGGGTCGGCTCCCTCCCTCGGGTGCCCCCCGGTGGCTGCACGGCAAAAATGCAGCTGCAGCTCCGCCACAGGGGCCTGGGGACACCGGAGGGGGAAGCCCCCGCGCCTCTGCCCCTGCAGCCTCCCTGAGCGCCTTGTCCTTCTGAACCATGAACATTCCTCTGCCCCGTGCCTGTCCTTGGCCACCTGGATGGGCAGGTCTGGAATGCACAGGCCGGTCTCACTGTCCTACCCTGTCCCAAGCGGGGAAGGCAGATGGACACTATGTGATGCCCTCATATGATCAGTAACAGCAGAAATTATGGGGGTGCTCCTCAGGATCAGGGCTTGGGAGCTTCTGTAGAGGCTGAACTGGGAAAGGACTAAACTGTGATCACAGAGGTCATCTCCAAACCCAGATCTCCACCTCTAAAGGCCACGGGGGAACTTGTGTTTGCCCCCACGCCTTCTGGGTGCAGCTTTCTTGCATCCCAATGCCACAGGGCCATCTCACTGTAGTGATGGAGCATCTGTGAGGCTGGTGGGTGCTGTGCTCATGCCTCCCCACCTCTCGTCCTCCTCACTCATCCAGCCCCAACCAGCTCTTGGCACTGTTATTGCCATAGCATCAGAGAGCTACTGGCCAAGGAGCCAGCTGGACCTCATTACTATCACTGCCAGACCCAAGTTCTTCCTGCTGGGGCTGCTGGAAGTTTCCAGCATAGACCTTAGGTTGAAGGGATGGCACGAAGCCACCATCTTGATAACTGTCAATGGAAATAGCCGTTTCCCTTCTGGAGTCAAAGCCATCTTCCCCTCAGGCCTCTCTGTTGGAAGCAGGACGGCCATTAACAAGTCCAGCTGAGCAGCCACATGGCTCTGCACTTGTCTGAACCTCCTGAAGGTCATGGCTGTGCAAAAGGACAGGGAGGAACCTGTGGGCCTCAGACCTTTTTATGCACTAGAAAATTACTTTGAATTATTCCT
>JAVJGJ010000062.1:11923837-11940578 GCA_035590215.1 Microhierax caerulescens | reverse complement strand
AGAGGCAAAGGAATGTATAGTCAGTGACAGGGAACTTCAAGCCTCTTCCAACATCCTGCTGTAGAACAAAGAAGATCAAGGCCCACAGGTTGGTAGAACACACCACCCCCACCACCCCACCACCCCCCCTCTATATGCTAGAGAAATCCCTTTGGGATGAAGAGCTACGTTCCCCATAGCTTGTGTGAAGGTGATGAACCCTCTTCTGTTCTGCAGATTTTCAGAGATTTACTACCTATTAGAGGAGTTTAAATGCATTCAGTGTAATTAAACCCAGGGGGAAACACAAGCCTTTAATATCTCGTGATTTCTATAATAGAAAAAAAGTACATCGTTCCCTGCCACTCTACAGTACTCCTGCCCATGGTGACAGGTTTGAGGAACCCACAGCTGGGACTGGCTTAATCCACTGAGCCGAGCAGCTGTGTGTGTGTGTGTGTGTTTGTGTGTGCAAAATTGTTTTAATGATCCATGGCGGAAGGGCAAGTGGGTGAGGAAGGGGGGGAGTGCCAACTGGGGCATGTTCCTGTAATGCAGGGATAATTGGCTCTGCAATGGTAATGGCAAGCGGCTGTCAGTCTCTAACAGAGTGTGTGAGAGATGAAGTGACACCCTGACAGGTCCCACCAACGTCCTGGCCTGCCCTGCCTCTGCCAAACAAATGATTACAGCCTTTCTGCTGACATTCAGGAAACTAAATTGGAGGTAATGACTCTCCTGAGGGGCCTGGAATAGGGATGGTGAGAGGGAGCCTCACAGCTTTCCACCTCACTTGGGGCACCTTTTTTCCACACTCTTCCCAACAAGCGCACAAGCTTTTCCCCTAAGAAGACCACACATGTGGATGTGCTGAGGTTGTGCCCTCCCAGTTTCCCTTCCCCAGTACAGGTCCACGGCAACTGACCCATGCCGGCTCTGACCGCCCAGTGAATTCTGGGCACAGAAATGGGATGGAGGTGGCAACCCTCCAACGTCATCTGGGAGTTATTGCACCCAGTCTTTGGTTTTCCTTTTCCTCTCACACCACTCCTCAAACTCCTTTTCACACTCTACTTGCTTGATCTCTGTGTATTTGCATCTTTCCCTCCGTGTCAGTCACACGCAGGAAGGATAGCAGAAGGGCAACGTAAAGCACTTGCGCGGCTCCTACTACAGCAGCCCGGCTAACGCCAGGTCTGCTCTAAAGCTGGACCTTACAGCCCCAGTGGCACATTGCCATACAAGCACAAAATGATGAAAAAACCCTCTGGAGGTACCTAGCAGGCTGCATTTCTGCTGAAATGATTTAGTGCAGCTGGAATATTATGTTAGCAATGGTGGTGGGCTCTAATCTAAGTCCAGACGGGTTGTTGGGAAATTCTCAGGTCTCCTGTTTTTCAGTAAAGTCACATTATTATGACATTGAATGGCTTATGGCTTAAACTTATACTGTAATGGCCATACAAGGAATTGCATTTACTGGAAGGAAGTATGAGAGACAGAGGGAGAGAAAAATTAAACTTGTTGGCTGGAAAGCATCTACTATAGCATGCAACAGCTCCACCTCCTCATGATATTCAAGTTCATCATATCCAAATAAATATGCTTGGAAATTGTCCATCACAAGGGAAAACAGTCATCTCAAGGGTACCGTTGAAAGCATAAGTCAAAGGTAACACCATGGGCATGTAAATTGATTCAGAGTACTTAATTGGCACTGTTTTCTTTAGTACATTGATGTCATTCCAGAACAATCCCAACCCCCAGCACACTAACGTCAGGTCATATTCTGAGCCCATTTACTTCACAAGGTTATTTCCTTTGACTCCAATGGATTAACCAGTTCTACATTGCAGTAGAGAGAGGTCAGATGTAGATCTCTTCCACTTAAATTGAATTTAATTGATTTTTTGTATCTGTTAAAAAAAACCTTCTAAAATAGAACATAATGTAAAACAATTTTTTTATTACTCTAACCCTCTCAAACACAGCACAGAACCCACTGTGCCAGGTGGTGTCCATGCACTGACAGAACAAAAATTTCCTGATTCATGGGCAATATACCCCAAAGAAGAGCTTTCACTCCTAAATGAGTCAGAAAGCTATTTTACACCCTGAAAACACAGGCTTTCAACAAGCTCAGTTGCTTTCCTGGATAATCCCTCATCTTTTCTAATCCTTCCTGAAGATCTCTTAGCTCAATGACTAGCAGTATTTAGAAACCCTTTCTCTTTCTTTAGGTAATTGCCCTCTTCAGAAACTACTGATGCACACCCGATAGCCACCCTGAGGAAGCCCAGCCCCTGGTGCCCCAGCAGTCCCACAGGCAGTGGCCCAATCCTGCCCTCCTCCCAGCAATTACCCCAACCACTGCCAGCTGCTCAGCCTCAGCGAGGCCTCTTAAACCAGGTGGCTGGAATTTGCCAAACCCTTTTTGAACTCTGTGAATGCTTTGTTTGCCGCTAAACTTTGAGAAGGTAGAAGATGTTACTGCAATGAATTTTCCTGTAAGTATTTGCTATTATAAACTTCTTTCGGGCTCTGGTTTCTTTACAGCTTGGACAGCAGTGTTCTTGGAATGGTATGGATATGCATTTTCTCATGTGAGCAGTCCTTCATCTTTATCCTTTAGAGTTCAGCGAGGTGACGACCATAGCAATTTCCCCTGCATGGGCACTGTGTGGTTACCAATGCAGGTTACAGCTCCTGTGGGGTTTTCAGGTGCTTTTTTCACATCCATGTGGCTGGCAGAAACTGAGCGCTGTTCTGCGCCCAGTTCCCCATCTGAATGTTGTTCTTTCACTGTGGCAGCTAAAGGACCAACAGGGAGCGGGCTCCGTTTTGTGCTTTATGATGCACAAAGACAGTAAGGGCTTCTTTTGCCCCCGAGACCTCACAGTTCATGGCCACAGCTCTCTGTGTCACAGTGTGGCATGATGACCTGTTCTTTCTTTTGTATGATAGTCCAGCAGTTGGTGTTACTTTGTCTCTATCTACCCAAATATCAGAAGTGCTATGAAGTCATAGCTGCTTAAGGATTTGCTCAGTTGGCAAGTTCACATCCATGGTTTTTCAGAGGCTCTGTCTCAGAGCTGTTGCCAGGGGAGAGGGCTTTCATAAGTTCAGAACATCTGTGTTGTTGCCATAGAAAGAGATCTCTGAAGGAACCCAAGTGTCCAACATGACTATAGTGCTGATGTTGGGATATGCCCTTGAAAGCCTTTATGGGCATTTATGTTGTGTTGCCACTGTAGACCAATTTCTCTCTGGTGAAAGGTCTAACATTCTATAGAAACAGCCATTAATAGTCAACCCACTGTTGAGACCATTTGAATGAACCCCCAAACTGAAGTCCTGGTTTGGAGCGTGGATTTGAAACCTCACCTCCTACCTCTCTAGCTTAACCATTTCTGGCAATCAGCATCTGTTTCCGACCAGGAATTCCACCTCGGACAAAAACTTCAGTTAAATGACAGGTTTAAATGAAAAAAGCTGGGATTAAACAAATGCCTGTTTTGAATGAAAAGCAGGTTTTGTCCAGCTGCACTGGCCTCTTCAAGCAGCTTGTGGTTCCCTCTGTAAGAGTATTGCCGGTGGCCCGTGAAGGACTTTGGACAAGTCTTCCTTCATTGTCATGCATCAATCTCACGCATCGCAAACCCAGCCAGTGCCTGAGGAGTGGGTATCTCTGCTAATTGGTTACATCTGCCTCTAACGCCTGGCTACCAGCTGGCAGAGGTGATGGTGTTCGCAACGCTGCCTTGGCAGAGAAGCGCTACGGCTGCCATCTGTTGGCTTCCAGAGCCACATTTCCTAGGTAAACATGGCCTCCCCATGGGGAGTGTGACTTTTCATCTGCAACGGATGGAAGGTAAAGGGCCCCTCCAGCTTTCATGGGATCTTCAGGAACCTGCTGGGCCATTAGCAAGTGTGAAGCCATTATTTTATAACAGACATAATCCTTCTGCTCCCTGCATCTCATGTAAGAACATACTCCATTTCCAAGGAATCCATAAGCACTCTACCTTGCCACCAACGATTTCTGTATTTGAACAGAATGAGAAAAGAAATGATGTTTCACTGTTTTGTTTTGGTTTTCCCACTGGTGGTACTGAATATTTAATCACAGCTTCACGAGGACATGAATTTCTCTTTGGATTCCTCCCCAAGCTGCAGTTGCTGATCCTGGCACAGGAACCGATCTCAGGCTGGTCCCAGTGGGCTCCTGTTTTGTCCAGACTTGGCTGTTCTTGCTAGCTTGCTGAAAAGCCTTCAGGTAGTCAGAAGAAAAACACTTGTGCACACATTTACATATGTGTGTGTGGGGCAATATATATATATATCTATTAATTCCCAGATGTTTTGCACTAATGCTTTTGTAATCAAAATTTCTTGTAAGTGAAAAAAATTTAACGAAATGTGATTTTTCTTCTGAACTGTGGTCAAGGAAAGCTGTTTGGCTTCCCTGGGTGCACAAGAATATCTGGAGTTACATCAGCAACTTCTAGCAGTTTTATATTTGTGTCCATTGAAATCTGCTAAAGTCACATCTTTCCATGGAGTTCTAACAAAGGAATAGCTAACGATGATATTTGCTCCAGAAGGTTGATTATTTCTTCTAAAATTTGAATAGTGGAGTTCAAAACATTGGAAGATGGGTATCATCCAGAGGAATCTGCATTGTCTTTGCTGACATAACCATTTCTGACAGATTGATTAATAAATATAACACCAGTACTCACGGCAACAGGATCACACAGGAACAGGTACATCAGTTGGTAAAAACGCTGGTCATAGTTTTTCACTTTAAAAAAAAGTTAATATTCACCCTTTTAAAAAAGC
Organism: Microhierax caerulescens; assembly: GCA_035590215.1. Classification (NCBI taxonomy): domain Eukaryota; kingdom Metazoa; phylum Chordata; class Aves; order Falconiformes; family Falconidae; genus Microhierax; species Microhierax caerulescens. Next base: position 11,935,757 of record JAVJGJ010000062.1, on the reverse strand, counting down.
AATTATTCAGGAAAGAGTACTTAAGAAAAACCCAGCAGCTGCCTGTTTGAAGTATCTTAACCAAAGTAAAGCTCATTGCCTTCCTTGCTTTCTTGTATTGAAAACCACATCAACAATTTTAAAACAACAAAAAAATCTCCCTTAAGACGATACTGTGAAATGGAAGTTCCTACAAGGCTCTGGCTACTCTGTGGGCTTAAGCACATTCTCAAGGGCCAGAAAACTCTGGGGGTCTCAGATCAAATGCTGAAGTTGATATGCTGGTCAAAGCACCCTGAGTGTTTCCTCTGAACCATCAACTCCCCCAGGGCTGATGGATTCGTGCGTTGACTTCTCATAAAGGAGCCTTCCAGTCTCTTTTTCCAGGACAGGCTGCCTGTGTAACTGAAGAACCAGGAATTACTGTTACCAGGAACCTGGCTTCAGCGCCCCAGGGCTAAACAAGCTCAGATCTGTGTTTTACCAGTCCAAAGAGACATTTCATGAGTTTCAAGCAACATCACAAATATGCTGGGTGGAAAACATGATCTAGGCTGCCCCAGTTGTCAACACAGAGAGTGTGAGTGCTGCACTATATCAGGCAAGCCTTTGAGTGATATGAAAAACAAATACAGGAATGTTGTGGGGGTCTTCTGAGGTTTGGGTTTTGTTTTGTTGTTGGAGGTTTTTTTCCTCTTAATATTCTTCCAAAGATTAAACATTGGGGATTGGGCTCATTAAGAACTATGGGACTGTTTGTTGTAGGCAATTTCATTAAGACACCAGGCTCTGAATCAATAAGTTACTTAATATTTTAACCACTTAATTATATGCACAAATGAAAACCCTGTTGACTCCAGCACGTGCTGAACACTCTGTTGAACCAGAGCCTTAGTCCAGTTAGCAAACTTGTCATGAACTGATTCTGATTTGTACAAATGAGTTTATTATTTGTAATATTCACCAAATAGGTTGGACAAATAATTTTTCAACCTATCGGCTTTTGCTGTTTGCTTTAGACTGTTTGCTAGTAATTCATTATTCATTATGGTTGGTCAAGTGCAACACATGATGCTTCTGAACAGGAAAGGAAGGAGGGGGAAAGGAAAAAGATTAATGAATAATGAATAACGTACTTCCTGGTATGAGTCTTCATGCTGAAGTGAGTGAAACATTAAAAATTTGCAAACATTTTCATAAATTGTCTGTTGCTGCCTGGATACTCCAGAGAAGAAATAATATGACTTCAAGAATAATTGTTAACCCAATAGGGTATTTTAATACACTCAGGGTAGATAGTCAAAGGCAGTAAGTGCCAAAAATGCCAATGGACACCCACTAAGATGTTCAAAGGTGCTTAAGCTGGCAGCATGCCTAGGGTGCATCACAAGCAGATGTTCTTGGGCATCTGAAATTCCCACTTGGTGCTTATCTGCATCCTTTGAAAATCTTCTGCTAACCCCACCCAGTGATCTCAGCATGGGGCCACAAAAGCATCTCCTGAAATCATTACTTATGAAACAAAAAGCTTATCACATGTTTGACCTGAAGCATATGCTTGAATCCTGCCAGAGGTTGAAGTTGTACTAAGAATATGTATGTGAGTCCACTGAGAGGAGAAAAAAGCAAGGAAGATGGAGAAGCTGCTGTGATCCTTCCAGGGTTGCTCAGTGGAGCGCGGGACAAAGCAGTGACTTCTTCAAGAAGTCAGTGGAGGAACAGATGTGGTTGGGAGCAAAGATTTTATTTGTTTATTTTCCAATAGGAAGTAATAATATTTTTTAAAAAACAAAAACAAAAAAACCCCAAAAAGTGAATACTAAGATGTTTTCTTTTTTTTAGCTGAAAAGCTTGTAGTTTGAAAAACCTAACAATTAATATAGAAATCACTGTTTTCTATAGAAAACACAGAAATACATTCAGCTGAAAAGGCTGTTTGTATTTACTGAAAAACTCCTTTCACTGAATCTTCTGGAGAAGGTTAGACAGATTTTGTTGCTAGGATTTTGCACTCAGGGAGGTGAAATCAAATGAAACCGAGGGCACTGTGCTTTGGGTTTAGCTAGCAAAGCACAGCTAAGTCATTTCCATTTGGAAAAAAACAGCCCCCACCTTTCTCTCCATAAAACTTTCTACATCTCACTGGCCACGAGCTATGAGCTATTCTCTCTCTTTTGCATGTGGAGGTGTTTTGAGCTGAGCTCATCCTGGTGCTGCACTGGGGCATTTGCCTCCTGCCCCGCTGCCTCCTCACTCATCCTGTCCGCTGGGTGTGGGAACCGTGTGTCAGAACCCATCGATTTACGAGCTCGCCACCAGCCGCGGTGCCCCACTCATTAGAAACAATTTGCATGATGAACATCAGTATGACAGCCCTAGCAAGGGATTTGTTTAGCTAATTTAGAGTAATGGAGAAGAGGAATTAATCACTTTAACACTGATGCTCCCTGGCACGGCAAGGCTGGTAGCCATCCCCCCACCTTGTCAGCGAGGCACCCCCAATTCTCCCCCTATTTCCAGGCGCGTTTGGCTCTGAACAGAAAGTTCAGGGATGTAATAACAGGCCTGGAGGACCAGGCCAGAAATTGTCAGCATGGAGAAAAAACAAGGCAGCTACCGAGAGCGCTTACAGCAAGGTTAAAGCAAACAGGATTATCTGTTCAAAGCACTTGAGAGTGCTGATGCTCTCAAAACAAAGGACGGGGCAGGAGCCTCAGCCATCTAGCTGTGCTCAGCTCTCCCAGCCAGCTCTGCTCGGCTGGGGAGGAACCATTAATGATTGATTAAGGGACTAGTGCTGGAGTAGAGGAACCCTGCACGTGGCCGGCACCGCTCCTCTCCAGGTGTTCCGCTCCCCCTGGGAAGCAGAGGGCTGGAGGCCAGAGCCCCAGGACAGTGCCCAGCGCTAGGGCGGCAAGGGGACCTGGAAGAGAAAGTCTCACTTAGGAAGAAAGTTGGAGAAATGTTCATTTTCAGCTTTTTTTTTTTTTTTTTTTTTTTTTTTTTTATTTTCTTTGAAAATAAAGTTTTTGGGGTTTCATACTCAACTAAAAAAAAAAAATCCATACTAAAATATTCAGCTCAGCTAAGTACTGAAAGCATCCCCTGTATCAGAAAATGAACCCCACCACCCTTTCACGTCTATCCTGTGTGTTTTGCCACTCCCAGGTATATTTAGCATGCTTTAGGCATATACCCTTTCCAAATAAATGAAGATATCAGTTCATGACAGCTGTGATATGAATAGAATCCATATCGTGAACTCAAACAAATATCATTATAGTTCCTTGTTTGTTCAGCACTTACGCTGGCCCTGCTGGCAGCCACTGTCGTGCGTGGCAGTCTCTAGTCCCTCTCCCACGCTCTTGTTTACAAGTCTAACACGAGTGTTGTTTCCTGCTTAGACCTCTGCAGCACATTTAATTTCCCGTGCCTTGTTCCCTCGTCCAACTGTAATGCCTGGAGCAGGCAGGACTGTTTTCACGCGGGGTTGTTGTCCCCCGTTCCCCTCTCACAGGTGTGCCCAGGAGGAACATTTCTGACCTTCACTAGCAACCCAGAGCATGGGCGCGGGTTGTTTCCCATGGAGCTCCTCTAATGTAGGACTTCTAGTCACTGAAAAGCATTGGAAACCCACATATCATCATTTATAGGCGCAATCCAAAACTCATCTCCTTTTATAGGCCCTAGCTTAATAATTGTGGCTGCAGAATAGCTGCCGGTATTATTCCCAGAATAAGAACTACTGAACTTAAACAAGCATAATGCAATAAGGGAGAGATGGAAGTACCAAAGCTTTTATGTACAGAAATGATGCCAGATTGTAAAAATGTGAATGCTGTAAAATAATGTCTTTAATTATATACGGAGAAAGAAGGTTTCCAGCAGCAGCTGTCTAAAGATAGGCTCTCCAAACACAGACCTGCCAGTGAACTCTATGGGAAAAAAAAAAAAAAAAAAAGTGGAGAAGACATTTAGATATGGACTGACAGGGATCGTTGCAGCTTTCCTCAGATGAATGTGTACCTCTGTGTGTGCATGTGTAAATCCAGAGCAGGGTACTTATTGCAGCCATGGTAATTGGCAGGAAGATTTGGAAGAAAGATTTGGTGTAAGAAAGAAGAGCAGGAAGAGTGTACCGTGACTGATGCCCAGTGGGACTCCTGAACTCTGCTCTTGCCTTTGCCTTGCAGAGTGTCAAGGGTGCCACACAGAGCCTGGAGGAGATGCTCGCCGGGTGCTGCATCATCTGGATACGGCCCTGAGCAGTGCAGGTAGGGGCCATGCCACACTCGCCCTGGAGCCCGCTTGTCTTTAGCAGCGTCTCCCCGCAGCAGCGCAGACGCAGCAATAGCGATGGGGACCCTACGGCATCGGCTGTTGGAGGTCTGTTAGCAGAAGATGTTAAGGGTTGACTAGCAGGGAACCACAGAGGATTTTCTGACGAGAAGGCTAGGATGTATAAAAGTATCTTTAGCTAAGGAGCATGTCCTAATTGTCTGTCTTAGAGGTATATGGTGAAATTCCTTTGACACAGTGGAAAAGACTGCTCCTAGCAGAGAGCAGCTCGTGGCCCTCGGGGCAGGTTGGGTCTGGGGCTTTGCCAAGCACCCCCACACGGGGAGGACAGCCCAGTGAGATGCTCAGCAGTGCCTCGCAACACACCGCCCACTGCAAAGTTTTTTTGTTTTGGTTTGGGGTTTGGTTTTTTTTTTGGGGGGGGAAGCCAGTTACAAGACTTTTTCTTGATTTCATGGGGATTTGTATCACACCCGAACACAGGTACTTTTGTCCTAGGCTTTTCAGTAATTGGAGGTGTGTGGGGAGTTTCACCCAGCACTTAAATCAGAACAATTGCCATATTTTTAAAAGATTATCCTAATGTTGAGCTTTCTTTTTTTAATGTTTTATAATAAAGTTCCAGAAATAAAGGCTGCAATGTAGTTGCAATAGAATTTACATTAGCATATTTGGAGAGCTTTTTTGATAATTTTTGCATGCACTAGAATGAAATATTCTGTAAAAATTAAACATTATATGCAAATGAGTGCAACAAACCTACATTTTGAATAATAATAATTCATTATCTCCCTATAATATATGTAAGTGCCTTCCTTTTTTTTTTTTAAAAAAAAAAAAAGGAAATGCACTGTAGACATTAATTCAGCACAGCAGAAGTTTACAGAGGAGATCCACTGAAATTATAATAGAACACATTCCTCATTTGCATAAATCCCAGAATCCCACCTGCCAAAACCCTCCAGCTATTAATAGGTGATATGAATGTCACTCGATGCTCATTTATAATATTGTTGCTGTAATATAATGCATATTTAGGGCAGATTTTAAGAATCATTGTAATTAACAAAGCACACCATTACCAGCAAGTGTTTATTTGTGTTATAGGATAAAGATGTTGCATTTGGAAACAATTATAACTCTAGAGGTGTTGAATTACCCCCTTTGGAAGTGTTGCCTTCTTTTAGCAAGTGCAGTAGATTTCTACAGGCTAGTTGCATGTAAAAAAAAATGGTTTAAAGAAGTGGCATGTCTGTGTATCTGCAACGATAATAATCATTCATGTGCCAGGCCATGTCTGTATGACATGGATTTATTCTTCACCCCAGGGCTGTCTACGTTTGCAAGCTTTTTTCTCTCTTTAGAGTTTTTTACAGGGAAACTGAGTTACCAGTCTGTGAGACTAGGCTCTTTGAAATAGCTTAATAGTGGTAAAAGCAGATTTACAGGTGAGTACGTGTGCGCTTTTCTGTTATCACCATTGTGAGCCCTGTGTGCAAGGTGGCGATGGCCAGGACAGGGCACTTTCTGGAAGCAAAATGGCTCTCTGGTAGAAATCCTATGGAGGGATTGCATTGTTCAGCTTGGTACCAAATTCTGTCCATAGTAATTCTTCAGCTTATTCCAGCATAAATAAGGCCTCACTAAATACCTAATGATTTGGCCAAATGTAAGTTACTTATAATTTAAGCACCCGCACCCTGCGGCAGAGCCACGGCTGCCACCACTGGAGCTGCCGGCTGATGGAGTTTCCTGGGGTTGCTGCATCCCTGGGTAGAGGCAGTGATCCCCCAAGGCCTCTCCCTGGCTCGGGAGGTGGTGGGAGGCGATGGGGGGGGGGGGGCACATCCAGATGGCAAGGGATGCTCTCTAACACAAGAAATGTGCCACGCTTTCAGCCTGGTGCTTGCCAGCGAGCCGGCGTGCCTGGGGCTTGTGTTACCCCGTGTGGGTGTGTGGAGGGTGATTTAATGAACTGACTCTGGGCTTCCCGAAGATTGCTCGAGAAGGATAAATCGCCATGAATCTCCATGCTCAGCCTCACTCTATGGTCTTTCTCCTTGAATCCCCCGCCAAGGAGTTTTGCCCTCTCTCTACACACGTCCTGCTCAGCGGAAGATACCGGGACAGAGATCCTTGCCCTCCACCCCGGGGTGCGGTGAGCACCAGCAGCCCAGCGGGGACTGCACCCCTCCTCGCTGCCGAGTCCTCTCCTCCGCTGGTGTGGATGTTGCCGTGTGTCCCACCTTGGGGAACGGCCCCGGCCCCGGCTGAGGAGTGCGAGAATAAAATCTATTCCAGGAATAGCGGAGCTATAGGTTAAAAGGAGGCAAAACTCTCATGTCTTTTACACAAGTGGACTTATTAATCCAAATTTGAATTTTTAATGCAAATCTCTTTAAAATTTCAGGTTTTCTAACATTTCTACCTCTTTCTTTATGAAACTGGTTATATCCCACCTACAAAGCAGGGCTGATTGAGGCAGACAGCCATAGATTTAGCAGTCTCCAGGCTCTGCTTAGGACAGATTTCAGCTTAGATTTTAACTAACTGACATGGCAAGAAAATAGTGTGGCTTTTCCTCTCCACCTGCTTTTCTCGCTTTCTTTCTCTCTTCTGAAATATTTCAACAATGTTGAAAAATAATCTTCAGCACTTTCCACAGGGAAAAAAAAAGAAAAGAAAGCGACATTTTTTTTGTCAGAAAAATCTAACCAAATTTGATAGAGATGCATCTGTTCAGAGACTAAAAAAAAAAAAAGAGACAAATGGAAACTCTCCCTGTGCTTGCCTGAGCACTGCTGAGAACAGAGACTTGTTGATCCTCAGGCTTTCTGGTTGCCTGAGGAAAAGAAATAATTAAAGACATTAAGTGAACAAAACACTCTCAGAAAAAGAGAGACAGTCTTTTTAGCTGAAAACCCATCTTGTCTTTTAAACACTTTCAGATGGCAATCAGCAGACTGGCTCCAGCACTCAGGCCGCTGCTTGGGCCCTTCCAGCAGCAGTTTGTTTCACCACCGTAATTATTTTGGAGTCCCTGCTCCTCCTACTGTGGTCAGTTTTTATGTGTCACCCTCAACTTAGGAAAAGCAGGGTATTATGTGAGACCAATGGTTTGATATGATCAAATCCATCTCAGTTTATGCTCCTCCTCAGCTCAGCTGAGGCAATCCTTTGTAACGGATGTTCCAAGTCGCAATCATTGGAAAGTCACCGCGGGTCACACGCGGGTTCAGATGTGCTTCGTCAGATTGATGCCACTCCTTTTCCTTGCCACATCCTCTAGCAGCTTTGTTGTTTTGATGCCTTCATCTAAGTTCCCCACTGGAGATCACCCACCCCCGGAAGGGCTGGAGGGAAAATATCCCTCTGTAAGAGTGATCAGAGTGCAATAGCAGAAGAGAAGCCTTTGAGCTTTCTGTGTTTTCAGTGAAGTATCTTATGAAGTAATTGCAGGGCTTTAGCCTTGTGCCTGCCCTGTTGTCCTGCAGGCTCCCGCTCCTGACTCCCAGGCATGACTTTGGGAAAAAGAAAATTAAATTAAAAAAAAGAAAAGAAGAAATAAATAAAACAGAAAAACAGACTATCCCCTAGAGAACTGTGGTCTGACTTGGCCAGGAATTAGGCACGCAGGCTGCAAGGGGCAGGTACAACTGAGGCAGAGCAGTGCTTTGCAGGGCAGGTATTTTGCTGTTTTCAGGCAGCTTTGACACTGCAAGCGGAGCCTTGGAGCTGGCTTTTTCTGCCCCTGGCAGCTTTGCCCACGCCAGGGTGCTGTGTCACTGTTCTGCTCAGTGTCTGCACGGATGTGTCATTGCAGCGGGCAGGTGTCAGCATCTCCCTTGTCAAACGCCGTGGCTGGCGGCACGCAAGGCAGCAGCGGCAGCAGAAGCAGGCTCCTGCAAGTGTGTTCCTGTGCCTGCCTTGTGCCTTACTCTATCACATGCAAAAAATGCAGATGCTTGGCTATAGATCTGCCAGCCCATGCACACGCAGAAATCCACACCCACCCCGCAGAGCTGCAGCTTCACAGGCAAATGGGAATCCTGCACACCCCGACTGAGCCAGACGCACACGTGCAGCCGCCCGCAAATGCTCTGCGCCTCCCCTGCTGCACTGAGGCTCCTGTTGCACGCAAACTGCACACAGCTGCCTATAAATAAACACACCAACACAGCACCAGCCTCAATGTCAGCTCTCCTCAGCCTTTTGGTTTAAATATAGGCATTGGCTCCGCTCCAGGAGGAGGTACAAGTGGTTTCAGACTCAAACAAATTGTTATGAATCCCATTTGCAATGTGAATATGCTTAGTGAATGTTTCTTTCTCTAATGAGACCAAAATAGCAATTAACAGGAGTCTTAATGCTTCAGTTTCTGAGAATAGACACATATATATATCCTTAAGATTGTTCTCATCTGGCTTCAAATGCAGAAGCCATCTTGTCTAAACATGTATGTCACACATCACACCTATATCTGCACCTTTCTATTTCACACTTAGGCATGGTCAGCCTGAGATGTGCAGGAGAAAAATATTGGCTTTGAATCACAACAGATCCAAGTCCTCATTGCTGGTACATCCCAGCACCTTTTTTCTCTCCTGGTTTTGTTTTTTTCATCCTGAAGATGAAATAGAAGCAGAGCTTTTTCTCCCCCTTTCTTTGTTTGCTGCATTCAGGTTTTCCTATCAGGGTTTTCTTTTATTTTTTTTTCCCCCTTCTTCCCATTTTTTTCTCTTTCCCTACAGCCAACAGAGTGGTTGGTGAATACAAAATTAGCCAATTCAGACAGAGGCCGAACATCCCGAGAGAACAGGAGAGAAAGAAAGAGAGACATGATCAGCCCTTGCCAAATAGGCTCTCTCAACTCTGCCGTGCATGTCTCCCTTTCTCTGAAAATCACATGAAACAAATGAGAATTATGGGGAATGCAAATTCCCAGTATATTCAGGAACTGGCCATCAGTGACCCTCCTGCCTGCAGCGTTTCCCTGCTCTGCCCATGCACTGCCGCAGTACAGAGCATTTACATCCCAGGCAGCCTGCTGCCTGCTGCTGCCTTCCCTGAAACACCTGCAGAAAAAAGGGCATATTTTATCTTTTCTGAATGAACTAGCAAGCCTGACCAAAACCCTCTAGGAGCAAGCCACATGGGCAAATGCTCCCCGGCTAATTCCACTCATTTAAGCTGTATGTAGGTCTTGCTTGTCCTCTGAAGGGGGATGCTTTGGCCTGAATTCCTGGTGGGATGCACACTTGAGATCACCCCTGGGCTTTGGCACTGGGGACTGCCAGGCTGCGCCTGTGCGGTGAGGCAGGGGGACCTTTTTGATGCTCCCTATTCCCCTGGCTTCCAGCCTGCCCACAGTAAGCACCTGCTGCAGAGTATTAATGAAAATTGTGGGGTTCAGAGCTAAGTTTTCTCCTGATCCAGAGCTGGGACACATCCTGGGGCTTCCAGCTGCAACTGCACAGTGGCACCCATCCATGCAAGGCGGAGGCAATGCTTGCAGTGCAAGTGTGAGGGGGCTGTTTCTGCAACCCTGCATCCGCGGTGGGTGTCACAGTGGGACCCCGCTGCTCTGAGGAGCCAGGGAATGGCTTGCTCTCCCTGTCTTACTGTTGAGGAAGTAAGCCACACTGAGAGTTTGTGTGGTGGCAGATAAAGTGATTATAAATGTTTTGCTTGCCCAACCCTAGTTTGGGGAGGAACTGACAATGGTGATTATGAATAAAAGCTTCCATAAAGTGGTCAGTCAGCTGAGAAACCTCAGGACTGCCCTGGAATATCCTTTTCCTGTATTGCATTCTTCAAGTAGGGGAGCAAAGGACTTTAAATAGAAGGGGAATTTTAAGGAGACCATCTACATTGACATTTTGCAATAACCTTTCAAGGTCTCTGTAAGTGCCAGGGCATCCAGTCCACGGAGTATCCTGTAAGGCCAAGTCAATAACATTATTGACTAGTATCAGAAAAAGCTCCTCAGGTGTGTAAAGCTGGGACTTTGGTGTAAGAAGGGGAAATAAATCCAACCTAAGCAGACATCTGCAGCAGCATGTCTAGAATAACAATACTGCTAGCAGCAGCAGCGCATGGGTGCCAGGCCAGCAGACAACGCGGGAAGGGGGTTTTGGCTGGACCGGGTTCCAATTACCTGTTGTACAAACTCATTTAGCCTTGCCAGGGCCCTTGACTTCTCCCACCGCCCCTTCTCTCACATTTCTCCTCTCCCCTTTCACAGGTTCTTAACCCAGCTATATCTCCCAAGAATGGCTGCTTTCCAAAGTGCCAGCAAGTGCCTGAGAATTGCGTAATTGCAATATAATTAATGAATTAAAAGAATGAGATGTTTTAAGTGCTTTCAATATGCCAGTCCCTATAATTATCTACAGAAAACATGTTCATTAACAATCTGAAAGTGTGAGGCTGTGGCTCCTGCCTCTGAGTGCTTCTTTCTCTGATGGAGCTGGAGGTGGAGGTAGAGGCAGGGAAAGGGCTTTTGCAAATCTTTAGAAAGCTTTGCTCTCTCCCCCGGTTTAGCGCAAGTCAGCAGAGGAGCAAGAACCTGCAGGACATCTGACCACAGATGTGGAGGCAGCACAACTTGCTCGACCAGAGCCTGAGTACCTGTGTCCAGCCCCTGGCTCTGCTGCGTGACTCCTGGGCATGAGCTCTGGTGGGCGCTTGTGTTTTAGAAGCAGGGCACTGACCCCCACCCCAGGCAGCCCCATGCCATGGATGGCAATTGCAGCCGCTTCTGCTGGAATAGAAAAGCTTTGTGTTTAAATAATTGTACACTGGTTTTCAACGTAATATCATGGCTGGTGCCGAGCCGAGCGAGGGAATTGCCAGGTCTTGCTTGTACTGGTGGGGAAGTATTGGGCGTCACATCTCCTGGATTCACTGAGCAGGACTCAGGAGAGGGGAGGCTCAGTCTTGCTGGAGCACTGGTTGGAGAAAAGCTCTCAGTACAAGGTTTGCAGTGCTTTTATCAGGACACGGTGGTGTGCTTGGAGAGCTTGATTTTACTTCCATGGGTGTAAATCAAGAGCAATTCCTTTGATGCCAATGGAGAGGCTGACATAAGTGAGAGATGAACATGGCCTATTGGTATTGAAAGCACTTAAAACATCTCTTGAGGGCACTCTTATGAGGGAGCTCGCTCTGTGAGACTGATTGACAGGGTACAGCTCGGTTCAATGTCTGTCCTTCCCAGGATCCTAAATTGTAAATTAACTCAGCCATAGATGTGACTAACACATTCTCCGTCTGGAACATTTTAGCCGCATAGCGGGCTGCAGGCTCCGTAAATTGTTTTCTGTTAAACTTGGGGAATAAATGGCCAGTTCATTTGAAAGGGTTGAGCAGGCAGCACACGGATATCGGCCCACTGTCCGGTTTAGGGAAATTACAAAGGATGAATTACAGGGTTATCTCCGCACTTTAACAGATCCCTCTGTTTCGATTGCAATAACCCGTTCTTGCTGAAAAGGCAATATTCTCCAGCAGACAGGGGTTAAATATCCAGCGGCTGAGGAAGAAGCTGAAAGCACAAAAGAACTACAGTGAGGGCAGGTGTTAATGAAGGAAGATCTTTACTGGAAAAAAAAAAAAAAAAAAAAAAAAGCAGTCACCAGTT
>JAVJGJ010000062.1:11895897-11923737 GCA_035590215.1 Microhierax caerulescens | reverse complement strand
AAATGCAATTTTATTGTTCTTGTTTAGAAAAGAGATTTCTATTGAAAATGAAATCAACATCCTGCTTGCCAAGTCAAATCATAAAACAAAACTATCTTACATAAATACAGCATAAAGGAAGTTTTAGAGCCCTGAATTAGAAATGGATTGCTACTGTATACTCACTTCACTGCAAAGCTAGTCAAAGGTCCACTGCAAAGCTAGTCAAAGGATTCAGTTTCATTTCGCTTTTTAATCTTGATAAAAGCTGTTCCCTGAGAGTTTGAACATGCACCATAGGCGTCCTATTTTCCCATTATTTGCCTCTTCGTGCTTCTTCTCTTTACAAGACTTTCTGATACAACCAGGTTTCCTACACCAGTGGTCAAAGAGAAACAGTTATTCTCACACTTATTAATATTTAGAATCTCTTTTGTTATGGATGAGAGTGTGTCCAAAGGCTGCTTTTCCCAGGACAACGCTAATGTTTTTAAATGGCCTCTGCAGGCAACCGGAACTTCAGATCTGTAAGAGTGACACATGCAGCCCTGAAATACTTTCTTTTCTGCACTTAAATGCCAAAGAAGGTCAGGTAAAAAAACCTAGGTGGAAGAAGTTTAATTCATGCTGTTGCGTGGGAAGAGTGGTAATGCTTGCAGAGCAAATGCTCAGCTTTGAACTGGAAAAAAAAAAAAAAAAAAAAAAAAGCAGTCACCAGTTGACAGGGTTGGCTCTGCTGGGCAGGAAAGCCTTGACGCTTCCATTCCGAGGGACCTGTGTCCAGAGAGCACGCTCCTCTCCTTCGGTGGAGCTTTCAGCATCCTTAAGCACTGCTGCCGAGGGAAGAGCCAAGATGTGGTGTGATTGTGCTTTTTAAGCTTAATGGGACAGAATTAACTAAAGGAACACAATTATAGCAAGAGCTGGTTCCTGTCACTGTTTTCACGTGGGAGCGGGTGGTAGCAGCAGCCCAGCTCTCTGCAATTATAGCTGCACATCCCAACCTCCAAAAATATTGGATTTGACTTTCAAAGCCTGGGAGCCCAAGAAGGCTGTTCCTGTCCTCTGTGTGAAGGATTAATCAGTCACTTAGTATTATAGGAAATGCAACATTTTAGTGGAACAGGGAGAAGATGGTTTCCTTGTCTTTCAAACCCTTTTTGTTTTCTTTTTTTTTTTTTTTTCACGTTACTCTGCCTCATCCTCAGTCAGAATGAGAAGCTGGAATCATGAAAATGTTCACAAAACTGAGCTCTGAAAAATATAATTTAAATAATTTTGAAATACCATGTTTTGATTTGGGCATTTTATAAAAAAAATGCTTCAGTTTGTAACAGACAAGTAATTTTAAAGGGGAAATCTGGAAGGTTTTGTTTTAAAGTGAGGAAATGGAAATTTTGGCAATCTTAAAAGGAATAATGTTTTTGCTTCATGTAAAAAAGTCGTGAAAACTGTCTCTTTACTGAAAAATATTTTCATTTTTGACAGTTTTCTATTTTTCAACCAAAAAGTGTTATTAGAAACATTTGAAAATAAACACAGAAGGAAAGAACTTCTCTATGGTAGGAAAGACAGGTACATTTCTATGAAATAAAATCAGTTTCTTGATGTCTGTTGAGCCCTGCTCTTAGACTAAATCATGAGCACAGAAAACATGGTTTATTGGGTTTTTGGTTTTTTTTTCACCATATCAGGAGGTCAGGTCACAGGACTGCTTGTAATATTTCAGTGCTACCAAAATTCAGTAAACATACCCTGAATATAAAATGCATATTAATATGTAATGGGCATTGAGATCGACCTCTAGCTGGGCTGCTTTACCCATGAGATGAATGAAATCCGCTGTGTCAACCAACTATTCACCCTTTTTGCACTTTAATTGTATTTCCAGCTTTTGTGTCCATCTGCCAGCAATGAGCCAAGCACTGCACCGGCGTTGCCAGCGCAGGGTCCCTGGCAGAGACGAGCCATCTGGCCACCCCCGTCCCCGGTGCCGGCAACAACAGCAGTGTGGGAGGAAGCCAAGTTTGGCTCTCGCTGCAGCATAAGGCAGGAATCAGCGGGTGGCTCTCCGCTGGACATCGCCTCTTCTTAAAATCTCCAGCCAGTCTGTGAATTTTCAGTGCGGTGAGCCATGTCCTAAAAAGCCAGGACGTCATCTGAGAATTTCAGTGCATATCAGAGAAGAGCAGTCTTTTGATTTTTTTTTTTTTTCTTTTTAATATCCTGTGATGGCTGGGACTGTTGTGTTCATGGTAATATCTGCAGGAAGAGCAGCTTGTGGCAAGGGAAAAACCAGAGGATAATCCAGAAGAATTTAAGGGCAGACAATGTTACAACATAAAATATCTTCTACATCCAGTAGCACTTTTGATTCTGGATTAGCGAGGAAAAAAAAAAATGACCGTGGACAGGACATCTAGATCTATTCCTTCTGCTGCAGTTTCAAAGCATATATTTGAAGAAGAATTTTAACCAAACCAGGTCTTGATTTCCTTATCTGATGAATATAAATTATAACACACTGCTTCCTGACATAGTTCTCAGCAAGCGCAATTCATTAACTTTCCTGAAGTGCTTTTAAATCTCCTATTTCAGGCACTACACAAATATTCAAAATAAAGTTCACAGAGCTAGCTAAAACCACTTAAAATGAAATTAAAATGCCATAATTCCAGATTATGAAAAATCACACTCAGAAAAGTTCTGATGACAAGTTTATGATTTTTTCTGTGTTTGTGGGGGCTGCTGGAGTCTTAGGAGATCTAAAAAAGCATTTTTTTTACAATCATTCTAAGATTGAAAATTCCAGATTTTTAGAAATTGAAATTGCAGCTCCCTGTTGCAGAGCAGGGAAAGGATGGAGGAAGGGCTGGAAAGATGGAGAAAAAAAGAAGCCAGTGATGTCCAGCCTCTTTGCCTTCCCTGATTTCCAGGAAAGCCACCATCACTGCGAAATTCAGGCACAAAAACTTTCAGTGACAAGGTGTATCCAGGCACAGGAGAGGAAGAGCTGCCTCTGCCCTGGGGACCCGGGGGGGGGGACTGGCCTGGGCTTCATCCCCAAAGCCACCAGGGGAAAGTGCCTGTGAGGGGCTGAGCCGCGGACCTCACCGGCCGCCGGTTCATGCTGCAGGGATAGGCAAGCTGTCTTTTTAATATGTGAGCATGTCTGACTTGCTCTCTCTGTTCTCCCTGTGTTCAATAATGTAAATAAAGTCTTTAAGAAGCCCATTACTTTCATCTGCAGTTCTGAGAGAATTGCTCAGCTTCTCCCTTGGCAGTTCTGCTTGCGCATAATAACAATACTAATAAAAAACCTTGGGAAAACAACCAAACCAAAACAAAAAAGATAATATTAGTAAGAGCAGTAATAGAATAAAGTTCTGCCTTTTAAAGATGTTTCCCCCATTTGAAAAAAAAAAAAAATGCAAAGACTGCTGGTATCAAACTCCTCTGCCTACACTAACCAGTGTATCGAGGGACAGCATTTGCCTTTTTGGATGCAGGGGTGTGAGGAGGGTGCGATGAGCTGGCACCAGGGAGGCACGTCAGGCAGGGCACAAGTGCCACAGGACCAGTCCCCTGGCATTTGCAGCACCTATGGGCCAGCTGGGTTAGGCTGGGTTTTTTCCTTTCACATCAATTTCAATCTGCCTTTCAAATCTTGGTGGGTTTATTTCTCTTTTCCCTTTCACTCCTTAAGATTCACTTCTTGCCTTTCCTGCTGGTTCCTTTTTCATTTCATCCAGCCTCCACCTGCCATCTGCAGCACTTTCATTTTGGCCTTGAGCTGGTCACTGGACTCACAGGTGATGGAAATGCACCTCCCTGCTGGGCAGTTTTCTCCCAAACAGCCTCTAAGGTCTAAGCCTGATGCCAGTGAGCTCCTTGTGATGCTCTCCTGAACAGCACGTGAAGGAAACAGCTACAATTCTTCCTCACTTGAAAGGAGTGAGGAAGGTGTCTAACCCCATAAATTTAACCATGGTAGACCTGCATCACTTGGCCAGAAGGTACCTTACTAATCCTCATCAGGGCTGACCAGAATAAGCGCAAGTGACCCAGGCTGTGCTGGATCTGGGATTAAGCTGAAACCTTTTCTGAAGTCATGTTGCTTTGCTAAAATGTTATTTTGGAAAGAGATCCTGACATGGGAAAATCAGGGAAAACTAAACAATGGCAAACTAGCTCTTTCAACATTTCACTGTATCACTTTTTTGTTAGTTTTTTAGAACTTTTCCACTTTGAATAGCATTGTTAGTGCACAGATTTGCTCATTTGAAGAATGGAAACAAAAAATTTTATGGATATAAGATGGCCATCCAACTTCAGGTATGTTACTTACTTTTTTTCTTTTTTTTTTTTTTTTTAAACACTTCTACTATGCAGAGAATTTGCAAACACTTGCTATTTTCACTCAGTTTGGCACTATGTCAGGTTTAAAAATCTAGACAGACTTTGCAAAACTGAGCTGTCCCAACCCACCACCAGTGTTTTCAGACCTTTCTTTGCCACCCTCAGAGGACAAAACCTCTGTTCCTTCAAATGGTGTTCCTTCAACTCCAGACCATGCTCTTGTTCCTGTTCTGGAAGCCTTACTTTCCTTCTGCCCAAACATCATGTTGTTAAAGGATTAATTTTAAGGTTGAGTTTGTTCTGTTCTGTTTTTCCTGTGTGAATTGAACCAGTCTCATTATGGCCCACGCACAGCTTGCTCTCTGGTTTGCTCAGCTCATCACCTGGGTGGCTCTTCCCTGGGCCAACCTATTTCCCAGGGAAGGAACCTATAAATATTTCATTGTCTGTCTTTGCGAGTCAGTCTCTGCTTTGATTGAATTCAACAATTTACGGAACAACAAGTAAGCGCTGTCGCTGGAACAGACAGCGAGGCAGGTGAGGGATGGTCCGTCGCCAGCTGCTGTGGTGAGCTCTCAGCAGAGACGGAGAGTAAACCAGGGGCCTCCTGGCCCATTTGCGGACCCCTTTGGAGTCCCACGACTCTTAACAGCGGGATCTGCAAAGCTGGTTAGACAACATATCATCATTTCTGTCTTTGAACATCTATTGGAGTCATGCGAGTTGCCAGGAAATAACATGCCGAGCACAAAGTTCAAACCCCGCTCTGCTGGATCGTGGTGCCTGCTGCTTCACCCCCAGCCCGCCTCCCCTCCCCTGCACAGAACCTGCACAGAACCTCCAGCGAGATTGCTTGAGCGTTAGGAGGATGGGTTCGGTCTAGAATTAAAAATAATGGGTTGTTTTCATTGTTCGATTGAAACAAAAATATAATTCCACTGAAGCAAAAGCGTGGCTCGCTAATGCTTCCATTTCCATCACATTTTCAACAGAAGAAAACATAAACACATAGTTTCGCTTTTCATTTTGTGGAAGTGGAACTGGTTTTTTTTTGGCTGTAGTAAAAATATTAATTTTGATGATACTGCTGAAGTCATACTCTTTAAACACACAGCTTATATTGAAACAATGAACAAATATTATTTGATGTTTTCTGTCTGCTCACTTTTCATTATAATAGCTTGATGTTGTTGGAGTTGAAGATGTTCATAAAAATCAAGCATCATGATGCTTGCCAATAATATTTTGACATTTTTGATCTGGGGTAATTTTGCATTTGCATTTTGATGTATAACAAAAACAAATGTTAAAATTTCAGGGAATTAGCTCTGCCTGTTCTGACCAAATGAGGTGGTGTATTCCCCGGTGATTATATTTGGACAGGGATTGTGATGGGAAGCCCTTCTGCAACCGATCTGGTAAGAGATGAAATTTTTGCTATAATTAAAGAGGGTTGGCAGTTTAAAGTTGTGATGTTAAAGAATTAATCATTAACACAAATAACAGTGCTCTAGAAATCCAACCAAATTTTATTTAGCAAAAAGAAGAATCTTTCAGGGGAAAAAGATCAGATTTTTTTCCAAGCAGTTCTCTCTCTGTTTAAATTTGAATGAAGAGCAAGGGAAAAGCCTCACTAACCATCACTCAGCTTTCCTGAAAATACAGATTTTATTTAAAAAAAAAGAAAAAATGTCTTGTTTGTTAAATTAAGTTATTAGAACCTGTCTCTCCGCTCATCTCTCCTTCCCCTGGCCAGGATTATGTTTTGATTTGTAATAAAATTTGACACAAATCTGACAATATTTTGACCAGGCTTTGCATTCTGGAGCTCACAATAAGCATCTGAAAATGGCAGCATCCCTTGCAGTTGCATTCCCTGGCCTCCTCGCCTTCCCGCTGCCTCTCCAGCCAGCTGCCTCTGTCCCCTGCACCCCCGACACCTCCCTGCTTGCCACCGCTTGCTTGGTCCTTGCTCACAGGGTCCACGGAGCCTCCTCAGCCCCTTCCCTCTGCCTGAGTCCCCGGTGTCACCTTGACAAGAAGAACTTTCGCCCACTCCCTCCGGCGACCTGGCTTCTTTCCACCGCCGTGTCCTCACGTCACAACAGCATCGCACGGGTTCTGTCACTGTCCCTTACATTTCCTCACAGATTGAATTCATCATGAACGTATGAATAAATCCCCAAGAGAAATGAAGTTCTCGGAGGTAATTGAATCACAAAGAGTGATGGGGATTTCTTTTTTTTTTTTTTTTTTTTCCCTTGACTCATTCCCAGCCGAGGTTCAATCAGCATTCATTACTCCCACCTCCTTCTATCTGAAGCAGCAGAGGGACTGGGTGAAGGAGGACTCTTACCCTTCTGATTAAATCTTCCAAACATGATGGCCTATCCAGCCCAGTAATTTGTGAGCCAGGAAACATGAGATTTTAATTCAACAAAGATAAAAAGGTGCAACCCATAGAACCGGCTGAAGAGAACAGAGCAACAGAATCGCATGGAGCGTACAAGGATTTAAAATTTTCTTCTGAAAGGGTAGTTTGATTAAAAACTGTTTAAAAATATTTTCAAGGGAAGAGCCACTTACAGTAGAAGAAAGCTGAAACAATTAGCAATCAAAAGAAAATCTTTTGATTTGACATTTTTGCCCTCCTATTTGATTTTCCTTCAGTTTAAGGAAAATATTAGGAAAAAAAAAACTAAAATTGAATGGAAATAATAGCAATATTCCACACATACATGCGGCTTGATGAAACATTTAGATTGCAGTGTTTTGACATTCTCAAAACGAAACATTTTGACATTATGAAATAGAATTTTTCAATAAGCTTGTTTTGATCTTTCTAGATCAAAAAATATCCTGGAATTCTCCATCAAATCGGTGTTTCGAGATTTTACATCTCAGGCTGATTTGAGGGAATGAGATTTCTGCTTCATAAAGGCTCCAGTAGGCAGTGGCACGGGGAGGCTGTCTGCCCAGCAGCTGGTGATGGAGGGGCACATCTCACCGGCTGCTGTCCCCAGCCAAGGCGCTGCTGTGGCACATCTCACCGGCTGCTGTCCCCAGCCAAGGCACTGCTGTGGCACATCTCACCAGATGCTGTCCCCAGCCGAGGCGCTGCTGTGGCACATCTCACCGGCTGCTGTCCCCAGCCGAGGCGCTGCTGTGGCACATCTCACCGGCTGCTGTCCCCAGCCAAGGCACTGCTGTGGCACATCTCACCGGCTGCTGTCCCCAGCCAAGGCACTGCTGTGGCACCCCAGGATCAGACGCGGAGGCAGAGCTCAGTGCATTTGTGGAAGGCTCATACATACCTTTGTGCAGATGAAACTGGGGCCCACAGACATCTGTCGCGAAGGCTTCCGGGGGCTCTGATGTCCTCAGCTGGGATCTAACCTGTGACCTTCAGCACTAAAACCACAAGGCTTTGCTGCCTGAGCTAAAGAAAATATTTCGCAGCTGCAGGAACATCCCAGCTCTGGAGTGCTTTTGCCCACTAGAGGGAAGTGCCTTCCCGCGCACGCGGGGCGAGCGAACAGCCCCGCACACCCGGTGGCTCTGCCCGCTCACCCAGCCGGAAGGATGCTGGAACATTCGGCTGCCCATCACCTCACCTCTTCCGTCGTCCCCACAGATGGGGACAACGGGCATTGCCCGAGTGACCATTTCCACCCCCCCCATCCCTTGCCATCACTAGTGCACCTGCACAGGCACAGCCCTACTGTTGGCAGATGTCCCCTTAGTGGGTAGAAATACAGCGGCAAAACTTGAGCTCCACAAGGAAAGGACTGAGCTACATGCTCTCTTGAAGAATATCGGAAAAGTTGTGCTTGACTTGGTGGAGGAACACTGAAGATCTGGCTCTAAGCCATTTCAGCACTGTCTGCGCTTGGAAAACCACAAAATGCGCAGATGTGAGCCATACAGATGGGTTTCAACATGAGCATCCAAGGCAATGCAGTAAAGTGCACACAGTGACAGTATGTAGATGTAAGCAATCAAACACAGGCTGCATGAAATTATGTGACCAAATACTCGCTGTGCTGTCTGACTGTTGCAAGGTTAACATATATTATCCTAAGTAGGCTGGCTTTTAAGACAAAGCTCCTACATGCTAATGCAAATGTAAGAAAATATATAGATCCATCAACATAGAAGCGAGATAAATGTATTTGCGATATGCAGATTTAGGTTTAAGTGAGCTGCACGAACCAATGGATATAAGCTACCTAATCACCTGTATAAAACCGGGACCAGAGACAAGTGGGTATGCACAGAAACACAGACAGTGCTCCTCAGTGCTCTGAGGGTGCACTCTATGGGTGCACGGAATGGCTGCTGCACGCATGAGTGCACAGCCTCCCCCCCTCTTACACAAACAAGCTCCAGGTGTGAACAGCCCTTATAAAAGGCTACAGGCAAACCAAATCAGGTGAGCTTTTACAAATGCTAGTGAGAGAGCCCAGGCCTGAAGAAGTAATGAGCAAAGCAGGAGAGAGAGAATGCAGCCAGAGGAGATGATGAGAGAACAAGGTAAGGAAAACTTTCAAGGGGTTGGAGAAACTGTGTTCCTCCCCTGGGATGCTCAACAGCAAGTCACAGCTGCCAGTGTGTGACTGTCTCTTCTGGTGGCTGTGGAGAGGGGGGGCACAGTGAAGTGTGACCCTCACACCCTGAGAGGAGAAATCACTCTGTCCTTTCTCCCTTGGAGTCTGTCTCCCTGTGACTCCATCTCCCTCTGGTCATACTGATGCAGGCATTGCAGAGAAGGTGGGTCTAGCAGTGTCAAGCACGAGGTAGAAAGCCTTGCTCCTCAGCTTTCAGATTAAAACACGCTGGGACAAGAGTGGACGTTATAATTAATCTCTTGAGTCCACCCAGCCCTACCTCAAAGTGCTCGGACTTTTGTGAGCTGTAACACTTCAGCTATTTTTTTCTCTGCTCCCTAAAGGCCTGCCTCCATTCCTGGGAAAGCCCGCTGCTATTTCCACTCCTTTTCTGGCACTCTGTAACAAAAGCTGATAAAACTTGTACCTTTTCCATGGTTCCCTCCAACGGCTCTCAAGAGCGAAGTCTTCAGCCAATTTAAATTTGTGATACCCTGTGGAAGGCAATAGAGATTTAATGGAGCTACCTTGTGTTAGAGCATCTGGCCCCAAATTCTCCAGGGAAGCAGAGTATCATGTACCAGATCAAAGGGCCAGGTTGATGTGTGCTACAAACAGGGAATGGGGAAATTTGTTGAGACGGAAAATGATTTTACCACCTGCTTCCTCACCTTGAGCAGGACCTAAAACAAAGTCCCTGGCAGGGTTCCTAAATGGTGTTATATTGCAATAATTAGCAGGAATATTATTACAACTAGTAGTAATTTTTGATTTACGGTTGCATGTCTGTTCCTAGCTTCTTTCATTCTTTCACCACTGGAAGAAAGAAGCAGCAGAATATTATGAGATGAGGCTGTCTGATGTCATGTTTTAAATGTATTTGTCAGCTTGAGATATGGAAAATCCATAAAAGAAGCCTGTCTGGATATAGTAGAATTTCCAGGGTAATTTTTTCCTGATCTGGATACTTTGGTGAAAATTTAGCTCAGATCTGGAGTGTCTTTCCAACAAGAATATCCTGAGATTTGGTCTTATTTCTTCTCGCATATACCAAGTTCACTGTGTTGTATTTTTAATATAGAATCACTGCAAAACTCCGAAACTGGAAATCATTGTTTATCATTATGTTAATCCCATGAATAATAGCAGGAAGCAGACACCATATGGGACATAAGGAGCAGCATTGCTTTCTGGCCCTGAATTTTCCACCAGAAACAGCCAATGGTAGATAACTGAGTATTTTCTTCAGGTCCGTGTTGAAAGATAAAAGAACAGTGTTCAACCCTACAACGTGAGCAGCAAAGCCTATGTATGAGTTAAAATGTCAAACTGACTTTTAGAAGATCAAAAGTAAAATAGAGACCTTATTTATCCCAGATAATTTCAAAGCCACTCATGGGCACTGTGAGCAATAGCTCTGGAGTAAAAGAGGTCTCACCTTGATGACACCAAGTGTTCTGTCATTTAGTGATCCAGGCACCCCACTCAGCACCAATCTTGACCATCTAAAACATGGCCTATCTCCCCTGTCGAGTCAGCAGAGATTTGAGTCTCATCAGGTTTCTCTTTTTTTTTTTTTTTTTTTTTTTTTTTTTTTTTTTTTTTTTTCTCCTGTGTGGGAGCAGTTGCCAGGTCTCCACTTGTTCTGTAACTGGAACCCCTGAGAAGCAGAAGCCTGAAGAAAAGCCAGTTTATTTCATTTACCGGTGCTGTAAACCCTGTCCAGCTGCTCTCCTTGTTCTCATGAGCCCCACGGCCAGGACGGCGGCTGCCTCCACAGTGAAGTGCCTCTGCCGGTGCCATACGGCTGCAGCAGCCCACAGAGCATCCACTGACACGCAGCAGTGTGACAGCACAGATTCCCTGGCACTGTCCTTGGGGAAGCACACCTCTGCTGCGAAACACACAGACCTGCACCGGGGCATACCGGCGTCTGCATGCATGCTGACATATAAATGTGCCTAGTTATCTGCCTGCACCCTGAAAGTTTCTGCAAACACATGCCAAGGATCTCTATGGATAGAAATGTATGAAACTGCCTTGTCCTGCCCATAGGACTGAAAAGGATTTTTTTTTTTTTTTAAGCTATGTATTGGAGACAACAGGACAAGTATCAGGAATAGCGGAACTAACTCCTGTGCAGGATTCATAAGCTGTTAGCGGAGGTTGTGGAAGAGCATAAGTTAATCTTTCCAAAAAGACAGGGAAGCTGCCTTTTTCATTAGCTTTTAGGGGTGGATTTCTGAAACTGCTCCTGCTGGCCAAAAAATTGATCCTGGTTGGATTCCACCCAGTGAAAACCTTGCCTTGTATCTGTGCTGTTAGCAGGAAACCAGATCAGTAAAAAAAAACAAAACAATTTTTTTTTCTGATAGGAGTATCTTGGAGTTTAATTCTTCACTGCTGTATGCTCCTGGTGTGACCCTGATCATGGTCAAGTCAGCTTTACAAAAAACTTCATGGTAAAAGAAATCAGGCCGATAGTGATTCACAAGAGTGCTCACATAAATTCAAACCTTTGGGCCCATTTATTTCCTTGTTGATCTAACTTGCATATGTACTTTTGAAAACCCTGCCAACCATGCAACCACCTCTGTGAGTCTTCATCCATCTCCCTAATGTGGAACATCAGTCTGAAGGGCAAAAAATGGAGATGTATTAGGTGACCAAATCTGGAAGCAACTGAACTATTAATTAGGCAGGTTATTTTATGGGG
Source organism: Microhierax caerulescens (assembly GCA_035590215.1). Lineage (NCBI taxonomy): Eukaryota > Metazoa > Chordata > Aves > Falconiformes > Falconidae > Microhierax > Microhierax caerulescens. The sequence goes on along the minus strand of JAVJGJ010000062.1, from coordinate 11,912,076 downwards.
AAAGGAAGAGCAATCCTTTTAATTTTTTCTTTGAAAAAATGGAATTACAGATCTTCCCTTCCAAACTTCCAGAACAGTTTGCCCATGTGAATGTTCCCTCTGGATACATGGATACCCCCCAAGAATGAAGGCATGATCACGCTGAGGCTCGAGCACAAAGTGATGTTTGCAAGCTGGGATGGAAGTAGCACCAAGCTGGGGTCAGGTAAGGACTCAGCCCTTTGGGTGTACCTGAAGCTTCTTCAAACTGTTCAGCCCCCATTCACCTGCAGAAATGGATGGACAAAATCAGGAGAGCAAATTTTCTTCCTGACATATTTGTCATTTTCTCTTTGATTATCCTTCAGAAATACTGCCAGAATGAGCTTCCTAACTGGTATTACAGGACATCTGCATCTGATTCCAAGTGGAATCAGAATGATTGGAAAACATTGAAGAGAAGAGTGAAATATTATTTTAATGAAAAAGATGACTCTTGGGTAGGAGGTGGAGGTGGTGCTTTTTTTTTTTTTTTCCTCCATTTATCTGAACCAAGATTCTTCAAGCCTTAAATCTCAACCAACATCTTTATCCTAACTAGGAAACATGTCCCAATAGGTCTTCACTTTGCAATACTTCTTACCTAAAGCCTGTCTGAAGTGGAGGAGATGGGAATGCAGCTGTCTGGGTTTCTTTTTTTGCCCAGCCATTTTTGTTTTGTTCTTTTTGTTTACACAAGCTAATGACAAATTAAGGGGATAAAGCAAAGGCCTTCCTGGAACAGCTGTAAACTCCAAGCAGGAAGTCATTCAGAGCCTGGAAACCAGGCTGGGTAATGCTGGAGGAGTTAATGATGAAGAACTGAATCCTCAGCTGGAGCAAATTGGCATAGTTTGCTTGAAATACATGAGTTTCACTGATTTACAGCAGTTCAGGATGTGGCCTGAAGTGTCTCACTATTCTGCTTTGTTTGCATTTTAAAGTGATCTCTGCTGGTTTCTTAATGGTTCTGTCTCCTATTGATGTATTCGTGGGATGCCAGTAACTGAGCTGGTCTCCAGCAAGCGCAGATGGTAGAGCATGGAAAAACACTAGCTCAGTTTCCTGGGAAAATCTTTTTCTAAGAATTTTGGAATAGCACTGAGGCTATTCCTATTCCTGCAAAGGTTTCTGTGGGCTGACAGCTGGTACAGCCATAAGATCTAGTATCTGAGCTTCGTCTGTGCTCTTCTAAACATGAGGCAGTTTAATTTTGGAGTGGCTTAAAGATAGTCTTACATTATAGCGGACATTTAGATTAGCTTTCTGACACAACTGAGAGTGAAGTGCTGGAAAAAAATAGCCCAGGAAGATGGTGGAATTGGGATGACTGGAGAGTTTGATGGACAGACTGGAGGGCATCCTTTGGGTACAGCACCATCAGAGTTGATCTTCCCTTGGACAGGTGGGATTGACTGAAAATGCTGGTTGTGTTCCTTTGTGGTCTTACATTTTTTAATAACAAAATTAACCCAGTTTGAAAGATTCCTAAATTTACCAAGAGAAAGAGCGAATAAAAAACCATGAGTGATACATTTGGCCTTTGGCAGAGCAGAGCTTTTTCAGTCAGCCTAACTGAGAGATAGTCTTTCTTCTGTTGATCATATCACCTGATGATCACAGCATCATCTGGATCTCTTGTCTGTGAGCAAAATATTAGCAGTGGTGGAGAATATTTCCTTAACACTTATTATAAAAGGTTTTTAGTAGAGCACACATGAGCATTCAGCTCTGCTTTTGCCTGAAAATGGAAGACTTAAAAATTGGAGGAAACAACCTTGTTGCAATTCAGCACAGGCAAAACTGCCCACAGTTATTTGCAGCTACTAAAGTAGAGGCCACTCTCTGAATCCAGGCTACCAGACAGAGCAGCTACTTCCAACTATATCCTACTGGAGGGGACTTCTATGCTGCCAAGATTCATGGAAGAAAGCCATTCAGAGAAATTGTGACAAACTTTTCCCCGGGGAGGGGTGAGGGGAAGCTGCTTAATCAAAATCTAAACATTTCTTGGAAATATGCCAAGTGCAAAAACATTTCCATAAGGAAGATTTATGAGATCCAAAGAGAAATTTCAAAAAACAGGAGAGAAAGACAAACAAACAAACCAAGTTATCAGAGGCCAATTTTCAAAGCAGGTGGTTGGGGAATGGTCCTGGGGTGTAGAGAACCTCTAGACTCCCAAGGAGGAGCCTGGAGCTGGGGACCCCTCACCTGAAGCAGCTCTGGGCAATGCTGAAAGGTATCAGTTGTGCTCCAGATTGCAGCAAAACTGTAAATGTGCTCTGCATGTCATGGTTCCTCCCCAGGCAGGACAAAGAATCTGTCTCCTCTTACCAGTTCTCATAACCCATTTTCAACTTCACCTAGGGCATCCCCTCCACCTCTGTTGCCCTTTGGGTGCAGCAGCCCAGCAAGCTGCAGGGGGGTTGTGTGGCCTCAGTCACCTTGCCTAACATGTGGGTGACTAGAGGAACCCAAGTGGCCAGTCCAGGGGAGGAGGTGGACCAAGCACCTTGCTGAGACCTTTGGGCTTTAAAATCTGTGAAACCAGGACAGCGACTAGTTAAGGTGAGGCACCTGGATGCAAATAAAATAGCCGTGCTCCATCTGAGGAACTGGGATTTTTTAATTTTTGTTTTCTTTTTTTTTTTTTTTTTTTTTAGATGGTAAATCATGGAGGGCAGGAACACAAAATTCCCAGTGTTATGCTGTGGAATCTGTGACTGGTATTTGCTGTTTCTAAACTGATTTGGTTCAAAGAGAGCTTTTATTTAGAAAATGGGATTTCTGCATGGATGTATTGTAAAAGGTGATAGCAAGTAGGGTAGACAGTGAGAAGTTAACGGGGAAATAAAATAGCAGTCATTGCAACAGATTGCCTTGTACAACCTGTTCTGATTTTTTTTTTCCCCAAAATCATTGGTTCACACTGCCCTTAACATTTAGATTTTCATCTGTTTGCTCCTTTTTGTGAGGGGAAAACTATGTTAGGCGTTTCATAAATGCTTACATGGAGATGTTTCCCATCTGCTCGCAGATGCACCATGCCTGCTTTCTGCTAAGGACCTGGCAGTTCTCAATGTTTAAATGAAACTGAACCCACTCCATTTGCTGGATGGGCAGAATCCAGGGAGCAGGAGCGAACATTTCTCAATGCTGGTGATTCTGTTACAGTGCATTGAGCTCTGAAAATGTTTCCAAACATCTGCTGCAGGTTGCTTTCTTAAGGAAGGACCTCTTCAATTAAGACCAAGAATTAAGACTTCCAAAGCCATTCAAGACACACACACACTTGTATTTCATGCATAAGGAGAATTATTATTTCCATTTCCTTGGCCTCCTTCCAACTAATCCTCTTTCTTCACAATACAAAGTATCTCTTTCTGGTCATGCAGCACCATGGTACTTCGCCATACCTGGTCCAGCATGGGCTGCCTCCATCCCAGGGCAGTTTCACTTCACCCATAGTTGGGGAGCACCGTATTTGCTGCGTTCACTCGGAGGTTTTGCTGGCCATTGTTAGTCGCTGCTTTTGGCATGCTTTGAAATCTTAGATGTGTAGGGCTCTGCTTTACCCTCTTCTCTATAGGCAGCCCTGCCAAAATCCAGCAGTGCCATCCAAACACTCAAAACCTTCCCAGTTCTCTGCTTGCACGACTCTCATCCATCTCTCTGTCTCCTGATTCGCCTGCCTCTGAAAGGTTTGTGCATTTTGCAGACAGCATGGAGGCGGAGGGCGGGGGTGGCAAGGAAGATGAAGAACTCTGTGATATACTGAGTATATAATATACTGAGTGATGTAACAGCAAGAGAGCTAAGTGAATGCTACTGCCTTGTGATTTACTGCTTGCAAATGGCTTCTCTTCTTCTGAAATACTGTTAATTTAATAGACAAACATCCTAGGATAAAGGCTCGTCAGAGACACAACTGATGGGATAAACATCGAGAGATTAAAGACCTGTGGGCAAAGTGTATAATTCTGTTATTAAAATCCCAAAGTGCTCCCTTAAAATTAGACCCTAGCAAAGGAAGAGGAGTGGAAAACCTATGCTTAAAAGGGAGAGTTATTGTGTTGAGCACTTCAGAATCATTTCCTAAGCAAAGTTAAAAGGAATAATAGCACTGAGCTGGGTCTTCTGCTTGTTTTCCTCCTGCTGTCCCTAACTATCAAAGTAGTATCGAAGAAACCTACTTATTAGCTATGTGTTGAGAACATTTTCCAAAGGCAGCCAGAAAGCCATCAGTGACAGCGTTTCTGTGACCTCCTAATTGTACCACACACAATGTGGCTGCTGTTAGGCCAAGAAGACAGATGCATTTGCAAAATGTGTCCCATGTCATTATATCCCAGCTCACAAGTGAGCACGCCATGCTGAATGGTGCCTGTTAGCATTTGGGTTTTGCAATATCTAGCGATTTCAGCTGAGATCAAGCTGTCAGTAGACTAACTGCTGGCCAGGCTCTGGCACAGTCTATAACTAAAAAGCACAGTCTCAACAGGGAGCCCACACAAAAGGAGTTATGGCCACCAACCTGGATGTCTGGAGGATGCTGAGGCATAGGGATCCCAATACTCTGGGTACACCCAGTCCGAACAAACCTAATTTTCCACTCTGCACCACCAACTGGTATCACTGCAGCTTCCCTCAACAACAGACCAAGGGGGATGGCTTGGGTGTCCTCCGCACTGAACGCCCTCTCAGAATATTTCCCATGCACCCTGGAGCAGGGCTGGGTGAGTCTTTTACCTTGTGCAGGTCACGGGGACAGCTAGTTTGGTTTTCTTGGATGAGAGAAGGTCCTGACTGAGAGTGGAAAGGCTGGAGTAATTGTGATGCTGTATGAGAGATATGAAGAGGACCGTGGTGAAGGGAGGGAGGTCTGCGCTCCCTTGCCAGCCATCTCATCAGCTAGAGGGACGTTGCTGCTGTTGGTTACCAAGAGTCTAACAGCTTGGCAGCGGGATGTGAGCACTAGGTAGCCAAAGACAAAGGCAAGGAGAGCTGCAGTACCTGGCTCTGCTTCCTGCCTGAATGCCAGATGTTCTGACTGCTCCTGTTAGATGAGCATTACTGGTGATACTGTGTGGGTATGCTGGGTAAATAATTGGTAAAGACTTAGTTGCTCGTTGCTCTGGGTAGTATGGTTGTACATATATATATATTTGTATATATATACAAATACAGGAGAGCTTTATTTTGATGGGAAGTTTCTCTGGATATAGCTACTGTTTAGCTGGTCCTTTCACTCTGAAGGAATTTGTAATGGTCTGGTCAGAACTTCAAATTTCTCTTTCAGTGCACATTGCAGGTTTGGGTTTTTTTGTTTGTTTTGTTGTTTGTTTTTTTTTTCCCAAAGGTGTACTGGAAAATCAAAATTTTCCCATGACTTATGAAAAAATTCTAAAGAAAATAATTTTTTACAAATCTCCAACAGCTTCCCCCCACTCCAACATGTACATTGTTGTTGTTTTGGTTTGCTTTTTTTTTTTTTTTTCTGCTTAGAAAAAGGGGAAAGACATTTCTTTAAGATTGAAAAAATAAAAACATTCTGTTACCACAAACTAAACAGCTGTCTTCAATTGAAATTTGACTATAATCAATGTTTGTTCCTGTAGTATGTTTTGATTTTGACAAATGAATGTTTTCCAGTGAGAGAACATCCCAACAAGGTGCCAGCTACTTCTGTGATTGGTAGAAATGAAGCTAGTTTTCTATTAATATGTATCCTGTGGTTGAATTCCTGGGTGTGTACTTAATTAGGAACTCCAAAAGAATCAGCTTTTTCATGAAACTTGTGAGCACTTAATATTTTTGAGGTTGTTAATCTCTATATCACATTTGATTAAAGCTGGTTAATCAGTACAAAAGTTATTGGATAGGACTGTGCAGTGGAAATAGATAAAGGTATATATGTCTGCGCATTCAAACACAGAGCATGGTTTTGTTGGGAAATCAGGCAAATAGCGAACCTTTTAAAGGTTAATTTTGGCTCTGCTTTGGTTGAGGTAGGTCTTGTTTTTCATCTGGACACTAGAGATATGAATGGTCTTTACAGTGGAAATCTCCCTTACTCCCCAGATGCTTCCCCTGAACACAGTGACACTCAGGAGATCAGGGTCACAGACCGCCCCGTACTACAGGTCGCTCCGTGAGAGCATCGCTCCACTCTCTGTTTTGTATAAGGACGTTTTACAAGGACACAACTCTAGCAGGACTCCCTCCAGACACATCTTTTGGAGCTGCATTAGGAGAGAGTAGAAGAGAACACCCAGATTAACAATTGTCAATGACAAATTACTCTGAAATCAACCGATCATGACAAAATGCACTTTACTACATATTAGTCACATATCACTGGTAACAATATTAGAGTCCATAAACATGCTTTTAATGATCAAATATTATTTAATGTATGCCGAATCTCACAGTAAGTGGAAATTAAATGGACAATTTAGTGTATCATCTCTATGCATAGGCTCAGAAGCATTTCTCCAGTGGGTAAACATTGTCAGTAAAGCTGTTGTTCAACAGAATACTACAGCTGCCAGATGTTAAAGGTTTTGGCCTTTTGAACATGTTGTCCCAAAGAAAAAGTTTGACATTTGCTGTTCTACTGTCATATATTCTATAGTGAGAAAAAAGGGATTCCAATTCTATTCTGAAGGCAATAAGGGTTGATAGGTAATGGAGAGGACCTAAAAGATCCCTGTTTCCAGGCCTGTATTTGTCCAATTGAGTGGTCATGTCCTGTTAGTCTGATCTTTTTTTTTCCCCACCACCTTTGTCTTCTATGCAACAGCTTACACACTTAAATATCTGCAGTAAATTCCACTAGCAGCTCAGTCGGGTACCAGCCCTGACATTAAGGCCAAGTTGCAGCAAGGAGAGGAACAATTTATTTAACTTTCCTTGGCATGACTCTATCCGTTAGTGGTCATATGACAATCCCCCCAGAAGGAAAGATTTCTATGTTTGCTGCTTCTAACTTGCTTCAGTCCTGGAAAGTGACACAGCAATAAAAAGTATTAATTTGGCATGCAAGACAGAGAACACCTGTTAACTCTCTGGTACCATACTGCGTTTGCAGAGGTGGCTGTTAAGAAAACAAATTTCTTTTTTGATTTGTAGACTGAACAAATTTAAACTGGAGTCCTTGAACACAGTCGCTGAGCCTCATTGTGCTTTTTGTTTAAAGACTAAAAAAGGAGACTCTCTTCTCAAGAAAATGTTTTAAACACAATGAACTGTCTGCAGTTCTTTCAGACTCCAGCATATTGCAAAAATACTGTGAAATCCATATAGTCCCCCCGTATTGCAGACTGAGGCCCCAGGTCTTGGCGTCCCTGTTCATGTTGAGGTGAATCAGGGGAAAGAAGTCTGGATGGGGAGGGAAATATGAAACAGATGCAGGCAACAGTGCGAGGAATGTCCTGAGACAGGCTGTATGCACATCAGGATTCCTTCTCCTTGAGTGGTTTGCATGGGCATCTGCATTTAAGACCAAACAAAACTGAGGACCTTCAGCTGGTCTCCCGTATTAATGGAAATTTCAGTTCCCTATACCTTCTTTTCCTGTATGTGCTGTGATCACAATGTTACTATTGAAGCTAGTTTCCAGTGCAAAAAAAATGCTGCTAAAGAATTCCTGCAGACACAGTGAGACGTATTCTCCTCTGGGGAGAATATTTACAACCCCAAATCAAAATAACTGGCTTGCACCATAAAATTCCCCAACTCAAGCTTCACCTTCAACCCTGCAAATGCTAAAGGTGGCACATGATGCATTTCCCACTCTCCCACTTTCAGAAAATCCATTTAAGATTCTTTGAATAAATGTCCAAAGAGAGGGCACATGAGCAACAGTTAACTCCTTATGCACTGTGATGGCACCTGTATCGGAAGGTGTCCTTGTCCCATTTGTGATCACGAGCAGCTGATCATCTCCTTCTGATAACCTGCTTCAAAATAAACTCACAAGTCTTCCAACTGTTTGCTCAGACTCTTATACATAAATCCCATTTATCTATGAAATCACAATGATGAGCTGGGGAAAAAAAATAATTGAATTTTTGTGCCTCCTATCTTAATATTTTAGTTTGTCCCTTTGCACAGACTTGCCTTCATGCACAGAAGCCATAAATCTGGCCTGTCACTTTTATGATTATTAGTGGTTAGACCTGATGAATATTGATATGTGGCAAGCGCTCTTTCGACATTAAATACATTTGCCAATTTTCCTCCTCCAAACTCCACCCGTTAATGCTTCATCCAATATGAATCAATATTGGTTTAATAATTAACATGTTTAAACATTTTTTAATGTATATTTCATGACGAGAAGATCTATGTTTATTTTATGATGATAAAATATTTAGGGCCCAGGGAATTTTACTGTGCTGTCATCACAGCATTAGTTGGGCCCTTTTCACTCTGCCTGAGGGGGCATCTCTCTGTCTCTTCTCAGCAAAGCTGAGGCTGAAAAGGTTCCAGCTACTGGTACGGAAGGTCTGTTTGTGTGGATCTGAAGTTCTCTGAACGACGTGGCGGGGCTGGAAGGGGAGGGCAGCCGCTGTGCCTGCTGCAGAGGGAGCGTGCCCGCTGCCAGCAGCCCCAGTGCCAAACAACAGCCACAGAGATAGGGGAGCTGGCCTGGAGGGACTCGTAACAGGTTCAGCTTCAAAAACAATTCAGGATGGAAGTTCAGACTCTTGCAAAACATGCACAAAAGTGAGCAAGGAAAGAGAAAGGGAGAGAGACTAAACCTGGCACTGGGAAGGCTTTAAAGAGCCCATGATGCTTGCTGTGTAAGTGGGGCTGACTCTTCCTCTCGACGCCAGCAGGCTTCGTTTTCTGCTGCTGTTTCTACACTGGCAGAAGCAGGCATTAAAACAAGCTTCCTGGAGAGGGAAGAGTTGGTGGGAGTTGAAAACCTCCCTGTGTAAGTGAAGGGGTTATTCCTTAGCACCTACATGACATGCAGAGGGTCTCGACAGCCTGCCAGGGAAAAAAAGTACCAGTAGAGTGGGAGAGGCTTAAGCAGCACAGACCTGGGGCTCTGCTGCTGGTGTTAGCTGTGTCTGGCGCCTCAAATCCTACCGGACCCCACCATTGCATCGCCTTGCAGAGGACTAAAGCAAAGCACACAGGCTGCAGATCCATGCAAATGGCATTCAGGTGATGCTTTGGCTTTGCACTGGCTTTTACACAAGGGTGAATTCTGCTCTGGCTGCCCAGGGCCACCAGGGAATCAGGGATAATGAACAAACTGGCTCTGGATTCACTGAAACCCAGGTGAAGGTTTCCTGTGAGACTGATTAATGTGATAAAGATGATTATGTGTATTTCCATGTATTTGTTGAAAATTACTCAACTGGTCACAGTCCAGCGGCTCCTGATGTTCCACTTCTGGGAAGCAGAACAAATACCTTGTTGTACATCCGATCTGGCTCTGATCAGGTACCAGCCCTGACAGCAGCCCTCTCACGGATGGGTCGGGGGAGTGCTGCAAGCTGTTTTCAGCAGGGCTGCTGATTGCAGGAAACCACTTTTCTTGCAAGATCTGCTGTGAAGCATGTTTATTCCAGAAATGGATTTTTTTTTTAAAAAAAAAAAAAAAGAACGTATCAAAGTCATGATGTCTCCTGAGAAGAGATTTCCTTGTCAAGGTATGTTTTTTTTTTGATAGCACATCCAGCAGGTGGAAATGTATTGTGGTTTCACACTTTACTTTTTGAACCCATGTAAACTTCTGGCATTCTGAAAAAACAGAGTTTTACAGCTTTACAGCTTAACTATACATTTTGTGAAGCTATTAGATACTTCATGGAAGAAAAAAATCCATCAAGGGCATTAAACCCAAAGATAACACCTCTGACTCAGGCAGTCCCTGAGCTGCTGATCACTGGAGGCTGAGAAAGAGTAGGAGAAAAATACTGCTGCTTGCTTACGCTGTTTATATAGTCTTTCCCAGTGGCAATTTTTGGCAACTCTTGAACACATGATACTAGACTAGGTGGACTTCTCCTTTGGTCTGACAAAGCTCTTATTTTATTTGTATGGGATGAAATGTGAAACAGAGCTGGGGGAAAGTCAGTTAGGAGGTAACTTTCTAAAAATACCCTGTGTTTTGACTTGAGCTTAGAAACTGTTCTGAAAAATAAGGAGAAGGTGAATGCTTGTGCACCTTGTTTGACATCAGGGAACTTCCCGCAAGATTTGCACAAATAAATAAATAAATTTTTAAAATAAAAAAAAAAAAACCAACCCTGACAGGTTGCAAAGGTTTTATTTAACTTCATTGTGATTATTTTCCGCAGCTCTGGTTAGGAGTAGCAATTACATTAATCCTACTCCTCCAGGTTGTTAATCCTAGTAAAGCAACCTGTTGCTTGGAAGATTGTATGTTGTTAAGGAGCTTGCTAAGAACATTTATTCATGCTTGGGGAGCACATTCTTAATACACACACTTTTCATTTAGGCTGAAATTCACCCATAGAAAGGGGGGCTGCGCTTAAAGCCTAGATATCACTTAATTCACGCTTAAACCTTTCAAATCAGAGGATAAAATGAAATCCAATGGAAAACTCTACTGATGTGGTTAGGAGACCTCAGTGCAGAAATCAGCGGGGCTTTGGGTGAGGAAAGGAAGATCACTGAAATGAAAACCACTTCCTCTGCATTTGATGGATCTGAGCCAGCGTAAGAGATGGGAGACAGAAGAAAGATGCTTGCATAGTTATATGAGCTTGTATATTTATGCTCCAAACCTGAGTGCATAGTGTAAATCGGATAAGACAAGTAAATTGCACCCAACAAGCAGTGAAAGCAGGCAACAGCATTCATGCGGAATCTCAATTTACACCGCAGCTGGGGTCCGGAGGAGCTTCACTAAGAAAGCAGGGGTCTGAATCACAATGTTCTCTTTTTTTCCCCTCTCTTTCCTCCCAGTTATTCAGCATAGCAGGTATGCTCCACTGAGACCGGCAATACAGCACGATGAGGCTGCGAACCAGTCACCCAGTGCCTGCAAAGGAGTGTCCCACATCTGAGGATGAGCTCCACATACTGCTAATAGCCTAAGAAAGATTTACATGGGCACCGTGCTCTGACATGGATTGCTGTCATTTCCATGTTAATACGCTGCTGTTCACCAGCCAGCAACCTTTGTCCTTGTAAAATGCTGCTTTGTCACAGCAGAGTGGCTCAGGGGGTGAGCCAAGCAGACTTGCTGCCTAATGCTAATGGCGATACGTTCCCTGACTTTTTCCTTTAAACCTATCAGGGAAAAAGTCTAAATTTTGTTGCTCTGGGCATGTATAAAACTCTTCATAGCATGGCTGTATCCCAGGCCCTTGCAGACCTTTCTACCACCTGCTTCCCACAAGACGCGTGCTGTGCTGCTCCTGGGGCACTGCTGCCCCTGTGCCTTAGCTGAGGGATGCTGTGGGTGTGGGGCCAGCAACGGGTGGTGGGGCTGTGGGCAGACACCGTGGGATGGCCCATCTGCACACTAGGGCTGGGATTTGTCTCTTCTTACTTTCAGCAGCTCCAGCACAACTGTCTTCAGCCGAGCTAGCTGTCTAGACTCCCCTTATAGCTGGGAAAGAGAAACAAGCAATTCCACAGCACAATTCATCTGACTTGTTTTAGATGTCTGCCTTAGAAAGAGATGAATTGGGCCCTAGAAGTGACAGCTGCTCTGCCTTGATCGTAAAGGGAGGCTCGCCAACCTGCAGGGCTGCAGCCCTGCGAGCTCCAGCTATCTGTACACAGGCAGATAAATCCCAGAGAACATGCCTCGTACTGCTGTGGCCCCGGGACCCTCCCCGCCGGGGTGTCAAGCAACACCCATGTTGTGCCCTCTCTGAAGCAAGATCTCCTCTGCCCTATGAAGTGTGAGGTCCCAGCTCGCAGGCTCACAACGCCTCATTTCTCTTGATCACGGTGGTTTGCTATGACAGATATTCCGATCTGTCCCTGTATAAATCTCTTCTGAAAAGCTGTCAGGCCATGTAAGAAAGAAAGATGGAGCTCTTTCTTGCAAAGTGCTGACAGGGTGCCGCCGCGTACAGCACAACAACGGGGCACTGGGCGTGAGCTGGCCGCTTCTCTTTCGCCCCCAAAGTCTTGTCCCCTTGCTGAGCTCCTCCTGTCCCCAGCTGAAGCACTAGCAGGCTTTTTGTTTTGGTTGGGGTTTTTTTAGAAAATGCAATGTTTTTTTTTTCCCCCTTGGTAGTCGTCTTATCATATTTAAATCAGTGTTTGATTCAATTCTGTTCTTGCCAGGTGTTGGTTTATTTTCTCATATCCCTGACTGCAAAGATATTGTTGTTCATAGACATATTTCCAGGGGAGATTTTATTCAGCGGCAGCAGACATCTTCCCCTGGAAAGTGCCAATGCAGATATTGAGTGCCAACCACCCTTGTGTGTTAGGAAGCATTTTAGCCCAGTTCTCTACAACCTGCTCTTCATAAGTGTCTCCAGCAATCTCCACTTGCAGTTTCTGCTGAAGCTTTCCCTCAAAGCCTCATCACGCACTGGTCCCAGTCTCCTCGACACTGACTTAGCAGCACTCACACTGACCCCTTCGCCAGAGCTGTGTGGCATCTGACAACATACTTCTAAGGAAAGAAGCAGGAAAAGACCAAGAAGAGGGAAAATATTGTCAAGCCTTCATTGGTAGAGGTGCATTTTCTATGCACACCTCTCTCCATAAACTTCCATGGTGCTCAGAGGGCACGGAGGAACGGAGGCATAAGGGAAATGGTGAAATGGTTGAAGCACAGCGTTTGGATACTGTTGACCTCAAGGTGTGTGAATGACCTTCCTCCCACAGGCACCTGTGCACACTCAGTGGACTGAAATGTGTCTTTTCTTGCAGGTGCCTGTCTTCAGACTGGAGGAACTAGCCAGCATCAGGTACTTCGGCCATCAGCTGTACAGCTCGGCTCCCTGCTGTTACCCATAGGCTGTGTGTGGTAAGCAAGCATGTCCATGCAATCAGAAACCTCCTCTACACACATGGGCATCTGGTTTTTGCTGCTTACACGCTTACACGCTCTCTGCAGGCACACTGGCTTCAAAAACAAGTGTGGTCTATGAATGCCAGACACATTCTGCTGCATCAGTGGGACATTTCTACAGGAATTGTGTATACATCACATACACACATAACATGCAAGAATGGGGGAACATACAAATGCAGTGAGACACCTTACATGAGCAACCATACTATACTTATTTATTGGAAAGTGGTCCTGTAAAGATCTACAGTACTCATGTACCCAGGATCTCATCTCCACATGCAGATGTGCATGCACAAATGCTTTCCCCTGTTTTTTTGTGCTGTGCAGTTCTTCAGAGGTGAAAGTACCTGGTCTGTCTCCCAGATCTATCACATTCCAGGACTTTATCCAGACCCCTTCAATGATGTTTCAAATGTTTCTGTGCATGTTTCAATCAGTTCAGGCATGTCAGACAAGTAAGTGCTGTGGAGGTACCTGCAAATTACACCATCTGGCTGCCTCAGTGAGCCAGACATGAGGCAGACTGCCGGGAAAGAGAGAATCCAGACGTTAAAGGAAGGATGGGAACATAAAACTAACCATTTGCAGAGGAGGAACACTTAAAAATCACTCCAAATAATATTGCAGTAAAGGTTTACCCAATCCATTTTATTAACTAAATCTGATATGTGTGAAAGAATTTTCTTTGGAGTGAACTCAGTTCACTGGAAGATCGTTTCCAGCTTAGCCTTCGTGCTTTGAGTGATGCCAGGAAACGTCCTGTGGCACAACCTGCGGATTCCCAGCTCTGGGCCTCTGCGGGTAAGAAATGGTTCGTGAAGGGCTGACAGCGGGTTCAGCACAACTGGTGTAAACAGATAATTCCACGGGTAGGTAACAGATGACAGGGCTTTTTCTTTCAGACCATTCAAAAAAGAATATAGGTAAATTTTCATGCATGAGTCTGCATGAAACAATGTCATTTCCAGCTAAAGAATGGGCTGGTCAGGCTTTTTGTCTTGTGTACAGCATTTTAAGTTCTCATTAAAAACAAACCCCCTCACACCACCTTTGCAAGGTGGCTTTAAATCAGAACTGGAGGATTTTTATGGGGGGAAGGGATATTTTCAGGGGAAGTAAATTATTTTCAGATAAAGTAGACCTTTTCTTTCAGAAAGTTTAAAAGGGGTAAATGGGGGAAAAAGGTTTCTATTAGAAAAATAAAGAAAACCAGTTAAGCAGGCTCAGGCTGGCTTCTCAGTTTGGGATGGCTGGCTAACCCTCTGACTGGGAGCCAGTCCGCAGAGGCAGCAGGCTCACTTGTCCAGGCTGGGGGTCAGGAATAGCCAGCCACACAACAGCTTCTGTCACCATGATGCCAATTGTACCTAACGTGGAGGTAAATTAAAGATGCTCATCTGTTGCGAAGTTGATCTGGCAATTTCCCTTAGCAGAAAGCTCCTAGTGGGAAAAAACAAGAAGGGGGAATAAAAGTGTGTATTTGTTGAAAGGGAAGCATGTTTTTGTTGACTCAACCTTCATTAAATGGCTCTCATTATTGCCGCAGCGTGAGGTGTTGGCACAAGCCTCTGCTCTGTCACTAAACCCCAATGCCATCTGGAAAAGGAAGAGAAGGGAAGCAGGGCAGGAGAGCCTGAGCATCCATCCCTCTTCCCATACCCCATCCCCAAGCTTGTCCCGATCTGAAAGAGAGATGCTGTGCTGGGAGGCGCTGGGAGCCCTGTGGCGGAGCTATAAATCTCACTCAGTCAGAGAGGAAGATTTATACTCACAGCTTGGAAACAACGCCTGTAGCATGCACACACATTCCCACCCGGCAAAACCCAGCAGCTTTGCCAGAACAGAGACTGAAGAGAAGGTGCAGTCCCAGGAACAGCTAAATTGCTTTCATGACTTTCCAGCAGCATTTTGAAGACAAATTGGGGGCTTGTGTTTTAAATGTATCCCAAATTTGCATTTTGATTGGCTAACAGGCCATGCAAATTCCTCAGTAAAGTACTGATCTGTCAAAGGCATCTGACGGTTTTCAACAATTGCTGAAATGGCTTTAAAACAGACCTGTGAGAGCTGGGGAGAGAAAAAAAATAATCAAAAAACCTCTGTCTGATGAGTGAGTTCTTTCATCTGCTAAAAGCTCTCCAAGCCCACAAGCCTGAGGCTGACTTTAAATAGAGTCAATGGAGAAATATCTTCTAGACAGGGGAATGATGAAGCCCTCCAATAGTTTCTCTCCCTTTCATTCGCACTCTCTCTCACACATGTGTTTACCTTTGCTCTCTTCCTTACTCCAGAAAAAATCCTATCCATGCTGGTACTGGGCACCCTCACTTCTCCTGGAAGGCAGAGAACTGCCTGCCCTGCAGCATCTCATGGGGTTGAACTTTGGGATGGTCCTGAAGCCACAAGGTCATGGGATCTTCTCCAGTTGCGAATGGTGGTGATGCTTTAAGGTAATTTTATTGCGAGGCAAAGGGATTCTTCATTTTATGGTATCTTTAAATGAGTCATGATGGATGTTGCCACTGCGTTGCCAATCAGGCACAACCTGTTTCTAGATTCAACAGGGACAAAATATTTCCTAAGGACATGTCACAGGGAGGCACTGAACTGCCCTGAAATACCACTTGGCAGTGCGAGGTGAAGCCAGTTGCATGCTCCCACAGCAGGACACCACACAAGCACTTCAGCCAGGGCAAAAGAGGCTTTGAGAGGCTGTGGCAAAGGGCCCATAGGGACCTTTTGCCAGTTTATCACATTTTCAGGAGATAGAAAGTAACAGAAAGAGCCTAGGATTTTCTAGAGCTGTACCGCTGTGCTGGGTTATCTGGCTGTAAACATTTTTATTCGAAAAATGTTCATATCCTGAAGCAAGCTGCAAAACTAAAACTTCAGGCCTCTCCCTGCAAAGTCAAAATGAGTTAAATAAATATATAAACACAATCTCTTTTAGTCAAATGAAGCTTTCTCTTTCAGTAAGCGTTGTGGTTGAACCCCAGCCGGCAGCTCAGCCCCACGCAGCCACCCGCTCACCCCCCCCCGGTGGGATGGGGTAGAGAATCACAAGGGTAAAAGTGAGAAAACTCGTGGGCTGAGCCAAGGGCAGGGCAGTAGGTAAAGCAGAAGCCACA
>JAVJGJ010000062.1:11878417-11895634 GCA_035590215.1 Microhierax caerulescens | reverse complement strand
AGAGAAGCCCCTGGCTCCGAGAGCTCTGCCCGGCAGGAACTAAACCATCCCTGTGCGAGCAGCGCTGCTTCCAGCACAAATCCCAGCCAGCCCCGGGCCAGCTGCTGTGCCAAACACGGACCCGGGCCTGGCCACACGCAGCAGTTGGGCATAAACCTTTCTCTTTCATTACATCATGTATTAACAAAGCAAACAAAAAGCCCTTTGATCTTGTAGTTTGCTAAGGTACAGAATGAGAAAGACATTGCAAACTGTCATTTTCCGTGTTGCACAGGAGATAACCTTTGGTCAGTTCCCAAAACACCCCCCACCCAAATCTTGGAGTGGAGAAAATATTGAAACTGGCCCCTATCTCTATTTTAGAAAGTTTTCAATGTTTTTTCAGTTTGGGTTGAGAGAGTCCTGAGAGAGTCACATCCTGAGAAGCATTTAGAATGATGGATACTGAAAAGTGGAGTCTCAAGCTACCAGGACTCCAGACTGTTTCTGACTCCAGAGATGTAAAGATCTCACCCACTCCTTTCCTGTGTGAAAGAAGTCAGTTCGTCTTTGGGTGCCTTTTTGTGGATCAGGCTGCTGACCTCTGCAGAGCCCTAAGGACATTTCTGTGCACAGTGACATAATAATGATGGATAAGAATCATTTACCATTTTTGGGGAGAGACAGAGCAAAAAACGTTTCTCAGGCCTGCCCCAAACTGTAGAGCCCGGCTCTGCACCGACCTGCCCCCTTTCCCAAAGCAGCGTGCAACTTCTCACCGCGACAGCACATTCCTCTCCCTGCCCTACAGCTGAGCCCTGATACCCCAGCAGCTCCTAGACTTTTGACCTCACAAACATTGCACAATCTGCCTATGAGCCTGTTCCTCCTTCTGCTTCATCTCATCGATGCAGCATCAGCCTTAGGCGAGCTGAACTGTGAAGAAATGACTATGCCTTGAGGCTGCAAACCTTTCAAGATACGCACGCAGGCTCTACCAGCTCCAACAGGCACTTTTACCTACTGCCTCCACTTCTTTTGCTCTTTGTTGTGGGTTGACCTTGGCTAGGTGCCAGGTTCCCACCAAGCCACTCTATCACGCCCCTCCTCAGCAGGACAGGGGAGGGGAGAAAATAAGATGGAAACAACTCATAGGTCAAGATAAAGGCCGTTCAATAAAGCAAAAGCAAAGGCTGCGTGCAGAAACAAAGGAAATCAGAAGATTTATTCTCTACTTTACCCATCAGCAGGCAATGTCCAGCTAGTTCCCAGGAAGCAGGGCATCAGTATATGTAGTGGTTGCTCCAGAAGACAAATGTTGTAATAGCAAATTCGCCCCCCTTCCCTTAGCTTTTATATCTGAGCAGATGTCATATGTTATGGACTATCCCTTTGGTCAGTTTGGGTCAGCTGTCCTGCCTATGTCCCCTCCCAGGATCATGGTGGGATGAGGAAAGAAGGTTGGTACTGAACAGTGTGGGATGGGGGGATCAGTGGTACCTTTGGATTAACCACACTAAGAAAGAAATGAGGTGATGTGCTTAGGATTTATCTGTGTGTGAATGACAAGGCTGTGAGGGCACCACATTGCAGCATGGTGTGATTCACAAGTGCTTCAGGGCTTGGAACCTACATGGCACATGGGGATGGTGAATGCTCCCTCCATGCTTGTTCCAGGTGGTATGGTCCCACTAGGATAGGGAGGCAACTGGGTCTGATGTGGAGGTGCAGAGGAAGAAAAGCTGCAGTCAAGAGGCTCCATCCCAGAGCTGCTATCCCTGAAGTGTCTGATTCTGACCCCGCTCTGCACCATGACGCATGGCTTTCCCAGCTTCCTTTAGCCTTGCATTAGCAATGACTGACGAACCTCTGCACCACTTGTCATTGCATGATCTGGATGAGGCCTCAGCAGATTACTTCAGTCATCCTCTTCTCCTGCACACAGCTCTGGTCTCATGCATGTCTCTAGTCACATCTTCCCCTCTTCTGTTCAACATGCAGTCCCCAGTCTTAACTCAGTGCTCCTTCCTCTGCTGTTCTTTCCCTGTCTAACCCAAGCACATTAGCAACTTGGTCATCTCTTTAATCCTTAGCTAAGGGCATTGGAGTTGTATCCTTGAGAGAGGAAAGAGCATGCAAGGTGTTTTTCTCACTACATTCTCTCCTTCCCCAGGCCATCCCTTAGGAGGATTTCACTTTGGCTTTAGCTAATCAGGTGATCCAGCTTGGTGAGTGGGGAGAGCTGCCTCCGGACAAAGTTCAACCCTTTTTCTTCTCAACAGGTTTTTAGTGTCAGTTCCCATGCTTTAGCAGCAAGTATTTAGTTATTCATTTCCCATCTCCACCAGATGGATGGTGCACAAGGACAACTGCTCTTGGTGGTCATAGGAGTTTTCCACTTGGAAACATTTTCTTTTTTGGTGCTACCCTTGGCACAAACCAGACATCTCAGTGAATTAAACACAAAGATAAGGAGGAAACTGGAAGGAGTGGACAATGTGACTCCCATGTGCAACTCAGCGGTCAGAAGTAGATTGTTCTTTTCTTGTTCTTTCCCATTTTCCCCTCGTGCCTTGTAATGGTCATTGGTAGCAATTTGTGTCGTGCCGTCCTGGGCTCTGAGATTCCACAAATCCATTCATTACCGCCCCCAGGAACAAATCCCATCAAATCACCAGTTTATAAACTGCATTTCAGATATGTTCCACGAGCACTGATTGCAAATCGGAAGACATTTCCATTTTGCCTGGGGCCAAGATTTTTAATTTAAAAAAAAAAAAAAATAGAATCCCGTCAGGGTCTGTGCAAAGGCTTTTTAGATACTCCAACCAGCACAGTTTATTTAAAAATTCAATAAGGCAATTTTCATGCCAGCAAGGAAAAAGAAGCAGTGCTGATGTTTGCACACCCAGTAAGGAGGAAGCAGCATCCAGGATCTCACCTCTCATACCCATTGGAGCCAGACGATGCTGCTCCCTCATCTGTGCTCCTAACAGCCTACAGCCCCAAACCTGAGGTACTCTTTCTGCTTGACAATTTAATTTTTTCTTACAGTGGAACAAAGATTAGGGAGTGAGGAGCAGAAACGGCCTTTTTAGAATAATCTGCTGCCTAGGAGCCACATTAGCTACCACAGAGCAAATATAATGATCAGACCTATTCCTGGACTTCATGAGGCTGGTGACCATGGTCAGAGGAAGAGTGGCTGGCTTTGTGTAGGCGTAGCCATGGCAAGTGGACAGAAACTAAGTAGGATGCGTATCAAAAGTGGTTATCCTTTGCTTTCTATGAACCGTAAAGGGTCTTCTGGGCAAGAGACAAAAGTGAATTACTGTATTTAGAGCAGAGGTGAAGGAACATCCCTGCCTGCTCTAGACCATGTGGCAAAAGTATTTTCTGCTGCCTTACAGCCATTGCTGTCTTGCTTTCTGTTCCTCAGCCAGGCACAGGCAATAACCAAGACATCCCTTTGCCTTGGCATGGCATCGGGACACACCCACGCCTGGTCTTTAGAGGTTCAAGAGGTTCCTATCCCATCAAGGAAAGAAGCACCCAGAAATCAGTAGTACTTACAGGGAAGAGAGTACAGAGAGACCTGTCACCCATCCCACCCCTCAGGACCTCAACCCACCTCACCAGAGGGGCAGAGACACCTGTGTGACTTCCCCCATGATAAGTATTCAGGTCTCAGCCCACTGGCAGAGGAGCTGAAGGACTTTCTGAGCCTGCTGCTAACGAGATCATTAAGACAAACACAGCAATTACATGAACCTTTCCAGTCAGAAGGACGAGGTGGGGTTTTAATTAAGGTAATTATACTCAGCTGGAAAGGCTATTTGCAAAGGCATTTAAAGTCTCAAGGAAGGTGCTGTGTTGACAAGCTGGGTTTAAAGATAGTAATACTGATAGAGTGTGTGAAGCCTACTGCCTGTGTGGACCACCGGACTCAAGCTACCAGCATTGCCTCTGTCTTCCTTGAGGAACCTGATGCTATGTAAGAGAGGTAGGCAATGATTTGCCAGTGGCAATGTCATGGATGAGTTTGTGCTGAAGCATGTCCATTATGGAGAGGATGCTGCTCTCTCGGCTCTGGGGAGTTTTCAGAGTGTTAGCAGGTTTGTTTGTTGGTTTTTTTTTTTTTCCTCTTCTCCAAAAGAGGACAAAGACTTTTAACTGCCAAAATGTTCCCATGTCAGTAACTTATGGGGAGTAGCCAGCATCTGTGTTAAGGTCAGCTGGCATTTTGTGTTTGTAATTGAGTGCTTTGGTGTTTTGCTTTTTTTTTTTAAACTGTTTTAGTGCAGTGATCTACGATTTCTATATGAAAAACCATTGCAACTTGAAACTGGGAGCTTGGGGCTTTGCCAGTGCCATGCTTCTGACAATTCAAAACTTAGGCATAGTAAAAGATGGGTAAGAACTGACCCTGGCCTGCAAGAAGTCTGGATTTTGACAGATCAATGCTTCCTTATACAAGTCTCCATAGAAAATTTCTAATTGGCTGTGGTTGTGTCTACTTTACTCCTTTTTTTCACTTTTTCTGACTAAAAGCCATTTACAAACCTATCACCCCTTGTTAGAGACCTATCTTTCTCTTCCTTTGTAACGGCTTTGCTGAGTGTTTGGGGTCCACAGTAAGGACATCTCATTGTTTCCTTATCCTTGGCAAGAAAGATGGAACAGATCAATGTGACTTATGCGTCACCCTTTCCCATTCAGTGCTGCCTCTCATTTTGTTCTGCTTTTAATATCATCTTTATTGCAAGTCTGTTCTAATGCTGCCTGTTTATTTATGGCTATTACTGAGACGATGCTTTAATTGTCGGATCAGCGCCTCCAGTCCATCAGCAAAAGGAGCCAGCAGCTCTTTATAAACATCATTTTTTATTAGCTATACCACATGCACACACAACACACACACAATTAGGAACAAGAGTGTTATTTCCAACAAAGTCTTGTGCAGTTCTTTGTAATTTTACCCTGTCTTGAAAAGGACAGCCTTTGAGTCTGTTTACCGTTCTTTCTGCACTGAGCATTTTGCTTTGTAGATCTGGAAAAAGGAAATTCAATTAGAGTAGTATTCAGGATGGTTTATATATATATTTTCTACCAATTAGCATTTCATTAAGGCAGTTAAATTGCATTTGCCAGAGACAGACACAACCCATTGCAGAGTATTATTTTAAGATCTCATTTCTTTTTTTCAGCTTGCAAGCTGCAAATGAAATCAGGTAGTGATTGATTAATTATTAATTCATTACTGGCGATTGAGTTGGAGCTGGTCAGGAGTGTGAGGAAGAGGGGGAAAGCGCTAAGATGCAATATTCTTTTATTTCTTTAGACAACTTTGCAAGGAACTGAGGTGGACAGACTCACCCTAAAGCCAAGCAGAGATGCTGGGCTGCCTTGGATGCCTGGCACTGCCTGCCTCTGAGGGCTTCCCAACCCTGACCCCCCTGCAGCATGGAGGTGGGAGATGGGGAGTGGTAATTCCTCAGCAGTATTGCTTCTAAAATCTTTGGGGTAAAGACACTCTACTCTTTGGCTAATCCCCCCTCTTCTTCATGGTGCAGCCAGTCAGTGAGATGAAGGACCACTGCTCTTTCTGGAGGGCTGATGAAACAGGACACATGCCCGTAGGTGGTGTGCTCCTGCTGGCTGACACCAGCTGTCCAAGCTGCGCCTCTGCCTTCCTCTAGAAGAAGGTTAAGTTTTGTCTTCCTCTCCATCTCTCCCTCTGTTTGCAGTGTGGCTTTGTCTCTTCATTGCTCTCAAGGTCACCATTGATCAGATTGTGAGTACTTTACAGCTGCAGCCTTGGATGGGCAGAAAGAAATTGATTGCAGTCAATTCAGCAGCAGATTGAACTATATTGACTTGTCCCCTATTCATGCAGGCGAGGAGCTTTGCTACCTTTTAATTACCACAGCTATCCCTTCTTGGCATCAATGGAATGGTTGGGTGTGTGCATGGGACTGTGAGGGGTTCATATGGCCTTGAGGAAGAGAGTTTTTGAGGGGTGGGTGTAGGGATTTAGGTTTTTTCTAACAAGTTAGGACCCTGTGTGGTAGGAGGACCAGTGCTGTATGGCTGGTAAGAGAATCCTAGAGATTGGTTGTTTTTCTGTTTACAGTGATTCTTCCTGGAAGAATCTCTGTCCCTGGAAGTTTTTGATTATTTTTTTTTCATAGTGGAAGCCAGCCATTTGCAAGAGTGACACTGCTGGAAAAAAATGGCAGGCACAGGTGATGTAAGGGTGCTGCTCTTTTGAACTGGACGCACTTTGCAAGAAAGGTGGAGGTTCATCTGGCAGAAGTCATGCTGTGAAGCCTTGTTCCTTCCCTCTCCCTGCCTGAGCACAGAGAGGAGGGGTGCACTGCTGCAAGCCTGCTCCAACAGCTGGGCAAGCCAGCCTCCTGCTTAGCAATGCCCTTTAGCCAAATCCTGAGCTCTCTTGTTGAGGAGGAAGAGTTGTTTCTGTGGGCCTTGCTTATATCTAGGGATCAGGAGAGACTGGGATGTGTTCAACTGACCCCTGTGGAAAACAAGATGTACATGATTGATTTCCATGGAGCTGCTCAGGCTTCTCACCCTGGATTCTGCTTCTGGCTCTGTGGGCTTGTGAGCTTTGACGGCACTAGCACAGTAATTCGTTGCTATCATAGAAAGTGCAGTTGGCGCTTTTGAAAGGTGCAGGATTGGCAGCTTTAGAAGACTGAAATCCTCTGTTCATCTACTGAATTGATGCCAGTAGTATCAGCACTAGGAGTGAGAGAAGAGCAGTGATTCCAGCAGGGCTGGTGAATAACAGCTTTTTTTTTCACAAATTGAAAAGTAAAAATACTGAACCAGAACAACAAAATTACTCCCATTTAGGGTCAGAGGAAGCATTTAATTTTGGTTTTGTACTATTAAAACTATTCTGAGACAGATAACATTAAAGGAAATTTCAAAAGAAAATATTCTTCAAACTAAAGATAAAATAAAAATTTTAAAAACAAGTGAAGAGAAATTTAGTTTTTCCCCACTGTTCCCTCTTCCTACAAAGATCAGAAATTCAGTGCAATGTTCTGATGTGACCAAATCTTAAGTCTCCTCCCTGGTATTTATGTCCAGTGCTTTTTCCATGTCCAGGACTATGTAAGCCTAGATGTGACACTTTTAAGGATGCTAACCCCAGGCTGGGTTTGTACACTACATGCCCAGCTGTTGGAAGCTGGGTTAAGACAGACAATTCATTTTATACAAACTATGAAAAAGCCATCAGCTGGTCACAAACATGGGCCACAGCTCCTAGGTAATGTTTAAGGTCCTTTCCAACCCAAACCATTCTATGACTTCAGGATAATTCTTTACATTTACCTGCTGCAATATTAAAATACCAAGATGTTGAATATGTGACTATGATTTTAGTGACATGTCTGTGGCTTCAGTCCCTGCTTTCCGAAAGGTCTTTGTATGGAAGTCTTAACAGAAATCACAAATGCTCTGGACAAAAATAGAACAGGCTCAGCCCTGTACTCTGACTTCCACGGTGGAGAGATGTGGTTGTTACCACTAGCACACCAAAGGTATCTATTGACTGTTGCAATCCAATTTGAAATCTAATGCAGAGATCAGCTTTACAGTATAAATCCCTTTCTTCTGCCCTTGTAGAGACCCCTGTCTTTTCTTTGCAGCATCCCAAAGGGGAGAAGTGAATTCCACCAGTTTACAACTCCCAGGGAGAGAATGCACTGTGATAATCTTCCCCCGGTTTCTAGCTGTTAAAATAAATTCTTCCCATCTTAGTAAGACTCCCCTGAGGCCTCAGGAGAACAGGTGCTCACTTGACCCAAGTGTCACCTGCACCTAATATATCACATCAGCCTCGGGGGGAAAACTGCAGCCAAGGCCTCCTCCGCAGAGCGGCCCGGGGAGGCCTGGCTCAGCACAGCCGCAGATGGGGGCCTGCGCGCGGGGTCCCTTGGGAGGGAGGTGGGATTTGCTTATTGTGCTGTGTAGGCAGCCCGGCCGCTGCCGTGCCTCGGTGGGGAATGCTGGGACGCTCAAAGGCATCACACAAGGTTCCTGCTTGTCTGCTGCAATTGTTGAGGTGAGGCATGTAGACCAAATGTCTTTTTTACCAGGTGGTCACCCACCATCTTTTCAAAGAAGGCTTCTGGGTTCTTACAGCTCTGTGCCGACCAGCTAGTGCTGCTGGCCTTGGCCATGGAGATAAGCAGCTGCCTCTGGTTTTGGTGAATGAGCATTTTCTTCTGCAAATCTCTCAGAAGTGGAAATATTTTTTTCCTTTGAGGAGTACATTCCTTCCTGCTGTAGAAAGTTTGTCATCCAGAAACAATGACTCTTCCTCTGCTCTCTCCACAGTAACTTTAAGATCAAATGTGTCACTTGAAGTAGCTTGAACGATGATGCATTTGGAGAAAGACAACTCAGCCAGGGAAATCCAGGCCTGAACATGTGATTGTGGAGGGGTGTGTGCATATTACAGTGAGAGCAATGGGGCATGTCCTCTGCACACGTGGTCCTGGCTGCCCACCCCTGGTTTCTGCAGGTGGGTTTAAAGAGCAGTGAATCCTACTTGTTCTGAAGACGTTGCTGGGGACAGACGCTATAAAAAGAAGCTGGGGGAGATTGCCCCTGATGTTAATTGTCTCTCCTACTATACCCTGTCAGAGATGTCACTTTATCTGAATAATATGAAGACTCCCCATTACATCATTACAATGTTACTCCAAAGCCACAGCAGTCAGGTTATGCAGTGATGGCTTAAACCAATTTGTGTTCTGCTCTTGTTTGCTATGACCCAAACTCAAGAAGCACACGCCCTTAGGCTCTCATCTTTGTCCACGCCTAATTATGTGTGTGTACTTATCTAGCAGGTTATTAATTATTTTGCTAACTATTTAGACTCTGCATGTGACTGGTCATCCCAAATTATGTACAACATGGGTTATTTTCACGCTTCATGCCATGTTTATGCCAAAGTCAAAAATGCTTATAGTTTTTCATGATTAGAGAGCAATGTAGAGAGGTGGTTGTGGAACAGTTGCTCAACACAAGATTCCTGGGAAGCTCAGCTGGAATATTTAAGTAGCCAGCTCACTTTGTTTTCACTTCCAGGCAATGTTCAACTGAACATTGCTGAATGCAATGTTGCATAAGGACTTGCATAAACTTTCTATGAGCATTTAGTTCCAAGTGTTTGGGAGCCTCCATCTAATATGGAAATGGATTCAACAGGACCTTATGATTTAAATGATCAGTCACTGTGCTAATGATCAGCTTGTGAACATTTCTAAGTGTCTGTTAGAGAGGAGCCTGGGTTGTGATATGAATGGTTTTGCACAGCAAAGATGCTTCAGAAAATTAGGATCTGTTCATGGAATACTCTGGCAGTAGCAAAAGAATTTATATATGGCTTGTAAATTCTTCACCAAGCTCTAAGAATAAAAAAACCCACCTGTTTACAGAAAAAAAATAAAACTAGGGATACACATGTGGAAACATGAATGAATAGGAATCACTCCATTTATTTGGGGTGAAGTGGTGGGCAAATGGGAGCAGATAAGAAATGCACTGATACTTTTAAAAGACTTCAGGTCAGTTTTTCTGAGTGGCTGTTAGTGATGTACTTCTCTGCCTCGCTTCCCGTGTCTTGGCTAATACTTGGCTATACTAATAATCATTCAAGGATGGGTGTAGGTCCAGGGAGATGGGATGAATAAAGGAGAAAGAGAAGGAAAATAGCCTTGTGTCTGCGTCCTGTTATCATAGTGCACACTGAGGAACTGGAGAAGAGAGGACAGGCAGCTCCAGAGCACGGATGGAAAAGGCATGGAGGAACTTTCCCATGATTCTTATTTCACTTCCATTACTAAGGCACAGGAAAAACACAGTTCTCAGTTGAGGAACTAGAAGTCTGTATGTGTTTTCCCTTGTAGCAGATGTACAAACTTTTCCTGAGGGCCACCTGTACAGCAAAGCTCCTGATTGAAGCCATCTGGGAGTCACTAGAGACAGGCTGAGTACTGCTGTTATTTATATTTGCTGTAACCAATTAAACAGAAGCTTACTCAGGCCATAAAGAGCAATAGCCTGGGGAATGTGGGAGAAGCATTTCGAAGAGGCATTTTATCTTTGACATAGGCTCCTGGGCCAAGGATTGAAGGTCAATACATACATATCACACTGGCTGATTACAGTGTTGACAACCATTCACTTAGTTTTATGAAATAATCAATTGATCTGTGATTGCAGAATCTAATCAAAATACAGTGGGTCGAAAAGCCAGTTGGTCTGGATTGTTCTTCTACATCTTGCTCTGTGAGAGGGGGGTCTTCCAGGAAAGGTGCAGCCTCCTGGGACAGGGGTTAATGCCACTTTCCCTTGTGGGAAATCCCACGGCTTGGTGGGATGACTAACTTTACTATCAGATGCCTTGTTTCTTAGCTGACAGGTCATCTTGTCTTTCTGTGGTGTTTGAAATAAAGGAGCCCAAATTTGCTCAACCATTGCTGACATGGCATAGAATTCTGAACGTATTAATGTTATGAAGATACTTGTATTTTGCTCTAGGTGAAAGGCTTGCATATCACAAAAGGAGCCTCTGGTAACATTTTAAAGTGAATAAAGATCTCTGGATATTGGCAATTCTATATTCTCAAGAAAGCAGTGCAAAGTTTATCTCATGACTAATTCTTAAAGGACTTTCAACAACCTTTACAAGAGGCAGCCACTACCTCTGAAATGGGCAGTCCCTGGGAACATGCAGCAGTGTCTGATTGTCAGCAATCTGAGTTGTGATAACTGAAGTTGGTACGTGCATCCAGACGCCTGCCAGAGTAGTTCTCCACCTGCACAGCCTGGTTTCTAACCTATCTCGTACCCTACCACCTGCTGGCAGAAAATAGCTCTATCAATAAAGTCCCACTACTTTATTTCCAAGACTGTGGTTCTTCTCAGAAGGCAGTAGAGAAATTGGAGAGGTTATCCCATGCCCTTTCCTGATCTGATTGAGTTGGTTCTAGCAAGTCAATGTATTTCTGCTCTCCTTTTAAAATGCTTTACAGTTTAATAAAATGGAAAATCAAATTGCAAGAGAACAAAATGATTTTCATAAACATCATTGTAGGCAAAGGGGTCCTTTGGATGATAGCACTTTTATCTCTGTTTTTGAATCTTCAGGCTGCCCTAAATGCATGTAATAACAGTAAGTCATTCACAACATGCACATTCTCACAGAATTACTGTATTAAACAACTCTGTTAAACTACTAGGGAGCAAAGGTATATCTTTTGTTATTACCCCTGCAAACTGAACAGGAACTGATTGGTAGAAGCTGACATTGCTGCCATGGATAGATAAGATCTAAGCCTATGGAGGTCAGCTTGGACAGTCATTGTTCACTATTCAAAGGCATAGTCCTGCAGTCACACAGAGCTGCAGGTGGAGGGACGGAAATAAATGGCAACATTTTGGGAGCCATGGTGGTAGAAGGAGCTCTTTTTATTATTATTTTTAATAGTAGAGATTTATACTTATATACTACTAGTCAAAGTGGAGAGCTGTGGGGATGAGATTTCCCTCTTAATCAGAAATGTTAAAATAAATTCTCAGCTAGTAATCTCTGTACAACTTGTACTGTCACTAGAGTCAGGCTTTGGCTAAAACTGAAATGACTCTTTATCAGCACAGAACTGGGGAGCACTGAGTGAGCAGGTGCTGGTGGGGTGGGACAGTTGTCCTCAGAGTCCCTCTCCTTGTCCTGCCTCAAGTTACATCTGTAGTGTGTTGTCTGCAAGGGAGGGGGCTATGACTGTAGGTGTGAATGTGTTTCAGAAGCATAACGTGGTCATTCCTCAGTGCTAGCCACCACATGGGGTTTACAGAGAGATGGACAGAAATCACCCTGCAGTCCCACTATCTGCATTTCCCTTTTCATGGCAAATGGCACAGGGACTGTGATCCCCCCTCCCCTTTCTATACCTACCTTTGATATCATTCGTTAGGACAGAGGGTCAAGCACAGGGGATGGGAGGAATAAAAAACTGATGAGGCTGGTCCACAGTGTCCTTTCCTACAAACTCAGCTTCAGGGAGTGATCTGTTCAGTGCTTGGGCAAAGACCCCAGGGAGATCACGTGGGGACTAAGACAGACCTGGGTCAGGGTCCTAGACTGACTTTCTGCACTCACCTGCATGTGTCATGGTGCCACACTGGAAATCTCTTTCTCTTCCTTTTTATTGTAAGTAAAATCCCATGACTGAGAAGTTTTGTTGAAACAAAAAACCTTTTCCCTGTGAAGTCTGGTGTCAAAAACCTGATATTTTCAAATGAAAAAAACATTTTATCAGGGAGTGTGCATCTGCCTCTGTTCTGTAGATACTGGTTGGTTTGTATGTTAGTAGCAAGTGCTGAGAAGGAACATTTTGTCTCCTCTGAATGTGGCCTGTTTGAGGAAATTGTGTTTTTTGATGGATTGCTCTGAGCCCTCTGTTGTTAGAGATTTTTCCCTGTTTGGACTCCAGGGGGTGGAAAAACTTATCTTTAATAGCAGGAAGTAGATATATCATCATTTGGTGGAAATATTCCCCTCCATGTTGAGAATGCCTTAGTAAAACTTTGGCGGAGAGTAATTTTGAATTTTTCCTTTCCCCTTAAATTGTAAAACCTTTGCTAGAAGACCTTCAAAAGAAACACTGGCAGAGCTGAGGTGGTGAAAATTGTAACAGCCTGTTATTTCCAGGGCCTCTAGGCCTCCTTTATACACAAAGCCACGTTACTGACTTCTTCACTTCTGATGATACGAGTCATGGGGTTTGAGGCACTATGGACTGAAAGCTTCCATCAGAAGAAGCTTGATCCAGGGGTTAGGAAACAGGCTTGCTATTTTGGAAGCAACAGTTAAGTTTGTTGTCTGGATGCATCATTTTTATGTTACTTTATGGATAAGTCCCCTCAGTCTGTCAGGTTCTCATCTATAAAAATGATAATATTTCCATCTTATCCTAAATGTGTTATGAAATAAATCTAGAAGATTGAGGCTTTCTGTCTCCCTGTGTGTACACAGACATATACCTACACTCCTTCCTCCCTTTCCACAGAGACACTACTGCATTCTTACAGCAGATTCGCAGCTTCTAAGAGGCACCCAAGTTGGTTTGTCCCCAAACCTTCTTTTTGCTTTGCTGTGCAAAATAACATTCAAAAATGACACAAAATTCTGCCACCAGACATGAATTTCATGGTGCTCTCTGTAGCCAAGGCATATCCTTGTGGAATGGCGCTGTGAATAAGTTCATCAAAAGAGTCAAGTGGTACATAGTATAACAATACAGGTCAACCCCCGTTAACTGTATTTCCTAGTTATAGCTATGTATAATATCTAAATAATGCTCAAATATTAATCAAATTATGTATTAGTAATTATAATTCCTATTATTTGAGTATGAAGAATGATAACACATTTTGGCCAAAACATAGGCACTTTTTTCTTTTCTTTTAGTCTACAAGAACTTGATGTTGCCTTCTGTGTGGAGAACACAAAGCCTGATATTACAGAACTGGGCTGGGAAAGATAAAATCTATTCCAGTGATCCATTGGGCAATTCTGACTAATGCTCTGACAGCTCTTGCTTGAGATTCCATACCTGCAGAAGTTAGAAACTTCTAACTAAACTAACTAACTAAACTTCTAAAGTGTTTCATTAGAATGAAGCTAGATTTGTTTGTTAAGTACCTTCAGAACAGAGGTGTTTGGGGATCTACAAAGCAGCTAAATATGCATCTATGCACGTTCTGACATACTCTACCCTTTCCCAGGAAAAGAGGCTGTAATAAGAGACTTTGCTCAGTCAGAGGATTTGAATCTATCTCATCTTCAGCATCAGGGTCAAAGCAGCCCTGTGTCTGAACATATTGCTCTTTAAAAGTGTAGAGGGCATCTCACTCTGTCACCCAAAGGAACCTCAGGGTGCTGGGGATATAAAAGCAGGGTCACGCCATATTTGGGGTGATCTTGTACATGTTTCTCCACCTGCTATTTAGTTGGTGAGTGCACCAAATGGGTTTTGTCTATGGGTCTGATTAGAAACCTGCCTGAGATCAATAGGAGTCTTTCCTTTCAGCAAGCAGGATTTGAAAGTGATAGTTTTTAAGACTGCTTGGCCCTCACTGGGATGAAAGGTACTGTACGGAGATGTAATACAAAAAAAGTCCCTTCTTCCACACATTCCTATTCACATGAATATGGGTACATCCACCTACTTCAGTGCACTGAAATGAATATCCGCTGTAAGAATAAAGCTTATCAAAGCCTAAACGCAGTACAATCAGCCTTCTATATAGATGCAAAACCTTACTGAGCAGCAGCAAAAAGAATTAAACCCAATAGAGGAAGACAGAGACTCATTAAAGAGAGTTACAACAAATCAGTTAACAGACGTTTAAAGAATAAACTTGTTAGAATAAACCTGTTAAATAAATCCTCAGCAAAGCTAATTAGGTCGGTGCTACACTGGCACAATGGCTCCCTTCTTCCATAGAAGACTCAATGATAGCATAAGCCTGTTAAAGGAACACACTAAGTATACAATAAGCCAGCTATTTAAAGGGTCCCTCAGCCAGCTCATCCTCTAAATCTGACCTATCTACAAATTGTCGCTTGTGAGAAATATCTCCAAGGCTCCAAATACCTATTGAAAATCCAGGCCCGTGTGCCTTGTCATTTGTGAGACAGACATCCATGGATGCGCCCCTTTTTCCAAACAAAGGGATTGGTGATGGTTGTAGAAGAGCTACATGACTGAGGGGTTTTTGTTTTTCTTTCTCTCTGTTTTGTACTCAAGGTGCAGATTAACCAACTGAACCTATTCTCAGAGCTTTAATGACAGTATTGATCGACTATTGGTGAAGCAGCAAGGAAAGGAAAAGAATAAAAATAATTACTTTGCCCCTATATAGTGTTTTTTTGTCAGCACACATGTAAGGGTAGATGCTTTGGAGATTAAAGATGTTTAAAGCCTGAAATATCTGGGTTTGCCCCAATTCTGCCTCTGATTTTGTGTAAAACCTGCACTTTCTACGTCCCACTTATAAAGCAGGGTGACTAATGCTTCCTCGTGATTCCACCTGTTGTGATACTGAGGTCTGTGAGGCCAGCCTTCTAGCTTCCCTCAGGGCGATCTACAAAGCCAAATGAAGCTTTGGTAAAGTGTGTTAGCATTCCTGTGATGGCTTAGTCTTGCTAGTGTGTGTAACTGCAGGAGCAGAGATGTAGGTGCAAACCATGATGCTCTCAGTACTAACATTTCCCACAAGTACCTTAGTATGTTGCTACCGTCATGCATTTGCGCTGCTGTGTAGAAAAAAGCTGGGTGGGTAACTGCAGTGAGCTCAGTTCTGGCTGCTAGGTGAAAGTTATGCAAAAAATAACCCAGACAGGGCGAGAGCATTAGGTTGGTGTATTAGCATTTGTGTTACATAGACGGAAGCAGAAGCAGAGTGGTCCCCTTGAGATTATGTGGTCATCCAGCAGCAGAGCCCAAACCAGAACCCAGGTGTCCCAGCTGGTCCTGAACGTTTTATGCAATAGATCGCTCCCTCCAGAGGTGAACCGGGTGATTTTCCTCAAGAAACAAGGGAAGAGTGAAATGCTGACTGGCTTAGAGGGAATTGATCTAAAACTAGCAGGGGAAGAAATGTTTATTACTGGAGAAGGTGTCACAAGCAAAAGAAAAGCTCGAAAACAAGAATTGAACACTACATAAAGAAACCCTTGACAGCCATAGCCCTTTAAGGTGCCTTGAGTGTCTGTGTGCAGAATTCATTGCTGGCAACCAAAAACCAGCGTCGGCTCTAAAGGCTGAGCTTAAGATATGAATCTGCTGTAACAGCGCTGGGACACTGGGGATGACAGTGCTCTAGGGGATACATCTGGGCTGGTTCAGAGCTGCCATGGACAAAGGATACTGAGAGGGTAAAAGGTAGGAAACAAGAACCTGCAGGATTTCCCTAGACTGAATTTCTGCCTAATGTTCAACACACTCCTGAAGAAATGCAGTGAATGAAGTGTTTGGTATGGAAAGCTGGAACATGCTGGTACTGGAGCATGTCTGGACAGCAGGAGGTGAAGCAGCATGTGGGCAGAGTTCATTGTTAGTAATATCACCATTAGCAGGGAAAGGTAGCAGCTGAGTTCAGGACTGCTCAGGGAGAGGTGTGCATACACAGAGTAAGTAGCAGTCTTTGTTTTGGGAAGCATCCAAATAAAATAAACAAGATGGAGTTTTTATACACACACTTTAACATGCTGCTTGGGAAACTGTGGCATAAGAGCTACATCTGAACAGTCTGGCAGCTGTGTTTCACACTACACACTAAGATCTTGGTCCTAGACACCTAGATAGGGTAGACTATGCTTGCTCTTCGTTTAGTTGACTGTGTTTCTGGAAACAGATTCTGAATATTTTAATTTGTTTTTTCCTGCTCTGACCACTAGTAAGAATAGCCTGAGAGGCTGTGTTTATGCAATCAGTTTTTGTAAAGCACTTAGACATATGCCTTTCAACACAGCTCCTAAAAATCGATTGCATCAACTTTTTCTTAACAAGATGAAAATTCACTATTGTATGTAAGAAATAATGTTGCTCAAGGCATGTGGTTACTGTATGGTAACAATAACCCCACTTCTCAGGGTGCTGGTATGCACCAGCTATCAACCTTGTGACTCACTGCATACCTGAGGCAAAGTGCAGTTATCTCAGAGTAACAGCATGCTCTAAAACATGTCATTCCTTAGCAATTCAAATTCAAGTTTTCTCCCAAAGAAATAATAAATTATATAAAGTGGGGGATGGGGGGGGATATTTCTTACTCCTTTTCCTATATTCAATACTTGCCAGGCTGTGGTGGGTTGACCCTGGCTGGACACCAGGTGCCCACCAAAGCTGCTCTGTTGCTCCTCTCCTCAGCTGGGCAGTGAAGAGAAAAAATAACAAAAGGTTCATGGGTGAGCTGCTCCAGCATGGACTGCCCATGGGTCACAGCCTCCTTCAGGCATCCCCCTGTCCCAGTGTGGGGTCCTGCATAGGCTGTGGGTGGGGATCTGTTCCCCTATGGGATCCATGGACTGGGGAGCACGTCCTGCCTCACCATGGTCTTCATCATGGGCTGCCAGGGAATCTCTCTGCTCCAGCACCTGGAGCACCTACCTGGGGGTCTGCAGGGCTGTTG
>JAVJGJ010000062.1:11831633-11854484 GCA_035590215.1 Microhierax caerulescens | reverse complement strand
TCTTTTCTTTTCTTTTCTTTTCTTTTCTTTTCTTTTCTTTTCTTTTCTTTTCTTTTCTTTTCTTTTCTTTTCTTACAAGCAGAGAAGTCAGTTTTGTGATGTGCAGAGGGGAGTGGAGCTTTGCTCTGCAGTCATTGAGCTGACAGAGCTGCTTGGGAAATGGATGTATGGATGTGCTATTTCCTTGGAAAATTCACACTTTTTGATTCGTGGTTGTTCTTCTTAAGCTCCAGTTCGAATGAGAACCATGTTCCCACAAAGCTCTTATGGCCTAAAAATTCAAAAGCAATAATAATTTGAGATCATCAATATCTACTGTTTCTGTGGTGCTGAAGCACTGAAATGCTACAGGAAATATTTACTATTGAATAATGATCACACAT
The DNA here is from genome assembly GCA_035590215.1 of Microhierax caerulescens. Classification (NCBI taxonomy): domain Eukaryota; kingdom Metazoa; phylum Chordata; class Aves; order Falconiformes; family Falconidae; genus Microhierax; species Microhierax caerulescens. The sequence continues at coordinate 11,854,101 of JAVJGJ010000062.1, read as the reverse complement.
ATAACAAACCAACATCAAATACTTTATACAATACATAGTATATTTTAAACATGTATCAATACAATACAGAATATGTAAAAACGTCAAAACAAATTAATTGAAACAACATAAAAATAATGTGTTTATCTCCTCAAAATGAAACATGAAATGAAGAGAGAAAATCAAAATGATTTGTTTTGACACTTTAAACATAAAAAAGTTTGTCAAAATTGACATGTTCCCATGCAACGTTTGGATTTCAAGAGAACTGCGTTTTCCTACGAAAAACTGTTCTGTCAAAATTTTTTGACCAGCTCTACTCACAGCCTATCTAAACAGACAAGCATCACAGCCAAGACTCTCAAACGCTCCAGGTGGTCAGAAGATAGATTTAGCACAGAGCAGAACAGTCTCAAAGAAGGAAATAAATAAAACTCACAGCTAGAGGTGGCCTTAAACTTGGGTACCAAACTGCTTTAATGTTCGAGATGCTCAGATTTGAGTGTTTTTGGACTTTAATCCTAGCAAGGAATGTGTTCCTTCGATTTTTAGCAAATGGGTGTTGCAGGGTTGCTGCACTGATGGAAGAGGCTATTTGTGATGGTGAGATGCCAGTGCAGTCTCCGTATCCCCTGGGATTTTTCAGTTCTTGGCATTGGTCAGGGTCTAACTAGTAAGAGCCCTCTGTATTTGACAGATTAATACTGGTAAGTATGAGATGGCTTTATTTTCCACACATCCTTCTGTCTCAGTGGAAATCCCAGGCTTAGGGCTGAGGGAATAGGCTGAAATGCAGTGCTGCAGGCAGGCTGGCTTTCGGATGCAAGGCTGGTGAGAACAGCTTTGGCTAGGAGTTCTCCTACCTTCACGATACACAGATTTTAAATCTTCTCATTATATAAATGCAGTTTCAGCTTAATTTGAGCTTCTAATTTAATACGCTGTTACGAATTAAGACTTAATATGATATTTGATTATCCTTTTGCAATGAGATCCAACCCAAGGCTCATTGACTTCAATAGACCTTCCAGCAGAACCTGCGACTGCAGACCCTGCGTGGATGCTTAGAGCAGAGCCACACTCAAGACTTCTGGCTTCTGTTTCAGAAGCTGCCGATAAAATGGTGTTATTTGGGGCTAGCACATATTCTAGCCTGAATTTAAGTGCCTGTGCATCAATGTGTGTGCAACTTCCCCCATGCAGGGAGGCAGGGCAGCAGCAGGAGCTGAACGTGGGTGTTCCCAGCCTCAGACCAGTGTTCTGGGCACTAAAGGAATCCGTCCTCAATACTTCTATCAGGGATTTGTGTCACACACCTCTAAGTCACTGCGCAGCACCTGTCGGGTGGTTGCAGAGGTATCAAGCCCACGTCAGTGACCAGTTGTCCTCCCCTCGGTTCTGCCTGCAGCTCTCTCCCCCTGCAGAAGTCTGAGCCACATCATCCCTGCGACGTCTCACCTTGTGTCTCGAGTCTCCTGGCAGGGTAGTTGTGCAAGGGTCTAAGGCAGTGGCAGCAGGAGCCGGTGTGGTGAATGCACAGGGAGATTTTTATGGCCACAGCAAATTCTTCATCTGCTCAGAGTGATAAGAGAGGCGGATCTGCCCGTGGCCAGAATTTGCTGCCGCCAACAACTCAGGGTCCCTTTTCCCTCCCCTCTTCAGCTGCCCCTGGCTCCCTTGGCTTCATCCAGCGTGCGTGGTGGCAGAACCTGGTGCCCATAGGAAGCGCCGAGTTAAATGGTGCTTTTCATCCTGGCAGGCAGGGCTGTCATTATCCAAGCAGCAGGAGCTGTACCAGGAGAAGCAACGGCCTCCGGATTTTAACCCCTTCTACTCCTCCAATAAGAGCTGAGGATCACAAAAAAAGCCAGGTCAAGAGCTAAAATTCCTTCTAAGGGACAAGAAGAACAGGAAGATAAATCATTCACAAGGATCATTAGGTAACCTCAGCTTCCTAGCATACCAAAATAATCAGTGTTAGCTTGCATTTCCCAAGCCCTATGGAGTGGGGTCACTCCATGTGGCTCTGGTGGTAAAGCCCCTGCCCAGGAATGAACTTCAGAACAACAAAAATATTGCAAAGAATGTCAGGTGTGGGATAACAGTTGACCTTTTGGATTGAGCGTTACATTATTGCTCTTCAGGGCAGTTTTGGCATCGATTTTTTTTTTTCCTTCAAGCTGTCTGCTTACAGATCCAAATTGTTACAATGGAATATATTAGGAAGGCAAGACCGGCACACAGAATGGAACAAACATGAAGGCAAAACCCAGGGTTTCTGGACTCTGGCACAGGCCTCTGAACTTAGTTTTCAGATTACTGTCTGTCTCAAATTTCCAGTAAAGACTGTAGGGAATGGTACGAATTTTGTTCAGATTTTGTGTATGGTTTGCAGGTGTTTCTCGTTCCAAAATGCAAGAAAAGTATTGCATTAATTTGGACATTTTCTTTTATGCATAAATTACAAAATCTATTTTGGCTCAGTCAAAACATACTGTTTAAGAAAACACTTCATTTTGATTTTTAATGTATATTACTCAACATGTAATGAAAAACAAAATACAATCTTGAACTGATCCTTTCCAAACAGAACGCTCAACACATTCTGTTCCAAAGAAAAGCTGACTATATGAAAATACTTTTTTTCCCCTTAAATCAACAAATTTCTACAAAGTGTTTTGCCTCTGATGAATTGGCATTTTTCTGACGTAAAATGAGCAATCCAAAAAAATCCTAAGCAGCTCTGTGGCAAGTCTTAGCTAATTCTGGAATAGCAGCATGAAGGTGCGTAGGAAGGGTACTGTAAGGAGACATAGTGTTGAGCTGAGACTTAAGAGATTTGGGTTGAATTCCTGAAGCAGTTATAAAATGATCTGGAAAAAGCCATTAATCTACCCCGAGTCTCAATTCCCATTCTGCAGAATGGGAAAAACAGCATTTCCCAATCTCCTAAAGCTACCGCAAGTATAAAAACTTATTAACACTTATGAGATTACTGGACTTTGATATGAGGTGTATAAGTACTGAGGAAGACAGAAGACAGACCTGCATTTTTGTGTAACTTAGAATGAAATTATGGGAAGTGGACTAGCTTGGACAATAATTTAATAATAGTAGGAATAATTGCAAGTTCAGGGCAGTGTTTAATAGAAATCACTGCTCACCACCCACCATATTTTTTTTTTTAATAAGCAGCTCAGAAAAGTGCAATTTATCATTATTATTATCATCTATATTCATTCTATCTCAGCCACTTTACAAATGAGAGAAGTTCCTCACAAACATCTACAAAGCTAGCTCATTATCCAGCCTCCCTATTTATAACTCTCATTTATGACAATGGCTATCAAAATCTTGCCAACAGTAGGGCTGCTGGTGTGCTGACACCACTGCTCCACAGCCCGCTGAGCGGTATTATCTCACTGTTCCTTTGCGTTCCCCCATCTGTCCCTGGCCATCTGGTGTCCTTGGTCTTCTAATTAGATTGTAAGCTTTTTGGGGCATGGACCGCCTTTCTGGTTTCTGTTTGTACAGCACCTAGCACAACGCTGTTCCAGGCTCGGATTCAGCAGGAGTGTCTTCAAAACGTGAGGCTACATCGCATACCTGTGTGTGCAGGCAGACGGTCTGTTAATTCAGTTCCCTACCTGCTGGGCACAGTTAGCTGGATCACCTTTCTAAACAGAGCCCAGAACCAAGTGCCTGTGGATCCTGGATTTCAGAGTGGTGGCTTTGGCACCTCAGCTAGTAGATTTATAGTGATTTAATGGAGTTTAATTCCCTCTGTCCAGCACCACTAGATGTTGTGACTCTACGGAGGTCGCATGCCTGCCACAGTTCTTCAGTTTCAAGCCACCTCTCATCCTCATTGTAATAACACCTGTAGTTTATAATTAGCTGAAGTGTGGGGACAAACGAGCTGAGAACAGGTACCTGGTTGTTACCGGTGTGATTCTTGCCTTGCTATAGGCAGGGAGTAATTAGAGTTTCTGCACGAACCCCACTCCCTTTGGGCTGCTGGTTGAGCAGCGTTTTGTAACAAAGGATTTGTAGGGTAGGTTTGCTTTACTGAGTGTTCCGAGAAGTTGTAAGCAAAGTGTTGATCAACTGAGAAGAAAAAATCCTCCTTTTCTCCTCTAAGTCATTTGGGGTCAAAATAAATATTTTTATCACTGTTTCCTCTTAAGAGGCTGGCAAGACAAATCAAAAGGAGAAAAAAAACCAAAAAAAACCAAACAAAAAACCCCCAAACCTCTGCTAGTTTCAAATGGAGATTTGGAAATATTTCCCTTTGCTACTCACACAACCAAACCACTGACATCTCCCAATTATTGCTGTTTTCAGCATGAACAATTTTGCAAATGTGAAGTGAATTTGTGGACTGCGTTGGTGTTTTGGACAGGTGTTTCTCATCCTTTCTCCTTGCCTTTCCTCACCCAAAAATATTTCATCTGATGAATATCCCTCAGGTCTAACCACTCATATGTATTTTAAACTGAAATGGTTAAAGAAAGTGCAAATTTAGACACTGTTCAGTGCAGAATTATCAAGTCCTGGGGAGGGATTAACCCATCATTGCCTGAAATGGAGAAATCCCACTTCTGTAAAGAAATAGATTTACAGTCATTTGGGATTTTTTGATTTTGCATGCCACAATCATCCAGAAAGTCAGAGCCACTGCTGAATTGCAGCTCCATCTCTGACTCCAGTCAGATACCGGTGCCTGTAGTTTGAGCTATAAAGACATACAGGTTAGAAGTAGTCAAATTCTCAGAGCTCAGGTTTATCCACAGAAGTTCATATGACTTAACAAACCACAACAAATTGGCTTCTCCATCCATTTCCATCCGTGTTCCCTGTTTTCCTCTGGCCCTGGCACAGAAAAGATGTCCTCGGCTTGGCTGGATTTCTGGCCAGCGTTCTAAAGGACAACTAAAGCTGCATCACGGGTGGTAACAGCCTTCCAGCACGTTCATGGGCCATCTCTGAATTAGGTGCAGGACATAAATGTTATTTCTCTAGTTGCACCCAGCGACCTAACGTGAACTAAATCCTACAGGTGTAGGGCAACAGTTACCTATCGAGCAAGAATGTGAGTGTGCAGTTAACTTAAAGCAGGGATAGCTGAATAAAACAGAAAAGAGCGTCTCCTGTACTTAAAATTAAGGATACACTTAAGCTCTTTGCTGAAATGAGGTCAGGCGTTCGTCACTTTACAGGGTCGAGCTCTAAACTAACATAAGCTGTTTCATCTCTCCCTTGACACTTCAGTCTTTTACTAATTTATCAGCATCCTAAAGCAGTGTGTGAAGCTGCTGCAGAACAGAAGTGTTTCAGATACAAATAGCGATGGTTAGCCTCTTCCCTCTGGTAAATGGCAGCAGGCAGAAACCTCTCTCAACCTGCCAAGAACCAAATGTGGGGCACAAGAAAGAATTATTGGTGCATGAAGCTTAAAGAGGTAGGGGACTTATTTCTTTACTGCGAATAATGTGTTCAGTAAGTTCTCTTTCCTGAGTCTACATTTCTGGTGGAAATAGTTTACAACAAGGAGCATGAGAAAACAGAAGGGATGTGTCCAAGATCAATTTGAATCTAATAGAAGGGATAAATGAAAGGTACGGAGGTTAGAAAAAAGGTAGAAAATCCCAGGAGGCAGGGGAGCAGTGGAGTGCTTACAGCAAGCGATGGAGAGTCAGAGCTCCTGCATTCTGCCTTTCCATTAATAGCAGTGATCTGGGCTACACAGCCTCCTTCATATGAAACAGACCTTGCAATACCACTTTGTGCAAAAATCTATCATTCTGAGCTATCCCACTGTATAAAAATTACCTTTTAAGTGGCTAAGTAGACACCCAGCTTTATCCCTTTCTTCTTATTTCAAGAAACAATGGGAGTAACAGCACTTGCCTGCCTTACTAGAGTGCTGAGAGCTTTAATTAATGTCTCTAATTCAATTTGAACTCCTTGGATAAAAGGCGCTGCCTTGTGACAGCAAAGGTATTGCCTAAAATAGAATATAATTAACACACAGATATCAATCACGATGAAATTAAGTGTACATTCAAATACAACTTGCACTTTACAGAAAGTACTTGCCTATTTTTCCTCAAAAAATCCTGAAGACTCATAAGACAGGGAACATTTAATGTTCTAGGATGAATTCATATTACAATAGGGCCGTCTTAAACCACCTAACAAACTATAAGGGGCTTTAGCAGAAATCTCCATTTGTGCTGATGGATGTGCCTTCGTGATGGATGATGCTGGAAACTGACTGTAATGTGACTCAGAATCAGGACATCCAGCATTTTCTTCTCCCAGTACTTGCTTACTGTCAACTGTAGCCTACGTCCTAGCTCAGCCACCTATCATGTTTATTAACAGGTGCGACAATGGCAAGATCATGTTTGTTGACATGAACCAGAAGGACCCAGCTCACTGCATTGCTCCGTAGTGCTCCTCAGTGGAAATGGGCTTTGTAGCTTGGATTTTTTTAACTGCTAAATTGAAAAGCTTACTGACATCTTGAGATGGTAGGACAGAAACACCCAGTGAGCTGTGTGGGCAGTGTGACTGCGTTTTACTGGGTGCTATAACCAGATGATAGTCTCTCCAAGTTTATGGTCCATGTAATCAAACAAATACTATTGTGTTTCCATGCTGATAATTGGAAAGTGAGGCAAAAAAAAGCATGTAAGGGCACTGCCCAAGATCATAGAGTGTGCCTGAGGCAGAACTGAGTGGAACGCTGGATTTCTGGATCAGAAACCAGTGTCTGACTTCTTCAAGCCATGCCTTTAGTGCAGAGATTGCTTCTGTGGCAGATTTAGTTTTTCATGAGTGTTGGGTGTCCTACCCAAGGGCTGTATACTTTGAGATATTGCCCCCTGCCCTTTTTCCCCCATCCCTCTTGCAAAATCCCTGGAACGTATCATACATCAGTGAGGCCCCATAACGACAGCTAACAAATTAATTTCAGATTCAAACTTGTTAGGAGTTAGATTGAACGCACCTCACAAGATTGCCTTAGACACAAAATAAACCCACTTTAGTAAGCGTTATAGCTTCCATGGGGACCAGCCCGGTGGTGTGTTTTAATCTTTAATGTGTAACAACATCTCTACAGCAGCTACAGGGGGGAAAAAGATACTACTAAAAAATTAAAGTTGATGGTGTGATAGTTGTCTAGACCCACTTGTGCTCTACCATCCTCCATTGCCTCAGGCACCATTCCCTGCTCTCAGCGCTGATACAGCCAGCTTCCAGACTGAGGATGTGTCCATTTCTTCTAGTGAACTTAAGCCATATTCTCCCCGTGTCTTAACCCTTTGTTAAGAGCCATCACAACTCTAATCACCCTGACTCCAACTTTGACCTAAAAGGAAAGGAAAGGAAGATGAAGAGGTGCATGGGGGGAATTAGTGAGTATCCTTACTCTTTTATGAGCTGGTATTTCCCCAATGTATGATGCTTGCATGTGGGAGGATGCACTGGGATTTTTCTGAAACCCAGTTTATTTGGCTCTTCTCGTACACCTGCAATGTGCTGGGAACTGGAGGTGAGCAATCACTCCACTTTGGTATGTAAAAGCTCCCTTCCTCTCTTTGCAATAGAAATTCAATAGAAAGCGAAACATTTAAAGGAAAACTGATCCAGGTTGGCTGATAAATGAAGTAGTTATGGATGAGTTTAATGAACAGACAAGCAAAGTGAGTTTGGACAATATGTATGGAACAACTGATCCTTATCAGCAGCGAATCTGCATACCCATCTAATGGCAAATATGCTGAGTTTGCAGCTGCTTACTGTGATGGGGCAGCACTGTAGGTCTGCAAAGAGCAGCAAAGAGCAGCAAGGCAGAGAAAGTAGCTTGGACAGAGAAGCAGGAGTAACAATCCCCTGAAGTGGAAATTGGAAGTGCTGAGGGTGGGAGCATGTCTCAGTAGTCTCCCTGAGTTCATGACCACTTTGAGCGGCAGCACAGACGTACTGTAGCCCACTTAGAATATGGTCTTTTCCCCTCAGTGTGGGGCTAGGAACTCCCCAAACCCCAGTTTTATAAAAACCAGTCCTTTCTGAGAGTCAAGGGACTAGGGCAGCGAGGGCTGCCACATTTATGGGTGAAGCAGGAGTCAGTGATGAAGGCTGATACTAAATACATGCCTCTAGAACAGGAACAACCACCTCAGTCAGGAGCTACAAGTACCATTAGGTTTAATAACAGTAATAATCTATCTGCAATTGGAAAGAAGTTTATATGTGCCCAACAGGAAAAGCGAACATTCGTTGACTTTTCCTTACTTAATTTTTTTCATTTCTTCATGTAATGCAACAGCTGACTGTCATTTTTAACCAGACTTACACAACTCTGTTTTGTCAAGTGCTGCTGAGCTCACTGCAGCTCCCCAAACACATGCTGTGCACACGTGCAGACTCCCACACACTCCGTCACGCACACACACGCGGCACTTGTGCTCCCGTCACACTCCTGGGTTCAGTCCACCTGCACAGTGGCCACGAATGCTCACTGCCATGGGCTGCAGCTTTGCCATGCTGCCGGCGAAAGCTCCTGGAGCAGAGGAGGCAGCCATGCCAACCACAAATGCTGATGCCCTCTGGTCTCTACTATGTTGCTCACACCAGCCAAGGTCTCATGTTCACATGCAGTGCTGCAGATTGGCATGGCACCTCCAGCACGCCTTGGTTTGGCCTCTCCTAGCAAAACCTTTTCTCTCTGGGAATTACAAACTTTTAGAGTGCTTATGGTGGGCTCAGACTCAAAACCAGGAGGGTTTCTGGAGACGTGCAAATAAACCTGACACTAAATCTCACTGTAGCAGAGCTCTGTGTAGCCTAATATCCTGCTTTAAAAAGTAGCTACAGCCTTTCTGCAGCATATTCTGCAGAAACGGTTGGGTATCACCTGTTCTGAGGGTAACTTTTGGCCAGGTTTTTGCTCCCAGAGTGAAAGAAGCAGCCTCAAGATAGCTCTGCCTGCCCGGGCATGCCCACTGTCTTGGCACATCCTCCATAAAACGCAGCGAGGCAGGCAGATGGACAGGAGGTGGGCAGGAGGAGGAACACATCCTGCCTGGGGAGAGGACTCTTTCAGAGCAGCATTAGCAGTTCCCAGCAACGAAGAGCACAACCCAACACGCTGGGCTGCTGCTGCAGCCACGTTGCAGTTAGGAAGCAGAAGGGGAGGGGGTCCGTGCCAGGCGCAGGGTGCCAGCTAAGCAAGCCGCTCACCTTCCGCCAACGGAGCCCACGGCTTGGCTCGGAGCAGGGCAGCGCGCCAACAGCGTGGCTGCGGAGGCGGGTGATCTAATGGTTGAAACGCTGGAAACAGGAGTCAGGAGCTGAGGGCTCCCTTCCAGCTGTATCCATGGCTTGCTGTGTAACCTTTGGCAAGGCATTTCACCCCTCTGTTTCCATTCCCACTCATCATATGTCTTGTCTGTTTAGCCGTTAAACACACCGGGGAGAGGAGCTGGGTTGTAGCAGGGCTGTCTGCAGCCATGATTTGATGGGGGGATGGGGGGGCAGCAGGACAGCCACTCTCCCACCATGTGAGCAACAGCATGCCCTGTGCCAGGTGGTGTGCAGCATCCCCTTGAGCTCCCTAGCAGAGCTCCTGTGGTGAATAGGCATGTTCAGTGTGTCGCCCTGCAGAGCCTTGATCTTGGGAAGAGCCTGGAGGTCCTCCCGTAATCGAAACAGCAACAGTCCCTGTCCCCGTCCACCAGACACACACCTCCCAAGCACCCAGGCAGGAGAACAGGTTGAGGTGATTTTTATCTTTCGAAGTTTGGCAGGATTTCATCGTGTCGTGTGTGTGTCTGTGTCTGTGTGTCTGCATGCGCTCATCAGTGAAGCCTGGGTAATTATTTTGTTTTATTTCTTTTTTGGCAACACTTTAAAGTAAGAGCTGGGTCTTTATAGATTGCTCAGGTTGCACGGAGTATGGATCACAGATCATCAGAGAGACATGAAAGCAGAAGACACGTTTCTCTGGCACAGCATTAAAGGGAAAATAAAGGGGTAATTGTAGCCTAGGGTGCAGCCACCTTCTGCGCCCAGCCTTCGCTTGCCTTTGCGGCACTGTGGAGAACCTCATGAGGGAAATGATGGAGAAGCTGGGGTGAGAATGTCTCAGGTCAGGACCTGGTTATTTCAAAGGTGATATATGCTCAGGAGGTTAAAGGCACCACTTAGGTACATGAATAAAACACTGCCAAATACTTTAAGCTGTAACACAGGCAGACTGAAGTCTTTTAAAACTTGATTTTTCAGGTCTGTTTTCACCCTGAGAGATGGTTGTCAAAGGATCAAAGCAAATCCCATTTTTAAACTCTCTCTTTCTCTCCCTCCTCCCTCTCCTTCCCTACATTTCTCTCTCTCTTTCCTTCGTCCTCTTCCCTCTCTTTTTCAACAGGACTCCACAGAATGGAGCAAGAATGAGAGGAAAAAGGCAGACAGAAAAGCATGAACTGGAGGCTTGTTGAGTTCCTCTACCTCCTGTTTATATGGGACCATATACTAGTACAGCCCTCCCACCAGGACCCAGCTGCTACCAACCAACATGTCTCCAAGGAGTTTGATTGGCTTATTTCAGACAGGGGCCCTTTCCACCACTCGCGGAGCTACTTATCCTTTGTGGAAAGACATCGTCAAGGATTTACAACCAGATATAAAATATACAGGTATGTTGGTTTCCTACAGCACCTGTAGCTTGGGTAAGTTAGGTGGTGGGAACTCAGCCAGTTCCCAGGGGCTCAAGGCTCGTAGTCACTGGGAGATGCATCATTGTTCCCTTTCCACCTGGAAACGCTTCTTTGGTTCTTCATGGTCCTCAGCTGGCAATGCAAATTGCTTCAAAGTCTCAGATGTAATGCTCTGATAGTGAGATGAAGGGACTGCGGTACCATGGCAATGTGCACAACATAGATTGGGAAAAAAGGGACCAAAGGTGTGGGTGTACTTCGTTTGTGGTGACAGATAAGTTCATAGGCAGGTTCATGGGCATGTTTTTTTCAAATCAAGGTACCTGCAGGCAGACCAAGCCTCTGTACCAAGTACATACATGTGAACTGCTGACACCTCAAGGTTCACACGGGCAAGAACAGACATAAAGATGTCAAGACACACATCGGTATGGCAGTTCTCACACTGCTGTGTATGAGTTTTAGCTGTGAACTGCCTACCACAGACCTTTGCAGATTATCTCCGTGTATGAATTGGACTTGTCCCCAGGACTCTGATTTTGGTTTAAAAGTCTCCCAACTAAAAAACTACAGAGAATAGGCAGAATTTGGATTTTCCTTTGCCTTCTAGGTTTTGAAGCCTTTGTTGTTGCTTCTTTCAAGTTCTTCTTGCCAGCTGTGATATCCAGAAACACACTTTTCCTTTTTCATTTTAACATGAAAAGCTAGGGTGCTCACATGAGCCTCTTATTAAAGCAGCAAGTGCTTTGGAGTGAAGGGGAATAAGAGAGCAAGTGTCATGAGATTTGCGCAAAAACCCAAAGAGACGGCAAAACTCTCATAGACATGTGTGCATTTACATAATTATATAGTCCTGTTGTCTTTCAGAAAGACACTTGAAAACACAACCAGGCAAACCAGTAGGTAGGAAAGGGCTAGTGAATAGGCTGGCAACACGCACGCAGATAAACATACACGATGACTGGGGGATGGGGGAAGCAGGGAAACCATGTGTGCAGGCAGTGTTCTCCCCATGGGCAGAGAGCCAAAAGCACTTGGGGATTAATAGCGATGCGTGAGACATCATCTATGTGTGGGGAAGAAAAATGAGTTGTGCCTGTCCCATGGCCTCCAGGGAGTGCAGCGTCCCCTCCCCTCGCACCAGCCCACAGAGCAAGGGCAGGTTAGCATGGGTTGAAGATATTGTCCTGGCTTGTCCTCTTCATTCAAAACAGCTCAGGGGGAAGACAGCCCCAAAACCTAGAAATTATGCTGCCACACTTCCACTAAGTGTGCCTCACTGTCTTTGCTTGTACAGAGCAGCAGAGAAAACATGCCTTTTTCAAAAAGAATTTCTTCCTGGTTGTGGATATCTCCAGCTCTCCTCCTGCCCTGCCCGACAAGGTGCACTCTGATCAAGACTGCAAATTTCTGCCCTGTGCAATGCCCCTGGCAGCAGCTCTGCCCTTTGCTAAATTGCTCTTCAGCCCTGAATGCCACCACAGCAGTCTGCAGGGGCTGTAGTGGCAGAGAAATGCATGCAATGTATGTGTTCAGACACATCTAAGAACTGTCACTGTAGGTCAGGCCAGAGATCCATCAGGCCTGGGATCCTGTCTCTAAGAATCATGGAGAAACAGGTCTGGAAGGACCTTGAGAGGTCATTTAATCCATGCCTCTTCCCCAAGGCAGACTCAGACATACCTGTGTCACGTATGACAGAGGCTTGTGGGCAACCTGAAAGGTTTACCGTGATGAAAAAATCATGCCCAGTGCAGGCAGCCTGCACCATGGCTTTGCTGTCCCCACTTTTATAAAGGAGCTAAAATCTTGTTTGTATGTAAAGATGTAAAGCCTGTGATTTCTAGTTTTATCTGCTATGGAGTGAGGAACAAATTTCCCTTTGGTTTGGAGGAGATTGGTAAGAATTTGAAGGCTTATCTTGGTTCAGGGTGAACTTCATTTATAGGAAGTGGAAAGGATCTGGTTTTCTCCATTTTGGCTGGATATTGCCAAAGCACTTATGAAAGACACTTGTAGCATGGGGAGGACACAGTGTCCTTCTTCCAAAATTGGAAAAAAATTGGGCAGCAGTACTCTGCATGCATGGGAGATGTCTGAGACAGGTCTTGCAGATGGTCACAATGGTGGAGAAGTCATTATTCACAAAAGCAACTGGAGATGAGATGAAGTCCAGTGGATGGAGCTAGTGAGAGAGTTTAGAAAGACACGGGAAGACTGCAAGGGCACCTAGGGATGCACCTCATGGCCAAATCCCATGCACTGAACTGAAGGAAGGAGCTGAGGGCTTGGAGAAATCCAGCCATGTGACATGGTTTGAGCTGCTGGCAGGGGAGCACTTTGGAAATGCACTGTCTGGGACTAACTTTTGCTCCCACTACAGTCAGCTGAGGAGGAGGAGGAGAGCCTCATGTGCTTCAGCAGAGCAGATGGAGCCATTAGGTAGGAGGCTGGCTAGATGCTGGAGGGTTGTTTGTTTTTAATATCTGGCCCTGTTGGCAGAGCTGGTCACTTAAAAATTAGGCCCATGCATTTTTAAGGAGTGTCAAAATCAGACTTGCTATGTGATCTAGCGGAGCCCCAGCCAAGGCAGTTAAGAGCTGGACACTGAGCACATGCACCCTCCAGAACGTATCATTTTACTGAAACCCACAGGGGTAAAAATCTCATTTTGTGGGCGCTTTAAATTGACTTCCAGAATCTGTAAAGCTGTTGGGATTTTGTCAACTGTTTAATTCCAACTCAGAAGCCTCTTTCCTACCAAATGATGTCTCTCAATTGCTCTTTGCACTAGACTAGCCCAAGGGAGGCACATATTCTACATTAAGGATATCTCTCCTTTCCTTAGAAAAGTAGTTGATACGGAGCATGGGAATTTTCTGTCTGGTCTCCTCTCTCAGTGTTCCCTTTCTCTCACAGTTTTTTTGGTTGGCCGGTTTGGTCTTTGTGCCTCAGTCAGACAGTTCCTTGGAACACTTTTGATTTTGTCGGGTGAGGTTTGACCCGACCACCGCTTCTCCTAAGTCCAACAGCAGCAGACCTCAGACCAGCCACAGCAGACAAGGGTTTGGAGTGGATGCGAAATCAGGCGAGAGGACCTCACCCATCCCTAATTGAAACACTTGCCTGTTTAGTGGTGATTTCCCCAGTGTCTTGCTGTGTGGGAGCATGGACACAGCGCATTAGGACCGTGTCATTTACATTGAAAACCCACAGAGATAAAGCCCCTGTCAATGCTACATGGCAAGCATAAGGCAAAATGCAGCATTTTCTCATTTTTACAGGTGGTGTTAAAAAGGAAACAACACCAAACTAAAACATGCAACACTCCTCCTTCCATCACGGCTGAAGTCCAGAAGTCTGTCAGCAGCAAGGAAGGAGCCTGGTTTAGTTAGCAAGGCTATTTTATACGCTGCACAAGCAGAATTGCTGTAGAACAGCAAAGCTGCTGATACCTTTTCATAGGATGCCTGCATCCAGATCTGCCATCCTAGCACAGAAAGGCCATTCGCTGTCAGTCTCCAAAGGCTCATTCCTCCTTCTGAGTATTTCATTTTAGTAGATTCCAGGTCTCTTTCTTACAAAACTTGAACCACTGATACCAGGAACCATTCTTGGTAACCCTCAGTCAAGGTTTGCACCTCAAATGTGATATTAGGAGGAAGACAAGCAAAGGTGGGAGATGTTTTATATTAAATCATGAACAGTAGGGGTAGATACAATTGCATTAAGGAAGCACATTAATCAGCATTGATTCATACTAATAAGGCTGGTTTAGGGGGGCCTCTGGCAGGAAAATGCTGCTTTGATCATTATCTGTGCACTCTGATGCTAATGCAGATAGAATGGCAGATGCTGAGAGTGGTTTGTGGGATGTCTGAATATTCATTATCACTATCCTTGTTGTTCCTAGTCATGAGAGCCTTGGGTAGTAGGTACTGCACAAAGGCTGGAAAACAGATGAAGCTCAGCTTGGTTTTGGGACTAGGGCACTGCTCAGACCAGAAAACGTTCCTGTTGCCACAACATAGTAATTAACAGCTTCAGTCCACCTCTTTGAAGTATATTGTTGTGTTGTCCTCTTCTCTTCTTCCAGGAACTGATTATTTAGCTATAAGGCAAAGCAAAAGAAACAGTAGACTGAGCACTTGAATACACTATGCAAATAGCCAGGCAGAAGCACTGACACAAAGGCATTTCGCTAATGGTGCTGCTCAGTTTAAGCAAGTTCTAGAAAAACAAATCTATTTTTCAGAAAAAAAAATGAGGCTTTGTTGTTCGATGTCAGAGGCGAGACAGGGGAGGCAAAGAGGGAAGCAGTAAGATGGTCTTGTCCAGCTGTGTAGACAGGCTGCCTCTGCCAGTTTGCCCACAGCAAAGCAGGGGCAGGACACGCCGCCTTGGGAAGAGGGACTCAGACTGGCAGAGAGGTCATACAGGCAGAGTTTATATTTTTGCCCCAGGCTCATGGTGTGGCTGTGGGTAAGCTCACTCCTCTGTGCCTTGGTTCCCTCCCCACCCCCCAAGGATGGGAGATGAGAGCATTTTTCTGCTCTGCGTTGCTGGGTAGACTTAATTAAATGCTGCAAGACGTTTGGACATAAGGGACGACAGCAATATGAAGTGGATGATCACACAGGGCTGGAAGGGGAGTGTGCATGTGCAAGAAGAAATGTGGATTTTCCACGTGTGGGAGTTTAATTCCATTTTCTGAAATGACAGTAGGGACAGGGAAATCAGGCTCTCTGTGCAAGAAAGCAGGGAGACCCTGGGGTATAAAAAAAGAGATCTGCTCGCCTTGCAACTTCTCCTGCAGCAGGACCATTTAGAGGCTGCCTAATTTCATGAAGCCTGCAAATACAGAATGCTTCTAAGACCTCTGCCAAGTCTGGTTGAAATGCACCACAGATTCAAAACTTAGTGGGGGATGTGACAACAAACCAGCCAGTCCTGCCCCGTCCCTCCACCTGCAGGTGACAGGACAAAACTGACTGCTTACGTACACATGTTACAGTAAGGACTCCGGGTATATCAAAGGGAAATACAGCTCCTGAGACAGGAAAGGTTGTGAGTAAGTGGCTGCAAAAGCTAGCTATAAAGTGGTTGGGATGTGGCCTGGGGAAAAAATGCTGATTCCACCCCCGCAAAAAAAAAATATTGCTTCATAAGGAGGGTGGCACAGGTCTGTGGCGGGTCGATGGAGAGGTGAGGGTTATCTCCATCTTGGTGTTTCAAGGCTTGGCTGCACAAAGCCACAGCAGATGTGCTCAAGAGCCGGTGACAGTCCTGCTTCAAGTGGGAGGCTGGATTAGGGACCCCCAGGGTCCCATCTAACCAACATTGGTGTGATTTCCCTGTGTCTCCGATTCAGAGTGGACACTAAACTGGGTGCTCATAAAGGGATTTGCACTGTTGAATGTATTCAGCCACACTAGAGATTTTTATTTAGTCCTAGAAAACCCACAAATCTGAGCAACTATGTGCTCTCTAAATGTGTCATTCCCTCTGCGTAGAGGAGGAGAATTATCATGAAGCGGGGATCTTTGCTGTGCACGTAGCACAGGCTACAATTGACTCAGAAATGCATATGCTGTACTGCTGCTTGAACTTTCCCTTAGAGGAAAAAAAAAATAAAAAAGGAGAAAAAAAAATTTGATCTCACAAAACTGTCTCACAAAACTTTCAAAGTTTTATGGCACCACAAATTAAAAACAATGAGCCAGATTCTCTGTGACATAAATATGTGAAGCTGTTGACTTCAAGGAAAATTCACCGATTTATTGGCTGGAGAATCTGTTCTAGCACATCCAGCATCACCCATTGCCCAGGACCTGCGCACCCAGCACCAGGGTTTATAAGGCTGCTTGCCCTGGTTGGCTGGGAGGCATTTTGAGCTTTTATTATTTCTAAGCAGAAGCAGAATGCAACTCCAGCATTGGGGAACTGGACTTGGGCAATCTGGCTAGTGAATGTGGGGTTTCTATGACTGGTTTTAGCAGCTTCTTTCACAATAGTTTTGCCTTTCCTGGCCAGAACTTCCAGGCAGGTTTCATGCAAACCTGTGATTTCCACAGCTGCGGAACTGATCTGGCAGAAAAATAATCTGGCAAGAAAAAAAGAAAAAGAAAAAAACAGGAAAAAAAAGAGTCAATTTTCAACTAGATAATTTTTCTGGTCTTGCTCATTGTGTGATAGCAAAGGGTCAGGACTGTGCAGATTGAAGGCGGGAAGGGGACTGAGGGGACTGGTGACAGGGCTGTTTTCAGCAGTAATGTGGATTAAACTTGTATTAAAGTGGTTGTGAAAAAGCATGCTAAGTTTTGGCAAAGGCAATATCTATTAGAGGTGCTTCCACCATTTTTGCAGTCCATTCTTCTTCTCCCATTTCTCCACTCTTCATTGACTTTTTTGCTGTCTCTCTATTGCATTGAATTTAATCTACTGGTCACTAGAGCTGTACGAGTAATTGATTTTGTGGTTCACTGGCTGTATGGAACAAAAATAACATTAAAAATGGGTTGATCTGAAGTGGACGTTTGTTCAACTTTTCAGTAAAATGAAAAAATCAAAACATTTCATTTTAAGCTCAGTGAAAGGTTTAAGCTTTGATGCTTGTTTTCATTTTACTAATCCAGTGAATTTTGATGTTTTTTTTTCTTTTTTCCCCAGTTTTTAAGGTATAATAGTTCATCTCAAAACACAGTCAGCCAATGCCACTTCAAAAATGTCAAAAGGGAAACGTTTTAATTTTGAGTGCATTTTGTTTAGCTGTTTGCTCTTCAACTTGCTCATTCAATTTATGTTGAATTTGCAAGTAGTGTTTATGTCCTTGAAATAGGGAAGGAGGGGGGAAAAAAAGAAGTCTGGCTGTCCTTATTCTTCACTCTGCAACTTTGAAATCTTAAAATTCCTCAGGGTTCAGCTTTGACTTCTCTTGGGTTCAGCTTTTAGCATCTTAGGATAAAGAGAAAAAAAAAAGCAAATAAAAAAAAAAGCATTTCCCCAGCAGCGCTGGGCAAGGGAGGCAGAGCCAAGATGAGGAGGAGGATTGCAGCTTTGCTGTGGGAAGGCTCATGATCTTTCAAAACAAAGCCAGATGCTGAGGTCTGGGTGCTACTGACTGAGACAAACTGTACAACACAGGTGCAGTCACAGTTCCTCTCTCACACACGCATCCTGGCAAGTTTTCAGTCCTGTTCCAGTTGTTTGGATGCCTGAAGCATCCAAAAAAGCACCGTGAAGGTTCTCCTCAAACAGCATTAAGGTGGTGCTTTGCACCGGTACAAATTGATAGGCACTGTTAGGCTTTTTAATCTTTGCTTTGGCTTTTTTAGTCATGCTGAAGTTCTGCTGACAAGGTTTCCCTATTAGTTTTTTATGCTATCTGTTTAAAGGGGACATCAACTTTTATGTTTCCCAGTCAAAGGGAAGGCTTTTTTAGCAGAGGCAACACAGCTATTGAAGGACAGAGGGAGCTGAGATGAAAGGAGGCTCTTGCCTCTGCGTGGAATGAGCAATGGAAAGCCGTACAGCATTGCATGGCAAAAAATACGAAATCTCCATAGTTTACATTATGCATGTAAACGAGTGATGTACATTGGTTTGTAATCAGTAAGTGCCTTGTAAATAAATGTGTGTAAACCAAAAATTTAAATCTATTTCCATAGTGCATGTAAACAATGAAGCCTTCTAGTGTTCTCTTCAATGTAAATGTTAATCTAAAAATGACATTACTACAAGTTTATGCAACTTTACAAGAGACCCACAATTTACATTCCTGTCTCACCAGCTCTAACACAGCAGTTTGGCAAACACGAGCCATTCAGTGATGGGCGTAAACCAGCCGATTCTATCACGTAGCCTCTCCTTTAGCCACAACCTTCATTCTTCATGCAGTTCAGGGACCACCGTTGTTACATTCCCTGCATAATGTGTCTCCCTGCTTATGGAAAGCTCTTAATATATTTTCATAAGCAGAAGCAAGGCAGGAGTGGGGGATGGCAGGGACTAGCTCCAGCTGAGCTGTGCAGTGCTTAGGCCTGGGAGTGCTGGGCTGAGCAGACAAGGAGCTTGGCCCCCGTTGGGGCTGGAGGAACAGCTGCTCTGGCTGGGATTGGATTCAGATGGCGAGGGCTTGCGAACACCACTGGCAGCTGCAGGACTTGACAGAAAGACACACCTCTCCTTCTCTGATATTCTTGAGAACAGGGGGCAAACGGAAGGATAAATGGCACCAGCCTTTGATATGCTCAGAGCTGCTAAGTCACAAGAACAGAACATCTGTCTGAGCTTTGGGGAAGGGGGGACCCACATCTCAACGTGACAGCCGATGCCCAGGCCACGGGGAATGGCGCAGAAGCAATGCAGCTGATAAGTTCACATGTGGTTAGGACCCACCAGTTCCTCAGGAGAAAAGCCTGCATGTGAGCCGTACGCCTAGAAAGGCATATCGCTGACTGGGTGCCGTGCCTGCTGACCCGGGTAAGCTCTGAGCTGGATCAGCTGAGCATCAGCTCAGTCCTGCAGAGTTGCATGCTCAATCACGGAAGTTCCCTTTCTGAATCCAGAACAAAATACTTTAACCGCTCGCCTGATGAATCCCAGAAGCAGTGCAGACAAATAGTTTTAGTTGCTGAACCTTTCCAAAGAGATCTAGACCTTGCTGGGCTCAGAGGAAGCCATCCACATTGTCCCCTCTGAGACCCTGCTTCGTGGGGATTTTTTTCCCCTCTGCTTGACAAGCGGCGGGCTGTGCCCAGCAGGACTCCCAGGGCTGCTCCCCAGCATGCTGCCACAGCAATGACTGCATGTTCAGCTCAGACTTCTTCAGACCAGCAGACCATGGTCCAGTGGCTAGGGAGCATATTTTAAAGACTAACAAGCCAAGGAGAAGCCTTCACTTTTTTTTTACTTTTTTTTTTTTTTTTCCTGTGAACAGATTATTAATTCTGCTTTCAAATCAGGCAGATGCTTATTTCAGCAGAGAAGCTGTTACATTAAAAAAAAAAAAAAAAAAAAAAGTCATCCTGTTAGATGCATGGAATAATTTTGTTCTGGCACCAGTAGTACTGGGAGATGGCATGACTGTACCTATTATAGGGTTTTTTCTATTTCTGGATCCCTCTAATGTTTCCCTTGGGTTCCAGAAAGTATTTTTTTTCCCCTTCTTTTTTACTGATTGCCACCCACCAGCCTCTGTAAATGGAACAAGCTGCATCCCACCGGGGCACTGGGAGCCATCCGGGCTGGTTTCCTGTGTTAAACTACTAAGTGCAGATAGTGAGCTCAAGGACTCAGCTGAAAAGACGCCCAGGACCCAGCTTTACCTGCTGCGGGGAGGGAGAAGGGTTTGGGTCGGCCCTTGGTGCCAGGATCTCCTCTCCAGGCAGTGAGAAATCCAACGTGCCCGTGTGGAGCCGGCGGTTCCTCCATGTGTAGCAGCACACATGTGCCCGGCGAAGCAGCGGGCATTGTGCGGGGCGGGTGGCTGCAGCCTCAGCTTCCCCAGGAGAGCCCGGGCAGGTGGTACCCGCTCTGCTCCTGGGACATGGGTGGAGGCAGGCTTAGGGCTGCCAGGGCTGCGCACCAGGGATGCTGTTCACTGCCGACCTGGAGGCTCTGTGTCTTGGGCAATCAGACCCAATTTCACATCTGCAGCACTTTGCAGCCTTCCACCACTGACACAATGATCACAAAGTATTTACAGGAAGCTGCAATGAGGTTCCCTTCACCAGGGAGTAATTTTTGGTAGTTAAATACATCCCATCAGGTGAGAAATAGTGAGAGGGATGGGAGGAGAGGGGCAGGGACGGGCAACATTTACACCCACCTAGCTGTCTGGGCTGGAGGCACCCTGCAGCCCAAGCAGATGCTGCCTCTTCCTCCTCCCTCCCTGCCAGATCCTCGCAGCTGCCTGGCTCTCCAGCCCCTGTTTCAACAGGACAGAGATCCTCCCTGTCCCAGTCCTCTGTCTCGTGGGAAAGCCTCCTACCAGCGCCGGTGCCTGCCCTGAAAGGCAAGCCTTGAGGTCTGACACCAGCAGCTGGGAGCAGGGCCAGGCTGGGGCGTAGCGGAGGGATGGGATTCTCCAAAGTATCTGCTATGCTTCTAAATCAAAGTCCCGCTGACAACACAGAGCACTAAATGCCTGCCTGGGGCTCTGCTCCTACAGTCATGTGACAACATCAGAATTTAAGCTTTAATTAAGAAACAAGTGCAGGGAGGGAGGGAAGAGTGTCTAGCCCTTATGACTGCAAAAGAAAGCTTGGAAACATGACCCGAGTGCAACCAACATCTGCTTTAATGTGCAGACGGCTCCCAGCAGAGGGGTAAGCAGCCGGGAGAGGAAGCCATCACATCAAATTCCCAATCAGGTCAGGCCTGCTTGTGCTTCTGCTTGCAATGAAAGAGCTTTCTTGGAGAAAGGAGAGTTTCCCTAAAAGCTGTGCTATGGCAGAATTACACCAGCCTGCCTTCTCTTGCTGTATGTGGCTCTTCTGCAGCCTTGCAGGGCCAAATCCTACCCTGCCGCAGCCTCTGCATGTGCACAGCCTCGTCTAGCGGCCAGTGCCAGCTGAGCGCCCTGTGCTCCTGCAGCCTGAGCTGCGCCCATGGTGTGCAGCTCCTTTAAAGCTGCGATGTGGAAATTCTCAGCTGTGGGACCATGGCAGGAGGTGTTTTGCCTCCTGCAGTTCCTTGGTGCAAACTGATGGGACCCCTTCGCTATGCCCACATGGCATGCTGCCCTTCCACACCTGCCGGTCTGAAAACCTGTGCTATGCTTTCTCCTGCCCTCAGTTTCAGCAAGGGCAAGGGGAAACTAGATGTTAAGGAGAAACCTCTGGATGCTCTCCACCTCCCAGGCATACAGCTTTGGCAAGGTTCATTGAAGAGGAGCCCTATGCGATGGCTTTGCTCTCTGCTAGCACAGCAGATTTGGAGGCTCAAATATGGCTGGTATTGCAACAACCTCTTGTTCCCATGAATGAATATCATGAAATGCCAGTGGAAGAGCTGTTCCCCTACAGCTTAGAGCTGAGACCTGTCTCTGGGCTCTGACTGACTTAGTCACAGCTCTTGCAAGCATGCTGACACTGACTGCCCTGCTGATGTGGCTACAGATCTTGCCGTCTCTGCAATAAAAGCTCCCCTTTGCAAATGAGAGAGAAAGGTTTCGTGGACTGGTAGCGGCTGGCAGGTCTGGTGGAGCACAGCCTGGGTTTAAGCAGTGATCTCAGCAGCTGGCCATCACAGCGCACTCCAGGGATTCAGCCTGGATGAGGCTGCAAACCCTGGCCAGTGAGGGACACTGCCTCCCCGCAGCTACCTGGAGATGGAAGAAACAGCATTATGTCGGGAGGGAAAAGGTGTTTTTGCTGTCTGAGCGTCCCTGCCCAACCTCATTTTGCTTTTCCTCCCCTTTCTTTCATATTGGTTCTTTCTCTCTCAGCAAGGAAAACCTGCCTATTGAGTATTCAGCGTTAAATATTTCAGTGTTAGCTTCCAGCTCTTGAACAAAAACCCAGAAAGAACATTATTTCTCACTCCCCTCCAAATGTCCGGGGCTCTCCCTGGGGAGTGCAGGCGCACAGCCTGGGTAAGGCTAAGAGAGCTTGATACACAGGGAGAACTGCATGTCGCATGGTTAAGAGCAAGCAGGAGAGACAGGAATAAGAAAAGAAGCTTGTTACTTTCATCTCTGGATAAAGCTTCCCACCAGATTAATATGTTCTCCTTGATTTTGCCTTTCCCCCACCCCCTGT
>JAVJGJ010000062.1:11820869-11831533 GCA_035590215.1 Microhierax caerulescens | reverse complement strand
GTTTTCCTCCCCTTACCCCCCATTCCTGCACAGACTCTGAACATCTCAGATTCCCCCCTCCCACCTGTAAAGGACTCCTGGCTGTTTCTGGGGAGTGTTTGATATTTGAAATCGGTGCCGTAGTGATTCAGCAGGCGAGTGTTGCCGAGTCACATGACAAACTGCATCTCAAGACTGTTTAATGTCTCTTCAAAGCCCACACTTTCAGAGTCCTGTGATTATGTAAGAGTCTCAACATAATTTTTAAAGTAAGTTTACGGCCCTCATAATTGCAGAGGAAAACTTGATAATACGACTCCTACATAGTCAGAAAGCAGAAGGCAAAAAAGAAGGGGGGGGGGGGGCGGGAACCCTGAAGTTTATCAGATTTAAAAAGTCTCATGAATTTTAAAACCAATCTCTTAATTCTTTTTCTGAGCCTGACTCATGATTTTCAAACAGTTAGCAATATGGCTGTAGGGATTGTAAGGCTGGTTTGTTTTCTTATTAGATAACTTACATAAAATATCCAAACCCGTGGAGACTCGGAGATTGAGTATTGCACTTCAGTACACAGCTGGAGAGAACAGTGTCTCTTCTGCTGTATAGATGCCGAGGATCTCCTCTTAATCCAGGTCTCCAGTCACTACTGCAGCATAAATATTTCCCTAAATTATATTAGTGCTAATCATATGAATGAGAATAGCCATAATATTGATCTTCATAATACTTAGGTTATTAAATTTGAGTTTGAAGGTAGTTTTGTGGGGCAATTCATAATAGTAAATCTCGTCAGCATGCATAAGCAGGGAAAGCAAGCCACAGAGCAATAGCATTGCAAACCCAGAGAGAAATATGTTCTAGAGTCTTCCATCCTACCACAAGATTGCACATCGAACCAACATGTAATTTAGCAACTCCAGAAGTTACGCTAACTGTTTGATAATTTCAGATGAACTTAATTGATCTGAGAGGGGAGAAAAGCCTTCAGATGTGGAAACAACTTGGTCCATTGTTTCCATGAGCTATATGCACGCCCCAGGGCACTTTATTCCTGGAATATTTACACACACACAAAGACAGGGATGCTGGTGCGATAAGATGAAGGCGGATTGCCACCAGTGTCATTAAGTGGTGGGCTTGCCTGTCACATACATGTTTACTCAGGCTGTCCACATTCAGTTTAAGAGCTATGCATGCTGAAGAGGTAGGGGGGTAGCAGGGCATAGCATGCCTGGCACTGTGCGCAGAGCCTCACGCACACCTCTGTGCAGGCAAGAGCATCGATATTGGAGGTGCATGCAGGTATTCGGGAGGGTGAAGCATCTTGCGTGGCCTATGGCAAATTAAAGGAAATCTGAGAACACTTCCCTATGAAATGGCTCCCTAATAGGGACAGAAAGAGTCTTACAACATCTAACACAGGAGCAACCAAGAGTGTGGAAGAGGCTGAATGCTGCCATGTAATAAGCTTACAGGATAATTGCCAGATGTATTTGGACTTAATTTTCTTCTGCAGAAGAGTCATAAAAATAAGTTTATTGTTTTCACTCCTGTGGACTGAGGTATTTGCATCGTGTCTTTTAAAAAAGACAGAGCTTTATCTTCCCACTTAAACATCGCAGCTCCACTGGTGCCTGTCTCCTGCACGACTGCGGGTGAGCACCTGAAGGTAAAGACTTTATATGCACAGCTGCTGCCTGCTAGCTGGTGTAGAAGTATATCAGCTCTCTGTCAGAGTCTTGCAAGTGTGTGTTGCCCTGGGGTGGGAGTTTCACTCATAGTGGTGGGGACTGTGCACCAAAAGGGGAGCAGATGTGGTGAAGTTCTGCAAGGTTGGAGGAAGGCAAATGACAGGACAGCAAAGTCTTTGCATTTTAGGTGTAATAAAATTGACTCACTGAGATAGAAAAATATTTTATCCAAAGTAAGGTTTTGTCAAAATGCTTTATTCTGTCAGTAGTATAGTGCTTCAGGCTGATGAATTGGATTTGACAACTTTTTTAACTCTCTGGTCACTAGTGACTATGGCGAAAGAAAGTGATCTAGGAAATGATCTATTTTGACAAAATTTTGTCCAGTGAAAACATTACAGGCTGGTCCAGATTCTTCCAGCGTGGAACAAAGCTAGATTCTGCAGCCCTGAAAGTAGCTACAAAAAGGAATAATCTCCTGGACAGCTCCAGCTACAACTGAAGTCAGAGCCCTCCCAAACGTGAGCGATTTAAGCTTTGTCTGGAGACACGGAACTGACGCCCTTACCAATTGCAGATGAGTTATCTTCGGGTGCCACAGGGCCACTGCAAAGGGACTGAGTAGTAAAGGATTAGCCAGTGCACACAGAAATACTGAGCAACTCACTAGTACTTCCTATTGTGCTCCTGCCAGTGGAAATCCTTCTTAGAATGGCAAATTTTATTCAATTTTTAAGAGCTCTCAATTTTTCATTTAGGAAAGGAAGTCGGAGCAACGTCCAATCTGTAATCAATCAGCCCGCCTTTGCAGGAAAGCTCTGAGGAAGCACTCATGCTCTTTAGTCCTTTATCTTCTCTGTGAACTCACAGAAATTATATTTCTGAATGGGATTAAGAGTGAGGGAGAGGAAGAACTACAGCCAGGGCACTCTCCAAGTAAATCTTACAGACTGCCGTCCTGTCCTGTAGCAACCTGCCCCACTGAAGCTGCCCAGCCGCAGCACTTCTGTCTGCTCAGAAGCAGCAGACCATGTTTCAGATAAGCTTGGCCCAGACTTAAAAAGCTATTTAAGCACTTTGTGTGGGTACTTAACTGCCGAAGTGCCAAATTCCTGTAGTTTCAGTGGGCATAACGAAACCACCAGCTTTTGAACAGGATCTGTCATAGTCTTAAATGAGGCTGTCCGTAGCCTAAGCCGTGAATTTGTTATCCTGGTAATAGATCAGTAGAAATGTACAATGATAAAAAAAGGAGTAACAGACACAGTTCATGCAGGGATCTCAAAGCTCTTTGCAGTTAGTACTTAGGGTTCCTTATGGTAGCTGAGGAAAAGGCTGGGTTTTGTTTGTTTGTTTCGAATGAATAAATTAATCATTAGTAAAATATTATGCAGTTCATCAAATATATTATTCACTAGCTATTTGTCAAAATAACAGCTCAGTCATATATTATCAGAACTAAACATTTATAATGTGTTTATATCTAGTCATCAGATGATTTATTCAGGCTTTTGTGGAATGAGTTAGTTATTGACCAGTTTAAATCAAGCTCCCTCAGGAGGCAGAGACGTATCAGGTTGTGAGCTCTTGGTGAACTTGGACTGTGTTTTTGCTGTGTTGCTGTTCAGCACCTGACACCACAAGCAGAGTCCTGTGTCTGGGCTTCCTCTTGACACTACCTCATAAAAAAATTAAATAGTTATAATTCTGTTTATGTATAGCCAATGTCAGGTATAGCTCAGGTAGGAAAATTCAACTACTTATTCAAGATCAAACCACTGAGTTCTCCATTTTCTTGTAGGACCAGTGCCTGAACCCAGCACCAACGTCCTCATCCCTTCTTAGACAGCTGAAGAGTTTAGTGTCTCTCCACCTCCCAGTTGCAGGAAAAAAGGGTTTAGGAATCCCAGTTCACTGCTTTCTGTGGTAGATCACACAATTTCGGTAGCACTGGGAAAGAACAGAGGAGCCCTTTACCACGTCCCTCCCAGCTCCCTCTCCCATGCCAGCAAGCTGGCCTCCTTCCAAAAGTGCCTCAGCACACTGAGGCTACGTGACTGACACTCACTTACTCTCCTTGTCAGTCGTGACCAGCATCTCAGAAGACCGCATCTTCTTCCATGCCTTTATTGGTGTCAAACATCACAGCCTCTCCCCTGGGTTTTATTACGGAAGCTGATGCCAAATCACCCAGCTTCCTCCTACTCGATAAAAAATGTTTATAACCCAGTAAATTCTAACATATCAGCAGCTTGTTATGGAGGGAAAAGGTCACTGGGAGAGAAAGGAAAAAAAAAATGGTGCCCTTCCATCGGAAATTCTGGCTGGGTATATATGAAGGAGTCAGTACCAGGAAAATATCTTTTGATATGATGAAGTCTCATAATAGAAAATGTTGCTGCAGTACAGGCCTCGTTTCTTCAGATAAGTATTTAATATAGATCACTAAAGATTAATCGAGTACAGAAAGAGTCTCTCCTATGGTTGGTGTAAAGAAAACATCTTCTCGTTAATTTATTATGGAGCCTGAAATGAGAAAAATCCTATAGAGAGAGATGCAGGGTACGGTTTCCATAGAGAAGCAGCGCACCGCACTACAATTTATTTAGTGTGTGGGCAGAGGCCTTCCCAGAACCAGCTGCAGTGTGGTGTTTGCATGATAAAAAATCCCGATGTAGGAAGAAGCCTCACAGAGTCATCATGTTTTGCTGATCTGACTCCTGCAGATCCCAGGGTTTCCAGGAACAGTGAGACCGTAGGACCTATGGGCTCTCAAAAGCATGCTCCACCCTGGGTGAAGACGTGTGATGTCATGTGCAGCATCCTGGGTGAAGAGGTGTGATGGCATGTGCAGCATCCCAAGGTGCTCCTCCAGGAAAGGGCAATCAGTCCTTTTGGAGCAAGGTGATGCACCAAGCTCACTGCAGGGAAAGCAGCCCCCGGTCTGATCCTGAGAGCTGCTTGCTTTAGCCAGAAGTCCCCATAAGCATCTCCCTGGCAGTTTCTCCAAGACATTGTGGCCGTTTCACACTGTGCTGATGACTGTATTGGGCAACAAAGAATATGGGGTGTTGGTGTGAGTTATCCACCTCCCACAGTGCTTGGATGTCTTTAGTCTGCTCCATTATGATGGGTAGATGAGGGGACCCCTTTGCTTTCCACAACATCATCCTCAGAAACCATCTTCCCAACCATTTTGCAGCATTAAATAGGACAGTGACAGAGAATAATCATACATAGCAGCAGAGACAGTATGAGGGGAAAAATAAGAGAGTCATGGACAAGGGGGGAGAGGAAAGAAGATAAAATTGCAGCTGAGACTGAAATGGAACAGAATCGAGGAGACAGAGGTACATGAAGGTTGTTCCAGATGGCCAGCCCCACTGGCATGAAGCCTCTGGCACCACCAGTGTCTTGTGACCAACTTGTAAAGAGCGGGGGACTGCTTGGTCTTAGATGAACAGTGGAAGAGCAGGAGAATCCGGCAGATCTGTCTGTTCTCAGGGGTGGGGGGAGTAGAGGACCCCCCTCCCAAAAGGTGTATTTTAGAGACCAGAAACAACTCAGGAGAGGGAGGCTGTAACATTTCCCCATCTCTCCAGCAAGCCCTGTCTCGTTGTTTCTCTAGGGGTGATACTTTTTTCCTACTTGACCTTTTCCTGGGGACACCTTTTGTGTTTTGTGAATGTTTGTATCAAGCAGTTGACAAAACACTAGTCCACATGCTTGGCTCTTCCCAGGAGAGAGGCCAAGGGAAGGAAGGTTGAATGCTACCAGTCGCATCCTAGTCATACTGCTCTGGGCATCGCTGGGAGGCAGTCAGGAAATGTAGCTAGGGGGAAGACAGAAAAAGCAGTTAGGAAGGGATGGTTGCCTCTGTTTTTGTGGCATATGCAACTCAGAGAGTCTGTTCTGCTGCTGTGCCTAGCTGATCTCACAGGACACTGGGTTTTTTGGCTCACATGGGAGATGGTGGAAGGACAGGGAGGCTTTAGCATCTGATATCACAGCCCAAGGAATATGGGACTAAAAGGACCCTCCATGGTCACAGCTTCCCATGTCCCACTCTGCCAGGCACGATATTTAGCTGAAGATTTACAGTCCCAGACCTCTAGGGTGGTATAAGTGGTGTCTTGGCAGACTGCATCTCCCAGGCCTTGGCTGCTCCCAGAGCTCAAGTAACAACAGCAAACTTAAATAAGAATTCTCTCTAGTTCTACCACAGGCTGTTGGATTCGATGCAGGTGTGACTGGGTGGCAGGCTCTAGCCTGGGGCTATCTAGGAGAAAGACTAACAGATTTTTAATAGCAGCAGGGACAATTGCAGTCATCTAATACCACGCTAATCTGTGTTTGGAACATTTATTTGTGGCACGTGGCACGGATGTAGTCAGGAGAATTTCAACAGCTAAACTACCCCCAGGATAACTCGTGGCTGATCAAGGGGCTCTTATTTTCATCTCTGCAAACACTGTGACTGCACTGCAGTTTGGCCCCTGTCACCTTGGCAGGGGCTTTCATCAGCCATGCCCCTCTGACTCTGTCTGTCATGCTTTGTACTCCCACCGCAGTGAGCCACAGATATAATCTACGGAACACAAACATGATTTTATAATAAGTTTTCTATGCAGCCAGGATAAAATGCCAAACAGAATCAGAAAACAATCAGTCAGTGAAACTCAGCACTGCTGATGAGTGCGCTGTTTGTAATGGTTCAGTGCCCAGGAAGATTGAGGCTTTAAATACAGCCACCACCTGCCCTTCCAACGTGGGGATAAGTGGGGCAAGGAGAGGTGGGCAGGTGGGGGGATGCGGCCCAGGGAAGTGGGAATGCCCAGTACATCTCCTGTTGGGAGTAAGTTAAAACAAGAGCATCATCAGAGCTGAAAAAAGACACCTTATGTATGGAGTCACTGCTTTGTGTATCCGGAGATCAGCAAATTCACCAGCAACTGGGCTTTGTAACAGGGCAAGGAGCAGGGACCAGCAGGTCTCTGCAGAGGGTACTGGAGATAGACATGCACTTAGTGTGGAGGCCTCTGGGTGCTGCTCTTGCACAGGACCCTGTAATCGATTGCTCACTGCAGGCAGTTTGAGGGTGCCTCTCCCCCCTCCAGCAGGCTTGCAACAGCCCCTGCCCTGGACGAGTTGAGGTTTACATCAGGTTCTATGTCCTGCCACAAGAATATGGTTTTGTAGGGCCCTACATCTGTTCTGCTCAGCACAATGCAACAGCTGGGGGAGAGAATAAACGAAAGGAGGGCTGGGAAGCATGAAGACGGGAAACAACTTCACAAAGGAGCAGGAGAAAGAAGAAAAACGGGTGTCTTGGCATGGAGGAGAGTGCTAAAAAGCACCCTGCTGGGCTGAGCAGCTGTAGCTCAGGAGAGGGCAGAGCTGCACCCCAGAGAATAACTCCCCAGCCCATGGCAAAGGGGCAGCATTCACCTGTCCCCAATCTTCCTGACGCTTGCCCAGGCACTGGGAGCTGTGAGTTTTCTAGCCAGTAGCAGGAAACATTGTGACCAGCTCTCTACCAGACTGCTCAGATTTTTTGTTTTTCACTCCAATATTGGTAAGAGTTGGGGGATTCATGCTAGCTTTTTTCCTGTCTTCTTAAAGTACTCCAGGCTTGAGTCATATAATTGTATAACTCACAACTTCCATTTAAAAAATAAGAATAGGCTGTCTTTTAGGATTGCAAAGAAAAGCCAGAAAATATGTGTCTTTAAATCTCAAAACCCAGAAGGCAAATGAAAAGCATTGCAGATATTGTTGTTTGGTTCAGTAGATAAATATATACATATGCATGTGCTTCAGAATTCTGGGGTCCAGTTCATTATTTCTGAGCAAAGGCTCAGATGTGCAATAGCACATAATCCCTTACTCAGCCATATGTACGGCTTGAGCTAGCGTAGGGGCTGGCGCCTTTACTGCACCCAGTCCTCAGCCCCTGAAATAGCCATGAGGGGAGATCATCTGCTTCGCTTTTCTGCGGCATCTGACCAGATTAGATGATCAGTCAGAAACCAGACGAACTTGCCAGTCCCTTGCCTCAGAGAGATCCTGACTGTAACTTAATGCAGACAAAAACGTCCACCATGAAGGAAAGCAGCACGGCCAAGAGGGGAAGAACCAAGCCCACAGAAGCTCCTGCCCAGACCCAGCAAAGGATTCCCCAGCCATGATAAACGCGCAAAGCAAATACCTGCCAAGCCAAAATGAAAATCTGAGACATACAAGACTTAGTAAAGAATAACCTCCCTCACCCTCTATTTCTCTCCCTACAAAACTTAAAAAAAATCCCAACTCCAAACTTCCCCCTCAAAAAACCCCAAACTCTACCCTCCTGAGGAAAACAAACAAACAAACAAAAAAAGTAATAATAATTTTTAAAAAAATCCAGAAAAGCCAGCCCTCCCCACACAGCTGACCTCTCTTTCCCCCTAAGTAGACCTTGAATGGTGAGGCTATAAATCTTTGCAGCTGGCCTTATGCTGCCCTACAGGAAAGAGACTCGTGCCCTTTGCTCCGTGGCAGGGCTCAGCTCTGCCAAAACCCTGAATTTTGATGCGGGAGAGTAGCTCTGCTTACAGCCTGGAGAGCTGCTGGGCTTTGAGGCTGCCTTTGCACGTGGGGCTGGATGCTGCCTGCACTGAAGTCGAGGAGGTTTTGCTGTTATTCTCCAACACCTGAATTTCATATCTGGACCTTGGTGTGTGAGTGGATTTTGCTTTGTAGTTAAATTAAGTGATTTGTGCAGACAGGTGCTGATGTGGCTCTGTGTGTGTTGCAGGGCAGCTCGCAGTTTGCACGTACTGCCCTTTCCCTGAACCACCTCTGCTGTGCTGCAGGTTTTAAACCCGCAGCATGGGTATAACAACCCCTCTCAGCTATTTTAGGTGTGTTTGAGGCTCAGTCAGCTAAGGAAGCACTCTGGTGGGCCTTTTTACGCTAAAATAGTCTGCTGGCTGTGGTATGTATGTTCATAAAATCACAGGAATTCAGACAGGCACAACCTGAAGGGGTACAGACTAGCATTGCTGGAGGTCTTCAACCTTCTCTCCCAGACCATCTGGCATGTTCTTCTTCGCTGATTTGAACGCAGCGGAGTCGGCAGTCAACATCCCCTTCCTGAAGGAAGTGGTTTGCATTTCATTAAATTGATTTCACGGCCTTGGGATCCTATTACCTTGTAGAAGATAAATGCCAGGGGTGTGCATTTGATCTGTCTCACCTTTGCTGTAGGTCATGTCCAACACCCTCCCTGTATCGTGACTCCAGCTCACTCCACTTCATGTTTTTCCACTGTTTGCCCGTGGCCCTTGTGCCCTCTCCAAGGGGTTAGGATTTGGGAATCTATGTGCAGCGGTTATTTTTAAGACACGTGCTTCTGCTCTCTGTGGCTGTTGTGGGGGTGCTTTGCAGATCACCGCTGCCACCCCTAGCGTTATTGAGTGTGATGGGGGAAGCGGAGCACCCTGCTGAACAGAGCCCTGGTGGGAGGGTTTCTTGGCACAGGCAAAGTGGCAGCAAGCTTGGCCATGACCCCACCTAGTCCTTGCTGTTGAAATGCTCTGGTCTGCCTCTAGATCTGGGTCAATTTTGCTCATGGCTGTGCTGCATGCTGGGTTTCTTCCTTGGAAAGGTTGCTCATCTCCTGCTGCTTTAGCTTCTCTGTCTACAGTGACACGTTTGTTTAAAAGTGCTTTGAGATCCATGTATCAAAGTCACAAATAATGTCTAAGGGAAAGATGACTCACATTTGGGAAATTGCTAAGCATGTGTCTGAATAACCAAGTGCCTCAAAGCTTCACCAACAGATCCCAGAAAACAAAAGTATTTGCATTCACTAGCCCCTGTTCCCTGGATAGGACAGGACAAAAATAAAGCTTTTCCTTTATGAAATGGTGCACAAGAAGCGTGGTTATCTTTTTATTGCAGGCCACTTTGCAGCATGGATAAAGATTGCCTTTCTTCAAGAATTTGTGAATTTTTATTTTATTGTAGTCTTTTTATTTCCTCCATCAAAACATGTCTGAGTTTGAAACTGCATGACTAGGAATGAAAATTAAATACATCAAAACTGATTTTTGTTGAAATGAGGTTTTGGAGCAACCAGGGAATGTTCAAGGCTTTCTCACAGCTTATGTTCATTTTTTTTTGCTAAAGAGGGATGTAGTCTGAGGAAATGGGTCACCTTTTTCCTAGAGAAAATTTCTTCCATTTTACTGTAATTCTGAAATGTCACAGGCTTTTGGGGACAGGATTTTTTTTTTTAATATCTTGAACAAAGAACAAATGTCTGTGATTATGGATGGCTTGAATTTTGCAGCAGCTATACTATGCAACCTAATGTTTTTTAGCCCTTCACCTCTTACCTTCTGCCCTTTGCTAGTAATTTCAGGCCCTGTTACCATATGAATCCCATATGAGAGGGGATGGTTTCTGCATATGGACACTGTGTATATGCCAGTTTGCTGGGTGTCACTGTTAAAACAGCAGCCCTTGGTGAGTGGCCTGAACACAACACCAGTTTAGAAACCAAAGGGATGTTGAGCCACAGCTCCTGCGGTGAAGGCACAAAAATGAGTGTCCTGAGGAACCAGTTTTCTCCTAAACCAACTTGGAGGAAATAACGTCACAACATTATAGGAATAAAGTAGCAAGGATCAGCATGGGAGGGCAGTGTGGTTTTATTTTACGATGTCAAAATAGTTTTTGTTCTCTTGTACTCTCATATATCCACCATATACTCATGAATGCTTTCTGCAAGTTTCCTTGCAAGGGCATGGGGTGATGAAGGATGCTAGTCCTCATCACACCTCCTGGGTTATTCTGAGGCTGGTGACTGTGTGCTGGGTCTAGGTACACCTTCAGGAGCAGGCAGTGACTGGCCCATCTGTCCTGTTAAATCTCTGCAAGTCCTGATTTCCCTACATATTCTCAGCCTGCCCTTCCATTTGAAGGCTATTCCCTGGCAGGGAAGGG
>JAVJGJ010000062.1:11772787-11803175 GCA_035590215.1 Microhierax caerulescens | reverse complement strand
GGTGCCCTTTATTCTAGCCTTCTCCCATCCTCTGTGTGCTGTGATCACCACCTTTGCTGTAAGCTCACTGAAGCAGGACTGATGGCTTCTGGTGGCTTCATACGATGCTCAGAACAGCAGAGCCAGGGCTTGACAGGGGACTGAGCTAAAGGTGCAACAGACTGCAGACTTGGACCCCAGTGAGGTGTCTGGGTGCCCTCCGCCTTTGAATTTTCATGGACTTCTGTGTATTATACATATAACAATATAAATAAATGTGACCTTTTCCATTAATAGCGTAGGGATATTCCATCCACGTCTCTCTTTGTCCCTCCCAAATTGCTGTTTTGCGTAAGAGGTTTGCAGATCAGCTTTTAGGATTCTGTAATGACGGTAATCTTTGGGAAAAGTCACAAAGGTTTTATTTGGATGCTAGAAGCCATGGCTTCAGTCCCAGTTGAGGAACTAGTCCAGAAGTCAACAGATAGAGGTCATGACTGAATTAATACATAAATACATGCCAGTTAGCAAGAAGTCAACTTCAGTACAAGGAGTAAATTCACTGGGCGTGTAATTTACTAAGGTTATTCCCAAGTTTTTGACAAAATAAGGAAATGTGGGATTTAACTGCTCATTTGCCCAGATGGTTTTATTTCTGGAATCCTTGTACTTGCACAAATTTTAATTTTTCAGATGAATGGGCTACATTACATCTTCCGCTTTGAGTATAATTTGGCAAGTGCTGTTTTAATCTTGGTTTCACAGAAACTGGGTTTCATTTACCGAGTCATGTTGTGGATATATTAATATTGTTGTTATTATTTGCCTTTAAAAATAATAGGCAGGTTGTCTTCACTATTCCAGTGATTATCTAAATCACTGAGTTCTGGTTATTACCTAATTAACAACACACAATTTGAGGCTTTTTTATATACTGTGATTATGGCTGCTGGTAATGAAAACCCAAGGATGACACACCAGATAACTAGGTAAACAGCTAAATAAGCATACAGCTTGGTTTATAGCAGACAAACTGGTAAGTAAGTAAATCGATAGATCTCTATTGGCTATCTGATCCTACAAGAGAAGAGAAAGAGCAAGATGGCAGGGAGGGGGAAAGAGGTGGAGGAAGAGTGAAAGTTTAGGAGAGAGATGGGATGTGAGTGAGGCTGTGATTTCTGATGGGAGCAGACAGAGGACCTCAGGGGTCAACCACATGTGGGTCTCATGGAGCTTCATAGCATAACCCAGCACAGAGAGGACAGACCCAAGCCAAGAGAGACAGTGAGGGAAGGGAGCAATGTAAGGCTCTTCCTAATAGAACAAAGTGACCTTTAAAGCTACACCTGAGTTTTCTGCCTAATCTGGAGTGCAGTTCTTGGGATAATTACCCAGGATCCTTCCTCTGCTCTGAGAGGCCTCATTAGGAATTAGTCACAGGGCTGCAGGTAATGGATCGTGACCAAGTCTCCTCTGATCTGATTAGCAGCCGAGCATGAGCTGCTGACAGAAATCCATGTTACTACCTTCATGTCACTCTGGTTCTGAGGCTGGCTCAATAAAAGAGCAGCTTCTTCATGACAGGGAGAAATTCTATTTCTGAACTTGCTGCAGCCCAGCCCTGGGAGTTGTGTTTCCAAAGACTTGCCCTCTAGGAGATGCAATGGCTGGACCCAGAGCTAAGCTACATATTCGTGTCTGCATGTAGGGTTTGGGAAGGTCAGCCAGCCTGGAGATTTAGGGGAGGACCTGGATGCATGTGCAGTGTCTGGTTCTGCACCTGTGGCTAAATGGACAAAAGAGCATCACTAATTTATAAACCAGTATGCAAGTCCATCTGTGTCAGATGCCTGCATTTGGGTGCATACACAGGTACATTAATCGCCGTAGCTCAGAAGGTTTGCCTTTTTCCTGGGGACAACCTGGGGACAGGTTCCCTCTCCTGTGCATGGGGAGGGCTGTGCACAAAGCTGGGGAGTCCAGCCTGCACGGGGCCAGGGGGGATCCTGCTGTGGGCTGGGATCTCACAGGTGACTGCATTTATTTGTGCTTTGTATCCTCCTGTCCCTGCAACCAGCATGAAACCATCCCTTCATCTGCCTCCGCCGCTGGTGTGGCTGATGCATGAGCTGCCTGTGCTGCCTGGAGAAGGAGTAAGCCAGAGCATGGGAGGGGAAGGTGCTAACAGCTCCTCAGCACTCTGGTGGGAAATGGGGACATGTGTTCCCTAGAAAAGTGTCCTAGGCTGAAATTTGAAAATCTGAGTGGAAAAAAAAGCATAATTTTGAAAAGTTCTGGGAAATTAAAATTGCAGAGACACATCCTCTTGGGCAGCGTATGTTAATATTGCAACATGGCACTATTTCAATAGGGTAAAATCCTTCTGTGCTATTCTAAACACTGCGACATAAACCAGGAAATATTGCATAGGTAGTTTATTACACCAACTATGGTAATAGACTGTTAAATTTACAGTACAATTAATGTTAAAGTCTTTGCCAAGGTGGGCAGAGCAGTGATGACAATACAAAACATTTCATCTTTTCAGTGAAACAAAATGAGGGAGTATGAAAAATACATTTAGACCTTTCCCTGTCAAAAGTACTTTTGGAGTCAACGCGCTCTCACAAAATGCTTCAATGAAACTGCATTTTCAACAGAGAAATCTTCTGTGGAAAATGTTTCAAATAGCTCTAATTTAGAGCTGGGGAAATTTACCTCTTTTAATGCAGGAAGCCTTTTATATACAGTCCAAAGCCAAACATCTCTCTAATAGTTTTTCTAGGTGAATTAAGGACATGTTCCCTTGTCAGAAACTTCACATTCTGCCTGTAGTTAGCTAAGACAAACCAATACCAAATCAGTGTTGCTCTGAATTTTTAAAGAGGAACTTTATGCTTTACAGACAGGCAGAATTCCTCCTTCCGATCAATAAGTTACCTTCAAAACTAAGATATTCTCCCTAACGTTTGCCACTAGCAAACTTAACCTTCTGCATCTGTTATCAGCTACTGAGGCTGCTGTGGAGGATGAGCTCATTCCTTGTGTCTCAGAACAGTGGTCTCAGTCAGTACCTCATCTTTGTCAAGATTACCTTAAATGATTAATCACACCTGTTTTACTGGCAGCTGTAATCAACTCAATTTCAGTAATATCTAGTTACTGGGCATGGTATGGACCTACACATGAATGAGAAGGGTACCAGGACTGAGATGCTACTAGCCCAGTCCTTGTACAACATTTTGCCAACATCTGCTCACAAGGGTGCTCAATGCAAACCCCAAAATATTGGCATAAATTTGCCCTTGTCTGGGTATGACGATAAATGTGTGGGTATTTATATATGTCAAGGCACAAATGTGAGAGCAGGTATGGCTGTATTTCAATAACCCTATTACTTTTTTATATATGTATACACCCTGTAATGATATCTTCCACAAGGAAATTCCTATCTGGAAGATCTGAGTTGCCTGTAATCCCTACAGCATGTTTGCAGTTTTAAAGTTAGGGCTTTGCATTTGGAGTACGCACACTCATGTTTTGATGGGTAGCTGGGTTTGTGTCACTCGTGTTCCTGGTCTAAGCACATATTTGAATATGTGCTGCTTGTTAAATGCTACAATTAACTGTATGGACTCCAGCAGAACTGCTCACCTGGTTAAACTTGGGTATTTCTGTAAGTGTTTTGTTGAATTGGTGCTAAATGTATAGTGGTTCTGACTACCTCTTAAACATGAGGTTATTTCTTAGAAGAGGATATTCTGGAAATGTTTGGGGTTTTTTTAGAAACCACAAGTTTCATGGGCAAAAAGTGAGCCTCCACATGAGGAACTCTGGAGGGTAGGATGGGATGGTATTATGTTTTGGAGATTACAGGGTATTCATGTTTCTGCATGTATTGAGATACACAATGGGGGGTGCTTTCCCTGAAACTTTAGTTCCTTTTTTTTACCCCTATTCCCTCCAGAGGGAAAAAAAAAAAAAAAAAATCTCTGAAGCTGGTGTCATTTGTAGCTGGGACCAGACAGCTTGTTGGTGCTGTTACCCAAGTTAAAACTGGAAGAGAAACTATGGTGAGCTGAAGAGCCTGTGGTCATTTGGGCCTCACATTCAAAGGGTGAGGCCAGGTCAGGTTGCTTCTTCATGAAGCAGAGTGGAAAGATTTATTCACGGGACTTGGACCATGAATAAACAGGGTCAGTGCACATCAAGAAGCCCAGACCCCTCTCCTGTGAGCTTGCAAGCTCAGTGAGTACAGCAGCCTTCAGGCCCTCCAAGCCCCCTTGTTAGATCTTGGTTCTCCAATAGCGCTACACTTTGTTTCCACCCTGAAGGAAAGTCTTGGAGCTGGGCAGGTGGGATCATCCCTGTCAGTGTGAAAGTTCAAAAAGGAACTGTCCCTCTGGTGCTTTACATCAATCCCTAAAAGAGACTGAACTTCAGTACTTCCTGAAGACAATGGGAAGAAAGCTAAGGTGCTTGTTGAGAAACAACTCAGGAAAGACCAGATGGGTCTCAAAATGATGATCAGCCTTAGATCAGTTTTGAGGTTCACTGGGGTGCTGTTGGCTGTGACCAGCACCTTGCATGTTCCCTCTCTTTCCCACAACAGCACCACAGAAAAGGCAGCAGGATCTGTGCAGCCACAGTGCCTCCGAATGCCAGGCTTGACATCCTTCCTTGGGCAAGTGCCACAGATGTCTTCTCCAGCTGAAGGTTGCTCTGGGTTCATCCTGCCTGGCGGCTGCCACTGCTCCGTGCTCGGCTGCCAGTTTGGTCAGACAATGGGCAGCTCGCTGCCAACGGGCATGGCGCTTGAGGAGACCGTGCCCTGGCAATAGCAGCAGAGAGAGGAACCAGAGGTCCTTGTGCCTTCAACACCCTCCTCATCCCCCCAAACTTGATCTTCCAGAGGGACCTTGTCAAAGCTGAGATCTCTCAGTGGAACCAAAAGCAAAAGGGTAATGGGGGTGCCGGGGGCACTGCCCACCATTGTTCTCTTGTCTGAGGTGGACGTGACCCATCACCGAGATGGGCCTGAACTCCTGGAAGGAGTCAAGCCCTGCTTGCCCTTCCTGCACACTGTCATCCTCTGAATTATTGTCTTATTTTCATTCCACTCCAATGAGCTGTCAGCCACAGATACAGTAATTCAGCGCAATAGAAATACAAACAGATGGGTAATTGACCCGCATGCCTTCATTACACTGGAGTTCAGTGCTGCTGTTCGAGCCATAAACTCCTTTATCTGCCACTCCAAAATCCTTGGGCCTTTTATGAGGAAGGCGAGCGGGCCAGGCTCCCCGCAAAAGGCTCGCTCGGAGTTATTGTTGTCTCTGCCTCATGCACTGCAGACGCTGACCGAGTTTGACAAGCAGGACTCACCAGGTAGAAGAAAACATCTGTGAACCCTCAGGGACATCTGCAGGGGGGCTGGAGATGGGGACTGGAGAAGGACAGGTTGGAAAAACATGTACACTGTGCGCGAGGCGAACACTTAAACTGTTATCGTGTCCTCTGGTACCCGAGCAAGCGTACGCCTGCACAGATGGATGGATACACAAACACTTGCTATGGAGAAAGAGACATGGGGATAGATCTCTCAGCTAATGTAAATCTTCAGAGCACCAATGAAATCATTGGCACTAAATCCATTTGCACTTTTATAGGATTTGGCAAGTAGCCTTCCTAGCAGGGAGAGAGCTGAAAAGACTCGGGTACCCAGCTCCTGTATTTATACCATGGGAGCTGGGCACTTAACTCTGCAAGGGTCTTTGATAAATCCCTCCTTGTATTATTTTCCTTTCTTCTGTTTCCTTTCCTCTCTCCTTTTCTCTTTCAGTGTGTAGTTCCCATGTTTCTGTGGTACCAAACCTATTTAGTCTCTCTCAAATAGATCAGAACAGCGTAACGCTCATCACTTCTGAACTAGCACTCGGTTGTGAAGTGTAAAACCAGTCTGTACCAGGGAACAAGGGAGGCTTTGCCTTCAGCTGCTTTGTGCTGTACTGGGATCCAGGACTGGGATGAAGGGGGTACACTGGTTGTTGTGGAGGGGATGTTACTTGTCACCTTTCCCTCACAGAGCAGGTGGGTTCTGCTCTCAGCTACCTCACTACTTGCACTGGAGGCACACAATTTGTAGCTCACCTTCCTTACTCATGACAGCTCCAACAGAAATACCCCAGCAGCTTTTAATTCCTCAGCATCACTTCCCCAAGCTGTTAATGAAACAGGTTTTGAAAAGAACAGATACCTGAAATGACTTTTGTGGGGGTTTGTTTGTTTGTTTCCCCCACCCCCTTCTTTCCCTCTTGTTTCTATGCCAGGTCTCCAGATCATCTTTCCTCAGTATTTACAAGAGAAGTTTGTCCAGTCTGCCTTGAGTTACATCATGTGCAACGGCGAGGGGGAGTACATCTGCCGGAACAGCCAGTGCGGCTGCCAGTGTGCGGAGGAGTTCCCACAGTGCAACTGCCCCATCACTGACATCCAGATCATGGAGTACACCCTAGCAAACATGGCCAAGACCTGGACAGAAGCCTATAAAGATCTGGAGAATTCAGGTAACCAAGCAAAACACATTTTCCAATTGATTTATTTCAAACAAAACATGTCACATTATACCAGGTAAGAATCTCTTCTTCCCTCAGTATAATGCTCCAGTTTGGATAAAAAATAGAGGCTATTGAACCCAAAAATGTGATCTTAGTCTTGAGGGAGTATCTTTTTTTTCCTGTTTCAGATACAGACAAAACCACATGCCACATGTAATTCTGTGTGTAACGGTATATTTTCTATGGAAGGATTTGTTTGCTTAAAAACCTGATTTTTCATAGCAACCCAGCTCAGAATCCCTCTTTAATAGTTCTACAGAGAAACTTCCACAATATGAATGATGCAGAAATTGCTTTTCAGATTTGCATGAATGATTTATTCTGCTTTGGTGAAAGGCAATTCACAGAGCGAGAGCACAGGCCAGATGACACCTCATTTGAGATAGAGAGGAGAAGGGAAAACGACTTCCCTCTCCTACGGTGCCGATGCTTGCTGGTGTGAACGTTCCACTTCTCCCTCCACTTCCAGCCTGATGCTGGGGGTGTCGGTGGAGTTTCTTCCACGTTGATGCTGGCAGCACCCATAGTAGGTGTGCGGTAACACTTATGTGATACACACTCTCAAGGGCTGGAGGTAGGAAAGAGAGCAACAGTATCGGTGCAGTTACATCCTTTCCTTTGGCAAGCAGTCTGCACACCCTGAAGCCACATGGGCACTATGCTGAACTTCATTGAGAGCTTACCCCTGTCCTGACTCTCATCTCTTAAGTGTTGGCCAGTTACTTCCCAACACATTTTCTTTAACGTTTATGGTCATAACT
Organism: Microhierax caerulescens; assembly: GCA_035590215.1. Lineage (NCBI taxonomy): Eukaryota > Metazoa > Chordata > Aves > Falconiformes > Falconidae > Microhierax > Microhierax caerulescens. The sequence continues at coordinate 11,795,818 of JAVJGJ010000062.1, read as the reverse complement.
GTCCAGGTCTCTGTGTTAGGAAAGAAAACTATGAGGAAGGAACCATCTAGTTTCATCCAAGGCACTGAAGAATTCTTCAGAAGCCTTCCCAGCACCAATTTCTTTCTTCATGTTGAAGGTCACCTTAATCCCTTGAGTGGCTGGAACAAAGCGGTCTATGTTGTTTTCTTAATAGGCTGTTGAGGACTGCTTCATACTTTGATATGTGGATCCTGCTGGCATGTCTGCTGTTGCATTTATTCTTATGTCCACCTCCTGCAGTCAACTTGGTGCTCAGCTGAGCAAAGTCAGAGTAGTAATAAATAGCCCAAGGCTGATGACCATATTGACAAGGTCCCCCCATATACGTATACTAGGGGAAGCTGCAAGGCTGGGGCTGTTCCAGAAGTAGGTCACTAGCTGAAGATGTTAGTGGTTTTCTGGGAGTTTCTATAGATTCAGGATGGGGTGGGTGCACTAGGGCAAATCAAAAATACTAGAAGCTTCTGCTCGATCAGTACTATACAAATTAGGGTTACTGGTAGTGCTTGCCTGCACAGCTCTGCCATTAGTTATATGTGCTAGTTGTGGTACAGGACCTTCATAAAAGATGCTCAAGAGCCACATGTTGGCCACCATTCATCAAAACCCTTTACATTCCCAGGGCATCTAACCCAGACACTTAGAAGGTGAGAGCCCTATGGAGAGAGAGGAATTACAGTCCCACAGTGATTGCTTTACTGTTACATTCTGTACTTGTTGCACTCAGTCTAAGCAAAGGCTGTGGTAGATAATTATATTCGGTCTCCCTCCCCTTGAGATTTCAACAGGGGAAGGTGTTTTTTCATTTGCCATGTTAAAGTGACACATTGCAGTGCAATTCTCTGCTGTGCCGTAGCCATATTCCACCCAGGACTGGAGGCTTTTCAGGGCTAGATGGAGTGATTATCTTTATGTTTAAAGCTGCTGCATCTCATTCATCACTTTGTGGCATCATGCGTGAACTTATCCTTTGAGATGAAAGTTGCTGTCACAAAAGACTGTAGCATTAGTATTTCACTTCTTTGTTTTAATAAATATTCCCAATAACGAGAGGATTTTCTTCATTATGAAGAGCAGAAAAGAAATCTCTAATGAAATCTGAAGACTTTTCCAATAAAGTAGGCTGAAAGGCACATGAGTGCTCTGAAAGCAAATACCATTTGCACAGGAAGCTGCTGATAGCCTGAAAGATCTGTATTCTGGCTCTGATGTGTGTTGTATTCCTATGACAATTTGAAAAAATCATGTGGGACAAATCAAGACTTTGTGTGATTTGGGATAGTATCTTCAAATTCAAGGAGGCTGCAGTGAACTGATGCTGCTGTAAATCAGCTCAGCAGCTCTCAGTCCTGTGCTCCATCGCTCATGTGCAAATTGAGAAAAATAACACTGCCTTATTCTTGGCATTTTAGTATGGCTGGCCAAAAAATTCTGCATCAGAACTGTGATTCTGGGCTTTAAAACAGCACTTTGATTAAAAGTCATGGGGCTTGGGCTTTTTTTGCTGTGCTATTGCTTTCTGATGAAAACATGATTTTATTTTTTCTTTAACTGAGAAGACAAGCACTGGAAAAATGAAAGTTTCATACTTGAAAGAGATGTTTGACATGGCCATTTCACTGAAATGCCACCATCTTTCTCCAGAGGCTGGACCTCTGCCCCCTGCCACCTGTGATGATGAGTCATTGCCATGGGACTGCTTGCAGGGACTGGGTGACTCAGCAAAAAGAGAGGCTACGTTGCATTATGGCGGATGTAGTCCCAGCCATCATCAACACTGTGGAGATGAATGAAATAAACCCAAATGCGAACAGATTTATTAGTTAATTGGAAATTCTCAGGGTTAAGAATGAACTATTCCTAGAAAGGTACAAGACTGAGCACAATGCAGCCATAGACTTGGCTGGGGCCTCAAGGGACAGTTATAAATAAATGTGAAGAAATAATGAAGAATCTATTCTTTTGGGGAAGTATTTTCTTTTTTCATCCCCCCCTTTTTTTAGAACAACCCCATTCAGCTTTTATTTTGCCGGATTTCTTTACTCATTTGTTTTTCCCCCAATGTTGCACTGCAGTATCAAAATGTGCACACTGCACTGAAATTTCTCCTTTACCCATCTCTATGAAAAATGTAGCACATTCATCATCAGAAGGAAAAGATCTTGGTCTTTTGCACAAACAGGCTTTTGAGGAAATTGATTTATAAGGGGCGGGAAGCAAATGCAAGGCTTTTACTGCTGAAAGGTACCAGGAGTAATCAGCATGGTCAACAGAAGCAATTATACGTGATGATAGTTTCAGAGGACCACTGAACAGGAGAGAATCATTTTGGGGGAGGAGAAGGGCACTGAAAGCAACATTACAAATAAAGTGAAAACCTGAGAGATGATTAAAAAAAAATAAATCTCTGTTATCTTTGGTGAAGAAAGGAGACAAGCAGATGTCCCATGGATCTTGATAGTGCAATGATGAAAGTGATTTTTATTAGGTGCTCGGTTTCACCATGTGATAAGTAGGACGTGAACATCCATTTACCATCTATGTAATGATGGTACTGACTAACGCAGAGATGTTCTTTGGTAGGCAGTTAAGCATGAACTGCAAGTTGCTGGATAATAGGAAATCTGTTATGCAAATATCCATAAGCTTTGTATGGTAAGTTGTAAATTATCTGGTCTGATTTTCTCCAATAATTCTATGGATTATTACTTTTTTTGAAAAGATATTGTCCTTTACCAGCTTTCATTTTTTACTTTTTTTTTCCTGGCTATTGTCCTCTTTTCCTTCTGAAAATGGGATGAAGGAATTTTAAAAGAGGATTCAGAAAAGAAGAAAAATAATGTAGATAGCTTACAGGAAAAGAGGGCCGCATTTCATCTTGGCTGCTTTGTGGGGTTTATGGCAGGGCTCTGTCCAGCCTCCCCCCAGAAGCAGGACCACCAGCAGCACCAGGTCAGCCCAGCCATGGCTTCGTTTGGCAGAGTCTAAAATAAGGGGTTCTGCTGCATCTCTGGGCAGCATGTTCCAGTGCTGCATCACCGCCAAGTAAAGAAGTTTTTCAATAAGCCATTTGAACTTCTCAAGCTGCAAACTGTCTATTATTCCTTATTATATCATACATCTCTAACAAGAGGAGTTTCTCTCCTTCGTATCTGTAAGTACCTTTTAAGCAGTGGTAGGCTGTAATTAGATTGCCCCTTGGCCGCTCCACCAGATTAAACAAGTGTGGCTTCCTCCACCTGACCCTGCAGGACTTGTGCTCCAGGCCCTTGACCACCTCCGAAGCCCTCAGCTGTGCCCTCCTCAGTTTCTCAACACTTCTCTTTAATTGGGTGACCCTAAAGTCGGCAGAGAAACGCAGGTGCAGCCTCAGTAGTGCCAAGTAGAGGGGAATAGAAACTTCCCCAACATCCTGGATGTAGCCCAGTATGCCTTTTGTGTTGTTCCCAGTGAGAACATAGTGCTGACCCACCTTCAGCATGGCACCCACCATAACCCCAGGACCTTTCCAGCAGGTGTTGTTCAACTGGTTGTTTCCAAGCCTGTACTGACGTGTGTGGTGGTTCTTTCCTGGGTGCAGAACTCTGTTCTTTTCTTTATTGCATTTTATGGGGTTTTTGTTGGCCCACTCCTCGTGTGTCTCAGTGTGTCAAAGCCAGTTTACTGGTATCAAAAATTGAGTTATTTTCTACTGACAAATGGGAACCATCTGTTTTTTCCATATGAGGATGTCCCAGCCTGGTAATCAGAGTCTAAGCAAACTATACTTCTAAATTAGAAAGAAAGGGGTGATCATAAACAGAAACACTATCAGATTTTTTCTTTTGTCATGAAAAAAAATCAAAGCCTACATAATGCTTTTTTCATTATCAAACAAAATCAAATGGAAATAAAGTGATTACAAAACAACATTTAATAACGTATTTTTGGATCAATTAGAATTTTCTTTTGGCTGAAATTGACATATTTTGTTCTGACCTTAGCCTTGCAAACGATTTTATTTTCATTGTTACATAAAGCAACTCATTTAACTTCAAATGAAGTTAAATGAGAAAAAAGAATCAGAATGCTCTGCTTAAAAATGAGGAAGCTGGACATTTTAAAAAAACCCAAAACCTTACTCTTGGGATTTTTTAAATCTTTTTTTTTTTTTTTTTTTTTTTTTAACAACTCAGCCAAAGTGATTTGACTTCAACAACAAATGACATTTTAGGAGCAGATGAAAAACAATTTAAATGAGAACTCTTTAAATGACAATGATTACAACGCCTTGCTTTTTGTTCATAACCCCCAGATTGTAATCCTGTGCTCTAGGGAATTTGCTTCTCTTTTTCACTCCACCCTGTACACTTTAACCGTGTTGTTTCACCCTAGTACTCTCCAGCTTTCATTTCCCATGTGAGAGCAGCAGCAGCCCTGGTATCAGTGGGCTTCTCGGGGCAGACTGGCAGACCAGTGAGTTAATGGGCATGAACTTCCTTTAGCAGAGCACTGATGGCTCATACGTCATTGCCGTTTCTCCATCCTGTTAATGACAAGCTTTGGAACTTGGTTATAGTTCAGAAACCTCTATATTTCTCCACTTTTTTGTGTGTTTCAGATGAGTTTAAATCCTTCATGAAAAGGCTACCTAGCAACCACTTCCTGACCATTGGAAGCATCCACCAGCACTGGGGGAATGACTGGGATCTGCAGAACCGCTACAAGCTGCTGCAGAGCTCCCTGGAAGCCCAGCGCCAGAAGATCCAGCGCACTGCCCGCAAACTCTTCGGCCTCAGTGTCCGGTGTCGGCACAATCCTAACCACCAGCTGCCTAGAGAAAGGTACCTTCATCATTCCTTGGGGATGGCTGTGGTGTAATAGGTGGCTGATGGAGCTGAGCCGGGGCTAAAACTAGTAGCCTAAGTGTTTGGATACAGGGCGTGCTAACACGGAGGTTTGGGGGAAAGTGGTAAAGTCTGGGAGTGAGTTGGAATTTCTGGAGGTGTAAGTAACCATTATCACATACCTAAGCATATTTGCATCCCTTCTGCGTGGTCTTACCTATCCAGGTGAAGGGCAACGGCTTATTCCGCAGTGTTCTGCAAGAATATTTCAGAGCTGCCATCAGACAGCCAAGCAGGCTAAGCTGCTTCTGAAGCAATTTTGCCTCATGTACCACCGCCAAGCTTTAGGCCTCCATTTGTTGTTAAAGTGGACATATGGAGCACAAGATGCTTCAGCCCATTTTTGAGTTGTGTTCCGCAATGAGTATAGCTAGAGTGAGAGAGAAGCTTTAGTTTCGATTGGGAGTAGATCCCATCACTTCTACAAACTGCAGAGTGAACCTGCACTCCTTCCCTGGCCAGAAGCCCAGCAATATTGCCACAGGTGGAGAGAGTAGATTTTCCATTACAGTTGCACAACTGTTGATATCTCATAGTCACCTCCTGCTGGCCCCTTTCAGCCCTGACCTATAGCTGTGTTTAAGTTTCCTTCCAGTCATTTTTGGAGACTTGGATCCATGGATTTTAACAAATATCTCTTGCTGTTTCTTTCTACATTGTCTGGAGTGAAGTAACACTGAACATCTTGGGGAAAAAAAAATGAGTCCAAGTGCTTTTTCTTCCATGTTTCTTTTGCAAGGGTCAGGCCAAGTTAACATTTGTAGAGGAATGTTTTTTCACCTCCTTCTTTTCCTAATTATTCAGTGTCGAGAGAACATTAACTGGTTGACTGCTGTCTCTTGTTATCATCCAGCCCCCCAACTGCTAAACACACAAAGTTTTCATTTCATCGCTGTGCAGCTCGGGAAACTCTTCCAGGGCTTAACATCTCTAATTACCAAGAAATCTCATATTTCTGGACAAAGCCTTGATGGACTTACTAGGGATGAGGAGAAATATCTATTAAGTTTAAGAGATTATGAAAAAAGTCTTTGGAGAACTTCCTAAAATTGGCCCATTCCTGCCAACTGGCCGAGCCGCTATAAACAAGCCAAGTGGTGGAGGAGTCACCAGCATGTCCAGGCAGTATTTTGAGTTGTGCCATGACAACAAAGTGAAGCAGCAGCAAACAAGTATCCAGCCAACCATGCTGCTGCAAAGCATTCAGATAAATATGTCTTTAGCATTTCTCTTCTATTTTAAAAAGTCAGCCATGCAGAAAGGGTGCCTCCAACTAATATTATAAAATCTGGAGGAAGAAGGACGAAATGGATGATGGCAGCTGGGGTTTTAACTGACTGATGTGCTTGATTTGTTTAAGTCAACACCACCAGGCATATTATCATTTCTTTTCTTATTTGTCATTCTGCATTTGTAGCTAGGCAGGGGAGCAGCTTGGTAGACAGATATGTAGTGGAAGAGGTATGCATGTCATCATTTTTTTTCACAGAGCTTGGAAATACTCTAATTTTCTAATTGTTACTGTACAGAATGGCAGACGCTTATCAAGCATGCCAGTGGCTTTGAAAGGGTGGAAGGGTCCTATTAAGAGCAAGCCTCTCTTTCTCTTTAATACATGCAATAGTAAGCCTGCATTATATATTCAAAAGCAATGTAAGAAAAAGAAATAGGATTGCTGTTGATTGTCCTCGGGGAAAGGAAGAGGTGGCGTTTCCAAAGGAAAGGAAGAGTAAGGATTTCAGCAATTAGACTGATTCTCCATGACCTTTTGCAATAACTAAGGAGATATATATATACGCACAGATATTTGCTCTGCACGGCTTTTGCTTAAAAAAAAGCTCTTTGCAGGCAAGTTTGTTGGTTTAAAAAAGAAACCACTCCTCAGTTGTTACAGCTTCAATGTTGAATGAGTACTTATAGTTTCATTTTAAAACTGTAAAATGTAAAATATAAATAATATCCAAAGGAGAGAGGGGTCAATACTTGTTCTGGGCTCCATCCAAATTGTCATTAGTTAAGAATACATCTCACAGCTGCTGAGAATAAAAATAGCATTTTTTTACTTCACTGTTCCATACAGAAAGCCCCAAAGTATCTCCACAGCAGCCAGTGCTGGTTGGAAAGAGTAAGGTGATTTTGCAAAGGAAAACTTGTTAAATCCCTACCTTTTTACTTGCAATTAAAAAAAAACCCAAAACAACCTGTCCTACTGGATCAGGGATTTGGTGGTTTTTGGTTTTGTTGGTTTGTTGTTTTTTTGTTTGTTTGTTTGTGTTTTGGTTTTGTTTCGGTATGGATTGGTTTTCTAACACTTAGCTCAGATCCCATCTACAACAAAGCTGAGTCTTTGTCTCGAGGGACACCCATCAGCCTCTTCCCCTCCCCAGACCTGATTAATCCTGAAGGACAAGTCAGGAAAAAAGAAAATTATTCATAACCTTTCTGTATAACATGACCTCCGCTTCTGATCTGAAAGCCCAACACTGTCCTGCAAAACATTATTTTTTTTTGTCACAACAGATAGGTTTTAAATGGTGAAAGAGCTCTGCATGATCACCTGGCTCCCAGCCCCCAGCACTGCCAGGGGACTGCATGTCTCCAACGAGCAACAGCAAGAAAACGCTGCAAAATAGCTCTCGCTCACAGCTTTGCCTGGATGTAATTTTTTTTCATTTTAGTTTTGGAATGTAAGATATTAAAGTTGAACGTAAAACTGCTTGACAGTGACCTTCAAAGACATAGCTTCCTTTTTTTAATTTCACATGCTCTAGTACTTTATACTTTGAACTAGCAGAGGTAGCAAACATGAGGCAAAATAACTTTCTCAATGATATTAAAAGGGAGAAAGATAAACTGATGACTCCTTAATGAAAGAGAAAATAATTAAATTGAAAACCAATCACCACTCTGCTACTGGCTTTCAGCCTTTAAGCAGTGGCTCTTTTCAGCTTCCTTCTGCCCTGACATTTCTTGGCTCTTTTCACAGGCCTCTGAGCCATCATAGGTCTGTGTTTTAAGTTACCTCCTGTCAGCTGAAGGGCTGTGACTGGTCCTGCACATATTCTTCTCCTGTCCCAGTTGCAAGACAAAATCGATTAATTTATGCCGCTTTTCCTCTCTCTCACTCTATCACACTTCCCATTGTCATGTTTGTAGCCAATGCCCAGCTCTGCCCTGGATTCTGCATTTTCATTTAATTACGTCCTTTATTGCTGCCATCAGCAGATGGTGGGTAGCGTTATTTTTTTTTTTTTTGTCCTACTTGTGTCTTTGCTGAATGCTAAGATGTATACACACACACCAAAAAAAACCAACCAACCCTCTTTCTCCTGAACTCCTCCCATCCATCCTCCGCAAAGTTGATCTGGGGAACAGGAAAATTACTAGTTTCTATTACAACATGTCAGCTGAGAATCCTTTCTCATTTTGCTGTGCTGACTGCAAGTATAAGAGAAGGTTGGAACGATGCCTTTTTTTTTTTTTTTTCCCCTAAGACAGACAGGACATGGCCATCTGACTCTAATTTTAATTGTGTTCCCTGCGTTGTATCTGGGCAGTCCTGGACCCATGGCATTATCAACATGTAAAACTGTGTAAAGCAGTAAGGCAGCACTGCACAAATACACCGGGAATCCTGTGCACGAGTGAGTGTGTGAGCAAATCGGGAGAGTCCTGTTGCCTTGCATGGAGCTGGAATTGTGATCTGTCCATGGCAGTTGTTCAGCTGCTGTGTGCCCATGCACCGATACAGGCTATTGGAAGCAGTGGCCCTACCTGCACGCAGGCACACCTCTGACAGTGCCAAATACCTCATCAAACCCACCTGAGAAACCACCTGTAGTCCTATGAGCAGCCATTAGTACCTCACCTGGAAGCCCAGTCCCACAAAAAGCAATAATTATGGCCACAGTGATAGCTGTGGGAATCAGAGAAATACCGTCCTCGCCTCATGGACAGGGGTAGGGATGCTGAGAGGGTACAGGATGGAGCTGGGCATTTACCATCTGCCTGTCACCAGCCTGCTGCTTCAGCTCTTCATTTGCTTTGTGCTGCTGGGCTTCTCCTCTTGGTAGAAATTCCAGCAGGAGTGGGACCTAGGAACAAAGCTTGGGGCTGCAGGAGGTATTTCCTTCAAAGCAGTCTCTGATGTTCATCATTGTCATCAAGCCCAATCGTGGGAAGAGGCAGCTTGCAGGAATCTTGCACTCCTCTTAGCAATTCCCCCAGCCCAGTGAACCCAGGCAGCCAGTGTGCATGTGTTGGAAAGTTGCTGTGCTTTTAGTTCATCCTCCACTTGCTCATTATCTCTCAACTTCATGCTTAGATTAGTGGTTAGAAGCAACAAAAGATTTCAAAGAGGTGCATGGAGGAATTGAGGTATGTTCACAACACCTTAGGGAGATTGAAACTTGGAATCTGGGTGCCTTGCTAAATTCAAATGCATTTGGCTGGCTTTCCAACTGTGAGGCTTCAGATGGGGTAAAAAATATTTGTATTGCTGAAACAGTGAGCAAAAAATTACTTATGAGCAGAAGGGAGACTCAGCGCCCAGGGGGGTGGTTTTGAGAGTTCTTTTTGCTGTCAGTAATGTATTTTGCAGTCACACTGTGCTGTCCCCTCCACAGCAAAGCAGAGCTGTCCTAGAAACCAGGAGCCCTGTGCACTTTTTCTGGGGACCAGGGCTGCCACCATCTCCCTCTGCAGCAGATGTGTGGAGAGGTCACTGCCTTGCTGCCAAGTTCCCTAGCCAGGCTTTTTCACTAGCAGGAAAGCTCCTGTTAGCTTTGAGTAGTGGGAAGAGACCCTGGCAGCCCTGTACCACAGGAGGAATGTAAAAATTGGCTCTTCCCACATCCAAGGTTTCAGAATTTTCCTGCTATTGTGCTTCCTTCTTCCTCGGTCTCTCTTTTTTTTTCTTTCCTTTCACTCAGCTTCTTCCTCTTTCTTTTCATTCCTATAGGTCCTCTGTCTTTCAGTTGTTGCTGTTGTTGCAGTTTTCCCCTTTCTCCAACCCTATTCCTCCTGCCCATTGCATCTCTCCCTCATTTTTCCTTTTACCTGCATGTTTCCCCCCCTCTTTCTTCCCCTACCCTTACTGCTTTGGCTTCTTGATTATTTCTTTCCTTCTACTGCTTTCTTCTGTTTTATACTCTTATCCCTCCACTCGCTCCCTCCCCCTAATCATCGTGCTGTTCTTTGCTGCTGTATCATTTAATGCCTTCTTTGATACAGCCTACAGCTTAATGATTATTCGGAGGTCAGGCGATGCAGGTGCCATGAATTTCACTAATCCAGCTCTGAGAGCCTCTGTCCATAATCACTCCTCCCTTTCTACAGGGACTGAATCCTAATTTGTCATTAGCCAGTCCTCTCACTGCAGCGCTACCAAGAACTTTTTGCCCAGAGGAGACAATGAAGTATTCATTAGCTGGGGGGAAGGCGGAGGGGAGGGAGCAGGCGGCTGAACAAGGCGTTCTGCTGAAGGCTGCTGAGAAAGGAATCGCTGTGCTGAGATTTCCCGGGGTGGTGGGGAGAGGGGGGCAGCAAGGCAACATTGCAAGTGGCTTATACAAAAAGCAAACGTGGGTTACAGTGTCATTCATTAGGAGTCATTCCAGGGCTGCAGGACATGGAGGTGAGGGCGCTGATCTAGCAATTATGGGAGTGGTGGGCCTGGGAATGGGCAAGTGTGGCTGCTTGTCGTGGGGAGAGGCTTTAAGAGGTGGTTAATTAACAGCAGATTTTTTTTAAAGGAGAAGCTGTTCTAGCAGCTTTGTCTCTACACACCCTGGCTTTCACCCTCTTTTCTGCTGTTACTGAGCTCTGTACCATAACCAGAGGTTACCTCATCCCATTACAGGTCTGTTTTTGGAGAGTGGGAGGAATTGCCAATGACAAGGAGAGGACTTTTTTTCTGCTAGCCCAGGAGTTATGAGGACCTGCAGTGCCTGATAGCACCTCAGCCTCTGGCATGGCTTTATCAGCTCCATCCCCATGGCTGAACTTTGTTACTGCGGCACTGACGGGTTCCTTGGCAGGAGACTGTGCCAGTCTCAGCTCCTGGAGCAGTGTGAAGAGAGACACGTTTCAGATTATCAGTTCTAACTTCTAGCTATTTCTTAGAGGGCTATTGCTCTCCACCAAAGGAGTAAACAGCAGATGAATGATCCAGTCTAGAAATAGACTGGAATAGCTGCCAGATGCCATGGCAGGGCACCAATGTTCTGAGAGTTCTGCCTCAGATATATCCCTGAAAACACTGTGGCTCTAGTAAGATGCTAATACCAAGGACTGAGAGGCTCTAAAATGTTAACGATTTCTTCTTCCTACCTGCAGGACAATACAGGAATGGCTTACCCGGGTCCAGTCCCTGCTCTACTGCAATGAGAATGGGTTCTGGGGGACGTTTCTGGAAAGCCAGCGGAGCTGTGTTTGCCATGGTGGCACCAGCCTGTGCCAGCGCCCCATCCCCTGCATCATTGGGGGCAACAACAGCTGTGCCATGTGCAGCCTCGCCAACATCTCTCTCTGCGGCTCATGCAACAAGGGCTATAAGCTTTACCGGGGTCGCTGCGAGCCTCAGAATGTAGACTCGGAGCGGAGTGAGCAGTTCATCAGCTTTGAGACGGACTTGGACTTCCAAGACCTAGAGCTGAAGTACCTGCTGCAGAAAATGGACTCTCGCCTGTATGTGCACACCACTTTCATCAGCAACGAGATCCGCCTGGACACCTTCTTTGACCCCAGGTGGCGCAAACGCATGTCCCTCACCTTGAAGAGCAACAAGAACCGGATGGACTTCATCCACATGGTGATCGGGATCTCCATGCGAATCTGCCAGATGCGCAACAGCAGCCTGGACCCTATGTTCTTTGTCTACGTCAACCCGTTCAGTGGGAGTCACTCCGAGGGCTGGAACATGCCCTTTGGGGAGTACGGCTACCCGCGCTGGGAGAAAATCCGCCTCCAAAACAGCCAGTGCTACAACTGGACCCTGCTACTGGGCAACCGGTGGAAAACCTTTTTTGAGACTGTTCACATCTACCTACGCAGCCGGACTCGGCTGCCCTCCCTACTGCGTAATGAAACTGGCCAAGGACCTGTGGACCTTTCTGACCCCACCAAGCGTCAGTTCTACATCAAGATCTCGGATGTGCAGGTGTATGGCTACAGCCTGCGTTTTAACGCTGACCTGCTGCGCAGTGCCGTGCAGCAGGTCAACCAGTCGTACACGCAAGGCGGGCAGTTCTATTCTTCTTCCTCCGTCATGCTCTTGCTGCTGGATATTCGGGACCGAATCAACAGACTGGCGCCTCCTGTGGCCCCAGGGAAGCCCCAGCTGGATCTGTTCTCTTGTATGCTCAAGCACCGCCTGAAACTCACCAACAGCGAGATCATCCGTGTGAACCATGCTCTAGACCTGTACAACACCGAGATCCTCAAACAGTCGGACCAGATGACAGCCAAACTCTGCTAACCCGGACTTTTCAATGGACATGTTGGTGATTGATCCTTTTGCTGTAAAAAAATAAAAGATAAAAAAAAAAAAGAGAAAAAAAGTAAAAAGAAAGAAAGAAAAGTGTGGGGGGAAGTAAAGAAGGGGGGGAAAAACAAGATTTGTAAAATGTAATTAATATACGAAAAAGAAAAAAAAGAGGAAATTCTTCATTTGTTGAAAACTAAACCCGTTCTAGCAGCTGTATAAAACTGTCAGGCATGTTTGTTATTTCTATAATCCGTCATAAAAGGGTAACACCTTACTTTCTCTTGACCTTGGGGTGTTGCTTGCTAGTCCTCAGGGGCAGCAGAGTAAAAGAAGGGAGGAGCAGAGAGAGGGGAAAACTTCTGTAATGAACTGTAAAGTTTCTGCTATGCAGGTGCCAAGACAAAGAGACAAACAAAACAAAAGCAAAACAAACAAACAAGAGTTATATGTAAATGTAAAAGAACTACCATTATTCCTACAGTGGGAGTAAATGGTTAAAGATAAAAGATATTTCTTCTGTTAAGATTTATGCCAGCTTTATGTTGAGTTATTCATGCAGCCTGTGCTGAGCTTTACTGGAGGACAGAAGGTGATGGCAGTCCTTTGAGTGTAAAACTAATGCCTCATTGGTGAGAAGACACATGGGAGGTGGAGGGTGGGAACAGGTCTCAGGTGTCTTCACTTTGGGATTTCCATCTTGGAAGACTTTTCACAGAGGTAGAGTCTCAGCACTTGCTGAAGGATGGGACGTGTCAGGTCCCTTTGGCTGCGTTGTTGACCTGGAGTTCATGCCCTGCACCAGACTGCTGTTGCCTTCGGTGATGTCAGAGCTTAACCCCTGAGGAGCAGCACCTGCAAATCTTCAGAGTCACTCATCTTTAAGGTATTTCACCAGAATCCCTAAAACAGAGAAAGCCAAAAGCATATGCTGCTTTGATAAACCTAGACTTAAAGGCAAACCTGAATTTGTTTTTTTGCTTTGGGTTCTGGGTTTTCCAGTAACACTGGGAAACCCTCATCATCACAAAATCCAAAGCACAATGCAAGAACATACATTTCCAAGGAAACCTGGAGACACTGAAGGGCACACATATTGGTTTTGTTCTTTGGGGAAGCAAAAATTCTTTTTACTACCTAATGTTTGTGTCTGTGAATAATATCCTTGTTTCACTTACACTTCCTTTGTCCACAAAAAAAAAAAAAACCAACCTCAAACTAACAACACCCCCCCCCAAAACAAAACAGCCCACAACAAACAATCAAAAAACCCCTCAAAAACACCAACACCAACAGATGAGAAAATGTAATTAAAATATCTGCAAGAGTAGTAAAAGTGAGGGGTGGGAGGGAAGAGCACAACACCCAAATCTACCCTGAATCTGCAAGGACTGAGCTAAATATGAAAAGTTGAGTTCTCAAAAATATAACTAAAAGAACTAAAGGATGGGTAAAATGTTGTGAAGTGTGTGTTCACTTGTGTTTGGATTGAAAGAAAAGTAATATATTGAATGGAGTGTATGAGTGTAGGGTCAGCTGGGCTTGGTGATGAGCTTTGAACGCAGTGGGAGGTGAGTAGTGTGGCATTTCTCTTAATCTTACTGGTTTTAAGTTGAAGTTGATTCTGAGAAGTGCTAGTGAGAGACTAGAATTTCTGCCTTCCTGGAAGGGAGAAATGAATCTCTCATCCTGCTGGCTTCTAGAGCTGGTGGAGTATCCTGAGGGAAAACAGGCCTGAGGAGAAGGGACAGTCCTGAAACAAAGTCCGAGATTCAGATGTGGCTTGAGATATGTGTGGATTCATCCGAGTTCAAAACAGCCTCGTAGAAATTTTGACCTTACTTGGAGACTTTGGCTCAGTTTCTGAGAAACATCAGCTCCGGCAACAGCTAAATGTGTTGTGATATTATTCATATGACTTGGACAATGAAGTTTGGCTTCAGGTTTAGTTGAATTTGTGGGGTTTTGGTTGATGCTCATCCAAATTTCCTGAGAAAGAATCAAATACCTTAAGGAAAATATACATTCCTTGAACTCTCCTGCTGACCTAGTAATTGAAGGCATGAGAAAAATCATCTTGGGAGTTAGTAAGAAAACAAAAAGGAGTCCTAGTCACCACAGCACACCTCAGTTCCTACCTTCAAAAAGGTGGGGAAGTGCATGCATCTGAAGATCCATGTGAACTAAACAACAAGGGTATTTCTAGGGACATCCATAAATTTCCATTGGTAGGAACGTTGTGTTTTCCCTAATTTGCGCTGAGATTTCTTTCTGTCTCTACTGGCCACTCCATGCAGGAGGGTGCAAGGTTGCCTACTTTTCCCACTTTGTTCACTTGTTTCTTTTTCATTTGGTTGGTCTTTGCTTTGTGTAGTAGAGGTTCATGCTTATAGAGTCAAAGAGGTTTCTTTATAGTTGTGACATTCCTGTGTCAGCTTTCCGATAAGAGAAAATTCACCAGCAATAGTATGCATGGAAGCTAGTTTTAAGCAAATAGTGGAGAGTATTCATGGGAAGTGAATGTCAAATTTGTAATTATGAGTGGAAATAATGTTCCTGACAGTTACATCCATCCAAGCAGGGAATAGAAATATACTGTTTAATTTACATGTATGACCCAAAGAGCTGACACTGAAAAGAACTATAGTTATTGCTCTAAAAATACTGAATACTCCTTATGAGCAAGCAACCTATAGCCTGAGATGCAGTCTGCATTCAATGATGGGATTTGTTCATGGCTGGGAATAGTGAATGCGCTAACACAAAGTGAAATTAATTCGATAAATTGCTTTCCTATGAGATAAGTATCCAGCTCTAGTGACTAGAAACCAAAGAAGTTGCAATTAAATTTCAGATCTCATGGGTAACTAACAACACATTAGCTAAATCTTGCCCTGTATTTGTGGGACTGTTAGGGATCAAATCAATTGCTCATGTATCTTTAATGATGCCTTGGGCTGATCAGTCCCCAGTATTATGGGGCTTCAGCAAGGGAGGGGCATCATAGCAAACCTTAAGCAAGATGTTGGGTACCACCAGAATGTGAAATCACCGCTGTCCAGTTCAGACCCCAGCAGTGGCAGACAGCTGTGGAGTCAGAGAGGCATTGTCCAGCATGAGCTAGCATTTCCACCAGAGCTGGGGGTGGTGAAGCTGGCACGTAGAAAACAGGAGTAGGGAGGTGGAAGGAAGTTTGGCATAGATATGCCGTCAGCATATGGGACTTACCTTGGGAGTACCTGACTGTGCAATGTGGCACCAGGGTACGATGGCACATCAACACAACAATCTGGAGCCACGTTGCAATGTGGCTAGATCAAATTTTGTGATGGAATGAAGCCAAAATGTCAATAATAAATTCCCTTGCCCTTCAGGGTAGGGGAAAATGAAGCTATCTGGCAGCTCAGCCACCATTTTGGGCTCAAAGTTTATGTCAGAGAGAAAAAGGAAAACGAAAACCAAACAACCCAATTCAATGTGGCCTGGACCATACTCTACTTCTGATGCTAGAAAAGAAATCAAAGGGCACATGCTCTACTACCACTGCTCAGTCCCATAAACCCTTCCCCAGGTAAGAGGAGAGCCTGTAACAGCCAGATCCCACAGTTTTGTTTTAGGGTACTTGTTCTGCAGGCAATAGAAGATGTGGCAGCATGTGGCACACTTCTGTCTCGACAAAAGTAGTTCAGACCCCCCTAAAGAGGCCACACCGGTGCTACAGTGGTGTTAATGGGCTTCTGAGGAAATTATGTCCAAGTCCTCCACTTGGTCAGAAAAAGATGTTTTACAAGGCTATGGCTAGAATGGAAGGTAATTAATACAGGCAAGTTAAGTGGGACCCAGGGAATCCTTTTACACATAAAACTAGATTCACTAGACTGCGTGACCAGTAAGCATTGTTTAATGATAAAAGGGACATTCATACTTGAAATACGAGTAACCACTCTCTGAGTGTAACAGAATGAAACTTGGCTTCCTTCCTTTGCATAAGAAGGAGGTAGGGAACAATCCATAAGATTGTCCAGCTCAGCTAATACAGAGTTGGTCCTACCAAACCATGGCAGATAGTTGTCCCTTGCTGCAATTAAATTAGGGACTGTATGAAAGCTGGAGCTTCCAAATAACCCAGCAGAAGAAAAGAAAAGCCAGATGCTAGATGTCCCAAAGGCAAAGCATGGCAAAAAAGCAGCAGGTAGAGCAGCATCTACTTGCTTCTTCCCTTCAAATGCAGAAGACTTCTAGGTTCAATTGCTTCAAGTCACATGAGAGAATGCACTGGGAGCTTATTAAGAAATGTGCTTTTTTTAAGTTATTCAAATTTAGACTTAGGAGCCAATGTGGTAGAAAGCAAAGGACGTCAGCAAATCTTATTAATATGCTGATGCTATGGCTTCAGAAGTGTACAGAATGTCCATTTGGATCAGGCTAAGAGCACAGGATGGAGTTGCCATGGAAACATGGGGAGGCCATTAATTAGCTATCACATGAAATCATCAGGAAGACTCTGGACCTCAGCAGCTTTGCCCTCCTCAGAGGCAGAGGGCACAGCCCTAGTGACCCCCCAGTCAGACCCAGTGACCCCTCCACAACTCCAAGAACAACCACATCCTGGAGCAGAAGTGTCCTCCTGGAGGCATGAAAAGTGGGGGACAAGTAAAGAGGAGGGGGCTGACAAGCAGAGAAGGCAGGGAAGTAAATAAAGGATGGAGATAATTTTCCCCTCCCCAGAAAGTCTGTTTGCTCCTGCATAAAACAACACAGGAGATCTGCTGCTTTTTTTGCTGATGGGACTTATGCAGTGACCGCAAAGAAATTGAGACTGGCCACAAGGCCCTGGTGACCTCAATTAATGGCATTAGCATCTTCTTGGGTGGGCTGCACCTGGGGTGAGTGAATGGCAATGCTCTCTGGTGCCATCCTGCTCTGCAGAGCCAGCTCTGGCCATGCTAAGCCAGGAAACCCTTTCCCCAAAGGGAAACATGGGCAAGTAATAGAGGTTTGTTGGCCACTTGCCCAGCCTCCCACCAGAGCCAGAATGTTGTAAGCAAGCTGTGATGGACTTCAGCTGCCATGTACGGGATGCTCTTTTTTCAGCTTTTTAGCCCACTTGCTGAAACATCACTCAGGAGGATCTTTGGCAGGTGGCATCCCCTGCACCAGGGTGTAGCAGGCTCCCCAGCCTGGCTGCTCAGCTCCCAGTGCTGAAGGAGAGGTGCTAGGTGGCAATCCAGACTGTGCGGCTGTCTCTGGCTAAAGCACTTTCCTCAAGGAAACTACACCAGCACTCGTTGAAAGGAAAGAGGTGGCACAAGGGTTGGGTGGTGCAGTTTCTTGTCTGAAAGCAGAGACAGAGGAGGCTGTCAGTGTTGTGTGTCAGAGAGAGGCAGAAGGGAGACAACTAAACCAAGGCATAAAGAGGTCATGAGGGAGATACTTCCATGTCCTTTCTACCCTGGAAAGTTTAAAGTGGTACATTAGACCTGCTGGACCCAGTCAGGTTATAGCGCTTCTTGTCCAAGGTACGTATTCTAATCCACATATCAGTTAACACCCCCTCACATTTTCTTTGTGACTACTTCCAGTAATCTTTTTTTCCATAATCTAAAACTGCCTTTCAGGATTATTATTCTTCTGCAAATTAAATAAATATGGAAAACAGTGAGGGCTAAAAGCTATATAAAAGCCTTGTTGTAAATGTCAGTCCTTCATCCTGAATTTTCAACTGACGAAAGATGGGTGCTTTGTACAATTATATTGTTCAACCAAAAATTACGTTTTTTTGTGTAACTTGAAAAAAAGCCACACAAATGATACCAACCTATGCCCCTCGGATAGGGGCAAAACAAACTTTCTCACATACAAGACTGTCCATATGGATCCTGACCATAAGAACCAGGTGAACAGTGGTACTCCCCAGCCTAACAACTCTGGTTTCTCTGATAAATACCGACAAAGCACCACCAGAACTGTGGTGAGAGTGGGTCTCCCAATAGGAGTTCCCAGTTTGTGCTGGATTAAGTTTAGGAGGACACATGAGATGGGATGTAGGTAGATAAACATCTCAACGGAGTTTAGTGCCATTAGAGACATTGACAGTGGGAGCCCCAGGTACACCATGTTGTGTCCCCATCTTCACTGTTGACCTGTACAGCAGTGCACTCACTGGGCAGCTCCTCCTGGCCTCCAGTGCTTCTCAGTCAAGAAGGAAATCTGACCTTATGTAGAGACCTAGGAAAAATCAGGCCATGGGGCCCTTAGCAGGAGAACTACAAAAGGTATCACTAGAAAAAAAACAATCATGGAAGTAGGACCTGTGGAAAGAGTGAGACCTGGTTATGTGACCCTGAACAGATACAGGCAGGCACAAAAAAAAATTGGATTACTGACCTCACCTCTCAGGGAGGACTCCTTTCACTCCCCGAACCCACCCTGCCTCTCATCATCCCCTTTTTTCACTTTTGGCTCAGTAATGAACAAACACAGCCCATTAGATGTTACATATAACACACTTCATATAAGTGCAGCTTAAAACAATGTTTTAATGCCACCAAAAAAGTCAACCAAATTGAACTGAAGAAAGAAGCAAAGTTAAATTGGAAAAGCACACAGACTGATTCTGTTTATTAGGGATGCTTTTGCCAGTGATAAATTGCTGTGAGACGCCTTAGTTTTTAACAACATAACAGCACCCAGTAGAAAATGTCCAGCTGAATTATTTTGACTGAAATTTTAAAGGAGGTCTAGAAAAAGATAAATTTAAAGTCAAGATTTTCTGATTGAAACACATGGAATGGATACTACTCTTTTAGTATCTGAGCTACCCCTGGTTTTTAATACTGTCAGTCATGTTGTCTAGAACATAGATTTGTCTAAATGGGAAGAAAAAGTTTAACTGGGATTATT
The DNA here is from genome assembly GCA_035590215.1 of Microhierax caerulescens. NCBI lineage: Eukaryota > Metazoa > Chordata > Aves > Falconiformes > Falconidae > Microhierax > Microhierax caerulescens. Next base: position 11,776,525 of record JAVJGJ010000062.1, on the reverse strand, counting down.
TTCTCACAGATCTCTTAGAACAGGGTGTGCCAAGGGGAGCTGAAGGTCCAGAGTTCTCAAAGATGCTGCAGGAACAGAGGAAAGAGCACCTGGGTTATGGTGCTGCTCAATTCAAGTGAGGAAGACAAGTGACTTTATGTGACATCACAAAGAAACACAAACTATACTTTTTACATCTCTATATACAGGTGTATATTTGGTTAAATTTCATATATTTATATTAGATCTCTTTTAACTTATTAATATGTATCTATTAATTTATCTATTAATCTATATTTTTATGTCGGAATTGCAATCCAAGTCTCACTGTGTTTGGCCATGGGCGTATACAGAATTCATACAAGACTGTCACCCAAACAGACATGATCAGTTTAGGGCTATCCTGATTCTTACAGGTTGGAGGGGGAAGTCCACAACAGATGGAGCCTGGCTTGCTATGGCAAAACCTGCGCAGAACAGGGACCGGACTCTGCCTGGATTCTCAGTCTCGAGACTGACCGTTGTATGAAGAGAGACGACAGGGCAGGCACCATTACACCAGGTATGTTTCCATTTCCACTGATGGTTCCTGGTGTCTGAGAGTCCCACGCTCACATGCATTGATACTGACCCTGAGAAAGATGTATAATGATGTGCTACCATGACGTGGCTTTTTTTTTCAGACTTGTGACATCCAAAATGCTTAGGTCAAGCCTGAAAGAACTGCTTTTGCCTGATTTTGGTGCAGAGAGAGACCAATAATAGAAATGTTCTAGAGATGAAGCAATCCTTATTTGTCTGTTTTCTGGGGCAGACTTCTTGACAGCATGCAGCATCTCCCTCTGAGTTGGGTGTGGTGTGGTTTAGGACTGAATCTCATTCTGCAATGTGATGACAGGATCATATTATACAAATGTCATGCATCTAACTACTGAGATTTGGTTTTCAAACTTCCTTCAGACTTTTAGACTCAGAGTTCTGTTAAGATTCATTCCAGGATGAGAAAGCAAAACCTGGATATTGGCTGGGCTGGATTTAGACATTAATTCTGATCTTTTTTGTTTTTATAAGCTACTGAATGAAGGGAGTTCACTCCCGTCTTACTCCAGGATACTTGGTAACAATCTCCATGCTTTCAGTCTCTCTTGATATGAAAATCTAATCATGTTCATTGCTCAAAATCAACTCTGGTTGAAGACTAATGTGAAAAGGCTCAGCCTAAGCAAGCAGCTTGTTCAGGAAATGTAGATAAGGAAGCCTCACGGGTTGCTTTGAAAGTCAATAGACTTGGGTTTAGAAGGATTAGAAGGGCTCACTCCTGCAAGGTGCTGAGCATGATGGATTGCAATACTGAGTGTCTGCATGTGTGAGGGAAGATGGGTGAAAGTCAAAGGGACTGTTCAAACCCATATGAGTTAAGAACATGGCCATATATTCTTCTGGCTCAAACTCAGAGTTCTCAATAACTGATAATGTGTGTTGAGCTCTGGGGAATCCCAGATCTCAGGGCTGTAAAGGCCCATGAATCCCAAAATCAAAAAACAACTTGCTAGCCTGAATTACTTTTTTAATCTCAGTGTCTGTGTTGGGTTCAGTAAGCCTTGGCATCTGTGATGGAGCATACACAGAGCCTTTTAGACTGAAATGGACATTTACATTGCACCCTGGAGTAGCCAGTGAAGTGTATGATGCTTGTCCAAACGTACATCAATTGCATCACTTCTTAATGAGAATTAATATCTCTGACGTAGCACTGGGGGACCTCAGTCATGCACCAAGACCCCACAGTAGCTGACTTTTTACTGAGACATAAGAAAAAGGAGATCTGGTTTCAAGAAGCTTCTCAGCAGAGCACAAATTAAGAGGAAGACACATGTGGCACCAGCTCAAGCTCCCAGTGGGTTTTCAAGGGTCAGTCCCGTAAAGGTGGACCAGTCCTTCATCTGTTCTTTTTAAGGTGTTATTTTGCTGCCCTCTCTTCCCAGAAAACGTTGAGCAGGAGCCATTGCTTTTGCCACTACATATATTCCCATTCACAAAGTGGTTTGTTTTGTTTTTAATTCTCTGATATTCTTTATAGGTTGAGCAGCATTTCCTTCAGGTCAGCATTACTTGTGCATTGATTATAGGATCCAGTTAATGAAAAGGAAGACCAGCAAATTTAGAAAAAGAAACAGAATTTAAAAAAGCCAACTAGATGTCACAGAAAATATTTGTTTAAAACAAGAAGGCAGAGTAGATGTTGAAAGAGGTGTCTGTGGTCACATAGTCGGTGGCAGAAGCAAAAGAAGTTACAGAAAAGGGTCTCTTGCAGCACTGCTCTGGTCATACCCACCCATGCCAGTGGTCTTCAAAGTCTGCCCCTACAGAACTGGGAAATGTAGGGTTTGCTGCCAGGGTGAGCAGAGGTAAGGAGCCAAAACCACATCTACATGTTGTTCACCAGTTGTAGAATAGCTCTAATTTCTCTGAAATATCAGGCACTGGCCAGAGGCAAGGCATTAAACTGCAGGGTACCCAGTTGTTCTAACAGGTCTGGCATATACTATCTTTCTGCACTCTCCTGTAAAACAATAATGCCATTTCTCCCATCATTATGCATCACACATCAATCTGGTTGTTCACGAACAGCTCTGACCTGAATCTGTCACTTTACAACAAACTCCTGTAGGATTCCAGGTTTACTGCCATATAACTGCTTTATTATACATGGAAGGCTGTAATAAGCTGATTAAAATACCTTCTTATTTTTTGAAGACTTAATATATACTTTTCTGACATCAGATAAGTACAAAATAAACCTGAAGCTTCACCCAAAATACATTATGCAAAGAAATCTGTCACTATAAAAAGCCTAAACCACGCAGGACTCCCTGTACCAACTCCTTTCAGCGCCGCCTTGGCTGCATAAGAGGGAGTCCCATTGTGGCAACTGTTAATTCTTTAAAAGCCTTGAGCCAAATCATCCTTTCTGTGATTCAGCTGGTGCAAGACACCTTTCCTCCCTAGGAATGAAACTTTCTGGAACAATATTTTCATTTTGAGGAGGAAAGTTCTAGAGTTAAATGGAAAGTGCTGTTCTCCAAGTTGAGGGTGAAAGGCATCAGTTTTCAGCTCAGGAATCTCAGGACAGCCTCCTTGAAGGAAACTCTGGGAAACGATTGAAAGAGTCAAGGGCTTCTCTGCTGGATTTTGATTACTTCATGCCAGAGGAGACAGAACTGGCCAAATGCTAAAATGGAAATGAAGTGTTTCAATAATTTCCCATTACAAATGTCAACAAAAATTATGCTTTGCTGAATTTGCATTTCTGTAAGAACAAACTGTTCAGCTGGGGGGAAAAAAAACAACCGGCCAGCTCTATTGGCAGAGGTAGTTATGAGAAGTGAAGTTCATCACATCTGTGCTAATGGGGTGTGAAAAGTTGGCCTCACTGAGTACATGTAAACCTTTCTTACTGCTTCTCAGAGGCCTCAGGGGAAGAAGTGATCCCTGATTACTCTCTCTCCTGTCTACACAGCTGTAATATGCTCATCCAGACAGGGCTGGAGTGTGAGAAACCAGGGGTTTGCTCCGTGTGCTTACAGGCCAGTCTGACAAAGTTGGTGTCCCTCACACTTCCCATGGCTAATGCTCTGTAGAGGGAATCGGCCATAATAGCAAGACATCACACCGCACCTAAATTGGCTCTTGCCCTTGTGTGGCTTCCAGCTGGGGGGGGGGGGGGGGGGGGGGGGGGGGGGGGGGGGGGGGGGGGGG
>JAVJGJ010000062.1:11762682-11772687 GCA_035590215.1 Microhierax caerulescens | reverse complement strand
GCCCCCCCCCCCCCCCCCCAATTATTTTATGTGTCTGTTTTTTAACCTCACAGTTGTGGAGGTAGCAAAAGAATTGCAGCCCTTCTAGCATGGCACAGGGGACATGCTTCTTACTGCAGGACGTGTCTTGAGGATGGCTGGTAGTGATGTGAAAGACTAGAGTCTGTTCTGACAGTGGTGAAGAACTGTCCTGGATAAAGAGAACCAAACGTGGTATATATATGGATATCTAAAATAGACCCAGGAGAAAATTATTCTGTAAACCACATTAGTGTTTAACTTAGAGGGAGCAAGGTGATTGCTCCAAAAGGAGTCAGCTGTTATGTGGGATGTGATTGCCTTGAGGATAGGACCTTGGAGCAAGACGGTGGCATGCGTGGCCAAGTAGAACAGTGCTTTTGCAAAATAGAAGGCAGAATTATGATGATCACCTGCAACATTTTAAAACATGACTTTACAATTTAGAGCTCAGCTTAAAAGGGAAAGAAGATATTTTGAGTCTTACATCTAAGCCATTGATAGTGGCAGGGTTTTACAGTGTGAGCTGTACAATCAGTGAACAAAAGCCCCAGATATTTCTGCTAATCAAAGCCTGCCTTTTGAATCAGTTATTGGGTTGTTCCTCTTGTTGCAATCACTGACCAGCACAAGCTGAATTATAGTGTTCTTTATTAACTGGCACGGCTTGCTCCACTTTAATTAGTGCAGACCAGTGGAGTTGAGGTGAATGAGGTGAACATTAGATGCAATTTTATCATTGATGTTGAAGAGGCAACCAGACCTCACCTTTTCTCTCTGTAAGTACATGCCTTCCTTTTGTGAGATGATCAATAACACTTCCACTGGAGGAGGTGGGCAAAGCACCTTTCAGAACTGATAATTGTGCAGGATCCAAATCTTTTCTAATAAAATCTTTCAAAACCTTTACAAAATTTCTACTGAAGGCCAGCTTTCCTAGGAGACCTATAATTATTGAGAGCAAGAGAGAAGAGATGAGAGTTATCAACCTGTTTCACATAAATAGAACCAATTCAAACAAGGGACTTGAAAGACAGGAATATGGACAATCAAATAAGAGTGGAAAAAAATAAATAATAATAATAATAATAAAAGAACGAGGATCAATATCTCTAAGAAAAAAAAGATCATTTAATTTTATACAAACCATAAAGCATGCACACATCCTGTGATTTCCCAGAGGTCTTCTGGCTGATTCTATTTTCTTGTAAAACCCACACACTGCATTCACAACTCCTATCTTAGCAATACAAAATGTGCATTCAGAATGCAGGATATCCCAAGAGATTGATCCCCTTGGTGCTGCTCTTCATCTTCTTTTTCATGTTTCAAAGTCAAATATTTATCATTTGACATCTTCTCTGTTTTGCTTTGATCCATCTCATTGCCCTCACTCTGGAAAATCTGGACAGCAGAAGCACCATTGGCGTCAATGGAGTGGCTGGGAAGATGCAGTAAGACGTTCAGCTTAAGATAGCAGATAGGAAGATGGCTCCAAGACAGCTGTTTTCCCCAGACTATGGGGACCAAAACTGAACTTAAAAATCCAGTGATATCCCTCTGTCCCCTCACAGACAAACCCACACAGGCTCCCCAGGCAGCTCTGCCTGCATCTGCTGCCTGCAGCAGGGAGGTTCATTGCAGCGATGGATAGGGGCGATGCTCCTCTAGCAGCACCCCTGCCCTGTGAGTGGCATCCCTTGATGATTTTTCAGCCAGAGACGTATCCCCCTGGCCCCAAGGTCCTCCAGTCCCTTTGGACATCACCTCTGGTTTCTTTTCACACATGCTTGCCTGTGGAGGCTCAGCTTTTCATCTTTTCCACTTAGTGCAAAGGTGAGAGGTGACCAGTCAAAAAGAAAAGGATGAAAAACAAACCAAAAAGGGGGAAAAATACCCACTTAGCAATAACTGAAGACCTCTTCAGATGTCCGTACATGAGTCAGATTCTCTGAGGTACCCTCAGTGATAGCAATAAGGACAGGAGGTGGGAAAAAAAAAGGAAAAGAAAAAAAATCTTTTTACTGAAACTCACTTGAAAGAAGCAAGGGAACATGGGCTTGAGCCAGGCTGTAGCTCGGCTCCCATGACTGCTGCTGTGTTGGGCAGTGCTTATCATCCTGTGTCGTTCAGGGAGCTTTCAGGTGATTGCTCTAAAAATACCTTATCTGCAATGGTTAAAAATAATTTCCTCCTTTCTATTTATTGACTTTCCTCTTTACCTTTATGACCTCCCATTTCCAAACATCTCCCAAGTACTTAAAAATAACTATTTGTCTTTCTTCCTTCCCAGTCTAATTTGATTAGTTTATATAGCACTGTTTAATTGGGTGCATGCGGAAAACGAAGACCTGAAAGAGGATTTTTGCATTTGCTGTTTAGTGTGATACTCAGTCTGATCTCTCAGGAATGAACAACACTCCTCACACACTGTCTCTGCATAGGTTTTGGGTGATTCAGATATGACCTGTTTTCTTTTGAGCTACTGTTTTGTGGTCCTGGCAGTCCGCAGGCTGAGGCAGAAGCACGCTCAGGGAAAGAGAGACATTTCAGATTGAGGGGAAATGGCACACAGAGCAGCAAACCACAATAACTTGCTTTGTACCTGGATTAACAGCTGTGTCTTATTCCATTTATAGTCTTTCCTCGCTGCACCTTCTCCTGCTGTATGCACGAGCCAGTACCGCAGTGGAGCTGGCCCAGTGTCTTCTTGGACATTGTGTAATTGTTGTTTCTCACGGTTTGAAGTGGGTGTTTGTTTCTTCATTTTTTATCTTCTGACAGCAAGAGGAAGCAATCTTGAACTCATCAAAGAGGATGAACTCTGTAACACTGCCACTTCAGGCTGAGTTGTCTCTTTAAGGCACCAGATTGTTTCTTTAAACATTAACTTAGGTAAGGGAGAAGGCTGCGCTAGTCCGCAGGTGTAGGCACGGAAGGGCGGGCTGTGCAGGATGTCTGTCCTGGTTTGATTTGGAAGGACGATTTAAAATTACATTGTTCATCCTTTGCTAGAGATGGGGTATTATTTAGCAAGCGATAGTATCAAACGCAGGGGGAAAAAAAAAGTCCAGGAGAATGGATACAGATGCACTTCATTTAATTTAGTACTTTCATGCTCCTCACTTCGTGATTGGGGACGCAGAGAACAGCAGCCACTTTGTGCTGCAAGCACAGCTTTTTATAAGGACTTTGCAGTAGCTTCTGCCCTATTAACACTTGCTGTATTCTACTCCCAGGCTTAATTATTCATCTTATACCCAAAAGTGCAGCAATGATTAAACTGAAGAGCAGTTAGGCATTTTCAAATGGAAGTGATGCAGCAGCACTGAAGAGATACGTATTTCAAGGGTACGAGTTTGTCCCTCTCCCCCTGCCCAGATCTCCTCTCCACTAGGCATTGCCTCTGTGTTCCTCCACTGCTCAATCTTTAAAGCACCTCTCTTTGTTTCCCTCTCTCCCCCCTCTCACAATTACATCTTTTACCTCTCTCACGTCATTACCTTTCCCCTCTGTTGATTTGCCTCTGCAGCTGAATTTTCTCTGTTGCTCTCTCTGCAGGCTTGGATGAAAGCCCATTGAAGACAACTGAAATTTTCTTACTGACTGTTGGAAGATATTGTTGAAAGGAGGAAACATTAAGGATAACAAAACTTAACTGCAGCTTTCTGTCTGTGCATTGGGGATGGGTCAAGTGACTTCTCTTTATGTTTCCAACGGGCTTTAGTTTCTCTGACTCCATGTAACTTGAGCAAACCATTTAAGCGCCATTTCTGAAGGGCAAAGATGTGCAGATCCCAGGAGAAAGCACAAAATGGTCCTTTGAAGGGGCCATCTACTGAGAAATAAGCCTTCTCACCTCACTCTGAGTTTTGAAAATAACTTCAGACGAATGCAGGTAACAGTGAAGATGGCTAATTTCTGCCACCAAAAAGTTAGGTTTTCAGTTGAAACTAGTCATTTAAGCCATAGAAAGAGAGACTGTTACCTTTGGAGGATGAGTCATCCCACCCACTTTAGACACTGTACATAGGAAGAAGTGACTCATCCTCTGGAGATGCCTCCCTTTCTCTTCACAGCCTGTAGAGGAAAGCTAAATCACTGGCTTAGACATCTAAACTTTTACATGGGTAAAGCTGGGTAAAATTAATCCTCGCTTTGCTGAAGAAGACGCAGGTACTGCTGTGCTTCACAGCAAAGCACTGTGATGGACGCCAAGCCGCTGTCGCTCTGTGACCCTGTCAGCGGAGCTGCAGCAAGCGGAGCCGCAGCAGGTGCCACCTACCTTGGCCAAAAGGGGTCTGAAGCAATTGCTGCCCTCAGTGTGCCAGCTCAGGCTCAGGCTGTGGCCTCAGCTCTATTCTCCTGGGAGACAGCAGGAATTCTTTCTCTGCTTCCTGCTACTAAGTAGTGGGTGAACACTGGGTGAGTCCTGCTTGATCTCAAAAGCTTCTTCCCTCACCTTTGACGCCCCACTTGGACATTGCACCCTGTGGGCTGTGGTGCCTTCTTTCCACTGAACTTCTCACCCTCAGTCCCCCGATTCTGTTTTGATATCTCTAACAGGCTTGGCTTACTGTCCCTGACACTACTAGGGCATCCTGAGATCCTGGGGCAGGTGGGAACTGTGTAGAAGACCTGGTTTCATTTTCCAAATGCACCTCCAGCCAGGCTAGCCACGGCCGTGCTCGCTGTCTCACAGCAGAGGTACCAGTCCAGCACTTCATTACTGGAGTGCAGCCAGTTCTCTGGTGAGAGAGCATGAGAGCACGGTTCAGGTTTTTCACTTCCAGAAAACCAGATAATGGGAGAGAAGTTAGGACTTGTTCTCTCTTGCTCGTAGTTTCTCCCTTGCATTTTTTGTTGAGGGCTGCATCAGTACACTCATTTATAAAACTGACCCAAAGACAAATGCGCACAAGCTTTTCTTGCCTTCCCACTGCTATCTTGGAGGCAAGGCTCCGGTTTTTAACCATATGACACAGCAAGATAAGCCTTACAATGAAAAGCAAACAATGCAAGGCCAGCCCCGGGCCTCCAAGCCATGATCTCCTTTGTTCAGCATTTTCCCAGGAGGTTGTTGGAGATACCTGTGAATAAGGCTGAATGCAGAGATTCAACTTTGCTGAAGCAAAGAGCACAGCATTCTGGGTTATTAAACCATTTGTCTTACAGCCCAGGGGAGAAGGAGTTTGCTACAGAAAGTCACAAATGAATTGAGTTTGCTCGTCTCAAGCCTGCTTCTCTCCATTTTGCTGCACCGACAGCTTGGCACCGTTGTAGCATGAGCACCAACTTCTGGCGAGAACAGAGCAGAGACTGAGAAATGCAAAAAAAGGATGTGTCAGTAAAGCTATTTTTGAAACTGTCTCTGGCTCTTGTCTGCATTATCTCCAGATCTCCCCTCAACAGTATTTTTTTCGCTGTTCATGATAGGTTGAGGATTTTTTTTTTTCAACATAGCATTATAAGAAGAGTTAATACTGTCAAAAAACTCACTCTTAGAGTAAACTATATTCTCCATGGCATGGTAATACAATATGCTGTTAAATTCTTTCACTCAGGAGGGAATAAAGGATATTTGAGCATAAATGCATTATCCACAATCCACAATAGCACAGCCTATCCCCCTGTGGATAATGCTATTAGTGCTACATTTCAAATTAAAAAGCATATGCTCTTCTTCTTTCAAAAACAAGGGAGAGCTGCCCACTTCCTTCACTTGACTAAAAACAAAAGCTTTTAAAGTGATAAAACAGCATTCATTTGATAAAAACAACCATCTGCATCTGATTTGGCTAAGTGTTCACATTTAAAGACAAATTGCTGGTTGGGGAAAAATTAAATACAAGCGTGAAGGTTGACTAGATTCAACCACAAATTGGTATCTACTATCCCCATCAGTACTAACCCTAATAATGACACTAAATCCTGACCTTGAGTAGCAAGTCCTGATCAAGGGCTCTTTAAATCATTTTACTCACAACCCCTCAAATAAACACGTTCTCAAATGCACCCTCCCTCTTCTCAACCCATTAGTCTGTATTAGTTTAAGTGGGTTGCTTATTAAGTTTTTTATATCTTCAGAATAATTTGGAAAGACACCAAGGCCTTAATGTACCAGATTTTCATAACGCAATGCGATATTAACAAACATCAAACTCCATCAATGATCTGTGCAGCAGGCATCCTTAAAGTATGTAATTAAGATAACACAAGATAACATCAGCCACAAAAAAGAAAGTGGAGAAGGGAACACATGCAGCTTTCTGAGACTGTCCCTTTGAGGTCAGAGCATGGCAGCAACACAAGAACACTAAAATGCTCTTCTGGTAGTGCACTAAACTGGGTTGAACAGTGTGTTGCATGGATCAATCTCAGAACAACAGCAACTAGCACAACCAGAACGGAAGATGAAGAGTCAAATGTACAAGTGTCCTTTTAGAAATAGCTATTCAGACTCTTATAGAAAAGTGCTCCAGTGTTATATAAACTTTCCTTGGTTTTTAAATCGATGAGGAACATAGTAAAGGCAACAATGCCCACCTGTTAGGGAGCGATTTTCATCAGTAGATCTTACAGCTTTTGCAAAAAGGGTCAGTATTTTGAATTCCACACAAGTTATCTCCATCACTTCAGTGCCTGTGCCACTTTTCTGGGCATCCCACAAAGGTGGATGTGTCCATGGGGGCATGTGCGCTGGGGGGCAGGAGGGGTGATAACAGAACACACACTAGTGAAATCAAAATCATCACTATTAGCACTTTGCATTTTCAAGAACCACCCAGAGTTCCCCATCTGCTGGGCTATTTCTGCTCTGTTTAGGAAGAGTGAAGTCATGGGAAAAGTACTTACCAGCAGGTTCCCATGAGCTTTGAGAAGCGTCTGGGGCTGTGCACACCTCTGAACATTGGTTCACTGGGACATGGCTTGGTATTTTCCTGCTGGAAAGTCTGGTTACAGATGTGTCTGCCGTTCCTTTTCCTAGCATAGTTGAATACATCCTCACACAACTGAATATGTATCTTTAGCTGTTATGAAATGAAAAATAAAAATCCTGGCATAATGTGGTAACAAGTTTATTTCCCCCCAGAAGGTTCCATCCATTCAGGCAAAACTTTTTGTATTCCCAGTCAGTAAAAGACAAGCCCAAATATATATTTTAAATAACATCAGAGAAGAGAGATTACAAAGCGTATTTCAGACATCCAGGCTTATAAAAGCCCCCTTTCCCTATTCACAACCCCCAATCTTAGGCAGAAAAATAAACCAATTTGTCACTGCTGCTGCCTAATGTCAGGATAAAAGCATGTGCTATTCCCATCCCTTTGCCAGAGGTCACTGGATGCAGCGTCTCAAAGATTGTCTGAAGGAAAACAAATGAGTGCAAACATAATAAATTGCAAGGAAGAATCCCTGTCGTGACTAGTAGGAAGGCAGGGGGGATGATATCTTTTGGGGGGAGCAGGAGAAAAAAAGATGTGCACGGTTCATCCGGCACAAGACTACTTTAATCACTTGCAAGGGGATGGCTGGTTTCAAGGACAAATGGATAATACATGTTTCGCTAGGGCCGATAGCGAGATAGTGAGTATCTTTGAATGTACTGATACAGCAATTAAGCAAACTAGTGTCCTTGGGCAGCTGCTGAGGTTTCTTAAAAGTGGAGTTTTAGACAGCACTTCGAGTCTTCCCTCAGCAGCAGTGGGGATGCACAGAAAACGTGCGTGCTGGCAGGAGCAGGACACAGCTGGGGCATCATTGCCTCCTCCATGGCCATGTCTGGGGCCACAGAGGACTGACCTGGCATGTTCCCTATTCTAGCCTGCCCCTCCACGGGGGTGGATGGAGGAATATCTTCATGCTATTCCCAAGTCAAATGTAGGGTGGCTTCTTGGCAATATGGGGCAGTAAGAGAAACCACGAACTTTTGTACCCTTGAGCTGTTGCCAGTAGGATCAATTAATCACAAAAACGTGCAACTCAACTTGCTTTCCTGTGCAGCTTGGATGAATTTATTTTATGGGGTTATAAAACTAGATCCTTCTTTTGGTATCCTCACATTTATAGGGATGTCAGTTTACACTAGCAGTGCATGCACAGCAGATCCCGAAAGACCCCTAGAGAAACAACAGCACAACAGATGCCATTTTGGCTGACCAGAGAAACTGGGAAAAAAGCCCTACAAATCTGGAAGGCTTACAAAGCTTAACAGCTAGATCTACAAACCCAGCATCAGTCTCCAGTCAGGAACGGACTGGGTTCACACTGAGACATCTGTTGTCTGATGAGCAGTGGGCTGCCAGGTTTCCGTAAAAGAGCGAAACAAACTCTCGGTTCCCACCTCCCTCCCCAGCTCCAACATGTCTGGCTGGGACATCCACACTGGGTCACTCTCCATGCACAGGGTCACCTAGGGGAAGTTGCATTATGCTTGTGCACTGCAATGTTTAACTTCTAGCCACAGGTTTATTCAGCTGATTTTGCTTTAGAAATTCTTTCTAATTTATTAGATTCATTTTGCCCTCCCACAACCAAGATAATTAATTCTTTGGATTTATTTGCCAAATATTTTTTCCTGGAATTATTTTTTTGTGTCATCACTTACTTGAATTGTAAGCTCCTGCAGGTTGTCCTTTTTGGTCTGCGTTTGTCGTCCATCTAGCACTTTGATCGGGGGCACACTGTCCCTCTGTGAGACAGAGATATATATGTGTATTTTAAAAAAAACAGGCAGGACGTTGATAGTACTCTGTATCCCATGTTCACGTTGCGCTGGTTAGTTCTGACACAACCCAGAGTCCACATGCTGTGTATCGGTCCCCCTGATTTCATACACATTTCTCTATCAAAGCAGGTTGTTAGGGCTAAAGCTTAGAAACAAAGTTGAGCTCCTACTAATACTCCCCAGTGGTCATTCCAAAGCGTAGGAAAAGGAGGTTCAGCCACTGAGCAAATAAAAGCTGTATTAATTAGGCTGTTATTTCTGGAAGGTGTTTTGAGGTATTTTCTCATTGTTATTTTGCTCCCTTTTGTGGAATGCCTGTGCCTCGTGACTCCACCTGACACTCTCACCACCATCCTTGCTCTTTCAAGATATCTTTTATTGCCAGACAAAGAGAAAAATATATATTTGAATGTGGACACCGATAGGCCATTGCTATCATCCCTACAACAGAAAAAGGCATCGCAGAATAAAGACATCATTGGCATCATCAGGCAGCCAGGTGTGGGCAGAGGGCTGAGGTGTTATCACACATTACAAGGATTAAAGGTTGCCAGCCTTGACTTTGGTCACACTAGGGCAGATTCTCAGCTGGTGTAAACTAAAGTAGCTTCCATGAAAAGAATTGAACTATGTCCATTATATCCTGTGATATAATTCATTGTCGTCAAAGAGCACGTGATGGAAAGAGATCTCCAAAGGTCATTGCATCCAGTCCCCTGCTATCACAGGCAACCACACCACACAATTCCACTTGCAATCTGAGCAAGCTTCATCATAAAACTAGTCAGGCTGCTGCTTGCCACCCACTCCTGCTGAAGGCTGTTCCAGAGCTTCCCTCCTCTGCTGGCTGCAAATCTCCTTCCAGCTTTCAAACAGAATTTGTTAAATGGAATCCATTCTGGCTTGCTTTCTGAATGCACAATTCTAAGGCAGCTGGGGGTGGAAGCAGAGGCTAGCGGCGCCTCTTTGTATTTCATTTGTTCCACAAACCTGGGAAAACATTCCCCAGATGCAGGAAGCTCACTGCATGGGTGAAAGGTAGGGCTCAGCTTTTCCTCCTCATTGTGCATGGCATGCAGGCAATGTCACTGAAGCTATGGAGCTTTCTGCAATTCAGTTTCAGTCTTTTCTTCAAAGATCACCATCTCGCAAGCAGAGCTATTTCCTCATGGTGAGGTGTCACAGCACTCTCCACACTACCAGGCTGCAACAAGGTCTTTTACCATCTCATACTGGCACACTCTCCATCCCAGTCCCTC
>JAVJGJ010000062.1:11734385-11759489 GCA_035590215.1 Microhierax caerulescens | reverse complement strand
ACTCCGATTAGGGCTTTATCAGCTTGGCTTCCCCCCACATCTCCTCACATTGCCTGGGGATGCCAAATCCTGCTACCCTGAGGAAACTGCCTTAAGTTGCCACCATCATATACTAAAAGGGACCTTTGGCCATGGCAGACACTTGGATGTTGTTACTGTTTCCAGCACACTGGAAAGGGGGACAGCAGAATGTGATGGGCCACCTGGAGCAGATCCAGGTCTCAGAGGACGGTTGTTGCCAGGAGAGAAGTGGTTTGAGCAGTGTCTCAGGGGCACAACCTAGCTGTGGCACTGAGGTGGCTGTACTATTGCATATTGACAAAGGAATAGTATTTTTTTCTGCTTTAGCCCTTTCCAGGTGTAGGAGACACTTGCTACATCACATCCTCACAAGACCATAGTCTGAAGGCAATCTTATTACTTTCCAAGCTTAACTTCAGTGGAAACAGGAGGGGGTAATTTGGGCTAGCTTTAATTTTGCAATAACTCAGTGATCATTTATCTTCTCAGGTAGCGGTCTCCAGTGTCCACCTCCCACCTTTGTCACTGCCAAGGACCACTGGCCTTACTCTGCTCTGGCAAAACACTCAGTCAGCACAGCAAGGTGAACTGAACACGCTGATTTTAATTTGGATGAGAAATGAATTGCAATGAGATCCCCGCCACACCAGCAGCCCCCTATGGCTCAGAGATATTTGAGGGAGAGCAACACTGAACCAGGGGAAAATATAATAACAGGGTCCTTGCTGGGTGCTCCCCACCCCCTCGCCCCATGACTGTTTATTAAAGGTGAATTCCTGAGGGTGTTTGGAATCTATCTCTGACTAGCAGCGATAATAACATTGAAAGCTTTGTTGAGACCAGCCTGAACTTCCACATTTCTGAATCTATATGAGTTGTTGAACTCCTGAGGCGTTAATATATCCAGGTGAGAGAGTGGACAACTAACCTGTATCTATCGACCACTGGGATTACCATGGCTGGTGCCACAGGAGATGTCGTGGATCCTAGCACAACCCCTCTCACACTCCTTAGGCTCCTTCCAGCCCCATGTGTGGACACTCAGCCCCACTTCCTAGCTGGAAATAACAGCAGCAGAGCTGGGTGTGCTCTAGTGTGGGAGTGCCCTCCTCCTAGCATCGCTGCCTTCAGGGCACAGGGCTGGTGCCTCCCTTACCCTGCCCTTGCTACAGCACCCATCCAGCACGCAGTGGTTTGGAAACCCTGTGATCTCCGCAGTACCAGGAGGAGGGTTTGGTCCACACCATCAGTCAGTGGCAAATTTAAAGACACATCAGTAGAAACTGGGGACCATCGACAGTGGCTTTGTCTCACAAAAGCACACTCCTGTGGCTGCTTTCTTCTCAACCACTGGCCACCCTCATCCAAATCTTCTCTTAATGCTTACAAAGAACATTAAAAAGCAAAAACCCCAGAGTTTTTATAATTTAATAGCAGAAAAATGGAAAAGCGCATCATGTGACATATCACTAAAAAAACAGAAGACATTTACTCTTATCACAACACTCATTTTACCTGGGTTTTTGCTGACATATTTTTGTTCACTTGGCTTGAACTCCAGGTGGGCAGAAGCTCTGCTGACTTCCTTGTGAACGTGAGGCACTGTCACAAGGCTTGTCATTTCTTCTTGTGCAGATCCAGGCTGCTTCCAAAGTCTTCAACAAACTTCATTTAAATGCTTTAAAATCCCAGATGTTACATCTGAATTCACCTGTGTAAACATTTTGTGAGAGTGAGCTCCTCAGTCACAGATATACCACTGCTTAACAAATGTAATCTCCCTTGAATTTGAGGGAGCAACAAAACATCAGAAGCTTTTCTCATTCTAGCTCTGGTAATTCCAAAAGTTTTAAAGGCAAAAATCCTCACGTATGTACAATATGGAGAATCTAGATTTGGAGCAATGAGAGCTAAAATTGTCTGGCTTTAGGATTCCCTGTAATTTGAAGAATATAAAGACCCTGAATACATCCAAGCAGAAGAGATGCACACACACACCCTTTTATCAGCCTTTACAGTTTGAGATGAAAAGAAATTCTAAAATTGTTTCACAGCTCAATTTAAAAGTGCAAAGTTACATAAATAAAACCAAAATGAGAACTGGTACCTGGGCACACAAAGACAAGAACCTCCTGATTTAGGTCACCTTTGAGACAAATGATCAAATAAATTCCTCCTGAACCTGGGACTGAAATCCTGAGAAGAACATAACCAAACCAGCAGGACAGAAGGAGGGACCTTGCCAGGTGTTCCCAACACAAACCTTGTGTAATTGACAGGTGCTGTAAATGAAGCAAAGCCAACATGACAGTCACAGCTGGATCGTCTTTGCTGAGCTTTGTCTCCTTCTGACCAAGTGCAGACATCAGCATCCCTTCCCTTTTTGGGTGCCAGATGCATCTCTGACCCCCTCCCCCCGACTAGCCCAGCTCAGGCCTGGCCTCTCTCCTACACTGACCAGCCTTTTGCAAAAGAGACGTCTCTGCCCGTGTGTGGTGACCTTTGCTGAGCCACCCTGGCACTAGCAGCCAAAGGCTTTTGCTGACCTTGGGTGACTGCTTCTGCTTTCCAGTCCTGTTATTGCTCTCTGCTGGATTGCCTGCTGCTGCAAAGCTCCCTTAATGTCAGCTGAATAAATGGATTGGGTGGAAATGTGGGGAAGTGAACTCACAGGCTATTATGATGGAAAAAGTTTAGCTTCAGTCGACTTTACCGTTAAGCTCATTGCAGAAGTGTGTGGTGTGTAGGGCACCTCCTCACAGAGGGCTGAGAACTGGCAACTCTGCACCCCCTCTGTTCACACGGCCAGCTTCCTAGTTCACCCAGTGGAAAGCAGGCTGAGTGGGAGAGCCAGGCTTTGACCGCCAGGTTCTCCTTTCTGGATGCATGCAAAGCACTAACAACCCTTCCAGTGGCATGATCTACCTCCCCCTGCCTCCTACCCCTTCTCCTTACCCATTCCTTTGTCCCAAAACCTTTCTGCATCTCTTCATGTGCCAGGCATTCCTGATTTCACCTCTCCTCTACACAGCTTCTGTTCCCTGCCAATTTCTCCTTCTTGTATAGGAACTTTAAACTTGGGGGTCTCCTTGCTCCAATCTGCAGACACGCCAGTCTCAGGATGTGAATGGTCTGTTTCAACAACTTTATTCCTCCATCCCACCTGCTGCTGTGGGGACAGTCACTGTATTCCAGTGGTTCTACCTCCTCTGTTGGAGCTGGTCATGCCTGACACGGTCTCTGGGCAGTGGAGGGATGCTATGTGTACCTGAATATGACCTGTAGCTGAGGATGAAGCTTCACAGAGACACACTGGATGCACAAGCATGGAGAGGGAGAGGGAAAGCATAAAACCAAAGTGAAAAACTGCATTTGGGATGACTGCAGAAATTGCTCAGAGACAGCTAGTGATGGCAATAACTGAAGCTTAAGATCTTCAGCACAGCCCCCATCTGAGCTGATTCCTTATGATTTCCACACTTTCCTGTTTCACCCTTGATCTACCCTATGAAGTCTGTGTGTGTCCCCTGAGTTGCCAGCCTGACAGCCCCTGATGATGGGTTGCTGATCCCATGAATCACAGAGCTCTTAAGCCCTTTCTCATCCCTTCCAAACACATCCCTTCATTCTGGATGATGCAGTGAGCTTCTTACATATCTCTCAGTTGCCTGGTTACCAGGTTAACACTGATGACAAATGCTGGATGACAGTTTGTTTAACACTGCTTCCTCCGTGGTCTGGGCTCCAGCCTTCTCTGTTCCTAACTTCCTGCAGTGCCAAGACTTCAGATGCTCTTATTCACAGTGTCTCTCTCCAGTAACTAGCCTTCTGCAACCTATGCTCAGTCTAGTCTATCCTGTAATCTCCAATGTCCTCTGATTGAATTACCTTGTCACATCTTCACAGACCAGCCTCCCGAGGATCCCTCAAAACAATTTTATGATTTAATGTCTCCATTCTTAAGAAGGCTGTTGGAGGGAAGATCAATGCTTTTTCTCCCCCCTTGCACTAGAAAGGAATAGTCATATATCATTGACTTCCTACCTTCTGAGCTCTCAGCCTTGAGGAGAGATGTCTCTTTATATGTTCACATGTGACCTTATATAATAGGCTGTAGACTTGCTGTTGCAACTGTATTATAAAGGAATAATATTAGTAATAAAGCACATAACTGCCAAACATCTCCTCTCATCACTTGTATGTAGATGATGCCCTTTAAAACACAGGCCCCCCGCTCTGTTATATATTTAAAGTGTTGAGCACAATATGGCTCGTACATAATGTAAATGAAAGATACCTTTAAATCCAGATTTTCTTCCATCTTGAAAATGAGGAAGGGCATTCATATTGCACAGTTCTAACATCTTCCTGTGCTTTTGTCCTTTGTAGCATCACTGGAGCTGCTGAGTGAATGCATCTGATTTTCTAACCTCAGAACTCCTTCTCAGAGAAGACTTCAATCTTTGAAGTCTCCCCTAGCCTGGGCCATTGTACCTCCAACACTTCAGAGCATCTTCCCTCTCTCAGCTAAAAAAGGACATCAGTCCTCTCACAGGCAAAAGCACTCTACAACTGAGTGGTCTTTTGGAGAGAGGTGCCTCAGAGGCTGTGTGAGAGGCATTTGTCCAGCTGGCAAACAGACTGACCAAAATACATTTTATTTTTCCATGTGCTGAAGCCCAGAGCTTTTGGATGAATATGCGCTTAACTATTTGTAATTGACCTTTGCACAAAAGAACATGAAATTTTTATAGCCTAAAGCCTCATTTATTAACTTTACTGGAGTGTAAAATATTGCTGTTTGCTATAAATTTGTACCAGGACAAACAATATATATGCTAATTAGTGGCTGTGCAGCCATTCGGGGGTATATGTGCTCACCAGTCATTTCCAACAGGCAACAGAAAAGAATGGAATAGACAAATGACAATTGAGTAGTTTGATACTCTCTGTTCAAACAGTGAAGTCTGAAGAGGTGAATTAATGGTGTTCATTATAACAAGTCCATTTCCTTTTCATTTCCTTTATAAATTAGTCCAGGTAACATGCTGTGTCCCTGAGAGAGCCGATCAGAGGCAACCTGCTGAGATGCACCTGCAAAACCGATCACTCCGGAGTTCTGTCATCACTCCTTACTTTGCTTTTCCCTTCCTTTGCCTTCCTTCAGCCCACCCATTCACCTTCTCCATTCTGTCTCATCCATCTACACTTTTTCCTTCTACCCTTTCCCTTATTTTTGTTTTTGCATTGGTTTCATTTTTTTTCCTTTTTGCTGCTGTCTCTATTCTTTCTGCTTTTTTCCCCTCAACTTTTCTACATATTGTCTCTTGCTTCTTTTTTCTCCCCAGTACCTTTTTCTCACCATATATTATCCCATTAGTACTTTCAGGATCTCATTGTTGTTTTATTAACTTTGGATCATACAGGGACACATGTCTCTAAGGCTCATCAAAACTCTGTGAAGTACAACTGGGGGGCTGGGGGTGGGGTGGGGGTGCACGACAAAGAGAGTGAGATGTGTACAATTTCATGTGGTGAAACCTGAATCAGCTATTTTATGGTTGCTTGGCTCCTGGTAGCAAAAAAGTAATAAAAGGAACCTATGGGGAATATCTCAAATGGTCCAGGATCTGCCGCTCCATGTGAAGATCTTCTGTCCCTGTGTTTGCCATAGCATATCAGTACATAACAGGCTGGAAAGATAAGTGGTGACGTGCTAGCAATGAATATGACTGCTCTTAATAGCTGTCTGGGGATGGGGAAAGGGGAGACAAATGCCATTTTAGGGCTGGGTGGTCATACAAATTTGGCATGGATCTGAAATGATGCTCTCCAGAAGGCATCCTTCCACCTCTCCGCACCTCTCCAGCTCAGTGTCTACGGGATGTACAAGCAGCCAAGATGCTCAAATGGGGAGCACCCAAAATTATAATAGTGCTCCATTCTTGGTGGGAACAGCAGCAGCCAGAGGGGGCACAGGGACACAACCAAGGAAGATCTAAACATAATAAACCCACTAGAAAGAGTATATTTATTTCCCTTGGACACAGATTCAGGATGCTGGTTTTCTTGAAATTTAGACCATTTAAAGAATCCAATTGAATTCATTGAATTTGGGGAAATTGCTAGGAATTTTCCATCAAAATATTTGCAGAGAAGTATATCATTTCTATCAAAATAATAAAAAAAAAAATAATCAGCTGAAAAGGATCAGCAACACAGAAATGTCTTCAACATTTCCTTTCAAGTAGACAGGTATAAGCCCTAATCTGAAGCCGTGGGAGAGAATAATGTGCCCCAAAAAATCATTATCATGTGGCAAATTGACATATCTGGAGGATTTTAACTTAAAAGAAATTTTCTAGCATTTTCAAACTACTCTTCAACTATTTTGCAACAGAATTATGGTTATGTTTAGCTTTTTGTGTTATCAACCCTATTGATATATAGAAATACCTTAGTGGGACAAAATTCTGCATCTGAATCAGATCTGTGTTCTGGTATAAATGTTAAATAAAAACATTTCCTTAAACCCACAAACTTTCTGCTTCCTGGGGGATAACATAAACCCTGCTGTGAAGCTGTCCTTGGATATTTGTAAAGGTAAATAAACAACAACAAACTTCATTAACAAAACCATTGTGTAGAAAAGAAATCAGTTCATCAATCTCTTTCAGTTTATACATATTAAAATAAAAAGCTTCATTTAATGATTTTTGCTTTCTTATTCTCCCCCATTATTTTAAAAAAAAATTAATTGGACACAATAATGTACTGAAAGCACCAGGGTTCTCCAGTTCCAACAGGAACACTTTGCTGAAGCCACAGGCTTTGCTCTCTTCTCATCTAAAGACAGACTTTCAGTTAAAGCGTAAGACTGGGTTTAAGAAGAAAATTACTCCAATGAGCAGGATATGCAGTTGGGCGTTAAAATCTCTGTTATTATAGACAATTATTTTTTTAATGTGCAGGTATCCTCTCCATACCTCAGTTTACCCATAGAAGGGAGGATGTGGCATTGCTGTGACATACCTGAAGTAGAAGAGACTTTGGATGGATTTTCTTTCAAATGTCAGTTGTCTGGGGAAGTGAGAAGGCAGGCAGGGAGGGATTTACTCCTGTTGTAGCCTAGCCTGAGCCTAGCTAAGCAGAAGCACGGTCCAGGTGCTTTGACAAGGTGAAGGGCCACTCTGTGTCCAGGCTGCACCACTGCCAAGGCTTCAAACAGCACACGTGGCTTGGTTCAGGATGAAGCATAAGGTAAAGCATCAGCATGAGGAGAGATAACACTGTTCAAACACCCACTGCCTTCAGAGATTATTTTTTTAAATTGCTGATTGTGAGAAAAATTATGGGCCAAATTGTTTGCTTCTGTAGCTCATCCCAACTCCAACAGAGTTATAGCAGGAGATACATCGGCTGTATCCAGAGTATGCCCAGCTTTCTGTGTTCAAACAGTATGAGAATAACTGAAAAAAAAATGCATGAGATTTTAGAAGCATGTTTTGAATTCTTGTTTATGTGTCTTCTCTATTTTAAATCATTAGGATATGCTGGGATCATGGGGTGGGGGTGGAGGGGGAGTTGTGGATTGGTTTTTTTCCAATTGCATCTACAGAAAAAAACACTGCATGTTTTCTCACACACACACAAAAAAAAGTACTCCTTAATACATGTCTCCAAGAACTGGGGACTTAAATGAAAAGCAAGCTGGTACCATTGGCCAGTGGCATGAAGGGGGAGATGCTGGGGGTTTTGTACAGAGGGCAGTGACACGTAAGTGAATTCCTATTAAACCTCAGTATCACAGATGCTTTCCCTAGCTTCCTCTCACCGGCACTCTGTTTTACATTAAGGTAATATGGAGATCTCTGTGACCTTATTGGCACTTCTTTTTGCAGCCCTAGAAGGGAGATAAGTAGTGAATGACTCAAATTCTCACTTTCATCAACCATTAGACTGGCCCACATCAGAGACATGGACCAGGCTACCCCAGCCCCTTCATCACGTCAAAGGTTTAGTATTGTCTGCTACATAAAATTCATCAACCAAGAGTTTAAAAGATCTTCCTTCCATCATTTTTATCATCATACAGGAACTGCATTATTCACATGTCCATATGTTTAAGTATAAACTGAGCTTCATGATCACTTTCATTCTATTTTTTAGGCAAACACTATATCAGTGAAGGCATCATCATAAAAATATTGACTTGGTTCACACCTGGCATAAAATGCCATTGATTTCAGTGGGGTTGTGGAATTTGGCTCACTGCTATAAACACTTCCCATGAAGTCCTGTTCAACAAGCTGCCCAGAAAACCTCCTTACTCACATGTTACATAAACATGGTGCAGCGGCAAAGCCATTAGGACATTTTCCCGCAGTGCTGGAGCTGCTGATTCAAACCTTTATCCAGCCTTACGCAACCCTCCCGCTTCACCTCTTCCTGGGACCACACAGCTGGAATTAGTGAAGGGGAGGGCGCACCAGACCTGGTGTGCAGGGATGGCAAGGCTCCTTCAGCACAGCTGCCTTAATCCTGCTCCTGCACCAGGGCTGCCTCATCTGCTCCCCGCAGCAGGGGCAGCCAAACATAATGCCAAATGCTTTGTCACTTGCTTTTGGTTGCAGACAATAGCCTTTATATGTAGTTTTATCCCCAGTCAAATTAATAATGACTAAGACTGAAGCGGTTCAGCCAGCTTCAGAGCTGGACGGCTTTTCTGGATCATATTCAGCGCCTAACATGCCTGGCAACAGCATCCAGGTTTTAACTGTCGTGAGTGAAGGGACCGCTTGCCTCTTGACTAGTCCCGCACAATGGTTTTGCTGCCACTGCTAATATTTGAACAATGTGTTTGCCAATTACGTTAATACAAACAAGTCCCCTGGATCCCAAGAAAAAGGCTGTGCAAACCCAAAGCGAAAGAGAGACTGATGGCCTGGCTGCTCTGCAGAGACTCGTGCTGCGAGGCAGGCAGAGGCAAGGCAAGGACAGGACAGAGCAGCACGGTTTCTGCCGGAAGAGATAGTGTGGCTTAGCTTGGCGAAGTGATGGGTGGCTCCCAAAATTCAGGCTGGGATGCAGATAGATGGATGGGATATCAGAGATTCCTGGCTTGTGAAGCACTTCCCAGGACTCAAACCCTGACCGCTTTGCTTTGACTTCTCCAGACATATGTTTTCTGAAATCGAATTTGTGCAGTTGAAACATGAAGATATTTACACTTATTTTCCATTTCTAAGTGATGTACTCCAGTGTCAAAGGTTGACATCCTTTTGCTGCTTTTGGCTGCTTTTTTGATAAACCTGTCCTCTTACCCACTCACCTATGCCTGGTTCCCCCCACTGCAACCTGCCAGAAGGCCCTGCTGATCTCTTGGCCTCTAGTCTGAGTAACCAGAAACTCTTTATTCCGGAGGAAAACATGAGTGCTGGGAGTGTGAGCTCAGGAAAATAAGGCTCCTCTGAGATGGGAAGAAGCAGTTGGAGTCTCTGCGATTCAGAGAGGGCAGCATGAACTAGGGAATGAGACCATGCATGGCAAGCTGGCAGGTGGCAACATCTGCCTCCTTTTGCCTCGGTGTCCCCATCTCTATGGACAAGGCCAGCAGGAGTTATGCCCCTCTTTTCAAAGGACATTGTATTTCTAGCTCCCTTCCTGCTCAGATCAGACCTGAAATCAGAAAGTAGCCTGGGAGAATGGGGAGGACTGTAGTGCACTGCAGCCCCTCCAGTTTCTGTGCACGCACATGCATGCCCACATGCACACCCTTGCATTGAAAACTGGCACAGACCTTGCCACTGCTGTTCTTGTGAACCAGAAAATGCTGCACAGCTGGTTTAATAGTATTTAAAAGTCCCATTTGGAGCTGTTCAGGAACTAAGCCTCATTGTTACAGATACACTCATAAAGCTGTCATCATTCATTGCCACCCACTGCCACCATGGTACCAAGGTCACATCTCCAGAACGGGGAAAGCCAGTTTCACCTGGGCTTCATCTCATGTATGGGAATGTTGCTAGCACCCCTCTTTATTCCTGAGACAGCACTGTTGGCTTCTCTGAACTGGCAGAAAATCCTCCTGCTGCCCCAAAGTTCATGGTCTTCCTGTTCTTGTTTCAGCTCCAAATGCCCATCTGTCTCCAGTCATTTCCTAAATTATGCCTGAGCAATGTCCATTTGTTTCCTTCTGAACCTGCTCCAATATTGTGGGTTTGAAAGTTCACCTCCAACCTGGCCATTATTGGCTTTGCCTTCCACTTAGGGGCAACTGTGGGAAATAGGAGCAGGGAGAGGAGAGAGTCCTGAGAAAGAATAAACAAATTAAATGCCAGCTGAGCTCTGAAAGGCATTTTCTAGCCCAAATAGAAAACACAGCTTGTCCTTTCATTTTAGATAAGAAATAGGTGGTTATTGCTTTTCTTTTGCTTTTTTTCTTCTGTATTCTTTTTTCCATTTAATGAGTCATCTTTAAGAAACTCAGCAAGGTGGAGGTGAAATTACAGTGAAGTGACAAACTCAAATGAAGAGAGTACCAAGATCTGGCAGGCTGTCCCTGTCCACGGTGTTACTCCTTCCTCAACTGAATCCTTCTTGCCAGCACTTCCCCTTGGCTGTCCCCCTCCTCTCCCAGGCTCTCCTCTCTCCATAAATCAAATTTGCATCTCTGTGCTTTGGTCCTACATCCTTTATCCCTCTTCTGTGTCTCAGGCTTCTGGTTTTCTCTAGCATCACTGTGCAGCTTTTGTTTCTCCAAGATCCTCAGTTCCCATCCTCTCTGTCCCTGAGATGCCCCACTCCTTCCTTACACTATTCATGCTTATCAGCAGCATCATGGATGTGGCAGTTTTGCATTTACGTTAAGGTCTTTCAGACATCCCCTCTGATTGCTCATTTAATCTCCTAATTATGTTTTTGTGTCATTATAATGGTTTCTTCCCTCTTGCCATCTCACACAGGCTCCCCTTCACCTTTAGCCCATGTTCCTTCCTCCATGAGCTGCCCCTTGCTGTACCTTTCCCACTCTCAGCCATTCAGGCTCCGTCTTTTCTATATTCCAGAGTAACACCCGCTTGAAGACACTCACCTGCTTCAGGGTCCACTGGTTTGCTGGTATTATATGCACCATCATGCCACACTTGTCTCTCTGGAACTCACTAAAGGCATCTCCTGGGTGACCTCCAGTCAGCTTAGCTCTCCAGTGCACCGTCCATGCTGTATTTTGAAATCCTAGCACATACATTGGGGAGTTTCTTCTCTCACACGATCTCTCCCAGCGGCCAGCTCCTGAAGCATGAGATAGGAGGAAATGGAAGTTAGAAAAGCTCAGCTGCAGGAGTAACGCAAACAAAACCCAGCCCAGGTCAGGACACGACTGGCATTCGCCCAGCTGTTGTCTGAGTGAGCACCAGGACCAGCTGTACGAGGAGGGTGAGCTGAAGAGCAGAAATCAGACAAGTGTCCAGCAGAGGACTGCAATGAATTTCACTGATAGACAGCTGGGCAGCTAGATATGGATATATAGATGTATCAATAGATATAGATATATTAAAATTATTTATAGATTCTCTTCCTTTTTCCCACCCATCAATACATTTTTTCAGAGGTCCAAGAACAGCAGCACATTTGCAACCAGATCAATAACCAGATCTCAACAACCCAAGTCATGGTTGGAGGCTTAAAAATCCACCTGTGTCTCAGGAGGCTTTACTTCCAGTCTTATTTGATATGGATCTTTAAACTCCTGAGTGCAATGGGATGCTATACAGAAGGGTGTTTCTATAGACCCTGCGTTAAAGATATGTTAAACCAGTAACAAGATACCTATGAAATATACAGCAGGAGCAATTAATTCATACCAGTATCGGGAGCAGCTTGTTTGACAGCAATATAAATGAAAGGGGTTCAGGCTTTCCAGTAGGTCTAATTAGGAAATCTTCTGAATGAGCCCTGAGTCATGTTTCTTCAACAGGGCATTTCCTCAAGGTGTACATAACTTGCCATGGTTTCCTTACTTTGAGTTTACTTATAGCCATTAGCAACCCAGAGGAGGAAGATGTACATCCCTTCTCCCCCCTTAAGGGTTGAGAAGAGGGAAAGTAAAGTAAGGGGAACTATGAGACAAGCTGATTCCTGGGTCCTGCTTTGCAACCACAGGACACCCTGCTCTCTCTTGCTGAGGATACGAGACCGGCTGGGCAGCACTGTGAGTTAGGAGGGCTCATTACTGCACCCTCCAGCATTCAGAGCCTTGTGGGTGTCTTCAACCCTCCTCAAGAGCCCAGCGGAACATTTAAAAGGGAAGCTGCAGCATTTTCTTTTAAAGAGCTGTTTTTCTGTCTGCATCTAAAGTGCTATTGTAGCTCACTTCTGGGAGGGAGAAGCCTTCTACAGCTGTGTGACTCTGCTACTTCGGACTGGTGTCCTCGGGGAAACATCATAAACACACTGTTGAGACAGACTAATCACCCAGGCAACATTTCAGCATTCCTCCTGCTGCATGGGAAGGAAACGGTCCTGGCACATCCAGGACACAGCCTGCTGTGTCCCATCGATGGTGCCCCAGAGGATGGTCACCTCATGCCTTCCCCTTCGGGGCATCTCCGAATTGGACACCACCAGCAAGTTATTTCTCTTCACCTAAAGCTTGAAATTGCAGCGCACTCCAGCAGAGTCAGCTTACAGATATTTTTCATTCAAGTAGCAGCTAAGTGTGCTTCGCTGCCCTGTGCTGCTCTTTGGTTCGGTGGCATCTGAAAAGGCTCCTGTCACTCTGGCTCTTCAGCTTTTCACTCACTCCCCACAGCCCCTTCACACTCCCTGCAGACCCCTCTGGCCAGCCCCTCTCATGCATGCAACAATTCTGCTGTTTCTCAGCAGCAGTAGCAGAAGTCTTGTGAAAAAACAGACTGGGTGGCTCTCTAGACATTTTAGGTGCCTACCGTTAAAAACAGCCACTTACCAAATTTTGCCCTGGATTTGCTATCTACTGTATGGCAGTTGTCTTCCACAGCCCATTCCCGATCTCCTTCAAGTCGGGAACAGGTGTCTTTTCCAGGGACCGTAATCCTGGGTTTCCCTCTGCAGTAACGCTAGCACATAGACAGAAGGGGAGGGAGGGGAGAAGAAAAAAGTTAAATAAATAAATTAATTAATATCCTCAAGTCTTGCACACCTGCACACTACCAACCATAGCAACAGCATGATCTTAACGCCGCAGTCTCTGTCCTCCCTGCGTTTCCTCCCCACGGGGACAGATCCCTCATCGTGCTGCCTGTTAACTCGGGGACAAAGATGCGCCAACTCATTATAGTGGCTGCCTCTAACTTGGGAGGGACTTTCATAATAAAATCCCAGCCCTCAGAGTCATGATACTTTGTAGGAATCAATTCAAGTTTTCTAATTCCCTCTTTTAAATACACTAATATTTTATTTCTTGTAAAGGTGATTCTTACGAGTCTGTAATTTTCAAAAATTAGTAAGGAAATTTAAATAATCAAAGAGACAGAGCAGAAATGTATACGAGCACTCAGTATTTATTATTTTTTTCCATAAAATATCATGATACTCATAAAGAGCTCTTGTTTTTTTGTGACTGCCACACACTATTGGTGTTGGAAGTGCAATAACCTATTATGAACAGTTCAGCTCACTCACAACAATAAATACCAGCCGTAGTAACAAAGATTAATTGGTAGGATGGTATCATAGCCCTCACAATGGGCTTGTTCAAGATACCACCCTGGGCCTCGAGATCTCTGTGGGTCTGGTAAAGAACCTGAGGGCTAGGGGACCATCAGGTGGGCAAGCCTCTCAAGAGTATTACCTTTAGACAGGGCTGGTGGGATTGAGGCATGGCAGTTTCAGCAGCCAGTAGCCCTGGCGAGAGCAATGGAGATGCCAGGATATCAAGCTACCTTTTTCTCTCTGGTAGTGAATAATTATTCACTCAAAACTAGATCTTGTCTCCTGGCTTTCTATCCATAGGAAACCACTATGTAAGCTCTACTTCTGTGCTCGTTGTCAAACTCTAATCCTAAACAAACATGCAGGTAAATGATAACATCCATCAAATGACCACACAATGTGAAAATCCATTACAGATTGTATTCTTTGTTTTAAAAATGCTATTGAATAAATTAACCAGGTAACAGAGCAGTAACCTTGAGATAAATGATTAGGTGGTTTTATTTTTTATTTGGAAAAAAAAAAAAAAAAGATGACACAGTTTTATCATATTTATAATAAAAGTCATTGACATAATAAAACACTCCCATCACATCAGTATTCATTTCTGCAAATAGACCGCTGACGTTTTATAATATTAACATGTGCTATAAATGTCACTGATATATTAAGATTTTCAGTTTCTCTAACCAAAAATATAGAGAGATGACTGAGGAAGAGATGACTAATTCTAGGAGATTAAAGAGAACATTTTCTCATGCAATTAAATCATCTTCTGGTGATTGTGAGCTGAGGGAAAACATACAAAAGTCCAGTTCTGTGACTGCAGATTTTACCACCAGCACAGAATGACCTGGAGCACTGAGTAACTGAGATAGCAGGAAAACTTAGGTGTCTTGGGAAACGCACGAGTTGGTGAGCTACTGGGTGGACTGTGTACGGCATGGTCGTATGGCTACACCTACTGAGGCAGCTTAGACTGCTGAAAACCTTGAAAAGTGCCTTTGGGCACCTGCTTGCACTGAGGTACACAGCCTGGACCAGGGCTGGGGATCTTCCTCCCATCCCCTGGGATGTAGGGCCAGTGTTCAGGAGAGGATCCCTGGTTTTTCTCCTTTACATCAAGAATATGAACAGCTCCCTGCAGCTGAGTCCTGAATGGGACATTTGCTGGCCATGCTCTGTTCCTGGGAATGCCAATCTGTTCGCACCAGCTGTACCTCTGGCTGCGTGGAAGAGTTCAGCTCACAAACAGGAGTATGACTAGAACATGATGGGGAGATGCAAGGCCAGGGCACAGCCTGTATTGCAACAAAACCCCAAGGGATAAGTTGCAAACAGGGCTAGATCCAGGAATGTGAGCTTTAGTAAATGACTAAATGGTAAACAAAGAGCAATGAGTGAAGGAGTCCCTTGACACCGTAACTAATTCTTTCTGAGAAAATCTTGCTAAAGTTCCTGGGTCCCACCAAGCTTGCGCTGAATGTACAGATCCTGCCAGGCATCAGGCTTACCACAAAGCTCTGTGCTAACCAACAAGTACCTTTATGTTTCAAACCCAGCAGCCTCTGGGAGGAAATCCAGAATAAAAGATGGTTATCACTCTTAGTCTTCAAGTCTGAACTTCCTATATAACCCAGTCTGAGAATTTCAGCCCATGGGTTTTATATTACATCTGTAATTTCTGTCCGTCCTACTACTTTTATCAGAAGGAGTTATTTGTGTTTTGTGTAAGATCAATACAGAATTTTTACACCAACACAGTTTGTGAGTCAGTTATGGCGACTTTTCTTCTTTTAACCAACAGTTAAAGCAGTGCAGCACCTGAAATGCATTCCCCTCCAGCTGTTTAAATGACACATATCAGTATTAATTATTTTTCCTCCTACATGGAAATAACATATATTCATACAATAGGTTATTTCTCTAAAACCTTTACAATCTGATTAGGAAGAAGAAGAAAGAAAAACCGACCAACCAGCCAATCAAACAAAGAAACAAAAATAGGAGCAAGCAATTAAGGGGCTGATCCAGTCACACAGGTTGGCATCACAAGGGCGAAAGCAAATAAGGGTTCCTGAGGCACAGGCTGAATGTAAAGATCACTGTTGCTTTGGCTGTCAAGATCTGATTACAACAACACACTGCAGTACCCCCCACCAAAAAAAAGGTACTGACTGCAAACGTGTGGGAGAACGGAAGCAAACTGTAAATCATTTTTATATATATATGTATATCCATATCTATCTGCCTGTCTATCAATCTTCCTTAACCTCCTCTTTTCCACTGAGATGCAGACATCTTCAAAATGTTTTCATCAGCTCCCCAAACAAGTGTCACAGACATTGCCAAATTTCCGTTCACAGGAGAGAAAATGTGTGTACTTTATATTATTCATTTATATTCAGGGAAACAGTGCTGGTGTAATTATGCCTGAATAGCTACAGGGGTGGGGAAGGCCTAAAGGAATGATATATTCCTAGACAATTGGAGTAATGGGTTTTAATTAGGTTTGCAGCTTCTTCCAGTTCCGTTCTGCCGGTGTTGCAACTCATGGTCTTTGAGTGGGAGCAGGCGATGGGAAATAAACCTAGAAAAGATGTTCTACAAACACCTTGTTGACCTTCAGCAGTTACATCCTTAGTTACTGCAGAAGCATTTGTTTAAGGGTAATTTGATCATGGGAATCCTCCTGGGGTTACTGCTGCTACAGGTCCTGAAAGGGGTCTGGCAGGGTTTATTTGTGTCACTTGTCAGGGTTTCCTCTCCTGGGAGTCCCAATTACAGCAGCGTCAGGGAGGTATAAATTTAAATCTCCAGGCTCCATGCATCTCTGCAGATGAACTCATTGGTGCCTATGAGAACCGTTCCCATTATAAAATATCACGTAAAACGACAGAGACCTTGGACCGCTGAGAGCAGAAAAAACAATAAACATCCCACAGAGAGGAAATGAACTTCCACCACCCCCCCGTCCGCCTTTCTCTTTCACTCCACCGCATAATAACGGTGAGTGTTTGGACTGCTGGGGGCTGCCAGGGCCACGGGTGAGAGAAGGAGGGAGAAGCAAAGGCAGCAGAAATGGAGATTTTCTACTTACTAAAGCAAGTTATTTTTCAACCTGTGCTCAGCTCTAAAGTTCACCACTGAATTATTAAGTGTGGCAGGCTTAGAATCTGCTTCAGCAAATAAAGCTATATTTCTTTGGGAAGGCATGGAAGCCCAAAACTTGGGACTGTGGGAAGAGCAGAGCAGCTCCAGGGTATGGACTGGAGCCAACCACCTTTACACCATCCACGGGAGGTGGCCCATGGTCTAGAGTTCTCCACTTCATCACTGCCCTTCCCCCATTGCGGGCTGCTTGCCTCTTGTCCCAGCCCAGCTGCCACACAGCAGTGGGGAAGAAGAAAAGATGGTCTTGGAATAGGCAGCAAGAGAAGCAGACAGAATAGATCATAGCATCTGGACTCCTGTGAAGATTCCTTCTCTAAAGCAAAGGTCAGGATTAATGGACAAAAGGGAGGGGGGGGAAGTAAAAAAAAAAAAAAAAAAAAGATGCAGCTAATCTTGCACTTATCTACTTATTACCAAAAGATCGTGTTTTGCAAACAGTTAGAGAACATCCAAACATGCATATTCATGTGCAATGACTGAGGGGCAGAAATACCATCTTTTCACTGTTAACAACAAACTGTATCCAGGTTAAAGCTGCTTCATAATAATAGACACTACTGATCTCTACAAACAGTCCTGTCTCTGTTTATTCTTTGACTGCAGGTGAAATACCATCTCTGACTTGCAAGAATAAGATCTTGAGGTTTCAGTGTAGCTACACCACTGGAATGAGGGGAGAGCTCAGAGCTGCTCTTCCAGACAAGTTGCAGACTCAGGACAGCATCGCCAAGAAGATGGTGTTTGATTCACACTGTGAAGATTCCTCTTGCTACTGAAGTGCTGAAGACTTAATTATGTTTTTAGATGATAGCTTAGATTCAGAAGCACAAGCTATATTGTGCAAACAAGGAAGCTGACTCAACAAGACACCCAAGAGAGCCCAGCCCAACCCCTTCAAACATGTTGCATTGACGATTGCTTTTCCTACAAGATTAAAAACTGAAGCAACATGAAGGGTTAGTACGTTTCACAATGAATTCTGATTTATCAAACATGATTAGTGGATTATGAATATGGATGTGATTTCTAAAACCAAAAGAAAGTTCATGTGGTTCATCCTTCTTTAAAAGATTAATTTCAACTCATGTAGCAGTAGCAGCAATACAAATATTGTTTGTAAAGTCAGGAAACACAGAAAAGGGAAGAGAAAAACTGGAAAAATCAGGTGAGCTCAAGCAGGATCGACTATGTCCAGGGATTTACTGGAGTAAATGCGATTCTAGGATGGAACAGAGGTGTCTAGAATCTATTTTGACATTTGTTATTAGCTCTTGTGCTTTAATTTACTCCCAGAAACACGAAGCCCAAGAGTACACAAGTACTATTTGTCCTTTTCCCTTTTCCCCCAGATGTGTCCCTTAAGGTTTGGCATCGGTTCCCATCTGCAGGAACTGTACTGAGGTTCTTTATCACAGCAGGCTTCCCAGAGGCCAGCAATCTTCTACCCGCTGGCTAAGCTGGCTTTATAGCTGTGTTACATCAGAAGTGCGTAAGGAGGAATTAGGGGACACGGGATGGCCCAGTGCTGTTCTAGCAGGACTGCCTGGAGATGGGAAGATGCTCTTTTCACTGTGGAGCTGGCAAAGAATAAAGTTTTGCACTGACAGCTGGTGGCAACAACAAAAGCACTGCAGAGCTGTCTGCAAACCCACCAGGGCCACACCTGGACCTTGTAGAGGTGGCCTCTGGCCATAGCTAGGGCCAAGATTTTGGGGGGTTCTGCCTGAGAGGACAATGACTCGTCTTCAGAACAGTTCTCAGGTGCTCCTCAGAAGGCAACACAAACGCTGCCAGTGACCATGTTTCTATGCTGTAGACAAGAGTGAAGAACTCTTTTGTGGGGGGCCTTATACCTCTGAGCAATATCATATTTATCAAGATAGCATTCTCTCTAAGCATACAAGGTCTCCTATGCTCATCACCATGGTATCTGAGTGTCTCACTTATTATAGAAACAAACAACTCACTTCAGAAACAAGTTAAGGTTGCTAAGTGACAACAATGTACTTACTTATCACATCATTTGCAAAACCCTTAGACTTAAAAACAAGGAAATGAATGATTAAGGACTCCTGAAACCCTATATTGCCCACATAATAAATACATATTTTGAAGTTGAGTACAAAGAAATGCACTTCTTATTCTGGCAAAACGATCTCATGCTTAACCTGTGGATTGTTTTCTTTTTTGTTTCCCTTCTTTTATGTGATATTTTCATTTCATTCAAGTTGGTGTACAAACATGTTCTTTTAAGGAATATTCCTAAGTGGCAAATACGATTAGTTAGCTGAAGTATTTCCAAGTATTGGGTAGCACTGCATTTGTAATAGGTGACTATGTGCCCCTTTATATATATAAACAAATATTCCATAGCATTGTTCAATTTCAAATCAACATTAATTTTATAGGTGTGTTTCACATGTTTTAAAAAGGCTCTGTTTTCTGTTTAAATTCTAGAAGCGATCATAGAAAAGCACCTCTCTGGTCAGGATTAAGATTGTTGAGGTGTCTTAAAACCCACGTTTTGTTGTATTTGACAAAACAATTTAGTTAAAATCCAAGTTCATCTAAAGTCAAGAACTTTGACATTGCCTTTGGATGGGTCAGGATTTCACCCTTTATATGTTTTATGTAGGCAATAAAAGATGTATGCTGTTCTTAATTATTTATCTCCTGGCTTTTAAGCACTTGGGTTTCGTTCCTAATGCAACGGGAACAAGTGGTGCTGAGGGAGTGATGCTGTTACTTCATTGTAGCTTGTTTGAGGAACAAAACTGCTGTTTGTTTCAGGATTTCCTAGATCACTTGGATGTTTATTTTCTGCTCTTGTTTCTTTTATTTTTGTGGGGATAAATTAAGATCCAGGGTCTGCCTGCCTTTGCAGTAGACCAGCACTGTGTAGCTTAGAAGGATGTGGATCTGCACCACTGGAGGTACATCCTGCGTGCTGGGAGCTTGTACCTGAATGGGCTGGGATAGGCACCAGGTAGTTAAACTCAAGTTGTGATCAGGCCTGGCCAAGCTAATAATAACAGGAACCCCCACATCCTTCTCCTCCTGCTGCCTTCGAAATTGCTGAGGAGGGTATTCCCACTGGGGACGTATGAAAGTCCAGATCCTCGGGCAGTGACAGTTCCCTGGGCTGCTCTCTGAGCCATGTCGTGGTCTGGGTTTCCAAGCATTTCAAAAGCACTCTCCTTCCCTCGTCTCCACCATTACAGAACTTGCAAGAAGAGTTTTAAAAGGACTCGGTACTCATTGAGCTGTGCTCTCTTGAAAAATGTGGCCACATGCTTTGAGGCCTAAATGGGAGCTGGGTAATGTCACTTTGGCTGCTGGAAGAATTAGTCAATGACAAAAGGGCAGTCACAGCAGCTTTTCTCCATTAGCTTCCTCTTTCCTCCAACAATATCAATTATGGAAGCTCTAGCCCAAGGTTTCAAATAATAGCTATTTCTCTACAATGTTACTATTTTTGCACATAAAAATGCCTTTTGCATGAACCACTGTCAAGGTCTAATATAATCTATTTATCTGTATGTACAAGGCACTTATCTTCCGTAGCATCTAAGTGCTCCACATGGATTAACAGACAACACTGTCATCCAAATACCACATTGTATCAGTGCTTTGCAACCCACTGAAAAATCTCCTGGGTTTAAAGCTTTCCCCTTGGAGTGCTCCACATGGATTAACAGACAACACTGTCATGCAAATACCACGTTGTGTCAGTGCTTTGCAACCCACTGAAAAATCTCCTGGGTTAAAAGCTTTCTTCTTGGAACCTGTGCAAAAGGGAAAGCATGATGAAGACCATGGCTGTGCAGGGATCAAGATAAAATACTATGGGCCAAAACCCACTGTCAAAATTCTTGTTGATGTCAGTGGATTAGACACCAGCAGAGGTTTTTATGTCGTGTCTCTCCTTGGTACAGCAGGGGCTTGGGCCCAGACCAGTACCACTGCTTACATCACCTGTATTAAGGTAGAACTTGGCCACCCCCTGGCACCTTCTCAACATGGGTAGTGCCCCCAGCTTCCCCATGCTGTCCCCTCTGGGTGCAAGCATGTTTAGAAGACAGCTGTTTCATGAGAGGGTTCCTGGGCTCCCTCCAGCTGTGGGTTTGCTACAGCAAAGAAAGAAATTGTGATTGCAGATCTGCCTTACAGCTTCCCTGGAGCTGCTCCACAGCTGCTTGGTGCTCGCACTGCACACCTGGGCTGGCTTTGCTCTAGCCAAACGGCACCTTCCCCTGTAAGAGCAAGCACCTTCTGGAAATATCCCTGAGGAAACCATGAACCTTTCACTGTATTTGGACAGGGAGATAGGAAAGGGGGGCCAGGAAAGGTGCCAGTCCCTCTGCTCGGGGAGGCAGGAACAGCAAGCTCTGCACTGCAGCCTCTGCATGGGGCTCTCCAGGACTGCACTGCACACCTCAGGGTTTGCTTTTGCTTTGCTGAGCCTGCTGTGATCCAACAAACTCAGTATCCAAACAAACAAGGATTTAGCTGAATCATAAATAAAGCCAGCACCCGCAAACTCCCCTTTTCTCCTTTCAGAGGATTTGTCTAGTTTGTATTTTTAGGATTAGGTTTGCCTCTGCTGAGTAGTTATGAGGCAGAACGAAGAGAAACGTGTCTTGTTCAGCATCTCCTTGTCCTGTTGGCTCCTCTAGCACAGCCAGCATTTCAAGCCAGCAAAGGCTTGTGCCCCTTTCTCCTGAATTCTGTCTCTGGGCTGTGTGATACGGTTGGACAAGAAGAGAAAATTGGAGAGAAAGGATCAGCCTTTATCACAGCAGTAGATAGATATATTTTTAACACTAAAGCAGAATAAATTTCTAGCGCTCCCTTTCCTTCATCCTTAATTTCCCTAAATGAGACACTTTCTGTGATGAATTCTCCACAGGCAAAATAAAACCAGGTTTTCCTCTGATTTTGGCTGGCTGGGTCAGGCCAAACGCACATGACAAGTTCCATACATCACAGGGCAGGCAGAAGTAATGGGGGAACCAGGAAGAGGGAGACCTGGACCACACAACGGGAAATTCAATCCTGCCTACAGAAAGGGTGAAATGAATGGATTTTGGTAATGGAGAGATAAGGATGATTCCACTGCCAAATTCCTCATGAGAGGTGGTGTTGTGTGGGAAAGAGGAAGAATTGCTTAGCAAGAGGTGGAAGAAAAAGAGGTTATAAAAGGAAAGACTGAGAGCCCCGTGCTGGAAACGCAGGTATCTGAACCCAGCTAATACTGGCGGCAGGTTTCTCGGCCACGAGAGAAGGCCCTGTTCAGAGCAGCTGTCACTACAGTCTCCTAATTGGAAATAATTGGGATTCTGTCTCAAACCACAAAGCCCTGAATTAGCCAGCGCAGCCTCCACCAGGAAGCATCTGCTGCCATCTCCAATGGCAACAGTTCAACCCCCAGCGCATCCAGCCCGCTCCCTGCACCCGCCAACTGGCAGGAGGTACCTGTTCCACCCCAGCATCTGAGCATCCTGCATCTGCGGGTGGGGGAGGGTGCTGAGGGAGCCCAGGGAGAGGCAGGAGGAGGGCCAGGGCTACTGGTGGCCTTGAGAGCCACCCTGGGATGCCGGGCAGAGTCATGGTGGGGGGTGGACAGGGAGTGTGGGGGTGGCAGGGGGTGGTGGGAGGAAGGAGGAAGAGATGGCTCGGGGAGGCAGCCCCACTCCTAAGCACTGTTCGGCAGTGGCTGTTCCAACATCACACACCATGAAGGGCCCTGGGAAAGATTGTTTGAATTAGTGTTTTTTGCTGATTATGTTAACAGCTCCTTTGTGATGTTCGTATGCCTGTGTATAATTAAGATGGGTTTTATTTATTTATTTTTGCTTTTGCATGACAAAGGGGAATGGGAAAAATAGTGACAATAGTAAAGAAAGATGAAAGCATCACTTGAGCCTTCTGGGATATTTTTTTCTGGGGTGGGGAACCAGGAACAAATGACAATCAAAAATATTTGGAGCAGGAAAGAATGACTGCCCATTGAGCCTTGGCGGGTGATATGCAGTGAAAAGTTCACTTGCTGAAGGCCAAGCCTTCTGAGAGTGGTGGGGGACCAGACTGCCTAACCTCACATCTCCCTGTGCCTTGAACGTGCCACAGTCATCCCTCGAGGGTTACAGCTCCACATCATCAGCGACATCTCAGCTCCCCTCCACGCCTGCTTGTTGTGCTGCTCAACTGGCCAAACTGCGATGGAGAGCTGCTGGCCAGCTGGGCTTCCCTGGTCCCTGACAGTCCTCAGCCACCACAAAGCAGACAAAGCCAGCTGGAAAGCTAAAGGTGGGATGGGGAGGCAGCCCATCAGGCACATGTGCATTTGGCAAGCCTTCTGTGGCCACCACACCAGAAGCAAACCCTCCCAGGCATCCTGGTCTGTGTTTTGTAAACAGGCAGGGCATGGATGATGCCTTGAAAACCACAAGCCCAGGCTTTTGCATAGACATCACCCTGTAGGGAAAAGTCTGAAAAGACCATCAAATTAACTGATTACTACAAAATGTGCTATGTGAGTGCTATGCACTACCTTCCTTTCTGCATGCCCCAGGCTTCCTTCTTTCCATCCACCCAAGTATTGAAGCCCTATAAATGGGGATTGCAGACAGTGTGTGAAGTAATTTTTATTGCTGAAAAGAGATACAGAGTTAACGGATGCTTTTAAAGCACATTCATCCTAACTTTGGTGCCTTGGAGACATTTTTGCTCTAGTATTGCACTTAGAGGATTTTCATCCTGGAACTTGGGAGACTAAAGAGACTATGGAGAAGTCTGGTGCATCTTGATAACAAATTGGAGCAAATTGTCTGGGTACTCTGTGCCTGGGGCAGAAGCTACAATGAAGCTGGAAAACACTTGGAAAAACTTGAATCCCTTCTATTTGACATCTGCATGATTCTGGGCTGTGACATGGAGGAAAGGGGGGCTTTTCCTCCAGAAATCACCCTTTGCTGACATTTCTTTGCCTTAATAGACTTTGATAACTGGTTGAATTACTCTGGCTTTCCTGGGGAAGTTTCACTAGCACCCATTTTGCTTCCTACCTTTCGATCTTAATTAGCTGAGCAGGTTCTCATCTTTGCCTGCCGATGTTGTAGTGCAGAAGTTCAGCACTTAACAAACACAAAAGTGATTTGTTTTTCAAGCCCTTTAAGGACAACAGCTTACTCCTTTCTCGGCTTCAAACAAGAGGAAGGGGAATGGAGAGAGCTTTTGCTTTTCTTACTGCTATTATGTTAGCACCCTCATACCTCTCTTGAGATCAAGGCTGCTTTGTGCTTAGCCCTGTGGACCCGTGACTGAAGACATCATCCCTGTCCTAAAATGTTTACTCAGGAGGGAACAGGTGAGTTAGGTAATGAAGAGCCAAGAGCAGCAGAGGAAAGGTTTACTTAAAGTCACAGGGGCTGCCATCACACATGGGGCTGGAAATGTGTCTCCTGAGGCACAGGCTGATTTTGAAGCCTCCAGAGACCACTCATTGTCTCTTGAGTGTGGAGATCAACTCACAGCAATGCACTGCAGGTTCCCCCTGCCCAAGGGTGGTACTGACTGCAAAAGGGTAGGAGAAAGGAAGGGAATCTCTAAATCATTTTACTATATTTTGTGTATACTGCTACGTAAATTTCACTTTTTTTCCACTGAGATGTAGACATTTTCAAAATGTTCTCATCAGCTCCCCCCATAAATATCGAACAAGTTGCTAGATTTTGGGTTGTAGAGGAGAAAATTTGTGGCTACCCCAAGTGCCAAATGGCAACAAGGAACCTCTGGGAGAAAGCTGTTACAGACCATGTTCTAGGTTCCTGCAGCACGCACACTGGGGATATTTGAGGTTAATTTATGGGAGCAGAGGGGATGCATGTTGCACCTCTGTACCTGAACCCTCTGTCCATCTATCCAATCTCAAACTGGCAGCAGGAGGTTATGTATTTATTCTTACAAGAATTCAGTGCAAAGCAGAAGACCAGATAGAACAGCTCTTGATAGAACTCTTCTTTTTCTCACTACACTAGAATTCAGACCAATTTACATCTTGCCTTTCACTTAGGATGAAATATAGGTACCTATGTTTCCTTGTTTCCATTTTTTTTTTTTTTTTTGTTATTTTCTTTCCCTAAATCCTAATCCAGCCTCTGGTTCATATAGTTCAGGGTACTGCTTTCTGTTCCTCACCTCTGTTCTATAGATCAC
>JAVJGJ010000062.1:11706212-11731770 GCA_035590215.1 Microhierax caerulescens | reverse complement strand
CCCCTCCCTCCCCTGGCCTGAGTGCCCCCTCCACTTCAGGCTGAGGAATACCCCTGACTCCAGTGTTACCCTAGAAACTGGTCTCCTGGATATTTGGAGATGCTTTTTGGAATCTCCTTCTCAAAAAAGTTCTCACGTTGGAGGCAAAGATGTGGGAAGGAACACAAAGGGCTCTGACTCTATTCAGCCGTTATCCATCCTGATTAATTTTACAGCTAATGACTCTCCAGACATGGTGATGTATGGGGCTCTGTCGGTGACAAAAAAATTGAACTTTTACTAATTAAGTAGAACATCTTCATAGGGTGAAAGGTTTTGCTAACGAAAGTAACTCACAAAGAATTATGTTGGCTAGAGACTGCTGCCGAGATCAGACAGAGAAGGGAGGGAGAGAGCGGTATAAAATATTCACTACGGCTACCGGTCCAAGTTTTTACTCTTAGGTTGTCTCTACACAGAGACTACTCACTGCCACATTTCCTGGGCTGCAGCCCACCTCTCTCAGAAGAACTAGGCTGATGCTCTGTGAATGCTTCCCCTGACTGCACCATGAGTGTTGTTTAATTAAGTAGCCTTGGCCCAGCACCACAAATGTGTGTTATTTGTCACAACCCCCTTGTGAGGACCTAAGGATGGCATGAGGTCCACAGTGGTGCAAGGATGTGATTTTCTGGCTTCTCTTTCTGTGGGTGCTACCGAGATCCTACATTGGGTGCACTGTACAGCTGCATCTCCTACACAAGAGAACAACCTCAAATGTAGATGAGGATGAGTGAAATGTGGCCTTCATGAAAGTGCCACAAAAAGGACCTAACATTTGATTGACAAAAAATGATCCAGCTTGGACCCACAAAGAGAGCAGCAGCCGGAGCAGTGTCCTGAGAGGTAGAAAAGAGGTGGTGGAGCTGCACAGATCTACAACCGTCCCATCACGTATTGAAAGTGGTGACACACCACCGTAGGCTGCACCGGGGGAAGGGTAACAGGTCGTTTATGGCTCTTTGCGTGCCTGGAGCAGTGTGGGAGCGCGTGTCCCTGGGGAGCTGGAGAGCGGGGCCATCGGCTGTGTTCGCTCCCCGGAGCCTCTCTGGCTAAGGGCTCGCTCCGAACTGCTGCAGCCTGCACTGGGATGCTGACCAAAGTAACGGCCCAGCCGGGTTGTGCAGGAGGGAAACTGCTGTGCCGTTCTAGAAAGGATTGGTGAAGGGTAAACCAGCAACCTGTCTGGGTCTTTCCTTCCCAGCAAGCTCTGGAAAGGAGTGCTTGCAGTGAGTCACTGCTGATTGCCACCTCATGAAGATAAGCCCCCCGTGCTCTGCAGCCTCGCCTCTTTCCCCTCCCCTCCTCTTTCCAACAAACTTCGACTTGCTGCAATGCTCATTACTTTATAATTCTATTGTCGCCCTTTCACAGAGAGATTTGTGGTGTTTTAACCAAGAAACCTACATTAAAATATTGAATTAGGTCATTAAATATTTATTTTCTTCAGCTACTTGTAAAGGCAGAAGGAAATTGGGGGAAAAAACTGTCAGAAAGGAGCATAATATTCACATTTTTTGAAGAGTCTGTTTATGGTTATGTTGCCTGAGGGACCTGCAAAGACAGAATCACAGAGGCCATGGCGTTAACTTTTCTTCCTTACACTCTGCCTCCCTCTCCAGTGGCCTTTTTCTATTCTAGGATTCAGCTGGTAGCGCTCAGTTCTCCCCTCTCCTCCCGTGTAAATCAAGCTTAACTCCATTCAGGTCAGCCAGTGAGCCAGATTGAAATAGGGGGATCGACCCCCACCCTGCGCCCCTGAACAGCTCTCCCTTGGCAGACCCTGCCTCTGCTCCCGTGCGCTGATGGAAGCCAGGAGTGGCTCTGCCAGTGGCACTGGGGCTGCGCTGACATAAAATTAGTGTGACACCTGTATCGAGCCCAAGGTCTGCACTTCCAGCTCCTGCACGGGCTGCTCATTCCTTTTCCATCTGCCCATGCGGGAAACATGGAGATGGGGAAAGGTGGCAGGAACTACCTGCTCAGGCAGCAGCATTAGACAACACTTCCTTGCTATCCTAGTAGGAAACCACCAAGGGATCCCTGATAACACCAAGTGCTGGGATCTCTGATAATGCCAAGTGCCAGCCAAGAGGCTGCTGTGGCCATAGCTGAGGGAATCTTCATAAATTTGTCCCTTAGAATGGCTTTAAGGATTTTTCCTGGAATTCTGCATTCTGATATCCACAATAACAACTCCACAGACCTCCTGCATCACAGGGCTGAGAACTGCAGTCACATTGCCTCTCTTTAGCCCAACAGCTCATTTTTGATGACCCATAGGTAATGCCACCATGCATGCAGGAGGGACAGACTGAGCGTGCTCTGAGCCCTGGCCACTGAAGAATTGAATTTCCACCTTCAAGGCAATGTGGTCTCCAGTTATAAAAAGTAGAACATATGGCTGTGTTTCTCCACTTTTCTCATAAACACACACTCTCTTTCCAATGTCAAGCACTCCCGTTTCTCAGGTGCTTCACAATTTCCTTATGGTAGCCTGC
Organism: Microhierax caerulescens; assembly: GCA_035590215.1. NCBI lineage: Eukaryota > Metazoa > Chordata > Aves > Falconiformes > Falconidae > Microhierax > Microhierax caerulescens. Next base: position 11,729,230 of record JAVJGJ010000062.1, on the reverse strand, counting down.
TTTGTTCTGTGCTCACACACACATACACATTCCTGGGCATGCTGGATTGTTGTCACCTGATTTTCAAGGCTTTTCATTTTCATCTGCAGGTGACAGATAGCACCAAGGGAGCCAAATGATTATGGCAACAAAACTAAAATAACCCAACAGTTTGCAAAGCAGCTGGTCAGCACAAACAGCAAACAAAAATCCACTGGAGCTTGTTCTGCCTGAATTCACTGTGCAGCCTGGCTTGCGGGTTAAAGAGCAGGGCTAGAGCCCCTGCTTGGTTCACCTGTCTCAATGCACCGTTGCATGAAAGTCAGGGAAATTTTCTGGGTGAGGAGCTGAGGCACAAAAGCAGCAGCATGGATATCAGACATTTTGCATTCAACATCCCAAAATGCAGGACAAAAGGAGCCGTTCAGAGAGGCCACTCAGAGAACAGGAGGACACCTCTCAGGTAGGATGCTATCTTGGAAACTGCTGCAGATTCTACCCCCAATATTGCATCTTTGTTTTGTGTTACCCCTCCCCTTGAGAAAATACCAAATGGTGCTTACATATGATAAGTGCTGATCAGGTAAGAAACTGAAAGAGAAGGAAAAAGAGTGATCCCCAGAATCATTTCAGCTGCAGAAGACTTACAAAGGTCCATTCACATGTAAGGTGTGAAATGTTTTTGACCAGCCTTGGTAGCTGCCCAGGCAGGGACCCTCCCTGTGAGGAAACCTGGCCGTGGCCATGCGATTTAAGCACCAGGCGGCTGGCAGCGCCAGAGCAAGGGCTGTACCACAGTATGGGCTGTGGGGAAAGCGCTCCAGAAAACATCAAGTCCTACAGCAGAGATGGGATTATTTGGATTTTCCACCCCATTACATCGTGCCCTTTCCTTCATCACTCCCTAAAAGTGCTTGAAATATGTAATTTGTCTTTAGAAAATTAAACATCATCTCCCAGTAATTTTTTTTTTCATTGACTTCCCACTCAGGTATGACCGTACTTTTGGTGTGCAGAAATTATTTCACCCCCAAGTCCATAGACCTCAGTTTCAAAAGATGATTTCCTTCCTTCCTTCCTTCCTCCCTTCTTCTTTGGGACTTTTTTTCACTGCTCAGTTTTTTGATAAAACAAATGAACACAGAAACTACAATACCAAGCTGGCACTCCCTATGACATTTTGTAATAGTAATTAAATGAATTGGTTTGAGCTGCTCAGCACTTTGATGTTTCAGGTGTTTTTTCCTTTGTCTGTCTGGGAAATGGGGGAGACTATGCCAGGTGTTGGCCCAGGTACAGGGGAACAGAAAAAGGAAGATTTCCTTGAGACACAAATAAGATTCACATTATGTATGACTCAGCACCTCATGCCAAAAATTGGCCCATATCAAAAAGAACACAAAAGGCTGATCACAATGAGCAATAATCCAAAAATATGCTGGCGAGAGGAACGTACTGTGGATTTCAGAGTGGGGCATGACAATTAGAGCTGTGTAAGATAGTCAGAGGGACAAAAATAGATCCAATTCCAAGTGGAAGGAAGGTGCCTTTGAAATTTGGGATTTGCATTTTTTTGTGTGCATGCTTTCAATTCAGAAATAGCAACTTGGTTAAATAGAAAAGGCAAAGTGTGAGGATAAAAATAAATACTACTTTATATTAACAATAATATATCTAATTCCAGAAGAAACCCAGGAGCATCACCTGTGCAAGATTTAACACAAAGGCTTGAGCTTTGTTTTGTTTTGCTTTAACAATTCCAATTCCAATAATCACTGTAAGAGACGTACTGTAGCTCCTTTCCTTTTAGCAGAGAAAAGACATCTTGGATTAAAAGGGTGCTCAGTGAGATCAGGAACCCATGTGCATGTTCTTCATCTACCACTGACTTCTGGGGGAATTGAATGGTCTCAGACTTTATAGGTAGCACCTGGTGGGATGTTCAGGTGTGCTTCGGGGCCCGACAGCCAAACACATATTATTTTTCATGTTTCTCTCCCTTTGCACTACAGGTAATGGGGATAGTACAATTTCCCCAACTCCTGTGAAAAAGACAGCAAAATGCTTAGATCGTGCATTGAGGAAAATCAGAGAAGATTTAAAGAAGGTATAACCACCAGCTTTGAAAGAGCATGGTTAAAAAATAAAAAATACGTTCTCCACTTTTCACCCAGGACAATCCAGCCTTTTGACTTTGTCCCACTGGCAGTACTGCAGGGAGGGGGGCAGGTGCTTCTTGAACAGGGTGCCCATCCAAAGCAATTCAAAGGTCTTATTGGCAGTTCTCATTATTAATATTTCAGGCTGGATTTTAGAGATGCTTCCTGCAGCTACTATTTTGACTCTTTCAGCCCTGTTCTGAGCACTGAGCTCTTTTGAAGCTACTAGCCTTTGCTCTGCTGTCATAGCCCCACAGGTTCAACACATTAATCAGCTTTCTCTCTGCTTTCTCTCACTGTAAAGGTAGGACTTTTCTTTCCCACCATCTCTTAGGAAATGGCCTGTATGTGGACACAAGTCCCCACTCTGGATGGTGTATTCCTTGCCTGGATCCCTCTTTCAGCCCTCCAGCTCCTTGCAGATGGTTCTTCCTTAGATAAAAATGGCTTCACGCTTCTCCTGTGTTTATTCTGTTACTTGCCTCCAACAACATTTTCCAAGGTATTTTAGGTGGCTAATATACCATTAGGACACACAGCTGATGCTTGAAATTCTAACATTTTCCACATTTTGTAAAACAGCTCATTACTGAAATGGTGCTCCCATGCTGACACTTCGCTTGTAACTTTTTCTCATGCTTTTGTCCCAGACCTGCAGATATATCTGTATTCCTTTTTGGTGCTTTAACCTCTCTCACTTCTGCTTCCCTTTCCACATGGAGGAGGTGAAACAGAACAACTTGTTCATAAGTAGGAAGGGATCCTGTGTTTATTGCTCTGGAGACCATCCCACTCAGTTATATTGGTTTTCCTGGACTCTGCCAGCCCAGTGATCTATCCAGTCTTGGATACAATTAGGTACAAACCCCCTAAAAACAAATCCCAGGAGAGCACTGGAGAAGATCACACTGGCAAATCTTAAAGCTGACAACATCCACCAGTTTGTCAGCTTTCTGGTAAAACAGAGGAGAACTAGAGCCCACACTTTCTATCACCTTTCATTGAAAAAGAAAATTCTGCTCTTATCAGAGTCTTGATTTGATTTCATCTGTTCGAGTGGGTGGGGAAGCTGGGTCTGATTCTGATTAAGATGCACAGCTCTGCTCTCTCCCCAGTCCTCCTTGGCTTTCTTTTCCTTTTTCCTTCTCCCTTCCCGAAGACATTAACTTGACAGAATGGCAGAAAAGAAAAGATCAAGAAAAAGAACAAGTCACCACTACCAAAATCCTCTACTGCAAAAGCCAGCCCTGAAAGTTTATTGCGATGTCAGCAGGAAAAGCAATATTGGCCTCTGAAAAATTAATATGATGCTCACTTGCTGTCTAGTTCCTCCACTGCTTGTCAATAATTCTGTTCATTCCACGAATATTAAACCTGTTTGCCAGAGCCCTTAATGTGACAAGAAGCTGATGCCTGAAAGCACGATTACTTTCAACTACACATCATATTTAATTTATTACATAACCCAGTGTTATTGCTTTTATTGATGAACTGTACAGTGTAAAATGATTATTTGTTAAAGATTTCACTGTAGTAAAGGGAGGGAAAAAAGAAAAAGAGAAAAATCTTTACTACTCTAAAGAAGCTACTTACAGATGTTTTTCTGAAAAGATTCCAGAATGGGAGTTACTATTATTACTTGATTTTTGGCTTCACACATTCTTTTCAACTACAGAGCAGATCCACCTTCCTCCATCACTTAATTCAATCCCCTTACTGAGACAAGAACAAGCAGCAGAGGAGTAGAGGAAAGGTGTTCCTGATGGGATGGCATATATGTAACTCTTATATAATAAGAGTTACATATATATATAATATATATGTAAATAATATATAAAATATATATATGTATTATATAATAATATAATAATGTGCTCTGCATCATTAAATCTAGGTGGTTGGTTTGGGCAGGACAATCTAAGTCCTGTATCTAAGGTTGAGCTCCACCTTTCCCTTTGTATTACTGTGATGTGATAACAGCTTGTTGGTATCAGCTGTCTTTGTGGCCCATCTACGACACAAATGTATCATGACCCTGCATATGGTCAAATTGAAAGATGATATTCCTGCCTTGAAAGAACATGCAGTCTGATTTAAAAAGAGAGTTTAAAGTGTATGAGGAACCAAGTACCCCCGATGTGTTACAAATGGTGTTCTGTCACAACTTAATTTCACAAAAGATACCATTTCTTTGGCTTCCAAGTTGTCCACTGGAGTGGCCTGTATTTTTATGGACTCTAAAGGAAGCAGATCTCTTAGGTAATCACTGTGAATGCTGGTGGTTGAGTCACTGGATAATCTCCGCTATTTCCCGTTTTAGGCTTTCAGTTCAGAGGCATAAATGAGAAGCCTGAAAAGCAGTCTCATTTGGGCAAGGCAGTACTGAGAGGCCACGGTCCTTCTCTGACATTTCAGGTCCTGAGGACAGGACCCTGACTTGCAGCTCCGAACAGCCACCTGGACTTTTCCTCGAACCTCTGTGGATCTTGCCTTCCTAATTCTAGACCCACAGACAGTGACCGTGAATATCCGATACAAAACTGATCACAGCAGGAGAGTACACAGGGGCCAAGATGTCCTCAGCAGAGTATTTTAGTCCTAATGCCGTCGTCTTCCAGACATACATGCCTTCAATTTGTTAAGCAGGGGGGAGTGAAGTTCAGTTGATAAGAAACTGGATAAGAATCAAAACACAAAGGAAATGCATTATTCAGTCCCAAGTTCTAGAAATGAGTTATCTGCAGATTCCTGAAACCATATCAGCTGGAGTTTTATCTCTGGTTTCATTCCGGTAATAACACAGCATTTTGAACAGAAGAAATTTTGAAGTCTGCAACCTGAAAAGAGATGTCCCTCCTGATTAAAAGGTGCACTGCATTTCCATAATACACTGGGAGAAATGCAGTCCAAGAAGAATTCTTGGAATGGTTTGATACTGAAACAGATGTAATGAAGAATCCAACCTGCTGCTGAGAGACATTTATCTTGCTAATTGGTTATAAACAATACTACTGATGGCATCAATATATGAAACAAGAATTAAGAAATAAGGAAGCCTGGTTTTGGATGCCTTCCTGTAGACCTTGTTGTTGGGGCTGTTCTAAAATAGCTTTCCCTGTAGAGTTTTGCTTTTCTTAAAATCTTGAACCCCATGCTGCAGCTTCTTCCCTGATCACCAGGAACTTCCTAGAGTCTCCCAATTCCATTCAGCTGACTCAAAAAATCAGAAGCAAAAAATGTGATAATTTTCCTTGCATGGTTGTGACCCAAGCTCTATTTCCCTAGATGAAAGGACGTTACAGAGGTAAAAAACAAATACAAACTCAAATGGTCTGCATTTCCCAGAATGACTTAAATAATAGGGATGACTCAACTTGATATTTCATTGCCTTCTTGACCTTTGCCACTTTCTGCCTCCCAGATGCCAATGAGATCTTTAACTGGGATTCCAGGAAATACAAGAGAGCTGCAGCTTCTGATCATGTAAAAAGAATAGACAAGAAAAAGAGGAGTAGTAGTAAGGAGAAAGCAAGATAAATAAAAGAGATAAGAAAAAAAAAAAAAAGAGAAAAGAAAATAAAAGAAAAGCTCCACAGAGGATAAGATACCTAGATGCCCCAGGGAGCATTGTTCATCCCCAAGATATTGGTGTTTATCTGAAAAAGGATCTTCCTGCCAACATGTGAGCACAGTTTTCCTTCCTTCCCTTTCCCTGACTCTCTTTCTTATTTCTTTTCCATTGCTTTTCAACGGCAATGAGCTTTCCAGAGGGACTACTGAGTCACGCAGACCACCGAGGTGAACGGGAGATACACTGGTTCACAACCAGCTTCACCAAGCAGGCTTTGGATTGGGACTACTTTTCCCCCCCAATACTCTGCTCCTCCTGGTGGCCCAGCCAGCCCCTCCCCCACGTGGGCTTATGTCCAAGCACAGGTCTCTGCCTGCCATGGCCAGCCAGGTGTCCAGCCATAGTCTGAAGGACATGGAAGATGCTTCACCGTTACCTGGTTTTGTTCACTTACATACCCATCCCTGACTCTAGCCATCCAAACAGAACTCTCAGGTAATTAAAAGAAAAGCAGATATGGGAGTTATATTTTTGGGTTTTGTTTTTCAAACACCCTCTCATCTCTGAGGAATTTACCAGAGTTGATTTCTTGATTGCTTTTTTGATTTCTTCTCCGACGGCTTGCTCTGTGCCAGGGATGTGGCACTGACCCCCAGCAGCAGAACTTTCACTTTGTTCCCAGCACTGTCCCGAAGTGCTATGCAACTCATTGAAAATCCATTAATTTTGTCTGCGCCCTATCAGATTAAAACTTCTCTTCAAATAACATTTCAAATATCAGGAGCTTCGCCTTAATATCTTCCTCCCATAACATCTCTCCCAGCTCCACACACACGCTCTGCTCCCCTGAGTAATTCCCTTTTCTATGCGTATTGCTGATTCTTTAAGAACACACACTCTCTGCTCACTCTTTTTGCATCTTGCTCTCTCCTACCTTGTTCCCTCTTTGTCTCATCCTTGTTCTATTCTTCTCATAAGATCAGAAGCAGCAGGTCTTTTCTACATTTCCCAAAGTCCCAAATTACAGTCTCAGCAGAGACTTTCAGTTACCAGAGACTTCTACTTGGTCAGCCTGCAAAACTTACTCAGCAGCCGCAGAATTCCCTGGGGCCATGTACACAGATGCACCAAAACATGTTTCAGGGTAACTCTGGAAGACTGACCCCAGTGTTTTCCCTCCCAACCGATCAAGACATCCCTGTTTTCACTGGCCTGACTTCCAATCCCTTATGGCTGGACTTTAACTCCAGGGAACGGGGAGGCTGTGAGATGTTTCACAGCCCACCACCCTCAGAGACAAGCCTGGGCTATGACTCCGCAGCCTCTGTCACAAGGCTTTTGTGGGTGGTAGCTCAGTTTTGTTTCCATCACTCAGCCCCAGAAGTTATGGATGCAGCATGGAGATCATGACTCAGTACATCCTCCCCTTCTTCAGCCAACACCTTCCAGATTTGGAACAGCAAAAGCTTGGATGTAGGTTCAGTGTCACCAGGCATGGGCTTGTGTAGGAGAGAGGCAAAAAGAAATGACAAACACTTGATGCCGTTAGAAACTCTCCTGACGTCACTGAGGACTTTCCAGCCTCTGCCCAGAGGCAGAAATTATCCTGGCCCCAGTGGAGTTTGTTATGGTTTCTCCTTTCTGTGTTAACACTTGTCAAAGTGCTTATCTTAACTTCTCCACTCCCTTAATCCTCCTCCTCTCTCCTGCTGCTTGGCAGGCAGAGATCTGTATCTGTTTTGGTCGGGGTGGCAGGAGGCTGGGGCAGCGCTGACAGAGAGTCAAGCTTCGTCCCAGGGAAATAAAATAAAGCAGAAGAAGCCAGTGAGAGGAAGCAGTGTAGGCAACAGGTTTCTCTGCGGAGGAAATGGTGATAACCCATAATAATCATCTCCCACACAGGCAGTAAGCGTGTTTACCCAGGAAAAGAGAGTGGAAATGGGAAATGTGGCTTAAAGAGACTAAGTCCCATGGCAGGTGGTAGAATGTCAGGGCTGGACCTGGGTAAGATTGCCATGCTCCTGAAGTTCCCAGCCCCAGCAGGTGGGACAGCACCTCGGCCTCATGGCAGAGCCTGGCTGGGACATGGACATCCCAAGTGAGCCTCAGGAGCCGGTTTGGGGCACCCGAGAGTGCCATACACAGAGACCCTAAAGCTGCTGCTGAAGAGACCAGGCTAAGCTCTCCTTCCCCGATCGCTGAGTTCTGCCAGAGTGACACGCCACAGCCCTGGGGCCAGCCAGCATGCCAGTCCTCTTGCTCCACTGACGTGCTCAAGACAGTTTCATCCTTGTGTGGACCGAGCCCCAGCTAACCACCTTGCTGACTTCTCTCCAAAAAGCCAAAACACCCCAGGTTCCAGTCCCTGCTGAGTCTACAGGATTTGCAAACATGGTGCATCCGAGCATTAACACAGCCAATTATCCCTTTCCTGGGTGACTAAGGCAAGGGAGTGTGGTGGGGCAGAATTGTCTAATGTGGTCTTAAATATTCAAGAGAAACAGACACAAATCTCTGCATAAATTTCGTTCTCTGTATTTGAGAAGAGGTTGCCCACAGAGAGAAGGAAGAATCCATATGGATGTAAACGTGTGCAAGATGGAATGGACTCAGCTGACTGAGTAGTTTACAATACATTATTTATCAGAGGAGTTTATCTTCTATTTTTGTTTATGGTATTCCTCAGATCATTATTTTTTCTTACAGTCCTTCATTATTCAAGCATAGTTGGGGATTATTTTTTTTTTTTGTGTGTGTATATATATATATATATATATATGTATACATAAAATCTCCAAGGGTTTCTCAGGAGAGGTTTTAGTTGGTCTCAGTGTTTCAATTGCAGCGGGTGAGTGGAGCCGTACGCTCCTGGTCTTATTATCCATAATAGGAGGAAGTTGCAATCACCACTGAATAGCCATGCCCATTAATTTTGAAATTCATGTTCGTCTGGAAAAATTCTGTGGTGCAAATGTTTATTGCTGTTGTTCTTATTATTGTTTATTTTATAATAGCAGGAGGAGCTTCATTGTCCCTGGCCTCCTGGTGGACACAGAGGGGTGTGGGACAACCGAAGGAACTTCATTATATGTTTGGAGGAAGTATTAATACTAATATTACCATTATATTCTTTCTGCCTGATATTTTTTCCTGAACTGAATACTTAATTCTTCTTCAAGAACCAGCTTTGGCACTATACAGGACCCTGTGTGAAATCAATATAGCATAGTCATAGAGGAAAATTATATGGAGACGAGTACTGGAGGCTGGAATATCAAACATATATATTTTTAAAATAATAATAAAAAAAAAATTACCTATGCTGGCTTTTTTTTCTACTTTACCTAGACCTGGTCTAGTGGCACACACAAAGGCAGAATGAGTTGGATGTGCTCCATTACAAAGTAATCTTAAAAGAATTTCTTTTGCAATTTCCTAATCATTCCACTCTTAGTACCTCAGTCAACAGTCACATGGTACAATCTGCTTTCACGTGGTTTTGAAATAAGTAGAAGGATCTTGCACACTAGGACTGTTCCCAAAGGCTGGTGATGCCCTACAGCGAGGTGTTTTAGGTGGAAGGATAAAACCCTTAAAGTCAGCCTGCCTTATCCTGCATCACTCAGAGATTCAGGAGACAGGGAAATATTTCTCTGTGCTTCTCCTAAACCCCAGTCCCCCAGTTTTCACTTTTTGGACTAGAGACTAAAATACTGGCCAAAGCAATGGCAAAACTCAGTAATGTCAATCTCCTAATGATGTCTGCAGTGTCAAAAGGAAAAAAATAAAGTGTGTGTGTGTGAAGGCAGAAATACATCCAGTGATGACCAAGAATAAAGCATCCACAGGCTGGAAATCAAGCCCTCTTTGAATGAAAGCTGGGATACCCAAAATCTAAAGCGTACTTCTTAATTAGTCTCTGCAAAATATGGGCAACAAATGCTATCTTAAGGCATCTCTTGGGTTTATTTGCTTGTTTGTCTGTCTGTTTGTGAGCAGCCAAAGCAAACTTCTCCAGGGACCTTTTGATTCCTCTCTGCTGTCTGGGCTGGAATATTGATCCTGGAGAAGAGATGTGTGTTTTGTGTAAGTGTGGATGTGAGGACGCGCAAGCTTGTGGGAACGCAGAAGATACAGGCTTGGAATTCACCTAGGAGCCCCATCGCCTCCCCACAGCACACCCTCTCCTCTTTCTGAGTTCAAGCTCAGAGAAGCTCATGTATCGCCATAGCTTCAAAACCCAGCTGTAATTTTCTGGCTAATGGAAGACGTATTGACAAAAGCTGACATTAAGTGGAACTAATTACACTGTAACTGCTAAATAACTAAGAAATAACTACCCTGTAATTTATGGTGCAGCACGGACTCTGTGTAGCAATGTTCAGAGCCGTTATATCTGCATAGAGCTCACTGATGCATGCGCTGCAGAACTTTTCCCCTGCCAGTAGGATCCAGTCGATGCAAAATTGCCAGCTCTGCAAACACACATGGCCATGATTAGAGCATAAAGCCAGCCAGGCTTCCCACAACCCACCGCAGCCCTGCTCCGGAGCAGTAGGATAAATGACTGCTAAGATGCTCTTCCCAGAACATTAATTTTATTTCTGATTTTCATTTAATGTCCTGATCCCATCTGGGATGCCCTCCCTCCCTTCAAGGTCCATGCCACCTCCTGCATCCCTGAACCGATGGCTTCCCACTGTGGGTACCAGGGACTGGCGTACATAAAAAGGCTGGTGTCCAGTCAGGTTTGCTGCCTGTTGTAATCGTGGCAACCAGCCTCTTTCCCCTGCCAAAATAATTTGTCAAATGAGGCATTAACCATACAGCTGGAAGCAGGGGAAGGCACTATTCACGTTTTCACAAGGAGAATGGGGTATGCCAAGGGACAGGGGGAATCTTCTCCATACATCACTGTCACGCAGCAATATTGGCATCCAGTTCAGAAGATATGTTTGAATGTGCCTCATTCCATCTGATCAAGCTCAGGATTTCTTAGGGCTCATCATTAAAGTTGATGAGAAAACAGGCATTCTGTCTCCAGAGAAATCTAGCAACTAAACATTTGTTTATGTCTCAGATAGGACCAAATCAGAAAATATGGTTTTGAAATATTTCTCTTCAGAAGTTACGCTACCACCTACTGAAATGCTTCATTTTGATATTATTGAAACACAGTTTAGTACTGCAATACTGAATGGTATATAGACATGTAGCAGAATAAAATTAAGATTCTAATATAGAAGTGAAAACAAGTGGGAAATGGGGCAGGAAACAGCCGAAATAATAAAAAATTTAAAATCCATTTTGATTTCAAATTGATACAATATTTTGCCTTTGAAATGTCATTGGAATTAGAGTACTCCAATGAAGCATTCACATTTTTACCTATTACCTAAAGAACAGCCTTTTCCCAGGAGGAAAATGTTCCACAGACCAATTTGTAGCCAAAAGCAAACCACAAAATTTTTTAGACTGGAAAATCTTCACTGCAGAAGCCAGTACTTTGTGCTTTGGTTGTACAGCACCGAGCCCAGCGGGGCAGGTCTGCAGGCACCACCTCACCAGAAAGCACAAATAACAGAGCTGCTGGTTAGAGTTTTTGCTGATGAATCCCAGAGGATGTTATATGGTGCGTAAGAAAAATGGAGAATTTGGAGATAATGAGAGAAGGGAGAGAGAAAAATCAGCCTGTGTTGGAGATGGGAAGACAGACAGAGAAAAGAGAGTGAGATTGCAAAGATAGGCAGCTGTGGAGAAAGAGGGAGAGGTGCAATTCAGCACCTGCTTCTGCCCGATTCATTCCACCTCCATTATACACCAGAACAACTCATTCTTCTTTTTTTTCCAGAAAGCGTAATAATGTTCCACAGGTGAAGGAGTTATCTCGGCTTTTCTCTTTTTCAGCAAAGCTAACACTCAGTACATGAAATAAAGGTTATCTTGAAAAATAGATGCTGCAAGTCGCATACAAAGGAGCTCTTTCCTGTGACAGGGAGTCTTTTCTGAAGGGGTCTGTTAGGTTTTGTGCTGGGAAGGAGGAGGAGAAGAAAATGGAATTGCTTGCTTAGTCCCCCTGTCAGGTTTCCAAATTGACTTTTGAACAGGACCTGGGAGACTCTCCCCCATGCTCCATGAAGAGCAGGTGACCCCTGGGGAGATGGCGAGGATGGGGATGGAGAGGAAGGTAACACTGCTGGCTACGCCAGGGATTAGAGCAAAACCCACCCTTCACACCTCTCCCAAATCGATGCAGTCAGGGATGCTCTGCGGGGCAACGACCTGGTATGCTTCCAGAATCCCAAACGCACAGTAAGGGGAAGGAAAAGACAAATTTGGGTGGGTTGTGTGCTGGCACAGCTACGTCAGAACGGCCAGTCGCAGGGAGGGAGCAGGGCATCCCGCTGGCAGTCCCGCCTGCGTGTTCACCTCTCCCGTTTCACACATCACCCCGGCAGGCGGCACGGGGGGGGGGGCTTTTGTGCCTTTCCCTGCTCCCCGCTTCTGGCATCCAGCATGACAGGGCCGTGGCCGTGGTGGTAGGAGTCCTTTAGCTGCTACCGTTACTGAAACAACAACATGACACGTGTTTTGATACATTTGCTTTGCAGCTGAATCTGGGCATTTTTTAAAAAAAAACCACAAACAACTTAAAAGGATCTCTGAAGAGAAGCAGCCCATTTGAATGACTAAATAAAAGGTCTGGCTGTAGTTTTTAATGAAAGACCTGTGTGAACTAATACACTTTGCATTGTGCCCTGAAGCTCATTAAATAATGCACTAAGCCATGCAAAGTGATCTGCAGAATACTGCACTGTGATTTTTCTTTTTAAGTGTCACTATGCTGATCAGGAGTAAAGAGGACAGCTTCAGGGCGGCATCATCAGGGATCTCAGGTGTTTATTTAGTATTCAGCTGGAATAGGTCTGGGCGTGATCATACCTAATTTCCTTGCATCAGCCGCCTGCCACTTTTATATTCTTGGATACCTACAAAAACCCTTACAGAAGGGAAGTATTTATTTTACTAGCAGTTTCTGTCATTGTGATCAGCGCTTGGGTGAAATATGGATTTTTATTTTCATTGAATTTTGTTGTTTTTTTAAATAATGGCCAATAATTTTGCAAAGGTCCAGAAGTTTGTCTTTCTTTACATCAAAATGTTGGAAGTTTCTGAATAGCTCTAACGCTTACTAAAGCCCTTGAAGAGCTGACATAGCACAGAGTGGTATCATACACCTTGGGCTCAGTCGTGCAGATTTATCAGTCGAACAATCTGTTTTGAAGGCACTGGACAGCAGTGTGGGTGTTGGTGAAGTGCTGCCATTTCTGGACTAGAAAAAGGGGCTCTTTCAAAATCCTTGTCACCCCTCTGAGGATTCCTTCCCATTGTCTGCAGTGAGCTGCAGTTCAAAGACTGTCAGAGCATATAAACATGACACAGTAACTGAGAACATCAAAGAGCATTATGTTTTCCATACATAAAGAGTGACAAGCTGCCTAACTCTTTATATTAAAAATTCAGACAAAAAACAATTCAACAAAAATCAAAGCAAAGTCTCTAAGAGAGAGTCAGATGCCACACATTTCTGCTACACACTCTTATCTTTTTTGCCTTGCAAAGTGGCCTTTAAACTCTGCTCCTAAAATATATATATATATGACACCTAATTTGCAGCAGTTGTGTTGCTGTCTATAGAAGAAAGGAAAGGTATATAAAGATCATGATGTTTGGAGAGTCAGCTTCTGGGATGGAAACCTCTGCCACCCCAGCAGGTGAAGCTGGAAGAAATCCTCAGAGACAGCAAAGTCCATCTCCGCACCTGACACCCGTGACTGAGTCCCTTAAACTGGGTCTATGGACTTAGTTCTGGTGCTATGAAGAGGTGATCCAGGCACCATGGAAAAAAGAAAGGAAGGCAGTAAGTACAGAAGACATAACACCCTCTCTTCGGCAAAATAACGGAATAAATAATATGTAAAAACAATGGCAAGTGAGCAAGCAAATCTGTTGAGGGAAGGTAGGTGCATGTAAGAAGCGCAGGGGCAGAACAGAGCTGATTCTCTGCCATAGGCAGCCTTGGCATGAGCTGGACACACTCTGAAAAATGATGGAAACATTAACGGAAACATTCAGTTTCAAAGAACTGAAAATCATAGAGGATTTGAATCAAATTTAGTGAGGAGTTTTAGACCAAAAAAAGGGAACAAAGAATTTTGAAAATCTAAACGTTTCATAACTTAGTTAAAATATTTTTTCTAAAGTCTTTTATACTACATTTTTCTAGTTTCACATCAGCATTTTCATTTTAGAAATCAGCTTAAAGGAAAAAGAGGTGAAGAGGTTAAATAACTTTTAGAAGAGAACTTCATTTCTTAGGCAAATGTGCTCCAGATTAAACACAGGTTTGCACTTTTCTTTAAATTGTTTCTTTTCCCTTTTATCCTTTCAAATATCTTTTCAAACTCTGAATTATTTGAAGTGGATTTTGTTGTTTAACACCTTTTTTAGATGCTTTTTCAAATATGGATTAAAAAAAGTTCTTAATTTGACTCTAATCAGTGATAACTCCTGGAAAGATAAATGGTACCAACCATTGTTTGTACAATACTTGATAAGGGCTTCGATAATGCACCATTAACAAAATGGCTAAAGGGACTGGATAAGGCTCAGGGAAAAACCCCTACATGAGCTTCCACCGGAGCATTGCAATCGGTTCACCACATAGCTCAATTTTCTACCTTCTCTGCACATCTTCCCTCCCAATCTCTTTATTGCCAACACAGATTTAAATACCACCTACTGCTTTTTCAGTAAAGAAATGAAGCCCCAGGTAGCATTTCTGTGCACAAAATGACTACCTGGCGATGGCCTCAAGCCTTCTTCTTTTGCATCTTGTACTCCTCCCTCTCAATCCAGCTGCAACAGCTTTCCCAGAGATTATTGAGTTTGCTCCATCCTTCATGCCCTCTAAGCTCTGCCTATAAAATCAAGACCTTTGGGGACTGGCATGGGAGCAACAAAAGCTTGTGCACAGAATATACATAGCTAATCCAAACCAGAGGCAACTGGCCTGTGATTTGACTTGATTTGATTCTTTTTTTGTTCTTCTGTGGGTGGTGTTCTTCTATCTGTTCCTATTTACAAGGTAAGGGTTATTTGAAACGGGTTATTTATTTATTTATGCACTTCTATTATCACAAGAACCAAATTGCAACCTTCAAGAAAACATGTTTGTGAAGGGTGGTGGCGGGGGGGTGGGGGTGGGGGTAGCCAACAAATTGAAGTCAGAGAAAGGATGCTACATCTTTATCAAAAGACAACATCAAATTAATTTCTCTCTGGTCTCAGGAACTCATGTAAAATTTATAGGCTGTTTGTTAATTTTCCTGTAGTGCCAGCAGCACGGGTGTTTGTGATTCACAGGGAAGGGATGGGAAGGAAAGAGAGGAGCGGCAGAGCAGAAGTGCAGCACCTTGGCCGGGCTGACATGGGTCCATTGGGTGAAACGTCCTTGCTCCGGTGCCAGCCTCGCACGCAGACGCGCGGGAGCAGTGGGATGGATGGGTTTGGATGGGGGCCCGCGCACTTGCTCTCCCCAGCGCCGCCCGGCTACTTAAAATTCAGGCGGTGTCCCCAGCTCTCTGTACAAGTCTGCCCTTTCAACACCGACACAATGACTTCTCTTACATAACCAACGGCCAATTTAGCAGGTTCACAACTCAAAATAGAAGAATTAGTTTTGTGTTAACGCACCTCCCTTGCCCTCTCCCCACCCTCCTCTAGCATCTTCTTTATTTTTTGTTGGGTTCCGCAGCACCTCCATGGAAGTGCCTGCAGCATTTGTGCTTTTTCCATCCCCTCAGAGAGACTAGGCAGGACAAGGGTCCACAGCATAAGGTGGCTGGAAAAAAACAGGGAGCCATCCCCAGTGCCTGAATTGAGATGAAAGAGCACGGATCCCACAGATCCCACCAATGCTTTACAATACCAAGGTCGTTTTTATTACTGTTCTCAAAAGTCTCTTCTGGAATTGGGGATTTGCAGATTTCAGGAGCTTTTCTGGCTTTGACAAAACCCACATTTCTGCTGGGACCACCAGCGGCAGGCGGAGACAGCAGTGGAGCTGGGAATGGGATGGTCTGATGTTGGTACCCTCCCTACATCTTATTCCCTGGCAGAAATGCTTTCAGAAACACTCAGAGAATTTAAAGGATCCCACTAGAATCATGCATGTCTCATAACTTAGCAAAGGTTACTGTTTTCCCCAGCAATGCTTGCAAGCTGAAGCCTAATGCTACATTAACAGCACAAATCAAACAAACAGGAATTGCTGCAGGAATCATGTGAATTTCAGTCTCAGCCCAAACTTTTCAGCTCTCACAGAAACGTAAAGCATCTGGTTCTTCTTTTTAAAGACATGAGCTGGCAATACTGCAAAAATTCCCAGCTGAATGAGAATACATCTTTTTTAAAAAGGCCTCTAGCCTTGATTTAAAGACTCCAGCAGCCCACCACCTCCCTTGTTAGCTGTCCTAACATTTTAAGAGCCCTGCTAAGCCAGTACACGACTGACTTTTTTTTCTCCTTTTTCCCCCTTCTCAGTTTCAGAGTGTACCTTCAGCTACCAGCCCAGGATACTCGCCTGGAGCTGAATGCTCCTAGACTCATATTCTGATCCCCAGTCTCCCATTTCCTTGCCAGCTGGTATGCAAACCTCACCCTACAGACGCACTGGAAATGATCAAACCAGCAGAAGATAGGGGTTAGATTAGATTAGATTAACACAGATAATAGATTAGTTTAAGAAATCACCCATTGTTCCCCACCAGGCTATTGATTTTACACCTACTTCTAGCAAACTACTTTATCGTCAGACCGAAAGAAGGAACATCCATGCCTGGGATTTAGTTTGTGCCTTCCTTCACTCCTTCCTGCCGGGAGAGGTGTGTAGTCATCCTCGCAGCAGCCTGCGGAGGGGAGGAAGAGCGTGCCTGCCAGCCAGGGGCAATTTCTTTCCTCTACAGCTATGGAGAGGAACGCTGTGCTTCATAAACACACTTCAAAGATGCCACACCATTAAAAAAACATGGACATCATGCGGATCTAAGCTAAATACATATGGCCTTTGATTGCTTGGCATTTCCAATTCATACAGGAACATTACTGAGATGCATTATTGATGATCAGTAGCATTTCACTGTCTCAAACTAAGGACACCTCTTCCCTCTTCTCCCTTCTTGCATGCAGCACCCTTCGTTTAGGCACTGAGCAGTTTAATTAAGCCATGATTAACCGTATATGCAATTCTGGCTGTCACTGATTTAGTTCTGGAAATGCTACTGCTGCGAGTTGAGCACCACGCTGTCAGAGGCAGCCCTGCTCATGGGGAAGGTCCCCCTCTGGGTACCTCAGCTGCCACGGCACATCTGTCCAGCTGTGTTTGGCTGGCGGGCGCTGTGGCACAGCCGGAGCTGTTCGCCAGATCAATGCATCCAGACGATGCTCCATGTGGGAGAGTAAGGATGAGGCGCACAGCAAAGGGAGGCTGGGGAAGGGGAGGCATTTGTTCAGCTTGAAAGGGCTTGAGACCACAGGGCTGGGCTGGGCCACAGGCTGTGGGCTTAGGCTGGGAGGGCAGCAGGGGGACAAACCTGCCCTGGCTCAGCCCTGTGGTGGGGGTTGCTGCTCACACTACCATGAGCTTCCCAGCTCACAGCCCTGCTGGAGCATCACACTCCCTGGGCACTGCTGTGCTCTGCAGCTCGGCTGGACTCTCCCACAGCAGGTACCTTGAGTTTTCCTGGACAAACTCGCATCCCTCCTCTCTATTCTGCTCTGGAAAGTTGAGGCATCTTCCCCTGTTCTCTCCCTGGACGTCTTGGCTATTCATTGCTTCGCTCCTTCCTGGCCAAAAGCATAGTCTGACACTGCCTGTGGTGTGCTGCATGTCCCCCTCATGCTGGACACGTCCCACCCACTGCCCACGTGCCATCACCACATGCACCCCTGGCTGCTTCAGGGAAATTCCACACAAAAATGCTGGCATCTCTCTGGCTGTTATTTTATTAGCAATTCCTCACTCTGACTCAGTCTCCTTCCCCCTTTTATTCTTTTCAAAAGGAATTCTCCAGAAGCACGAATTTGGGAGGAGGAGAAGATTTGGAAAGAAAAAAGCAGAATCATTACAGCTGAGAAACAGCTCTTGAAACTTATTAGCTCATGACTCATCTCTCTGAAAGGAGCTAATACCTTAATTTCATATTTCTCTGCTCAAATGGAGACCAAAGCATAAACTGAAATAAAACTTTACACTAATGGCTTCTTAATTACACCCATCTAAAAGCAATTACCTGAGGTTTAACAGATACAAAGTTAGGGTTGACGTGGCCACTAGAAGGGAATTGTGTGGCAAGGTTGGCTGGGAAGAGATGGGCTGCGGGGAGGTGTAGCAGCGAGGTACCATGGCCAGGCTGCTCCGCTCGCTCCTCACTGCAGCCTGACACTGCAAAGCAGCTCAGCTCTACGCTCTTGCCATCTCCCTACAAGCATCTGCATAGCACCAGCAAAGCGTCCACACAGAGAGAGATTCCTTGGGAATCCACTTGCTTTTCCAGTATTGGAATAGAAATCCATATCATAAAACTCCAGCACGGAGGACTCTGTAATGCGGTGCCAGCAATATGTGGGAGATAGAAGGAAAAGGGCAAGTGTCCAGGAAACCAGGCATCCTGCATCCTAACTCCTGCTCCATAACCCTTCTTTCTGCTGCTTTCACACCTGAGAAAGGAGATCCACTCCTGCCAGTTTCAGTGCATTTTAAGAACTTCTTAATACTTATTGAAGGTTTTAAAATTATCCACAAAAAGTCACCACAGGAGATCAAGGTGGTGGCATTGCTGTTATTATTAGGACTATTATTACTACTAGTGCAGGTAGATTTCAGCTGTGTTTTGTTCACAGTTTAATCATTTGGCACTAATAAAAGGATTCCGGCAAGGCGGTGGAGTCCAGGACGCCACAGCAGCTGTGTAGGTTTCTTGTACAATATCTGGGAGGAATTAGCTGCCAGGAACGGGATTGCGAATGGGCAGTACACGCTGCTGAGAACCATGTTAGCTGGGAAGTAATAACTGTAGTGGAGGTGGATTGTAAACCCCGATTCTCCCTAGAGCTTTAGTTTGAGCTGCAAGGAAACAGCTCCCTCCCTCCATGGCATACACCTCAGAAGCCTCAGACGTATTTAGGTACCTTCTTTCCCCTGAAAAATGCCTGAGTAGGAGTCATTCTTTTCCTTCAGAGCATTAGAAATAGAGCACTAGGTGGTGCATCCCACCTCAAACTTGGGCATATATTTTCTTTAGTGAGCATTTAGTATCAAAAAGAAAAATAATCTTTGTAACAGGAACTGAAAGCTGCATTCCCTTTCCTACAGGTGCTCTAGTCGCCATGGACATACAACCTACGTTCTTTTATTGTCATGCTGCTGCTGAACACAAGTCACAGTAAGACCTGCCAAAATCAGTGCTGTGGGACTCCCAGGCTAGCCAAGCTTGTGAGCTGGACACCTCTTTCTTTACCTGAAGGAGCAAGAAAAAACTTCTCCTTGTTCTCATGTCCTGGTAGGACCACATCCTAGGAAGTAAAGGAGAATTATTTAACTTCCTAAAGGAGTAAGTAATAACTAAACAGAATCTCCAGTGTATCAGTAAGATGCACAATTATTGAACTACTGGCTAAAAAGGCAGGACTGAAGCTGTTTTCTTCCTTGGCCACAATTTTGGTTAGAGCATACAGTGTATTTGGAGCAGGCCTGATGGCTTAGCCCTCTCTAGGACCTCAGAAGAGATCTGGCTGCTCTACCAGAGCCAGCAGAACTTGGCACTGCTGGGTCCCTGGCAGGAGCCAGCACTGCTGAGGCTGGGCAAACTCAGGACACATGATGTGTGACCATCAGCATGAGATGGGTTTTGAAGGTTGTTATTTTTGTCTTGAATACACAGGGTGGGGCAGGATAGCAGCTCTTAAGTTGTCTTCTGCTCCTGTCACTGTCCATGTGGAGAAAAGACCCCAAAGATACCCATTAAAACACGCATAGCAGAGGTGGGGTTCAGGCAGCAGTTTTGCAGTTCACATACGAAGAGCAATGAATGACACAGCCCAGCAGCTCCAGCCTCACCGGGGTCTTGTACCAGCTGGTGGCTTTGCGAGGGAAGGATGGCTTTTGGGAGGAACAGCCACTGCTCACTGCCACGTAACCCTCTTGGCATGAAGGGCTCCCCAGGCCTGCCCAGCCCCATCAGGCCATACACAGCCAGGTGTAGGCAGCAAGGTACCTGCCAAAGACTCAAGCACCCACATCATTTTGCAAGGCCTTGCACTGTGTCGCACCACTGAATGAGATAATACAATTATTGGATAATTAGAGTAATCAGAAAGCGTTCTGCAATGGCAGGCTTTTAATTGACTTCCCCATTAACAGATAATGACCAGGCTCTGCCTCCTGCCAGGGTGACCCCCACCCACCCCCACTTCTCTTCCCTCCAGGGACAAGCAGTTGACCTGAAAGGGGAAAGGCACAGCTGTCCTGAGTTCATTCATGGCTAACGTACCCTTCCAGTTTGGTTGGGAACACAACAAACTAACAGAAGGGAAAGAGAAGGTTTCTCTAACTGGCTGCAGGGATGGGGAGTGGATCGGTCCCAGGCACACTCTGGTTTAGCAGTAGGATGAGGTTTGGAGCCCTCTGCACCAGGGCAGCCCTTGTGGCAGGGCTGCTACAGCAGCACGTGGAGCAGCAGATGCAGTTACACAGCCCCATCCTTCTCCTGTCAGCTCAAAGCTCCCCGCAGCGCTAGCCCAGGATCCTGCTTGCTTTCCTCCCCTCTAGTCCATCTAGTAAAGAAGTCCAGGGAACACAAATACAATTTCACAGCTTCTTTCAGGGTGCCAAACACCTGGTGTTTCTTTGCACTGGAACTAAAGCTAAACATTTCCATCATATTTCAGGAAATATAACTGGGCTGAAAGCTCTTGTTTTGGAAGAAAAGGGTTGAATTTCTTTTTTAGTTGGTTTCTCTCCAGTTAGGTGTGATTTGCTAGCCTCACAGACCATCAGATACCCTTCTGTTGGAAATTTTCTCAAAACAACACACACTGCGATGCCTCGATGTAACAGGATCTTCTCATGAGAAACATTTAACCCACATGCTGAGCTTTCATTTGGGTACCGAGCACTTGGGAAACAGGCAGAAGGTACCACATCTGAGCACAAATCTTGGTTAGGATTTTAAGTACCTTTGTGACCCATCAAATGAGTTTTTACAGCAGCAGTGGGAAGAAAGCCAAGTTTCCTTTTCTTTCTGTAGCCCAGTAACTGGTGTTCCCCACCAGTGACTCAGAAAGACGCCAGTTCCACTTGACTTTAAAGTGCTGATGGGGCAAGAGGCAGCAGGTTGATTAGCTAAATGGCAGCCAGGCAGAGATGGCTACTGCTGAACTCCTGTGTTACTCAAGAGCATCAATTAGTTTCAGGATCTTTTCACTGCCAGTTTCACAAAACAGGTTGGAGTTTCGTAACTGTTTCCTCTTCTACTGCATAGGATGTGCTTGAAACCACCCAATTTATGTAAAAGTTGCTGCGGAAGGACTGACAGACGAAGGGACAGAGAACATGACTGTGGAAATTTGGTTTCCTTAGGAACCAATTTAAAAATAAACCAACTTCCTGCCAGGGATGTGATGCCATCCTCAAGAGTCCAGTGCTTTCTATGTCTGTAATTGCAGCTTTTCCTTAGGTGTGGGGAAGGTGCGTTGTCCTCACTCACATGGTTTAAGGACAGTAATTGCAGCTTTTCTTTTGGCAGTGGGATGATGCATTGTCCTCACTCACGTGGTTTGAAAACAGTAATAATCTGAAGGAGAGGACTAATACACAACAGTTGAGATAGTTGATCCAATCCAAAACTAACAAAAATCAGTGCCGGAATCTGCAGAGCCTGATCTATACAGGTTAAAGACCTGGTCTTCTATGTTTCTAGAAAAGGAGCAAGCAGCAAATAAATGTCTCCTGGTGCGTTGATTCACCTCCATTTCAGAGCATTAGCTGGTAAATGGAACTCAAGTCAGATGGCTGTAAACATGAATTTGAAACTTAAGCTAAAAGGCTTTGTGAGAAGATGCTGGTTATTGTGAATTCCAGAAGGAGCCTGTCCTTAGGAACAGGGGGCGATGCAGACAGCTCTCCAAACTGGCAGCAATTGGGATCGCAAGACATCGTCTGATTGCATAATCAATCTAACTGTAAACTGGGTACATCGATGCTATGCTGACCGTAGTACGTGACAGTAGCACAAAATCTAACGTTGGCAAAGAATCTTAGAGGTACCTCATGAAAACTCACAAACAGAAGTGCATGTGTTTCTGCTGTGTTGGCTGTTACAGTCTATTTTAGATGAGGGCTCAGTTACAGCTCACCCAGCACATTCAGGGGGACCTGGGGTGCACCCCCAACAGTCCTACAGAAACAACTGGCATTGGGAAGTGAAAGAACATAAAGAACCATCAGGATCTAGTTTTTATGTTCCTTTTTCTAGGCAGGTGGATAAAGATGGAAATAAGCCTGAGCTCTTTCCCTCCTAAACACAGGTCAGCAGATAGAGTAAGGAACCAGTAAAGGCAAAAAGGCCCAGCTGAGCAATAAAATAAAATAAAAAAATAAATAAAAAAGAAAAGGAAGCACTGACCAAACCATGTCTCTCTAGCACATTATTTTACTGTCTAGACTGGTTGTCAGATGTTGTTTTGTTGTTCTGTATGCCTAGAGGCTGTACCAAAGCTGGGATCCCCGTGTACAGGCCACTTTGTTTAATGAGAGACAATCCGTGCACCCAGGGATCTGTAATTGGAGCAGGCAGGGTAAACAAATGGAATAAAGTCACTGTCTTCATCCTGCACGTATCAATGGAAACGGGACCCCAAAGAGATTAAGCAGCTTGCCTGAGGCCACCCAGAAAACCAGTGGCAATGCCAAGGAAAACACACACACATACATTCTCTGAATCCTAATACCAGATTTGTCTCCAGGACTGCCATGTCTCCCTGTTTCTGGAAGAATCCAGGGAGATCTCAGTTAAGACACTGCTGCTGTTATCCTACAGCTGCATTTCTCAGCTTCCTCCTTCCTTGCAGAACCTACACATGGTTTATTACCTCCCTGGAGTGGGCGAGAGATCCTTCCCTGAAGACACTGGGAGGAGAC
Source organism: Microhierax caerulescens (assembly GCA_035590215.1). NCBI lineage: Eukaryota > Metazoa > Chordata > Aves > Falconiformes > Falconidae > Microhierax > Microhierax caerulescens. Next base: position 11,706,261 of record JAVJGJ010000062.1, on the reverse strand, counting down.
GGTTGAAAGGGTTGGGGGGGGGGGGGGGGGGGCCGGCAAAGTCGCCAGC
>JAVJGJ010000062.1:11677804-11706202 GCA_035590215.1 Microhierax caerulescens | reverse complement strand
GTGTTTTGCAAAAGAGCCATTTATCAGTGAAATTATAGAATCTGTTTGAAGATTCCCCTGGAGGATGCACTAAAAAGATGGCTTGTATGGAACTTAACGAGAGGTTTCCTGCAACACGCCTGGGCTTCGTGTAGGCAGGAGCACTTTGCCGAGAATTAAATCTGCGTTGGAAATGTTAATAAATGCAGACACATGTTCTTGTTTGTAGGACGCGCTGTGCCTCCTTTATTTATTTCCTTCATTTTATTCTTCTGGATGTAGCTACAGTGCCAGCCCCTTTGCCTGACATATCCCTGGGGAAAAAGTTACCGGCTTTCTTGTTTCCATCCCCTGGGCTGTTCTGCAGCCCTTAAGCCTGTTGTGCTGCTGCCCAGCCTCTAGCCAGCAGCTCAAGGGTAACTGCAGGGGACAGGGGATATAGCTCCTGGGCAGATATCAGCTTCCATCGAGGACTGAAACTAAGAACAAGGGGCATAGACTCAAGACTAGCTGAGGCAAAGCCTTCCTTCTAATAAAGGCTGAGGAAAGGATTCCCCCTTCTGCTCTGCTAGCGGAGGGATGGAAGGGAACCAGGACTAGTTTCCAAGCAGAGGTATCCACCTGAATGAATCTCCCCCTGCCATGGCTGAATCCCCAGTTGCATCCCATATGGAACAGCTGATCAGGTGTGTCTGTCTGGAACAAATACAGGATGCTCTCCAGCACAGGAAAATTTGAAAAAATACTCAGGGGGGAGCGTGTGGAGTGTATGTGTGGAAATAATAAAGAATAGTCAGCTTTCTGCAGCCCTTATCTTTACTGTGACTCAGGCCAGAACCTTCACCCATCCGTACCTTCAAGCAAACCCTGTGACCTGCCTGAAAGACTGAAGCCAGCACTAAAAGACGGCCTGTCCCTTGCATCTCTTTCTAGGAGATGAGCACATCCCAATTAATTCGTTCAAATACGATCTATTTATTTCCTCCTTTTTCTATTCTGGCAGCTCCACTAGGAAATAGTTTGGCCTGATTTCTAGAACATAGTAGGTGCTAAAAGCTCTGCAGATCTCTGCTGAGGTGCTCAGCTTCCCTGGAAAGCAAATATTTCTGTTTAAGATCCCAAATCAAGCATTCATAGGAATCCCTTTGTTCTGTAGGGAAATTCAAGCCCAAATGAATCAAATATCCATTTAAAAGAAATAAGATACAGCTTCTAGGAATCTATGAAAATTACACCTTCATTTCTAGACAGCGGCCTGCCAAGGTGTCCTCGCCTGCTCCCCACGCAGCGTGGATGGGGCAAAGAGCTGCAGAAGGTTCACCTTAACCCCTCCGCGTATTACCTGTAGCATCTGTCTCCTAATCTGTCCCCTCCTTTATAACCATGTTTGGGTAATCTTCCTCCATGCAGACTGTTAATTTGATCAGCCCCTTCCCTATTAATTACCTTGTCTAGATGGTTTATATTCCCCCTTCCCACCCACACATCGCGGTCACAGTCCTTCAGCATCCCCTTCCCCACAACCCAACTTCCAAGGGTGTCTCTGGGCAAACCCCTTCACATCCCTCCTGGAAATGGTGTAATCACGCTCAGGCTTCAACTGGAAGGAGATTTCTCCCTGTTTTTCTGCTCCTCTTTGTTGGGCTTATCTATTATAGAGGAAGGAAAAGATTAATTAACCAGAGTCCCATGTCTGTCTGAGGGCAGCTCAGCCCGACTCACAGGCCCAGTAAAATCCAGAAAAGCAAATGATTGAAACTCAGCCTTGGAACTAATCTTTCAGTTCATATTATTCTCCCTTTCTGTAATTTAATTTACAATATAATTTCATATTACTGCTCTAAAGCAGGAGAGCTTCTCTTTTTATATGTACATATATTTTTTTATCCTGCCAGGTTGGATTTGTGTCTGATTTTATTTTATTTTGTTAAACAAGGAAGCTGAAGTCACTTTGTTTCCTTGAATAAAGCAGGAGGATAAATCATTGCTGGAGATGTGCTGAGGCATCTTTCCAAACTGTGGATCTTAAGAGGGGATGGAAGAAAGTGTTTTAATCAGGCATTTTGGCACCTGAGCCTGAATGAGGAATTGGCCTTTGAATGGTTGGTGTGTTATATCCATTGAAGTATATTACACCACATTAACAAGCATTGATTTTATTGTTCCTTCTGGAGCTGGGAGAAATATTTACAGGTGTAAGAAACTGCTGAAGAGGTCAGAGACCTTTATTACTTTATTAACTAGTTCTTTTCTATAGAGATCTTGGTTCACACCTGGGAATCAGAGTCCAGAGCAAGCAGAAATAAACAGCAGTAAGAGTGGCCGCAGACTAGCGGCAAGCAGATACTGAATAAGGGGTCTTGTGGCCCTTCCCAAAAGGCATTTTCATTACACTTTCCAGGACCTGAGTAAATTTTTTGCAAGGAAAAGAGCTATGAAATAAGTTAGTGTGCTACGGATGAATAGCAACAAGAATGAGCCACCCTCCCCTCTTTTTTTCTCCCCCTCCTTCCTATTTAACACAGTATCAAACAAGCCTCTAACTAAATGAGAAATTGTACACCCTATTTTGTCTTTGCCTAAAGCTTTGGAATATCTGTTTACTGCTCAAATTTAAGTTTAACCCCCACCAAAAAGAAAACTTAAAAGGAGAATATATTTTTTTTCCATTTACCAACAATGGAGAAGTATCATGACTTTCTCAAAGCAATCCATTATGTTGGAAAAAAAGGTTCCCAGGTTAGCCCTGGAGGTTCAGGTGGGAAGATTTTTCAGGAAGACTTCGAGAGGAGACTACACATCCTTCAGCTTGCCCTTTTCCTAGCAGCCCTGGGATTGCCTGTCTTGTCTGAAAGTCACTTTATTACTAATAGATGATTCTTCTCACAGAGGTGAGTGGTGACATCACGGTGCACAAACATCGCCTAAGCACACTGGTGCAAGCCAGGTATTTGTGGCTGAGGTGTCAGACTTTTCACTTTGGTGCATGCAATAATCATGCCCACTGGGTGAAAGTTAACTATAAATGTATTTAGAAATACTCTTCTGACAGCCAGCAGTACTGCTTCTTCCACTTTTCAGAGGGAATCACTAGAACTATTTCAAACAAGATGGTTCCAGCTACCACCAGCCTTAGGGAAAAGAACCAAGATCACCTTTGTGTAATCTTTGAAATACCTGCTGTAGGGGACATTTTCATATCACCAAGGTCAATAATATTCTTTCTTTTCCAGTGTTACAGAAATTTCTTTGGCGAGACAGCTGCACTATAAACTGGGTTGAAATTCTAAGCATCTGAAATTTTGTCCAACTTTTCATTGTAAGCAAATTTACTTACTACTTGCTAACTTGCATCTTAACTGCTATAATCCATTCTTGAAAGATCAAGAAAAATGTGCTACCATAACTACCAAAGGAAAAGCAGATTATATCTTTAGGGTATGACCCTTATCTCAGTATCAGGATGGTCCATTGCCCGTCTTTTTGCCTGGCCACAATAACACAGCTCCATTTCTGCGACCATGTTGCTTCCAACATCTCTGTGCAAGAGGTCTACAAGATCAGCTTTCCCACCAGATCTATTTTATGGACCCTGCCTCAGGTTCTTGCATTAAACTGAAAATTGGAGTTCGTATCATGCCAAATGGCTTTCATCTCTATTCCACCATCTAGACAATTGATTCATCTCAGGCCAACCCAGTGTGACAGGTATATCCATCCACACAAGGACATTTCCCAGGTAGGAGGGGCTGCTAAATGAATGCACCAGATTGCAGCTGACACCCATAATGCTGATTTTCCTCTCTCCTTATAATCATAATGGGATTTCAGCAATAGAGATGGATTTGCTAATTTCCATCTCCTCTCACTTTCTCCTTTAATCACTGTCAGGCATAAATTAATTTCTGCTTAAAGAGCTTTCAGGTAGAGATTCTGTCATTGCGTGGCGCACTTAAAGGTCATAAATCAGGGTAATCCCAGAACATTTCCTTTTCAATCTGAGATTTCAGAGCACGTAAATATGAGTCATCCAAACAACATCATAGGCCTCTTGGGGTTGGGAGAGAAGGAAGAAAGTTGAATTCTTAGTGTTGGGCATTCATAAGCCATGTGAAAACTGTGCTACCAATTCACCGGAGTGCTGCTTCTTAAATTCCATTCTCAAGTGCATATTTATCCCACTCCTGTCAACCAACAAACGTAAGAGCACAGTAATGTACCTGTGTCCGTGTAAGAGGGGGAGGGCAGCCTGTCCGGTGGGCAGTTCAGCCCTTTTAAGACCTAAATTGCCACCTAGAGGAACCTGACTTTCTTCACTGCTTCTGGGGCTGCCTGTACTTCTCAAAGGAGGTGGTTTAAAGGTATTTAAGTGCAGGCAGGGTGCATCTGAAATCCAGCATGCTGTGCTGAAGATATAGGCTGGGGGAAAGCAGCAAGCTAACTAAAACAGAAGGAGTAAAGTCATTAAGAAAAGATATCATTTTTCTATAAAAACGCTAGTGAATAAATTATCATTCCTTTTCATTAAAAATTCAGTGGAGATGAAACTATGTGTGGTGATAATGAGCAAATGTTTATATTTGCAGAGAAGTGTAACCGCATAGATAGGAAGCTATCGATTTATCCACAGCTTTAACAAATTTTGTGCAGCTACTTGGATGGATGTCTGTCCAGCTGGCTGCACAAGTAGGAAAGGAAGAGCTGTCACGTCCTAAAAAATGGGTGCAACTCATTAAAAATTATTTCCTGAGGAAATTTAGAGTATTTTTTTTTTCAGTGCCCTATAGAGTTATTCTTTTAAGAAAAGCTAATCTAAGAGAAAACGACACAGACACTGTCCTTAACTCCTGAGTTCTCAAACAGAAAATATCAGGAAGAAATCCCACAAATATTTCCTCAATGTTTCAGTTTGCCTGAAAGTTGCTTTTCATCAACAAAAACATTGACAGATTAAAAATTGCTTTCCAAATTTTTAGTTTATCTTTTTTTTTTTCCCTTCTATTCTCACCATAGATAGGTTATTTATTCACTTACACCATCACTAACACTTACTAGGAGGAGGTTGTGGGAACATAGATATGCCTGAGATGGGTTGTTGGTTTTTTTTTCTCTCCCCCTCTACACCATCAGGTTGGTACTCCATGTACCTCTCCTCCAGAAGGCCCGTTTCTTTTCCTGCCCAGCCACCCTTGGTTTTTTACCTTCTGGACTCCTAGGCCTTCCCTTTCAGTAGACCCTTTCCCTGCTTCTTTCCCCATCCTTTCCTTCTCCATTGGTGCCTCCATCCACAGAGCCTGCCCTCATCTTGCAGGATACAAGGACACTGGCTCAACCTCCCAAGCCATGACCGACGGCAATGTCTTCTCCTTTCCCCACCAGTATTGTCTTTAAGTGGTTTCAAATGATGCCGTTTGCAGGCTCCCAGGCAGCCAGTTGGCGCTTTTTCAAATGAGCCACTGAATGGCAAATGCAGAGATACACTGGGATAAAATGAGCTCCTCTTATTGATTTTCCAAACCAATATGGCACTGACGCTGCCTCTTTGTGCCATTTCCCTCCTCTGCCAGGAGGCATTCACACCCCTTCCATCATTTTAATTAGACATTACACCTGACACAAATGCCGAGTTGATTAACCTTAAAGGAGCTGAATAGGTTCTCAGATCGTTAACAGGGGGCCCCTGACATACTATAACTCATGCTAACATGTGCTGTTGCACAAACTCACAGCTTCTTCAGCTCACTCTCCAAAGCCACAATGCAATGTAATAACATCTACAGAGAGCTTTTTATGAGACTGTCTCACATAATAATGCTATAAAAGCTAGATTTAAAAGATTGATTGCCCTGGACTCCACAGACTTCACTTTTTAATGTTTACATAAATGCACCTTTTTTACAGTGTTTCCAGATAACCGGCCTTCCCAAGTCACAGAAGTTAAGGTGACCATCAGCTTCCCCTTCCTCAGAAGGGCCTCTCAGCAGGAGGCAGAGTGCTCTGGGGGGATCCTTCTGCAACTTGCCCAGCTCCACCTTGGCTTGGATGGGGGGGACAGGAGGCCCAGAGCAACACAGAGTCATTTGCTACATCCATAGCCCTCTCGTGAATTCCTCAATTCTAGGAAAAATCTCCGGCCAGCCTTACTGTGCCTTTGTTATACCACGCAAAAGACAAGAGGAGCAGCATTAAGTTGTGATATCTTTAAGGGTGTTGCCAGAGGAACCGTTTCCTTGCTCAGATGTGACTCCCTGCTCCGTGCCGCTATACACTTCAATTTCCCCGTGACTGGGATAAGCCTAAGCCAGCGACTGGCTGACACAGCCCAAGTACAACTGAATCATTGCAACTTTGACAAGAGAAACCATTATTTGCACAGATTTCATTTTACGCCCAACAGCCTCAGGGAAGGCAGGTAGCCCAAGCTGCATCAGTGTCAGGCTTCCTGGTTTGGCTGTGCCATTTGGTGGCACACGAAGGCTAAGAGTGTGACACCATCCAGGATTTTCCATCAGTCAAATCAGATTCCAGTTTTGGAAACAGCAAGAGGAGAAGGGATAAGAGATTGTGAGTATATCTACCTATCTGTGTTGGAGGGGGGAATAAGCTGGGGGGAGGGGGTGGGGGGAGTGATTTGGCATAGTTTAATTGGTCTGGGATGAGGAGATACTCCTCATTCAGCAGGCAGAACTCCACTGAGATTGAGAAATTGCTGGAGATGTATGAGTTCTGACGAGATCCCCTGTTAGCTAATCGGCAACACTGATTTTGCTGTGCCTTCCCTTTCACTTGTTTGTTTATCTTTGCCCTGCATTAAAACCTGTCAAGCCTGCAAACAAGACAATGTTTTTTGATTAGGCTGCTCAATGGACGATAAATGAGAGCTGGGAGAATTCCCACCTCTAGTAAAGCAGAAAGAAGGTGTGTGATCCTATTAGGATACAGCTAAGTTAAATCATTAGGAGAGGAACTTTCTGGATTGCTTGAAAATGTCCACAATACTATGTGATGCTGCCTTAAGCATCACCTTAAGTCCAGAGCTCCCCACCCTCCATACCATTCACAGGCCATTCGGAAGAGCTCTGGAGCTCCATGGAGGAGCTAGTTGCCTCCACTGTGAGTAGAAAATGCACAAGCCATGGATCTCACACTTAAGCCCAGCCCTGTCTCCACATCCTGCACACCTACAGAGAGGGTAGTCCCAAGGCAGCAAGGACTTAGTGTTATTCTTCTGTGGTTTGTTTATCTGCATTTTGCAAATAGAACATCTTTGTTCATGCCTTTCAAAACACTGCTGACAATCCAAACCCAGACACTGGCAGGCAAGACAGACTTCTGCTATGAAGCCCGGGATATATAAGGATGAGACAGAGCAGACACATTGTCAGGATCTCCACCTTGCTGCTCCACGTGCTCTCCCTGGCTTCAAAGCTGTCCTGCTAGACCCTTTTGCATGGGACTCCACCTGCTAAACAGTGGGGAGATGGACAGAAGATGACAATATTCTGCTGATTTCACATTACTGGCTTCTTCAAGGTCTGTCCAGCTCTACCTCCTAGGCAAGGAAGCGATGAATCGTACATCTCAAATTTGAAGCTTGCTGCCACCTTGTATGGCAGCCCCGCAGAACAGAGGGAGAGGGCAGGCACAGCTGGCTGCTGAGCAGCTTCCCTTTGAGTTCCATCTCTGCACCAGGAAGGCAGATGTCTTACCAAGATGAACAAGCACAAACACATCTGTGGTGCTGTCAGACATAAGAAGATGTTGGTGGTATAAGATGACAATATTGCTCAACCCTCTTCCCACTACGAGTAACAGAGCTACATTCTCCAGGCATCAGTAGAAGGAGGAAAAAAGATTGCCATGCAACCTGGGGGATAGCTCAGGCTGGTAGATACCAGGAGGGCTCAGCTGTACATAAGAAGCCTTGTAATGCACCAACCTGCCTTGCCACCAAGCCAGAGCCCCTCCAAGCACACAGGGAACTGGAGAGATGGACACAAGTTCATCAAAAGGCTGCTGTCGCACAGGGGCAGCGAGGCAGCCTTGTGACATGTGGAGGGACAGGAGGGGTTCAGGAATAACTAGTCATAAAATTTGCTGCATTCACCTGAGCCTTCTTGCATGCAAGTGTGCAACACAAGATAATAGCCAAACTGACCAGGAATCCCTTGTCCTGAAGGGCTCCTGATTATGCCTTTTCTGGAGAGAAGGCAAGCACACAACTGATCACACAACCTGTGTGCAGGCCAGGGGTTTTCCTCCAAGGAGAACAGCTCCATCTTTCTGTTCTCTCCTCCACTCACAGTCTGCTGCAGAAACCTTCCTTCTTTCCCCTATTTGCATAAATGATGATGCAGCCATCCTAATTATCAAGGGAATCCACTGCTTCCCCCTCCCAGCACCTCCCCCCTAGCTGCTGCTCTTTCCCTGCTACAGGTTTTGCTGGCAGATGGAGCCGGAGCCTCCTCAGCCCACTGGCTCTTCCTTGAAGAAGAAGAAAGTGACAGCCCTGCAGGCAGCCAAAAGCGGCCGAGCCATGGCAGCATGACTAATCCATCAGTCGGTAGCATCCCAAAGGCCAGTATCAAGGTTGCACTCACACAGCCAGCTTTGCTGGGGGAAAAGGGTGCTGAGTACAGGGCAGGGGCAGGGGGTTACACTATTGCCCCACATGGATCAAGCATGCCCCACACATGTTGCTGAGCTATGTAAACTGCCTCAAGTCCCTCCTTTTGTCCTGCAGCCTGAGGTTCAGGGAAAGTTAGCTCTGAAGCAGCCACTTAGGGGGTAACCACACAGCAAGGTTATTAGCAAGCTCATACATATGGAAGGATGACCTTACCAGCTCCACTCAGTGTTCGTTCTGCAAATCAGGTATGATCTGCAATCAGCCTGCCCATACTTTTCTCCATTTCACCCTCAAGTCCTGTCCTCACATCACTGCTTACATGTGCTTTTACTCATGTTTTTTGATTTCTCTGTCCTACTTCTATTCCCATAATGCATTACCCCAGCAAATTCGCAATTACCCACGATGGCTTTTTTTTGCCAGCTATCTCTTGCTTTGTTTGTTGGAATGGGGTCTTTCACGCAGAGTAAGATGTATTTCATAGTGTTATTTCTCTGCCTGTAACAAGGTTGCTAGCAAAGCCCAGACAACAATAACTGCAGCCACAGCAAGGCCGGTTCAGCATGGTCCGGTCTGTACATAGCTTGTTTTTTCCATGTACCACCATCAGATGGTCTACCCACATGATCATCTTTTTCTGTATGCCTGGAAATGCTCCAAAGAGCTGATGAACCAATTGGGATTACAGACAAGAGCGAGTTTAGTTATAGTCCCTGGGGGAAAATGAGGCCTGTGTGGAAGGAAGTAAGACAGGAGAGATGAAAATAGTCTATCAGGAAAGCAAGCCAAAAACCTGCCAGAATACCCAGAAAAATGCAAGACAGCCTTCTCCCTTACTCCAACCCCATGGGCTCTAGCATCCCACAAGCCATCAGCTGAGCTGTCAGTACACAGTCAGCAATTCTAGGCCATCCATTTCAAGCTCTGGAGCTGCAAAACATGAAAGCCAAATTTGGGGGTGTGGAACAGAGCCGGGGAGGATGGCAACCATGTCCATTTCAGATGGCGCAAGGATAGACTAAGCATCTCCTCTTCCGTCCTGGCCAAGACTCTTTCCCATATTGGACCCCTGGTTCTGCTATGAAAGGGCACCAGCAGAGGAAGTCAGCCACCCCCTCACACAGCAACCTTCTGCATAAGGGCTACACTGGGCACAGAGCCAGGGCTGAACCAGACCTAATTAATGTTTTCAGGCTGTAGAAAGCTTGCCCCTCATTCTTATTTAGAGACCTGGCTCCTGGATCTGCGCTCAGAGATCACCCTCTGTTCTACCTTGTTAGATCTCTTTTGTCATTTTCTACTTGCTCACTTCCTTCTCCCAGCCAGTATCTCAGTTGGATCTGACGCGTCCCATCTGCAGATATCCCAATCCAGCCTCTCCAGAGTGGACACATACACTCAGCACCAGCCAGGGAAAAGGTAAAATCCCTCCTGCAGGTGGATTCCACAAGAGTCTTTCACCAGGCCCTCGTGCCACAAACACTAACCAGATGGCCTCACCACAGGGTGTCCCGCCACGTTTTGTAAGCAACAAAGGTGCCAATTATCTCTTCCTTCCCTGCTTTGAAATCCTCACTCTCCCCACAACACATACACTCTTTCAATTGTCCTGTTTTCCACATTCCAGGTTGGCAATTAGAATCTGCAACCTCTGAGCTTCTCTGCAAACTGATGAGCTGCTAAAAATACAGCCCCTGCAGGCACCCATTCAACTTCTATTTCTGTATTTTTTATTATTTATTTTTTTACTTTTACTTTTTTTTAACCAATTTGAGATGAACAAAGCACTTCAACAAAGGGAAGGAAAAAATGCTGTGATTGTGAAGATGGATTGCTGCCATTTACTTTGTTCATTTTAATTATACAAAGTCATCACTTAGTGGGGAGCCTCAGGATAAGAAAAGAGAGCACAAAGAAGTTACCACACTCCATCTCTTTACTTCACTATGTTCCATTTTAAAGCTTCCTCTGACACCCTGTGCAACACCACCTGAACTAGCACTTCCACATTTTTAAAATCCTTCTACCATACTTTAAAACACTTCCACATTTTATAGGTTACTCACCATTGGTGTCTTCAACCCAGAACGTCACAGGGATCCCAATCCTCCTTGTAAAATTGTAGTGGACCAACAGGAAGGAACAAACAAGAGAGAAAGCTCAGGCTGCTTGCTGCTCTAAAGCCACCACACATCTACCACTCCCTAACTCCCCCCAGGGAGCTTCACAGCTTGTTTATAAACTTCTCCTAACCAGTCCTTTCCTGCCACCTCCTAAATTGGCTCCAGCTGGGAGCTGAGGTTGGAAGCAAAGAAGCTTCAGGACTTTAGTGGGTGCTGCCCTTCTTTGCTATTAACTCACTCTGCCACCTGGGTCAAATAATATTCCCTTTACTGAATCCCTGCTGGGAGACTAATCAGTGACTTCCCCTGGAGCACTACGTGTTCTTCAGACTGGCACCCCTGGCCTGGCTAGCGCCAGGTGCTTTGGAGGCACCTATCGAACCGAAGCGCTGGAACCCACAAGCTGGAGTGAGTGCCTAAGGGGGCTGCTGCCCACCTCCTGCTCTTTCCCTCGGCCAGCACAGGCTGGTTGATGTGTTCACCTCGACCACTGCAGGTCTCAGCCTGCTGGGCACTGATTTCAGTCCAACTGGGTAACCTCACAGAGACTGAGGGCAGCTGCTGCCCTCCCTGTCCTGCAACAAGGCAAAGTCATCTGAAAAATGACAGCGTGCTGTTGGAATATCTGAGCAGCCCAAGTGAAACCACTGTCTTGCTGGATGCACAGGTGTTCAGTATGGGCTTTCCACTAGGGCGTACATCCCACCAGTGGCACTGCTACTCTTTGGGCTTTTCTTGCTTGTCTGAAGTGCTCAGGCTTAGCTCAGGGGGTGAAAACAGCTCCTTGCGCCCCACCAGAGCACTTCTGGGGGGATTGTTTCTGATGCCACTGTTCCCAAATCCCTGAGCTTTTTTGCTTTCATATGGTTGCAGCAAACTGTCTAGGTTTGGGAGACTGAAGGGAATTCAACCCTTTCCTCCTTCTAACCCTGCCTCAGGGTTCCTCAGGAATGATCCCAGCTCCTCTGGTTCCCACAGCTGCCTGAGATGTTTCTGGTGGGCCAAACCAGCTTCATCATCTTTGCCCGAATTTCAGCTCCGTCTTTGCCTTTGTGAAACCTTGGACTTTCCTCAGAGGTCTGATCCTTGCACATCCCCTTAATTTTCACTCAAAGGCTGTTTGTAAACACTTACTGACTATTGCTGTGAGTTTTGCAGGGTTTCTTATTGAGTGGTTTTCATTTTCACTCAGGGATTTCTTTGCCCGTTTTCTGAGTATTTGAGGCTCTGTGCTTAGCTCTTCTCTCCTCTCACACCGATTGCCACCTTGTTCCTCGTTTGACATAGATTTTCTCCCTTGTAGTTTTATCCTCAGTAAGCTGTTGCCTTTCTTGTTTAACTAGAGGGCTTACAGGCATTAACCATGTGTCCTTTCCCTCTCAGGCCTGTGGGCTGCATTTCCATTTGCTCTGCTGCTTCTGGCATCAGTATCAGCTTTTTCACAGCCAGCTTCCTTACATTGGTTTTTTACATTCCTTTCTAGTATTTTATATATACTCTCCACATTTCTGGTAATCAGTCACATTGCCTAACCTTCAATATGTGCAGGGTTTACCTTTTAAGTCTATTTTTTTTCCCCCACATTTCCTTATTATCCCTTTTCTTTCTGGATTATGTTCAATAGACAAGACTTTTACAGACAACATGCTGCTAGTGTTGTGGTTGTTGCTATTTGCCTTAAAATATTTACAGCATTTCTTCCTAAGTTTCTTTCCATTCCTCCTCAGTGTCACTTGGTAAAGATTTAGTCTTGACCTTTATAAATAAAGTGGTGGGGTGGTGGTGGGGATGGGGTGTTTAACCATTCCACTCTTTTTCTTTTTTTTTTCATGCACAGGTAGAATTAGATTTGGATAAGAGTCTGAATTTCTATTTCTAAGAGAGCTCTTGCAAGTTTGTTTCAAAGAAAATTCGATTCCTGAAAATATGCCAAATTTTTGAAGCTCCTCACAAAATGACTTCAGCAGGGCAAGTTTTTAAACAAAGTGATTTGTTTTGAAAACATTGAAAGTAAACTGACCTTGGAGGTGGATTGAAACATAAAAATTGTCACTATCATGAAAGTTGATCCACTTGGTCATTAAAAATAATACCAAGAGTGATAGAGCTCTAAATTTTAAAACAATGCTGTTAAGAATGAAGGTTGCAGAGAAGAGGTGAATGTGACAGGATCCAGCAAGACAGTACTGCAGAAAGATGTGTCAGTCCCCTCTCCACAGCCCTAATCAAATCTTTCTCTCTACCTTGCTCCCCAACATCTTTATTTAGTCTTTTACTTTGTCCTTTAAGTGATATTAGCTCCTGAGAAGGTCTAACTCAACGACAGCACTTGCCTCCCCTCTCTGAAGTCATCCTATCTATCCAGGTGTCCCCACTTTTCATCTGACTCCTCTGAACCTCTCCTGGTCCGAAGTCATCAAGTACTAGGGAGCAGTGGAAAGAAATTAAACCCTGTAAAAGGAGATGGAAATGTGGCTTTACCCAGGGAGCAGGGCAGCCTGGTGAAAAGGAGGTTGCCTCCCTTTGAAAGCCCAGAACAGTGCCATGGCATTCACCTGGGTTCCTGCAGCATCACCCAGGAAATTACTTGGCTGAAAAGAACTCTTCTTCACTGACATAGATGAGGTAAGATACTGGGGACTTTTACCTGAAAAAAGAATAATCCCATAACATAACAGTTGTAGAACTGGAAGACTATCTTTCACATAGCAGATGTGGGAAAATCTCTCTTTGTGGCAAGCAACCAAAAATGACTGAAAGGAGGTGTTAAGGACTATTCATTCCGATGCTCTGTATGACGGACCACAGGCAAGTGCATATATCCCAGCTTTCAGAAAACAAGTGACTGTGTATTCAATGAAACCCCACACTCATTTATGTCTCAGCATGCTCCTCTCTACTTCAAAACCATCAGCTGAAGTGTTTACAACAGCTTGTTATCCTGGTGATCCTTCAACTCACTGCCCAGCCAGCAGAAAGAACAAGTTACTAGTTACGACTGTCAAGAGGGAACAGCAGCAGCCTGGTCAGCAGCTTGGTGCACCAGCCCTCAGGAGACAGCACTTTGATGCCCAGCTTTGCTGTGGGCGCTGGGCCAGCTTTGGCAGGCTGCTCGTAGCTCTTTGCGCCTCAGTTTACCTACAATAAGGAGAATACCACTGGCCTCCGATGTAAAATGCTTTGAGAATGCTGTTTCCCAGGACTGTCCCATGGCACTTGCTGAGGTTATGCACAATTTGGGATTTGGTCTTTGCCCTGCTCTCTCTTACAGTTAGCAGCAGCATTTTGTATTGTTTCTCATCACGCAGAGCTATTACTAACACCATTCTGGAGACATGGAGCATACCTGCAGGCATGTCTGATAACTGGACTAAAAATCCTGCTAGCATTGATGCAGGTCTTGCAGAATATAGAGGGAGTAAAGTCAGTGCCAAAAAGTTTTAGGGACTCGAGAAGCACACCTGAGATCAGAATTAGAAAAAGCCAGGCCGAGGATTTTTGCTGAGGAAAAGGTGAGCAGGGCAAGGTGGGAGTGAGGAACACGGCATGTCAAGGCTCAGCCTCTTTCCCTGTGTGTCTTTCCCAGCAGCAGCCTGGCCTGCCCTGGCTCTGGCACAGGCAAGGTGCTCAGCAGGGCCACCAGCATTCTGCTGCTGTGAGCAGCCTGCTGTCACAGGTTGTACCTGCTTTGCTCACACCTAGCGCTGCCTCTGCTGGGAAATTAAATCTGAAAGGAGCCACCTCCACTCCGTGACTCCCAAAGCCGCCCATGACTTTTAGCAATCCTGACAGGTTTTGCTTTGCTTCACCGACCTTTCTAATTCAGGGGCAGATGGTCAAGCCTTGTATAGTTGAAGAGGGAGACTCAGCGCTGGCTCTGCACCTCTTTTTTGCAGTGCATCTCTCTATGCCTCTCCCCCACCAGTGGACCCTGTGTCTCAGACATGTTTATTCTTAGATCTGTTGAATGAGTCCCTACAGGTCCAGAGTGGGAGTCAGGCAGTGGGACTGGGCTGCTGGATGGGAGCCAGCCTCACCTAAAGACCCCACGTGCCTTGATCACAGCTTCCGCATCCCTTTCCTTGCATCCTATCCCCATGCACTCTATCCACACAGGCCCAAGCGTCGGAGGTGAAGAACAGGTCTTTAGGGAGCAATCATTTAGGAGTAAAGTATGGAAAGGGGCTGCGGTGATTCCCCTTTTCCCGTGGCCACCCATCAAAGCGAGGCGGGTCTCTGGTGAAATGGGCAGCGGAGCGATGCTGTGTGGATGGCTGGATGCTCCCCTGTCCCCCACACATCAGAGCTGCAGTGCTGCACGTACCGACTTGCCAGGCTCTCACAGGCCAGGGTCCTTGAAAGGGAGGTTATGCAGAGGAAAATGACATCTATAAGTGAAGAGCAGCACTTCATTGCTTTTCAATCCTTCTGCTGATGCCAATTCACAGCCTGCAGCAGACTCCAGAATACACCTAAAAATAAAACAACACCTGGGCCCTCTGCTGCTGGAGAGAACAGCCACGGTTTGCAATCAGCAGCATTTGTGAAAATGCTCTCAGCACAAGGGAGCAGGCAGAGGGTCAGCCCAAGGCCCTCTGGTTCTGATGCTGATGGCAAACACGGGCGATGTCTCCCATGGAGCATGGCTCCCTGCTGCTCTCGTCGACACATTGTCATTCTGGTGAGGATCTTGGCTTCGAGTGTAATCACACACAGACACAGAAGAGGAAAGTAATGTTAATGCACTGAGCCCACTCGCATGGAAAACATGCCTGGGAAAATGAGGGCTTTTCTTAATGGGCAGGGCATTTTTGGCATCTTCTGGACGTGGCTTCTGTGAAAGCAGTGTAATATGAACAGCAAAACAGTGGCAGACACTACACTGATATGCAGGCAGGATGGAACACATCTCTAGTCCCCAGAGAGAGGGGGGTGACTGGTACATGTGCTATTTATTTGATTGATACCTTATCAAGCGACTCCCAAACCTGGGGTCATGATGCTCACAGTTGCTCTCAGGCTGCATGACAGGAGGACTTTCTGTGTTGTTATGCTCTATTTGGCACATGTCACGACTCAGAGGCAGGAAGCAGGTTGAAAACCACTGTTTTAGCAAAAACATCAGCATTAGAAAGGACTTAGTGTAGGTGGGAATGAGTGACAGAGAAAGGGAGATCAGCGAGACAACTTCTTTACATCAAACAACCTCTCCATGGCAGTAGAGGTGAGTGTAATATTCCCAAAACAAAGAAAACACATAGATAGGGAACAAATACTATTCATCAACCACAGGCTGGCACAGTTGCATCACCAGATGCAAGACCTATGGCACAGTTGCTTTAACTGACTCTGGTCCTGGTGCTGAGCCGCCTGGATACATTGGGACGGTATAAGGGAGCTATGTGTTCAGCTTGCACTTCCAGTGTGCCATGCATCCTTAAACCAAGCATGGAGCATCACCATGTCTTAGATGGCTTTGGGAGACTTCTTGCTTTGAAAACAGTTTGGGTGAAAACTTTAAAAGAAAAGAGGAAAAAAAAAAAAAGTGACAGATCTCTCTGAAGTCAATAGGAATATTTTTCTTATTCCAGTGAAACTCTGTATATACTGAAGTGCAACAAATGGTGCCTATGAAATTTCTACTGGGGAAATCAGTTTCTTGGAACCCAAGATTCACGCAAGCAATGATACACCAGGTTGATCAGCTACCTAGAAACTGCTAGACAGAAAGCCTGTTTGAGGCTATGTTTTCACAAGCAAGTGTGAAATCAGATTTCTGAGACCTCTAAGATATTGTCTGCAAAAATGTCCATGTGAAAGGGAATAAAATATTTTGTCCCAGAAGATCACTGGATAATGGCAAGAAGAGGTGCAAAAAAAGGTTGTCTGATCTGCTACTGCAATTCTGATTAAAAATTCACTACTGGATGATTCAAAAGAAGGTTTAACATACCTGCTCATCAGCTCAGATCTAACACATTTAATTGTGCGTTTCTTCCCATGGGAGGTCATTTTTGCCTAACCCTGTCTGATAATTAGATTATGTTGTAGAGATTTAGTCATTATAAATTTCAACCTGTATCATGTTTTCTCTGGACATAGTTCTCAATGAGGTTGCACACTCTTTGATTTCTCCTAAATTATTCATTTCAGTAATATCCTGTGACAATAAATCTCACAGGTTCAGTTCATCACATACATGAAAGGTTTTCCCATACTGCCTATGCTATCAATGCTTTGTCACCCTCATTTCCCTCTACTGTGTGATACACTGCCAGGACTTTGGGGTGGATTTCTCAAAAGGGAAGTATTTTTATGGCCTAAAACGACCACTTTCTTCATAGTGGGAAGAACCCACAGAACCCATTGTTATGGGCTTCTGTTTAGAGGGCAAACATCCCAGGGAGCAGACTCCAGGGAGCTCATTCTTTGTGTACATTGGGTAGTAAACATGTTGTTCATTTTAGCTGGGAAATGGCTTGGGGGGATGGGGAGGGGAAAAGAGGTGGAGAAGCTCAAATACAAGGTAAAACATGATGGCACTGCGGAAGCCAGGGTGAAAGGATGGATCTCAGCTGCCCAGGTACATAGAGAAACTTGTCAGTCATGTAGTGGTTTACAAGATGTTGTTTAACTTAATTTCAGCTAATATGCAGCAATGTTTCTAATAACAAGCTGTCAAAGGCGCATGGGAACAGACAGGAAAACAGACAGGAGGGAGAAAGAAGAGGAGGAAGGGGAAAGAAGAGTGAGAAGAAATAGGCCGGGTTGATAGTGAACCCTGGGCTAAGCCACCCTCCATCACACTCCCAGAAACACCTGCACACCCGTGGGCACAGGAACACACAAGCACATCCCACCTCCGTCTGCTTGCTGGCAGGTAATTCCAGACCACGGAGATCTCCCAGTTAGCACCCCAACACACCTCCGAGGAAAGGTGGGGACACTGGATGGTGCAGCCCTGTGGCTTCAGGCAGGAATGACTCTGTTCCAGAAATCATGGAAAGGCTTGGGGCGTCCTGGAAAGCACATGAAGGGAATGTCACAACGACCGCCAGCAGCTGCCTCTGAGAAATACCATCCCCTCAGATGTGCTCAGGCTGGTTCCTCTCCCGCACAGCCCTGACCCGACCCCCTTCCAGGAGCACCGCATCCCCGTAGCAGCTTGCACACTATTTGCCTTTCTCAGACTCTTTCCAGCTCATGCTTTGGACTCAAATGCTTTTGAGAGCTCCAACTTTCCCACCACCTTCCTTGGTGAGTAACTGGATCTCAGCCATACCACACCATCCTCCATCCTCTCTGCTTCCCACGCACCTCTCCCAGCTCCAGCACTGCAGATCAAACTGACACCCCTCCTGCCTCTGGATTTTCAAAGTAAATCCAGTCTCTACTCCCTGACTAGTCCCTATCAAATCCCCACCCTGGAACAGACAGTGACTGCTTTCACCATCAGCTACCTCCCTGCTACACGCTTCCCTCTCCTCTTCATTTCCTCCTCCCCTCAGGATATTGATGCTGGCTGAAGTTTCCCATTAAACCAGCCACTCTTGTAGAAAGGGGAGCTGACATGATTAATGCCATTCGGTGGGGAAAGCAGCGAGTGCAGCCAGAGAACGAGGAGACCGGCACATTCCCATCAGCCAGTCATTAGCATTTGCCCCAGAGAGGCAGCAGGCACAGAATGGGCACAAGTTTTACAACACTGTCTTCTGCTGGATGCAAACTTTTTGAGGGTCTAGAGGGAAGAGAAGATTCCTTCTCTCTGTTTCCTTTTTGATTTGATCAGTACCCAAACAGCACTGTCTTGGGCCCAGGTACAAAGGGAGAAGTGACCCTCTCAAGCCTGTCTGGTGGCAGCATGGAATAAAGGGTTCGAGCTTCAGGTTGGTCTCAAGGGAAGCCAGATTTATTTATATCTTGCTAGTATTTAGCAGCTGCATGTTTCCTCTCCCTTCATCCCATTACCTCTTTCTCTATGCCATTTCCAGCAGGTGCCCTGTGAGTAGCTTTACTGACAAGCCCATTCCCTGTGATTCTCTACAGTAACCCAGAAAACCCCAAGGGAGGGCATCACCTCCTCCTGACACTGAGCTGCGATCATCTGCGAGGCTCAGGGGAAAGGGGGTCCGTGGCAGCCCCCAGCTAACACTCAACGGGGTGAAGCTGGCCTTATACTCAATGGAGAGGAAAAAAAGACCTCTCCACATCATTATTAAAAGCAGGAGTTTGGCTTATGTGAGTTGGAGGAGTCTGTTTCTCTTAATTGACTAGCAGAGGAAGCTATGGTGATTAACTTTTGGCCTTTGCAAACTTCCCACCCGCCTCACTGCAATGTGATCAAGATCCTACATCTTCCCGTAATAGTTTGCTCTAATCACCCTCACTATTTAAATAAAGTGAATCAATGAATAAGTAACTAAAAAAAAGAAATCTAGGTTTTTTTTAATAAAATTTGTTGCCTTCAGCTTCCAGCCGTTGATTCTCCTCATGCCGTTTTCAGATTGAAAAGCCATTCAAGTATCTAGTGCCTCCTCCCCATGCAGGTCCCTATAAAAAGCTCCAACAGTTTCCAAGCCACCTTTCCTTCCCCACTTGGTGGGTTTATACTACTTTGTAAATCATCAGTGAAAAATATTGAGAAAGAGCTGTTCTGGTGCTGATCTCTATGTAAACCCTTAGAAATACTTTTGCTGGCTTTTTTTATGTGCTTCTTCTTCCAGGTTAGCCAATGCCTTTAAGACCAGCAGTTATCCAGTTTCAGATGTGTGAGTGCTCTTAATCTGTAATTAAATTAGCACCATAAAATGCCAGGGGGCTGGGAATTACTTAAAGAAAAGTCAATCCATTATGTTGATCCACACTTCTATCAACCAAACCCACAGTCTCAAAGAATAAAAGTAATTCTGTTTGAAAAAATGTTTTGCTACAAAATCATGTTGACAGACCTTGTTTTTCTTTCTACCCTTTGATTCTTTATTGATTGGCAGCAGCTTATGTGGTCCCATTATTTTGCCTAAGACTGATAACACGCTGCCTATTACATAGCAACCTTCTAGCCTTTTTCCAGAGTAATATTGTAATATAACGCCCATACACTTACCTACCAGGCTGTGAAGTTTATTAGAAACTAAAGTCAGCAGACCAAAAAAGTTCAGCAAATTCTTCAAAGGGACTTGGCACAAGTTTTCCATTTCCCAACTTGAATCTTCATATGTAATTCTTATGTACGGATATAGATTTCCCATTGCTGTCCTTCCTTCGAGAGAGATCAAGGCTTGGATTCTAGCCAAATCTGTCTTCACATTTCATATGAAATTGTGGTGGTTTGGGTTTTGGCTATCTAATAAACTCCTCTTGCAGAATCTCCAATTTGCAATCAACATTTTCTCTGCCCACAGTTTCTCTTCTAATCAATTTTGTTTCTAATTTTTCTCAACTTCTGAAAATTAATGCTTTTGAGACAGCAAATGTACTTATTACTAGTTATGATCCTCTGTTTGCCCATACTGAATCTTTCTCAACTATGCAAACATCTGATAATTAAAGAATATACAAATTTATCCAGAAAGTTCTTATAACACAGTAACCGGGGCGGGGGGAACAACAACCAGGTAAAGAAATAGTTCCTTATTAAAAGGATTTTGGAATTGGAATGGAAGATAATTTGAGGCAATAATGTCATGTCTTTGGAAGAAAGCAGGAAAAGACAGACAGGCATCAAACTGGCATAGCTCACTTCCCTGACAGATATCAGGACTCCTGCACTCAGCTCATGCTGGTGCTTCAGCTTCAATACTGTGCACGAACTTTGGGTACCACCTTACAAACACTGTAGTGACAGAATCATCCAGGTCAAAAGGGACCTCAGGATCTCATGCAGTCCATCCTCCTGCTCAGAGCAAAGTGTACACTGAATTCAGACCAGGCTCTGAATTCAGACCTGCTGTCTTGCCCACTCAGAGCTAGTAAAAATCCAAGAAGAGAGATTCACGGATGAGTGGATGGAGGAGAATTTAATGGTAGGGCTGGAGTCTAGAAGTCAGTTAAGACTGGGAGAAATGGACTGCTTAACCCACAGGGCAGAAGGCAGAGGGCAGATGTCACTGTCTTGGGAATGACACATAAAGCTGGTCCTGCCTTGGGGCACAGAGCTAGACTAGGCAGCCTCTCAAGATCCCTGCACATCCCTGTTCCTGTGACTCAAAAAACCAACTTAAGTTGCTTAAGCAACTATCAGCTTCTAGTCTAGTGAGGAATTTATCTTTATTCCACATAATATTTCCTTTTGCAGAAGAGTTACAAGAAGTGTCACACATGACAGGAGCTGTTGGAAAATTGCATTTTTAAAGGTTATTCTAACATGTTCATAGAGGTTTCAGGAGGTAGGCTTCACACAGGAAGACCTCTTGTTCCTCTCACGTATTAACACAGTTCAGGCTGCGTGAGAAAGTGCTTATGGAGAAACCCTTTCTGCTCTCCAGATCGTAAGTGAGGTTTGCTGAAGATCACTGTCATGCTTCACCTGGGCTCTGTGACTATCTGAGGTGGTAGTGATATTCCTCCACCAAAATGTATGCTCTGATTTTGCTCCCTTAGTTAAAAGCTAGTCTGCCCTGGCTCTTCTTGTAGGCAATAGAGAGAAACATTGACGTGCCACTGCTTACACATGGTTCCAGGGGAGACTAATTGCTTTAATTAGACTTTTTAATAATATCTGAAGTTAAACAGCTTAAGTGTTTCTCCCTTGATCTAAGTGCATGACAGAAGCCTGGTTTCTGTGTTATTAATGATGTTGAAGCCTGTATCTTTTCAGTTCCACCTCCCTCACTTTCACTTATCATTTTTTCTTTACATTATATGATTTGGCCACTAGATTTCAGGTGTGCTAGTTAGACAAATTCTCTTTTCTCTCTGAACTTTCATTTCTTGTTTGTTAGAGAGTGTGGGGACCTCAATAATTGATCAACTAATTTTTGATAATTCCTCCAGACTGAAACATTTGCACCCTGCAAGTCCATATGAGTGCTTCCTCACTAATTTGAGTTGGGTGTCTCCTCCTTTTCTTTTCCTTTCAGCTCCTCTACTTTCTTCTTCCTTTAAGCACGCTGTAAGGTTGACATTCAGCCTACTTTGGTGGGAAGCTGAAGTTACCTCAGCTGTGAAGAATGAAACTCAGTGACCATTCAATGTGTTCCTCCTTTCTTATGCAAATTACCTTTGTATGGATCAGGAAGTGGCCTGACAGATACACGAATCAGACACACAGATGAAAAGAGATCGTTATCAGATCTATGCTCCTGACTTAGATAAATAAGCATTGGACATGATTCTCCACTCATTAAAGTGTCTTCCTCAGGAGATGGCTGACAGTTCATTAAATAAGATGAAATGTTATTATTTAAACTCAAGACTGATCAGACTGGGTGGAAACTTAGTCTACTGTATTCAAAATTTCCTGCATTGGCAAGCAAGTTCTTTAAAATGTTCCTCTGAAGTAGCTGACCCACATAGAAATTAAGATCCTGCTCTATGTGCTAACTCAGAGGGTAACTCCCCTCCTGTAAGTGGTAAAGCTCTGGGCTTGGACACTGGGTTTCAAATATTTATCCCCCGCTACCAGAGGCGATCAGTACTGCAGCTCCCAGCTCGACTTGTGCAGAGACCTCCCCACTCAGCGCACAATCACCAAGTTAAGCTAGACCCAAGCCCCAGGCTGCGGTCATGCAGCTTTCCATTTGCTCCATCTGAACAGCCGTGTCCTGCAGGCCCTTAGCCCCTTCCCCCCGTACCCCTGACTCTGCCCCTTCCCTCGTACCCCTGACTCTGCCCCTTCTGTCAGCGTGAACTGCCTCACAGCCTGTCCGCCGAGCAGGACTCAACAGTAACTGGCAACACCATAAAGTGCCAACGCGAAATGGCCATCCTTATGTATGTTACTTCATTGTATGCCCCAAATTCAACTTTTTAGCTTCCTCTCCAAAGAAACCCTGTATCTGATACAGAGTCATTCATCTTTAGGACAAGTGTCTATTGATCAGCTGTTATCCAATTTACAATAGGCATGTAATACAACCTGAACTCAGTGGGCTCAAGAGGGAATTCAGTGTGAGACCAAGGAAAGCACCTTCTATAGACCCTTCAGTGCAAGCAGAAAGTACATTAGTGATGCTGTAGCTTTACAGGAGAAACCCCAGCCTCAAGCACAGGGGCGATGTCAGAGCAATAGGAACACTGCCAGAAAAAAAAAAAACCCTTGGTACCGTCCCCACCTGCAGGGAGGTGTGAACATTTCTGACCATGTTTTGACAGTAAAAAAGGAAGAATTTATGTCCAAGAAACTTTCCAGAGAGAGTCCATTAATGCCTCCTAAACCCTCTGTAATATGCAAGGGTTATACTTTCTTCCCCCCTGAACACAAAGAGCAAATATCTACTTTCATGAAGAATGACCTTTACATTGCACTCGGAGAATGAAAGAACAAGGCAAGAATAGAGGCAGATCTTTGTGAAAGGGGATCCACACAATGCGTGCATTGACTCTGAAGGTTGGTGTTGGACTGAGCCCAGAGAGGGTACTTGTCTCTACAGACAGCAGAGCTCTTCAGAAAAGGTGTACTGCCTTGAAAACAGAGGTGCACCGACAACACGGCTCAGTGACAGCAGAAGAGCTGCCTGGGTACTTTTCAATAAGCCTATTATTCTTTGGAAAAGTCCATTTCTTTGAAAACAGAACTGTTGGCAGGAAAGGGTCAGTTTTAATAAATCACCTTTTTTTTTTTTTTTAAGAGAAGGTGCAGTCATTTTAGTTTTCTCCCCCCCGCCCCCCCCGCCAAAGATTTAAATGTGCTTTCTTACAATATTTCCACTAATTAAAACTAAACTAAAATGCCAACATGACCAGCAGGACCAGGACACAAGAAAACTACACAGAAATGTTTCCATTACCCTAATCAGAATGTAGCTTTTCAAAAACTTCAGACTTTAAAGTTTTTGTCTAGATATTTTCCCTGGGACAGGACGACCTGTTTCGTGCAGCTCGGTACCATGCTGTTTCTTGTAGTAATTTTGCAGGACACAGACACTGATGCTACAGGTAAAGTAACTCTATTTTGTACCTTCCTCTGATATCCTTTCTCCTCTTTGATGTTCACCCTCTACCAGAACATTTTCACTGATCTCATTCTCAGGCTGACTGTGACCTGATTCACATCTCATGCCAATTGCTCTGATGTTGTCAGAACTAAACCAGTTTACACCAGCCGAGGAATACAATTATTTAGGAGTAGTACCAATCCTCTGCCTCCTCCCTAAAGATTTCTGACATGGGTGAAGACTTTGAATGAAAGCTAACTTCTTTCCGCCACCTCAGAAAAGAAGGATAAGCAACTCCATTAACTCCTGTATGGGTTAAAAATAATATATATATATATGTGTGTGTGTGTGATAGCCAAAAAGATGTGTTCCTTTATGTTATTCATGATGCTGAAGTGAACCTGTGTCCCTTCTAGACCACATTCTCCTTTATATTAGAAATGCAGAACAGAGAAGTTTATGTGCAACTTAGCAAACCCCATTCCTTGTAGGCCAGCTCCCCAAAGTCACGGTGGCAAACAGGATTAGTTAGCTACATTGGTGGCAACCTCTCACAAACCTGCTTATGACTAGCAGTGACCAGAGCTGAGCAAGACAGGAAAAACCCCACAAAAGCATGTTGCCCCTGTCTGGGTGCTTCATGGACGTGGGTTATACGTGTTCATTTCACAACTGCTAAAGTAACTCCAGTTATAACCACTGCTGGAGGGTCCCAAAAGGGGAATAGTGGCACTTGAGCAACGCTATGTGCAGCGTAAGCAGCATCTTTGTCAGGTGAAAGGAGTACAGAGAAGGAGCCAGTTTCTTCCAAAGAAAGAAGAGAAGCAGGAGCCCAGAGCCAGACAAGCCGTGTCTGGGCTGGCAGCAAAAAGGAAAGAGGATTGCTGGCAATTTGCAAAGCAGGAGGCAAGAGTGACACAAGCCCTGTGATGTGAAGGTGAGAAGGGACTTCTTTCACACATGGCAGGAGCTGGTGGCAGCTCATTTCACTTGCCTGGGATCCTTTTCTCTCACACAGTTTCCCTCCAGTTCTCAGCTTACAAGGATAAAACTGCTCCCAACTGACTTCTCCAGTTGTGGTCCCCAGCCTGTGAGACAACTTGGGAATGCCAGGGTCAGAGAGGCCGCTCCCGGGGCATGGTCAGCTGCAGTTGGCGCAGTTGCTCTCCTGTGGTCTTCTTCATCCTTTCAGCACTTTCAAGCACTACAAGAAGTGCCAAGAACTGCTTCCTCCCTTCAGCCTGCAAAGAGGAGTCATTCTTCCTCCACCATCACTTGCTCTGTGCCTCACAACCCTCAGCTGCCCCTTTGTGCTGCAAGGTGGCTCCTGGGGATACCTGTTCTTTCACACCTCCAGCTCCTGACACAAGTGATGTAAGCCAGCCCTGAGATCCAAGAGCAGGCTGGCATAACAGGCTGCATCCAGCAAGGACCTGTGCCTTAAACTCAGCTCTGTGCTTACCTGTCTGTTTTGAGCATCCCTGTGGTTCCTCCCAAGGCCACCTCTTTCCTCCTCAAGTCACTGTCTGTGTTCCCCTACCATCCCCTGCCTTTTCAGCAATGGCTTTATTCTCACCCCCCCCTCCCCTCCCCGCCCCTCAATATCCCACCCATCTTTTCAACAGCTGAAGCCCCTCACCTCACAGAACCTCCCTGATGAGGCCAGGCCAGGCCAGGCTGAGCAGTTTCACACCCTGGCTGTGCTTTCTCACATTGAAACTTAATTTACTGCTCCAGATACATAGAGGCAACTACCTGAGGGCTGTACTGACGCTGGACCATATTTAAGAATAAATCTTTTAAAGCCAATCCACTGGAGCCCCTGCGCAGCGTCGCACTGACGTACCTGTGGAAGAGCAGCTTGCAGCATGGAAAGAAGGAGCAACTGGCCGGAGAAGGGCAGGATCCTCCTCCGCTGCTTTTGCTGCCACAGAAATTGTGATGCAGAGTCATCCTTTGCCTTGGGTGTTGTCTGTCTTGTTTACCTTTGGGCAAGGACTGTGTTTCTAAAAAAGCAAATAATTGGCGTATGTTAGATACGCATCCAACAAAAATGACAATTAGGGGGAATGAGAAAGTGGATTAGAAGTTTGTACCTAGATGTGTGCTCATTCTAAATTCAGCAGCAGACTCAGGGATCTGGTTTCAGTTTTGTTTGTGCATTTGTTTGTTCACCTTTTTCTGTGTTTTGTTTCATTTGAGGTAATAAATACAGACACTGATATAAATGATATGAATCTTCTCAAATTTCAGGATATAACTTTGGCCTTTTGATCCAGAACCCATCTGAACTCAAACTCAAGTAAATGAATTTTTTTCCTTGTAATAACTATGTTAAAAAAATACACACACACACCCAAACTAATAGTGCTGCACTTCTACCTTTTTAAAGTACAGGGCTGTAAATACATCTGATTTGAGGCCTAATATGTGACAAGATTCACAAACAGTGATAATATCTTCTATTAAAGCAACGGATATTGTTAGAAAGAACTTTAGCACACCTCATTTTCTTTGAAACCCACATCATTATAACTGCAACATGTTTGGCATATACACAAACTCAGGGGCTCTAAACCCCCAGTGGATCCTACAGGCACAAGTCCATTATCACAATATCCCAAACATAGGGAAAAAAATTGTTGGGGGTAGCAGGGAGGTAGGTTTTTATCTATCTTTTTGTTATGGCCTTCAAATTAAATCTGACATATAATATCCAGATTATCTGCTCAGCATGAAAACAAAGAATATTTTTTTTTTTTTTCTGAAAGCAGAGGTGTGTACTAAAGTCTTAAGGACTGAGAGTGTTTCAAACATCTATTACCATAAATTAGCCCTAAAATATTGGAAGCTGGCAGCCATGCAGTTAGCTGGTCTCCCTTCCCCAGTGTACAAACCCAGCACAGCGACTGGACACCTCGTGCTCCACGCTGGGCTGGATCACTTTGTGCCGGGGGAAGTCTCAGTGTGGTGCCTCGAGAGAAGGCTTTGTTCACTTGGTTTTTTGGCCATCGATCTGTGTCTGAGTGAGAGAGAACTCAAGCATCACCTTCTTACCCAGGGAGGGAATTGAAGTCTGACGTTTGCATCCAAATATTTGAAGTGTGAGCCTTGGAGACGTGGGGGAGCAGGGGGTGGAGAGGAGGATCTATCCAAACCTGAAGCTTAAACCCTTTCATTAGAAGTCATCCTCTTTTCCTTGTGGATTTCAGCCACATTTATTGGTTGATTGAGAAATTTCAGACAAACTATTTTGACCAGACACTACGTAGAAGCCTGCAAAGCTTTGTGACCATCAGTGAAACCTGTGTGAGTCTCGTCCTTCCAGCAGAGGACAGCCGTAGGCATGCACACAGCCAAATTCAACATGCAGGAGGAGAAACCCACCTGCAAAAATGCTTCTTGCCAGAGAAATGCAGGGTCCTTCCCCCCATAACCCCGAGCGAGGGTGACATCAAAGAGGCTGTTATTTGAGGACCCAATATGTCTTCTTGAATCCTTCATCCTAAAGATGTTTTAATTTTATTTGGAAGGTGGCTTGGTAGCAAGTAAACTTCATCCTCTGCGTGGAGGTGCCTTGTGGTGCATCTACACCACGTGGATGTTAAATGCACACACACACAGAGGCACATGCACCAGCCGAAGCTGTGATGCTTCTCTGCTCACAATGGTGAAGGCTGGATATAGATTGGGTGTTGTGGCAGCATTTTGCATCCACATTCCACTCACTTTTTACTGGTGTAAATGCCAAATGCCTTCTCAGAGGAGAGGGCAAGCTCCAGCCCATTGTCTGTAATGGTCCTGAGCAAAGCCTTGGAGAGTGTGTGTGTATGCAATCTGCCAGGAAGGATAATCCTCCACACCATTACATTAAAGATACATGCCATCTTCTCCTCTACCTGAATACTCTCAGAGCTCTCTAATCCCTGTCACCCACCAGGATGTATTATATCTGTACTAACTAATTTCACAGCCTGTAAATTACAGGCATACCCTGCGTATCTTCATCTCATTAGAGAAGGTTAATTTAAGCAGACAATCAACAAAAATACGGAAAACCAGTTTGGAAAGAGGATTTTGCTGTGTCTCTGGCAGACAATGAATTCACAACCCCAACATCTGCCACCACTAGAGAGAAAATGCTGGAGGAAAACAAAAAAAAAAAGGGGGGGGGGAACTCATTGCTGTTTCTTCTGATGAATGGAGAATTTCCAATTAGCATTTCAATTACTCAAGCCAGACTTTCATCTGATTCTATGATCACAAGGAACTCCATAAGCAACAAGTTCTCTTGGTTTGACAACACGTGCTGGACTAATGTGTAATGCACTTACTGGGGTTGGTCTGTGAGACTTTGTTTCTCTCCTGGGAAAATCCTACAGCATTAATTGCCCTTAAGATTTAATGTATAGTTTTATATACACCCTTGTCCTACTCAAGAAAATCCTACAACAAAACTGTTGTACCTGTTGTACAAACAATGTAGCTTATTGTAAGAAAGATTCCGACAGCTCCACCTTACTTCACCTTCAGGCATATCCTATAGCAAATCCATCAGTAGGACCCTACACAT
>JAVJGJ010000062.1:11637823-11648946 GCA_035590215.1 Microhierax caerulescens | reverse complement strand
GCCCAGTCTGTATTTGTGCTTGGGACTGGCCTGGACCACATGCAGGACCTTGCACTTGGCCTGGTTGGATGTCATGAAATTCACAGGAGCCCACCTCTCAAGCCTGTCAGGATCCCCGTGGATGGCAACCCTTCCCTCCAGTGCCACAACCACAGAGCCTAGTGTCGTCAGCAAACTTGCTAAGGGCATACTCATTGTCTGTCCACATTGCCAACAAAGTTGTTGAGCAATACCAGGTAAGAAGTTACAATGGGATTTGGATAGATGACTGGTGCAGGGAAAACTCAGAGGATAAACATTTATTTAAATAAAAAGATCAATAGAAAAAACTCTTCCACTTTCTTCCTTCCTTGCCTCTTCAACCCCCCTGCTTCCTTCCTCTGCTTGCTTGGGAAATTGCTGTATGACCAAAATCCACAGGCAGCTTCAGCTCCTTCCCCTCTCTCTTGACCTTTTCACAGTTCTAAGGGTTATTTAATGAGCTTAGAAAAATAATGCATCCGTTAATGGCAGAATCCCTGGAAGGGCAGCATTATTGAGTTTCCCTTTCCTCCTCCTCACCCTCACTGGAGGCCTCATCACCTTCAAACCTCCACTTCCAGCTTTCTTTCTTGCACACTTTAAAATGCCTTCAAATTAGTACCACTTTATAAGATGGAGAAAGAGATCAGCGAGAGGCCTGGAAAGGGGCATTTAAATGTTGCACTTTGAAAAACATAGTCACAGAGGTTTGATCTTCTTAAGCTAGTGAGAATGAAAAGTAATTTCTTTAGAATCAGGATATAACAACTGGTGTACATCAGGAGACATACTAATGCAGTCACACTATTATACCTCATAAAAGAGGCCACTATACACTGTAAAATAGAGAGGCGATAGGATCGCCTATTACCAAAAGACTAGTACAGCTTCATCCATGCTATAAACAGCCCAGCAATCCACACAAAATTAAAGAAAATTTGTTTTAATAAATCTAGGCTCAATTTCAAGGGGCTGGAAGTCAATAATTCCACCCCTTCTCCAACAGATACAAAACCTACTGCCCACAGGCACTATGAAGAACTCACATTTCTTCCCAAAATTAAACTTCCATGATTTCCAGTGACACCTGAGACCATGTTAGAATTTGACACAGAATCCAGAGGCTGCACACAGTTAAGAAGACAAAACAAAGTACCTCTTGGCAGCTTAACCCTCCTTTGGAAAGTTTTTGGGGCCTTAAATGCAACAAAATGCTGTCTGTAAGATTATCTAAAATGGTATCAGTATGTTGGAACTGTATCAGAAGTATCATAAAACTCTAAAACAGAACAGAGTCTTCAAACCTATGCATTCGCTCTCTCAGGTAGCCACTCCATACAATATCCTTAAAATAACCATTCTTTATCTAACAGTTAATTGGGCCTTTCCTTGCAGATTCACTGCTGTGGCTTCACCCATCACACCAGAAGGATCAAACTGAGGAATCAGCAGTAGAAACCAGTTACCTTAGAACTCAGGGCAGCGTAAGGAGACACACCTCAGGGCAGATTGAATGCACCTAAGATCTGAGTCACACTCTGGAGGAGGCTTTTTACATTAACTATAGGGGAGTCCAGTATGACTAAATCACTAGGGCAAGTGCCTTCATTTAGTGTCCATATAGTTAGGTGGGATGAATCTCAGGTTTTCTCTCCCCTTGAAAGCTTTTGCAGAAGAGCGCTCTCTTCTGAATTTGAGAAGCCCGCTTAAATTTTTCAGTTTGAATTTAATCATGGCTAGTTGACGTTCATTTCTTCTTGTGTCAATGTTACCCTTGAGCTTAACAAATCATCTCCTCCTCTGGCAGTTTGAATCCTTCTGTTCATCTTCTCCACATACCCCTCAACACTCTGTGTTTAGCAACAGCAATTGTTTACTTGTCTTAAAAAATTCAGATCTTTGACTCTTCATCCACTTGATTATCCCATCACTCCTCCTCTGAACTGCTTTTATCTGAATTAGTCTGCATTAGACACAGATGTCTGGAACTGTACATAACATTACAGATGAATGTGTACCAGGCTCTTATACAAAAGTATTACCATTTCTCTTGCTTTATTAGACACATCTTGCCTGAGGCATCTAGAATTTGCCTCTTCCACAGTTCCATCACACACTGATACCTTAACAGACTCTTCTAAGCCTGTCTAACATCTCCAGGTATTTCTCAGGCTCGTAAACTTTGTTTTTCCTACACAGATTTCCCAGTTCACTTGTCCAATGCTCATCAGCACTGTGGCACAAACAAATCCCACTCAGTTTATACCAGCTTCTTCTAACATCATTCATCACTGGTATTCTGTACTAATTTCCATTATTAATGAATATGTGAAGTTGGTTCAAACAGGACTGGTCCCTGAAGAATTTTGCTACTAACCACCCCCGCTGAAATACTTCCCTTCTTAGGGACATTCTCTCTTTTTATAACACTCTTCTGATTGGATTTAACTTCATTTTACCTACCTCTGCCTTAATCAGTATTTCTCATATTGCATGTATCAACTGTTTCTAGCTTATTTGGATACAGATCTAAGTTACATCAAATAGATAGAAATTAGTTAACTACTCAAAGCAAGATACCACACTATTCTCTCATGGTCTTTTCCCAGAAAAAATGTTGTGATCCATCTTACACCATTTTAATTATTCTGCCATTCAAAGTTGTTTTTGCATACTACAAAGGTCACACTAATAGACTTACAAGAGCCTTGATCAAATTTTTCTAAAATACATGTGTTTACTACTCCTCTATCATACACTATCAACCTGCTACTGAACCAACATTCTGTAGAACAGCTCTTTCAGACATCAGAAATGAAAGCAATTTGTTCCTTTCAGTATGATCATACCAAGCAGCTTGAATTGTACTTCTACCTCAGCTATAGTAATTTAAATGTCCATAAACTCCTTCCCATTCATGACCTGCCTTTACGCCATGGTCATTATCAACATCCTTACTGAAATTGAAAGAAAGTTATTCACTTTGTTTTTAGGAGGAACATAGATTACTTTTAAAGTTGGTCCCATTCTCCCTGCATGGTGTAAGTATTTCTTCTTTCATTATATTCTCCTTATTTCTATGGGTAAGGAATTTCTGCTGTTTGTTTTAATTTCCCCTGCAAAGAATTTCCTGTGTGAGGAAATTAAAACCTTGACATTTTCCAATTCTCACTTTATCCCCACAGCTCATCTGAGATGTTGTGCTCATTGCTGATCAGTCCCTTTCTTTATAGGTCTACTCATAACCCAAGTGGGTATCTGGAAACCTTTGATTTTTCTATTGTCACAGGACATTTATCCTTTTGACTTTCTGAATCCACCTAGTTGTCTGATGGTTTTAATCTAGAGAATTACACAATAGGTACTCTTTTATCCTAGAATCTCCAGCCATTTCCTTTTTGTTAAAGTAGCCAGTTACATTCAAAAAAATTAATAGAGTTATTTCTAGAGTTAGGAGAATGACTGTATTCCTCAGAACTTGAGAGGGGTGGGGATGCAGGGATAGATGGAAAAAAAGTTACTCTCTCTAATTCAAAGTCCATGTGCTGCCCAGCGTGTTGAATAGTGCTGGAGCGATTTCTCCACTATGCCCAAAGGATGGACACTGCGACACACAGCAAGTTTATCTAAAAACATGGTTTTGAATATTGATGTCAGACTCACTCCTATAAACGGAAGCAAGCAGAAACACTTTTGTTCATGAATTACAGAAGTTTGCCCAAAATACATTTATAGCATGTAGATCAAAGAATGGCTTTTTTTCCTGCACAAAGATGACTTTCACTTTAGTAGATAAAGCCATTTCTTACCTCTTGGTCTTACACTGAAATGCATATCTAAAAACTTATCAGTTATCAGCTGAATGGTTATCAATTAGGAAAAGTCAGAGAACTACATTCATCATCACAGATTTTAATTCAGACCTTATGGACCTGAATTACTGGTTGCTTTTATACTTTAAATACATTTTAAAGTCAGACCATTCAGCAGTCAGCTCACTGCCCAGATAAGCCATTTTACTTCACCCTCCAGTACCTCCCACCTAACATACTCATTTGGGATCAAATAATTTAGAACATAAATTGAATGGAGCAGCAACATCATCATCCAGCCCATGTTATTTTTGTGCTTCCTGGGTTCCCCCACGAATGCTTGTACTGGATATTCAGAATATGCATTGTCACTCATCCTGCACAGTTCCCTTTCTAGTACGTGTACTAATGCACAGCATCTGCTAGCGTATACGTAGCTGTTCCATGAAGACTGGGTACTTTAAGGACTGTCAGATGACTGGAGCTGAATTACCTAGGGGTTCCTTCTCCTTGAATTATTCTACTATGAAATTCTCATCTGCAGTCTGCAAAGGGGAAACGACAGAGAGAAAAGAAACAGCTTCTCCCTGTCTAAACTTTCTGAGGAGCCTGTCGTGCTAAGTACTAGCCTGTCTCCTCTCGTTTGTGTTAACAGTGTCTAAATCACTCTTTCAACTCACTGCCTTCCACAGGAGGAGCTGAGGCAGCAGCACAAATGGATCCCTAAGTACAAGGGACTAGAGTCAGCTATTTCCTTATATACTTGGATGTAGGGAGGGAAAGAAAGAAAGAAAGAAAAAAAAGAAAAAAAAAGTACCTTTAGCCTCATGTTTCCATCTCTCATTTCCATTAATGCAAGCCTAGAACCTCCCCCCCCCCAACCTTATTTTTTCTTGTATTAAAGACATCCCAAAATAGCTTTAAAACTAGTCTCAATCTTAATATAAAAAAATAACAACCTGGAAAGAAGCTTTGTTTCCATCCACCAGCAACCAGTTGACATGGTTCTGCTTTAGCTGCAGCTCTGATGAGTTCCTTGCTCTGGTCTCAGAAGGATCAGGATGAAACTCCAGACACAATTAGTAGACCAAGGTCTGAGCACCTGCAGAGGTCAACTGGCCCTTAAGATGTTTGTCTCCTGACCCAGCATTCA
This sequence comes from Microhierax caerulescens, assembly GCA_035590215.1. Classification (NCBI taxonomy): domain Eukaryota; kingdom Metazoa; phylum Chordata; class Aves; order Falconiformes; family Falconidae; genus Microhierax; species Microhierax caerulescens. The sequence goes on along the minus strand of JAVJGJ010000062.1, from coordinate 11,643,960 downwards.
GGTACACCTGTGAGGAGCTGCCACCACCTTTACCTTCAGTCCAACTGGTAGATGAGTGTAAGGAGCAAAAGCTGTGTCCTCCAGGGCTGTTAGCTCAAAGGCCCTTCACCTCTTTCCTATTCACAGGCAAAAGCAAGCCATGAACTGCTATGAACGGGGCTTTGGGACTCTAATCTGGCCAGGGAGTTGATGCAGCTGGACTCAGACAATTGTAAGGCAAAGAAAAGCCAATCTTTGGCTCCTGCAGCCTTAGGTGCTCTGTGACACAGCTCTGTCTCTGCGTGCCTGTTGCTGCTGGAAGCTCGCTCTTTGGAGTGTTATAGTCACCAAAAAGGAGACTAAGGCCGCCTACGGGTTCTCTTGCTAAAATTGCTTTCATTTAGAACTATTTATCAGCATTTTCACACCATTTTTCAACCACTCTCCTCAGCAGCTCTGTGCAATGCAAATACCTCCAAGTCATCACTGCAAGCCAAAAGAGCCCAGCCTGATAAAATATAACACATGAGGCAGAGAAATTCAATTACAACAGACTGGCTGTGCTAGCCCCAGCTTTTTGCTGTGCTTCAAAGGGGGAGGGATAACAGGTAGACAGATTTTGTAGACATGTGTGTGCAATCATTTTTGCTGCTGATCTCTCAGAGGCGAAGTGATGGCTAGGTTTGCCCAAGACAGAGAATTTAACTGCTGTGATATGACCCATTGCAAAAGCTGAACCTTCATTTCAGTTCCACCTGAGCTTGGGTTTGAGGACTTACATTAGGCAAATTTCACCCTTAAACCCAGCTCAAAGTGTTCAGAGATTAAATTTGAAATATTTATTTGATTTGAGGTTGGAATGGTTTAAAATATCTTCAGTCACAGCACCAGGGCAAGTAGGGAAATTTGCACATCTGCCTTATCAGTCATTACACCCAGGTAAGTTAAAGCCAGGAGTTCTCTGCATATTTCTCTGCATATGTGAAATTAATCCCAGAAAGTTAAAGACCAGAGAGAAGAACTACTCAATATTGTATCACCATATGCATTAGTTGGATCTGATCAGCCCTCCGAACACATACCACTCCCTTACAAGCTGGCAGGACGCTTCTTTACCATTGCATGCCTGAATATATAAGAGAGAGTAATGAAACTGCAGGGCACAGCTGTGATCCTGGTGTAGTTTCCAAAACCTGCAAAGCCTCTCTCATGGGACTTTCCCAATTCAGGACACTTGCTGTGCTGCAAGAGCAAAGCTGTCTCCCTTAGGATATTCCTCTAAAACATAGTACAGCCCTGTGGTACACTTCACATTTTTTTTTCTCTTTTCTGAATGTACATGCACATATGTACGCATACATACATTTTTTTCCTGTCCTTTGAGTAATTATTTTTGTTCCAGCAAAATCAGAACAAGCAGAGCAGCTACAAATATCTCAGAAGCTTTTAGAGAGCAGGCAGCATCCCACACACCAAGCTGCTTGAAAAGAAAAACTTGGCATGATGAAATTCAGATGTGCCTTCCCGACAGAGACCTGGAGCCCGGGCAGCCATCGAGCGGGGTGAACCAGGGAGCAATGAGGCACTGCGTCACGTGTCATTGACTTTACTGCTTACAGACTGGCATCCATAACACTGGGCACGGCCGGCTGAGTCCCTCCCTACTTCGCTGCATTGAAATGGATCCATGGGGGAATACAGGGAAGGAGGACTAATGGGAAAATGGCATTTGGCTTCCAGGATTTGAAAAGAAGGAGCTGACAGTGTTGCTGTGCAAGCCTGTGCTCAGGATAACACTGAGAGCATGCATTACTTCTGCTGCATTGGGACCAAGAAGTTAGGAGCCTCCAGCACGGAGATGTATATGGCCAAAATCTCTGCTATGTTTCAGCAGCACATCCAAGAAATTCCAGCAACACAGGCACTAAGACATATCCATAACAGCCCAGCTGCAGGATCCAGAAAGCCCCTTTGCTGAGACATGTGCTCCTTACCTCTGCTTTAGTACCAAACAGCAGCCCAGAAACTCTGACTCTGAAACTGCTGTGAATAGCCTAGGGCAGGGGTCCTCAAACTTTTTAAACAGGGGGCTGGCACGCAGATTAAGTGGCAGGCAGTCATCTACAGCTGCTTGGTTTCCCCCCACCCAACCCCTGGTGGGGGGGTTTATGTAAATACCGGGGGGTGGATTGAGGACCCTGGGGGGCTGTATCCGGCCCATGGGCTGTAGTTTGAGGACCCCTGACCTACAGTATCTGCTGCCAGCAGCGGCCAGCAGCTGCCCCAGCCAAGCCGCACAAGCAGTTTGGTAATTCCAACCATACCTTCCCGAAGTAAAGTCATATTACCACTACCCATTACCTTGGGTAAATATTGGAACAGCAGCATTCAGAACACAATGCACTGGGATGCAAAAACCTTCTGCCTCGAGCCCTAAAGGATCCCACTGAATTTTTATGGAGGAAAACTCTTCTTTGACTCCTTGGTGATACAAGGAATTAGCTTGGCCTCACCTACAGAGATTCAAGGACATCCAGAGGTGGCTGCATTGCCTGCTTCTGACAAGGCTTAAGCACCTGCTTAATTTTAGGCTGGTTCTTAAAGCTCACAAGGTTTGGACAAAAGTGCTTTTCTAAGGGGTGTTTTCCTGTCCTGAATGCCAATGCACTTACAGCTACATGCAGTCGGTATCAGCGAAAGGAGAGAATCCTCTATGGGATAAAAGTTTTGGAAAAAAAAATGTAAAGAATCCATTGCTTCATGCTAATATTCCACTTTGGATAACCAATTTATTATCCCTAAGGATTTGAATATTCTGTTACAGGAAAACAGTTGTTTGAATAGATGTGTGTGAGGGAAGACACACACACACACACACACACAGGATATTGATTCAAACTGTACTTATGATTCCTCAGACCTTTAAGAAATTGATTTTAGACTATTCTCCCTCTCTCTGTCTCACTCCAGCTGAAAAAATCAAAGCTCAGTGTAGGATCCCTTAAAGAATATTTCTGATAGAGCCGGGGGGGTGGGGGGGGTGGGGGGGGTGGATTTTTCCTAACGTTTGTGTGGAAAAAAAAAAAAGGAAAGAAAGCCCCTAAATCATGAATCATGTGGATTTGGTGTTCAATATTCTGTCAACTGTCTTTTCAAATAAATAGAAGATTTAGAAATGGCATTTAAAAATATGCAAACAAACACAGCCCCATTTCTTTCTTTCCTTTTTAAGTATTGTATTTATTTTCAGTAAGTTCAGACAACAACTTAATTTTGCAATTCTTTCGCTCTCACCAAAGTCTTCCCTGGAATTCAGTGATCTCATTAAGACTTTTTTTAAAGAGACTTGCACAAACTTAAAGTTATGAAATAGCCCCTGTGCCAGCCATCTGCACTGGCACATATCTGCCAAATTGAATTCAGACTGAAATTCAGGCTTTGAACCTAAATAAACAATCTGCCTTTATTAAGAAAAGTGCTTAAGAGTTTGCTCAAATTTAAGCCCAGATTTAAAATGAAGACCGTATTTTTTCTGAGTTTTAAATGTTCTGACAAGCAAATGCACAAAGCAGCAGCTTGTGCTCTGAAGAGGTTTGTCCTGTTGCCTGGTGGCAAAACTTCTACCGACTTCAGCAAGACCTGCGTGAATATTGACTCACCATTAACTCAGCCTCTGGTGTCTGGCCACCAGGAAGGCTTACCTGAGCACAGAAAGACACATGACACGAGAATAATGTTGCAGGTGTGGACCACTGACTTCTTTTAGCTCCTACCAACTTCTTCATTTTTATTAGCCCCTCTGTGTTCTGCCCAAGTCAGTGTCTTACCCATCAAGGGGATCCACTTCATTTCATTCTAAGCACCAAGTACCAGCAAATTATAAACCAAACACAAATTAAACCCATCTTCCCATCCTCCTCTCTGAAACCCCTAATTGCCCATTACCCTGTATTGTGCTCTGACACAAAAGTAATTCTACTAAGTGGGGAGTTTTGTTGTTGTTTTTTCTTTCATAAAAACTGTTAATTTGCTATTAAATCTCTTGTTGAAAGACTAATAGCTTAATGAATGCATTAAACGTGCAAATTAGGTTTTTTTTTTTACCGCATTACTTAGTTGAAGATTGAAAGGGTACAATACATCATCGTTGGCTCAGTAGGATTTAATGAGGCATTAGACCATCTTCTGTCTTGGAGGCCAGACTTATGAATGATCCCCAGAACTGCACAGGCAACACTTGTCCCAGGTCCCTCTCCTGCTAGCAACATATATTTTCCCCTTGCCTGTTTCTTCTCCCGTCGCTGCTGATGTACGTGAAATAAAAATGTAGTTTCCAGATCAGTTTTATAATGAAAAGTAGCCCATTGCTGATGACAAATGTTGTTTACAGTCACTAGAAAAGAGGGTGGAATGGTGAGTGAATATATTAGAGGAGGAGAGGATAGCTTTTATATTCATTATACTGCCATTTTGGGCCTGTGAAGACACATAACCTTTCCCTTTCTCCCTCCATCATACAGTCACTTTCAGATGTCTACATTAAAATAAAAAGCTGCAGGCAGTGTGCTTTGCATTAGCTACTATCAATGAAGAAGACATTTTCCACCAGTCAAACAGAGCTCCTTGTGGGAATACCATCCCTCTAAACACACTTACTGAGCTTTCCCTGGATGCTTTCCCTGCCGTGCCCCTCCCCAGGCTCCTGCCTGCTCCACACCAAAGGAAACCTGCCTAAGCCAGCAGCAAGAGCCAGCACAAGGTTCTGACCCTTCGGGGTACAAAGGAGAGGGGCAGGACCCATCAGGGTGATGCAGGACAGCAGCAGGCATTGGTGCCTGCTTGAGGAGACAGCAACCTCTGCAGAGAGGGTTATTTAGGAAGATTTTTACATCTCTGGGGCCTAAAGTGAAAGTCACTGGCCCCATCTGCTGAGGACAGAGAAGCAAGTGCCCTGAACACCATCAAAAATTACGTTTGAGCTGGGGGGAGCCTGGTGGCTGGCCTCAGTGGGACATGATTTGCAGAAGCTTGCAGGCTTTCAGCGTGGGACCGAGAAAACACTGGTGCCAGAGAGGAAAATTTGGAGTGTGGGGATCGCAGATACCAGCAGGGAGAAGTGGAGACATAAGGAGGAGGACAGAGTTTGTGGAAGAAAGAGTTTTATCTTGGCAATGACAACAAAGAAACTGTTTATTATGAGAAAAGTTAGATAAATTCCGGAAGAGAGATGCATAGTTTTAATACTTCTGGGGTTGTCTGTCAATTAACAAAGGAGGAGGTCTGTGGAGAGGCGGCTGCAGGACAGCCATGAGCTGAGATGTTCTGGAACAAACCCAGAGTCAGACAGGCTGGCACCTATCCCACCCTCATGTCTTTGCTTGTAACTACTCTGTGCCATGATCAAAAGGCTGTCAGATACTAATGAAGTCTTAATGCATCATGTCTCATTCACACTGACTCATGTGAGACATCTCGGGCATCCAAGTTTAGTGGGTCATATTCCTAGGTTCCTTCTGTAGCCAGCAAAGAAGGATTAGCTCTTCCAGATTTGGAACAGATAAATTAGGATCCTGGCATGAATTACCATTTTTTCAAGTCTTTCTCTGCTGATTTTACAAGGAGCTTTAAGGGTTCCAGCCAGTTATCTCTGACACCCAAGTCAGATGTCTGTACTTAGACAGTGAATAGCTCTATAGGACTACGATTTTATTCATCTCTGCAAACCCAAGTATGTGAAAAGCAGCAGGGCTCCACCGCTGCCGTTAATGGCTCGTGCTTGGGCATTATCTAAGGGCCAAGAAGAGCAACAGGGCACAGAATCACTGCTATACCTGGATGTTTTCCTCTGAGCTGGTACCCTCCAGTGGCCTGAAAGGAATCCCATGGAAGGGGCACGTAAGGGAACATTGGAAAGAAAATGAAGTTCTGATTGTATGGAAATCTGCAGTAATGTGGCCACGGTATCAACCCTGGTGCTTGCCAACTGGGTTTGTGTAGGGTGGAACCTCCCCTGGATTGTGCTGAAGCCAAAGCAGAAAGAGTGAACTTGCCAGGCAGTTCCTTTCTGAGGGATCTAGCTTTTAGGGGAATGTACAAGGACAAGAACTGATGGCTGTTCAGGAAATGTTCATGTGCTAGAGTACTAAGGACATGCTTCA
>JAVJGJ010000062.1:11609291-11637788 GCA_035590215.1 Microhierax caerulescens | reverse complement strand
CTTAATTGGATTGTAGCTTCTGAGTTACATTTAGCCAGCTAAGGTTTAGTGGTTTAGTCTGGCCATCTCCTGAAGGTGCATCCAGAGGGCAATTAACGTGTGTAGAAGACATTGTTTGTCCCATCTATCTGGAGATCAGAGTTGGTATGAGGAAAATCGTCCTGTGAGATGTATAGCGCTGCGCACAGACTTCAGAAAGATCCTGAACAACCAGCCTAGCCAAGATATCTAACTCTCAGGTGGTTAATGAAACGAGATGGATCCCATCCCACTGACATTGGAGAACAGTTCCATTAGCGCTCTCTATTAATACATTGACAGTGTAGAATAATACCATCATAAGTTCAGCTTATATAACTCATAAGTTATGAAAATGCTTTACCGGTTATCAACAGAAGTCACTTCACCCATAATTAGGAAACATTGGATTTAAAAGCCTGCATGAATGCTGATCATTACTCTTTGGAAATACAGCTATTTCGGGAGGTAGAGAAGGCAGTCCGTGTACCTTACAGCAGTTGTTGAAAGCACATGTATCCATATACAAAGAACAGTGGAAGCTTGTTGTTTTAAAATATTTTAAACTCAAAGATCCATGCATGTGAGGTTGTGAACAACTTTTTTTCCAGGATAGTTAGAAATAGAGGTATTCATTCAAACTTCAAGAACTGCGAGTAATTGTACCTTATTCACAGGTGAATACTGGCACATGCGCTGTGGAAGAGGATGTGCCCCTGCTATTCAAACCAAACATTTCTGTGTTTGTTTGCCTACAGCCCGGGCTCGCATTGTTACCTGCGTACAGCACAGCGACAGCGTACAAGGTCAGTGGTAGACTGCACTCCTATTGTTAGTGTTTGAAGAGGGAACATTTTATCCTTCACAACAAATCTACATATAGGCTATTGAATGAAATACAATAGCTTCACTAAATTACTTCATCCATTAGCTAGATGCCTGTAAGAAAAATACAACAGTGTATTTTTGTATGATCCATTATGGATTGTGAGGTAAACAACATGCATTCAGGAAAAAAAAAAAAAATGGTTTCTGATCACAAAAACAGACAAATTTTGGCATTCAAAGGGAGGTGGGAAATGTCTTTCAGCATTATTTAGTAATGCTTTAGGAAACCAAGATGATCTAAAGTATGAGTGCTGTATATGCACAGCAAGGGAGAGTCTCTGTTCCAAGGGGTCTGTGATTTGAATGGGCTGATCTAACATGCACTCCTCACCTTGAAAGAGGGTATCAGGGTGCAAAGAGAGCTGAGAGCTCCCTGGGGGCTGGGGAGTCAGGAGGGGTCCCCCTGGGAGCTGGCAGGGCAGAATGTCAGAGCCTGGGACCCACCCCACCACCCAGTGAGGGAGCAGGACAGCTGTGGGGGCTGCCGGGGCAGACCAGCATCCTACAGAATCTCTGGGGCAGGAACTGGTGGCCCTGGGCTGGGCTGGAATGGGGCTCTGGGTCCATGGGCAGCCTGTGGTGTGCGGGACGGAGTCCCTGCATCTAGGAATACCAATCTAATGCTGTGAAGATTTCCCAGACCTGTGAGCAAGAGTGATGAAGGGAACGGTAGCAGGTGACAATCACCTCTACCGTTAGTCCAAGCAGCAATCACTGCATTGCTGATACCGTACTACCAGGTCCTGAGGGTTACGTTGCAGTTCCTCTACCTTGTTTCGTCCCAGAACAGGCAGTGATAATGCTCCTTGCTTTTCATCCTGACCCAGTGGCTCCCAAGCACTACTCACAACACTAGCAAATCTGCTCCATTAGGTAATAAGGTAAGAGCCTTGCTGTTGAAGGGAGGACAGATATTTTATTTTATCTTTCTCTCTTTTCTGCTCTCAGACTCTGCTGACGAAGCTTTGCTCTTCCTCCCCAGTATTCCCAGTCTACCTCCAAGCTCAGGACTCAGCTGCCATTCTCGAAAACCTGATGTGCAGGTGACACTTCAAGGATGTAATCAGAAAATGTCATGGGGGATGAAGGAGCAAGAGATGCTGACACAGAAAAAATGTTCTATTTTAAGCAGGCCAAGTGCATGCCTACTCCTGGCCTTCAAATTGCCAGGGCTGTCTGCTCTGTGTGCTATGAATCGTACCAATCTGGCTGGAGGAGTTAGAACTTTTTCCCCCAGCCTTTGCAACAGTGTGCTGAAAAGGGTGCAGCCATTGCCCCATCGAGGGTTAAGGCAGCTGGGTGGGTTTGCTGGCCCTGATCAGAGGAGTGAGCAGTGAGCAGCGAATGGGATATCTGGCAAGTCAAGGGTAACTCGTGCATCTCCTGAAAGTATCAGTGAAATGGTAGTAACTGGCTAAGAGCTCTCATCATAGCGAGCACAGCAGCAGGGATGCAGGGGGGAAAGGGGGCAGAGGAGGGATGGTGGGAAACCTTTGAGGAGAGGAAAGAATGAAACACTCCTGGCATAGATCTTTCCTTGCAGCTAAATGCACGTCCTCCAGTCCTTTCCCATTAATAATCACTGGGAACATCACTGCACCTTTGACCTGTGAAAAGCACCACTGTCAGGGCCAAGGAGAGCTGGGACTGGGCTAGCATCATGGCTAACCTATCTGTGATCCTGCTGTGACTGAACTGGAGCAGTGTGGCCTGTATTTTGGACCAAAGAGTAAGTGAGTAAAACTCCATCTATCTTGCACAGGAGGGATGACAGGTATTTGCATTATAAACATCATCTATAGCTGGGCAAAGATTTCACCATCTCATATGCCCAGAGATTACATCAAAATAGGAGCTGAGACTGGAAAAGAAGCTCCCTGTGACATCACGGTGCACAGTCTTTGCCATAGTCTTCAGAGCACACAATCTTATAGAGCCATCACTTTTTTCTCTCTTTTATTCAGGATTCAGAGAGCATAGCAATGAGAAGGTGGCTGACCTTCCAAACATTGCACTCGAGCTGTGTGGAAGTAAGTTGGACCTGTGTCTGGTTAGGAAAGCTAAAAGTGGTGCACAGTGGAGGGCAAATTGTTGGCTTCACAGCACTGACGCATCATGTCACCATCTAGTATTTGTCCCTCCAGGTCTTTGAACCACTTCTAATTCCTAGAAAGAAAAATAAGGGATGTTCTTGGAGGAAGGATGGGATCGGTAGCAAACTGGGTCACTTATTGGCACTGTAATTATGTGTATGCTCTGGGCAAGGAGTTTGAGGAGAGTAAACAAAACCCGAAGGGAAGAAAAACAGAATTATCACAACGCAGCTCATTTTGAGGCCCCCAGAATATGTGATTGCTTTTCTTATGGGTAGGAGACCAATGAGAACCAAGTGCCACCAACTCCAAAGCAGAAAGCGTTTGAATGACGTGCCCCATACCGAGACCCAAATTCCTGTGAATCAGGCACATAACGTGTCGTTGAGACAGTGCAGCCCTTCGGTGTGTTTTTGAGCCTGACTCAATTAAAACACAAAGCAGGTAAAACCAGGAGGAAAACTCACTGTTTGTTTATCAGACGTAAAGAACTTGTGTAGTCTTTGGATTACAGCTTGACGCTGGGAGGGCTCCTGCCACCCAGGCCCTGTACAATAGCAGCCTGCTCTAATGACAGGCTGCTGGAAAACAATGCCACGGAACGGCCGGGCAGCATGCGGGTCGCAAGGCAGGAGGCAGGGATCCCACAGGCTGATCTTGGCTTTGAAGCTAACGAATGCATTAAATAGAGGCTCACTGGAGCATGAAAAGCACACCTTCCAAATGCAGCTGAATTAACTTCCCTCCTATTGCCTGTGAGTCAAGCAAAGCCCATTTGATGGCACTTGGCTTGACTAAACCCTCACTGACCATGAAACTCACGGCTAGCTGCATCCCTTCCTTCAGTGCCAGGAGCCCAAGCAAAGAGGAACCTCACTGCCAACAAAACTCTCGTCATTGCAGTTGTGTTGACTAACCTTTTAAGCACAGCATATACATAAATCATCATCGAACAGCCATAGCATCCTATTCACCTGCTCACACACTCAGATTCATTAAGAGTCGCCCTTCACTTCCCACCATCCTTCCAAAATTCTTCCATGTTAAGAAATTCACTGGAAACATCTCCCTAGCTAAAATGACCTGCTGTCTCTGATTTAAGCTATTGTTCAAAACTCCTCTCTGAATTAACACTTTTTCTGCACTACCTTAGAGTCATGTTCTGATCTACAGCTTCTTTCACCACCCTCAGCCTATCTCTGGTTTCCATGAATCAAGGTAACCTTCATGGTGGTGTATTCCCCAGAGGCAGCTTGTCTCCTGAGGCTTTTTCCACTGCCCCGACATCATCTCCCTTTCTGTCTCTTCAAATCTATTTCTATTGCTGCAAATTCAATTAAAGCCTTTCCGGGAGCCTCAAGATCAAGTCAATACAGTGACCAATGGTCAGATGGGTTAAACTGAGGCTTAAGGCGAGAAGACACATGAGGAACTGATAGGAGGGCAGGTTTTGTTATTAAGAAACTGGAGAGGCAGGATTCCTCACTCCTCACTTGGTACGTACAGTGTAGGTGGCTGCTTTTAAGGGAGGTGCCTACACTCCCATGACAGTCATCACAGATCCAGCCAGTACACTCTCATCCCCAAATCTGCTGACCATACTAGTGCATCTCCATTGGCAATAGCAGGAATTGATTGGGGAAGGAAGGGGACCATACCTCATACCCCATCCAATTGGGTATGGGATTCTGGACACATGAAATAAGCTCATCTGTATGGTCTGTATGGTCTTTTCTCTCAATTACCCTGCAGCTGTATCTGTTCCAAAAATAACAGCTAGCTCCTTTGCATTTTGTGATTGTGCCATCATAATTAAAACAAATTCCGATCTCCAAACAGCAGGGGTAGAAGCCCATCAATTTTATGGGGGAGAATGGACAAATGCTTTTTCCAAATTATTTTTACTCCAGCCTACCTGGTTTCAGAGCTGTCTTTGATTCCATTCAGTTGCTGTGGAAACAGCCATGACATCAGACTTGGGAGTCGTGACATCGTTGAGTGAATAATCATATGCTGGAGAAGGCAGCAGGAAAAATAAAGTAAACAAATGTGTTTATCCACAAATGCTCCTACCAAGAGGAACTGGAATCTCCAGTGGTAATTTACCACACATTGCTAATGTGTTTGTTATAATATATTTCTTAATTCTTTTTTCTTTTATTTTGGCTGAATATGGAAGTTCATCAGGGCTGGAACAAGCAGGGGAAACATATTGAAATGAGCATTACAGATCTGTCGTGCTCTAGTTTATGGTCTTTTCTCAGTGATACACAGTAAGTAAAACAAGCACTGATTGAGTCAGCTGCCTCCTGGGTGTTCATTTGCTGTAGTGTGAGGAATATTAATGCTAAGTACATCCGCGTGCATCAGGAAAGGCAGGAGGAGGCAAGCAGATTACCCCGGCTTAGGGGTATTATACACGCGTCTGCAACTTCCAAAGACACAGAGAGGAAACATTTCTGTGGGGTTTTGTCTCTTATCTTCTTACAGTCTTATAGATTTTGGAGATGCATTGCCCTGGAGTTTTAATACTCAGAGTTTTCAGGGGAGATTGTGATTATACTTTTTTTTTTTTTTTTTTTTTTTTAAATCCGCCCTTTTACAGGGAAAAAAAAAAAAGAAAAGGCAAAAAAGCAAGTACTGAATTTCATCAGGATAAAGAAAAAACAGATTCCAGGAGAAGAAAGAACACATGAAAAAGAAAAGTTTGATTAAAATCCCCTCTTGTTCCATGTGTTTGATGTAAATATCTTCACACCTTTCTCTTTTCCTTTGCAGCCTCAGCAGAGGGTTCAGCCCGTCACCAGGGGATTGAGTTCCAAGCTTAGGGCTTTGTAGTTGCTGCTGCTCTTGCTGCTGTTGTCTAAAGGGATTATAAGCCTTTGTAAAGCTTGTGTTAATACCCTGGAGGGGAAAAATGAGTTTCCAAATAACCTTTTTTGTGTATCTCCTGTCTGAGTTACCCTAGGAAAGGAAAAATTAGGAAGTGTTTTGGCTTCAGTGTAGAAGAGTGGGTCATTTAAAGTTCGCAAGTGAGGTCTCCAGCCTTTCTGACCTGCTCTCTCCTGGGGCAGAGATGGCCCTTGTCATTGTGCTGCTGACACCAGGACCTGCTAGGAATAGCCATGCACTTCTCTGTTCACAGGGGAACACGTTCAATCTTAGACTGGATTTTTAACAAGTACCTGAAGAAACTGCATTTGGTGTTTAGCTCCCACTGCATCCTTTGGTAATGTTTGGGCATTTTATATTCTATACCTTCTTTGGAAAATACTAGTTCAGGATCCAGCTCCACAGCTTCAGACTCTCTGTATCTTTTCAACCCTTTTTTTTTTTTTTTTTTTTTATACTGCAGGAGGATTGGTTTTGAGCCACGTCGCAACATTTCCCTTCAGATGCAGTTGCCGTTGCAAAGGTGCAGAGCTGCTTGGTATTCAGGGAGTGTTGGTGGCTGTGGGTCATTCAATATTCTAGCGTGAGGAGTGAATTGCTCGGCGTGCCACTGCTCGGTGTCAGGCTCTCCCCAGGGCTGTACAGCTGTGGATTGCTCAGTATTCCTGGGGTGTGCTTCAGGTGCTTAAAGGCTGTCACGGTGCACTTGGGTGCTTGCCAGGCTGAGAGTGTTTCAGTATTCACATCTGTCTCTCTAGTAAGGGGTGAGGACGCAGCCACCCATTCGATTCTCTGCCCTACCAGGTTCTGAGAATAGAAATGAAAGCGATGGTCAAAGGGAAAATTGTAATGGAGAGGAGAGGAAAAGAGAAGTGGGGAAAGAAGAGAAGGGAGGGATATGAAGGGGCAGTTCTTTAGAAAATAAAACCTTTGAGCCCTTCACATGGATACTTCACAGGAGCCATAGTTGAAGTTTAAATTAAAAGGGTGAAGGCAGTGCATTCCCTCTTTGTAAGGCTGACTTAAGTATCCATGGCAGAGCTGTCCAGATACATTCATCATCACACCTTTTGGTACTGGGCAGTGTTAGGTTATGTGACAAAAGGCTCATCCCCACAAACACAAAGGATCACACCAGGAGGTGGAGGCAACCCAATGACCTAAGGAGAGAAGGCAGCCCCTGGCCTGGCTCCTCACAGGGGTCTCACACAGCCAGCCCACCCCTTGGGGGCGAAGCCATCATGATGAGGTGATGGGAGAGGCTGTTCACCCTGCACAGCGAGAAGCTTTACGGCCAACAGGGGTATGGGACTCAGATGCAGCAGAGAGCCTTTTGGGATTGTTCAGAACTTCACAGAAATCTTTCCCAATTTTTCTTAAAGAAATTTGTAGAAATTTTGACGTGCTGTGTTTGAGAAAAGAAAGAACAAGTCCCCAGTTTTTTTTGTTTTGTTTTGGGTTTTTTTCCTGAAATTATGGCAATTTCATAATAATATTGAAACATGATAATAACAGTTAACACAAAACTTTTTGGTGCACTTATTTTTTTCTTACAATTTGTCCACTAACAACTTTGCCTTTTAAGAATAACATTAAGATTTGGGACAGAGAAAAAAGAATCTGAGTTTTTGGATAGACAATGTTTCCAACATAGTTCTTCTCATAAGACCATCTGCTCCTTTGTTACCAGGTATGAGTTTGTAGCTACATATGCCAGCCACTACAGATGACAAGCCAGCACTGTGTGCAGGTTCTTCTGAGGATGCCTAGCACAGGGCTGAACAAACAGGCTGGCTATGAAAGTGGCAGAAAAAGTTGTGCTTTGGAAAACAGAAAATAAGAATGGAATCTAATACCTGCTTCGAGGGATGTGATACCGCAGTGAGGGTCGAGTGGCCTGCAGCTAGCATGGACACCAGTTAAAGCTCACCCTGTCTTCAAATGGTATCAATCTTTCTGGATCGAGTTGCAGTGGGTCAGGAACAAAGCCATATCTCTTCATTGTATTCTGTGTTTTTACACAATTATCCTAAGTCTCACTGGTTCTCCAGATCTCTCTCCTACAGCTCTTTGCTTCACAGTCTCTTTCCCTTTTCTCCTGTCTGGGTATACCCACTGATCTGGAAGGCTTTGCATGTATCTTTTCTTTCTCCATCAACACTTGGCTTTAAAGCATTAAATCAGAGCTCTCTGGATCTGCTACACCAAGAAAATATTTAGTGGATATAACATTTATTCGTGATTCTTGATTCACTCAACACACTCTCTAAAGGAATCTCTCCCAATATGCCCCCCAGTACTTAGCCAGGAAAATTACATTCCCTTCCCCATGACTTTGTCAGTGCAGGGAACATCACAGCCTGCTTCAAAATGCTGCACTGCACTTAATGGTATTTTATGACACATTTTTCAAATCAAATTTAAAAGCATAACTGAGTGGAATTAAATTAATGCTGTCTGGTAATGTCAGCAGCACCGGAGCTGTGCATGGCTGGCTTAGCTTCTAAACCTCTGGCAGCTTCCTGGGACTTATTTCTGACTTCAGGGAAAGAGTGAATGTGGTGATGTGATTTTTTAAAAAACTGTATCTATGGAAGGGAGTGTGTGGGAGTGAATAGATGGCAGCTGAGGTCTTAGTAGGGTTTCCTAGGGAAGATATCTTTAAGTTTAGATCTAGGTATGTTCCTGTGTACAACTGGGGGAAGGAGGGCATATGGATTTAGAATAAGTATCCATATGAGTTGTACTGTGCTGGATGCATATCCAAGAGTTCTGGGGATATCCCTAAATTATCCAGGCAGACCTTACTGGGTCTGCTTTTATTTGGTGGGTTTTTTATTGACACCTGTTCACACAGTCTGGTGAAATATATCCCAGAAATGTGCATATCACAGTACTGATTCTGGTAATGAAGAGGATGACGATTTAGAATGGCAGATGTTGCATCACTGAGCAGAACGTACAGTTTGTGTCTCTCTGTATTTTGTCTGTGCATAGTCAGGAGAGACTGGTAGTGGCTTTTGAGCTGGAAAATTGTTTATACAACAGTATTCGTATTGGATGAGAGAGGTGCATGTGTGTGTGCACATATTTGTAAAGCCACATTGCTTATTCTGTGGCCTGTGAAATAGTATTTCAGAAAGATTTTTTTTTTTCCTGGGGTCTTTGTCCAAGTCCAAGGTTTGAGCATGGAATTTTGCAAGGATTTCTAAAGGAACTTGTGGGAGCTGAGATTACCCCAGAATTTCAAAATTTTTTAAAATGTGGAAGTAAAACGGCTGCACAAGTATTCTTTCTCCTTTGTTGTTTCTCAAAGCTTGGACTTAATCAGTGCGACACAAGGTTGAAGTAACGTTTCATAAGCTGTTCCTAACGCACAGGGATTTACATCAGCTGAACTCCTGAAATTTTGTATGCTAGACAAGAGTAAGACTCATTTCCTTAATTTAAGCATCTAGGTGTTCAGCATCTAAGTCTGATCTAGTCATACCAGACTTCCTTTACAGGCAGCAGGGAGAAATAGGCTCCCCTGGAAGATGTCTCATTTCATTCTCAAGAACAGGGTCTAATCTGGGTCAGATGAATTGCCTCCGGAGGTACCCACAGCCCCAGACTACAGAGGGAGATTGGGGTGATTATCTCAGACCTCTCGCTGTTAGACTTCTAAAGAGAAGGGAGATGAATCCCGGCCTCAGCAGCTATTACATTCCCGTGGGTTAGGGTGCTTAAAAACGTCTCTCCCTTTGCTAGCATGAAAGACTCCATCTCTCTCACCGAGAGACAATTTCATGCTCTTAAACAAAGTACCAAGGCATGAAAGCACAATTCGAGTCTGTTCTTTCTGCAGGGCTGGTTAAAGAAAAGGGCCATATGATGTGCTTTGGATTGAACTGAGGAGCTGACATTGGTATCTGGGAAATGTTCCAGTAGACTGAGCAAGAGGGTTGTGCTCAGTGCCAGCATTAAAAGATACAATTTTCATGGAGATGCATCCATTTACACCTGGTCCACATTTGGCATGGGGAGAAGAGAAATTGCCCCTTGATCAGGGCATATTTGACATGTTGAGTTATCTCTCTCATGAGTAATGGAGTAAAGATGAGTACACGTTTGATATGTTATAGTGGCTTCCTATAAATATTAAAGCAAAAGGAAACTTTACAGACTTATGGGACGGAAGCACCTGCAATTCATCTACCCAGGGCATGCTGAGTCTGAGGTGCCTGCCAGCAGCAGGTTTCTCTGAGGGGTCAGTAATAACTCGCTCTGGGCTTTTCCTGCTTGCTTCTCTGGTTTTCCAGGGTCGGCATGGCTGGAAGGAAAACTTTGCCTTGCTCAGCCTCAATCTTCAAGGTAGCTGAACTCTCAGAGCTCACCATCACCAGTGAAGTCACCATCACCAAGGCTTTTAAGAACAGACCAGATAAACTTGTGTCTTGAAAAGCTCTCACTTCCCTGACCCTACTGGAAAGCAAAACGGTTGATTAAAGGACATTCAATGATTTGTCCGCTTCTCTTTACCACACAAGTTCTCAAACTCTGTGGTCTCTAAAGAATGATTTCTCAGTCTATGGTCTGCAAAACACCTGAACACTTTGCATTAAATGATTGCAAAAAGCAATTCAATTAAGAAATGAAAATACGCTTCCACATGTTATAAACAAGCAAAACGGTGAGGGAATAAATTAATGAACAAATACTCCAAGGTTTATCCTCATTTCTGTGTGGCTGTACATGAAGATTGGACAAAAGTTTCATATTTTTGTTTTGCTTTTAAAAAAAATAATGGTTTTCCATTCAAAACTAGAAACAGTGTTCTAAAGGCCATTGATCAACACCACAAAGTCAGAGGAGTGACAAGCCCCACAAGAAGCTCAGCAAGTTTCCTGTTATTAACCCCTAATTCACTGTTAGAGCACCACAAGAGCCTTGAATACCCCAGCTCCTTCATTCCATGTTTTCCTTGTGTCTTTCTGCTGCAGATTGCAGGGTAATGTATCAAATAATCCCACCAGAGGAAGACTGATCTCAGCAGGGTTTGCTGGTGTCATCTGAAGTCATCTTCCTCCTCTTCCTAACCCACTCTCTTGCTGATTTCTTGCTAGACTGCTCACACTCTGAAGATTTTGGCTGCACCCCTTAAGAAAGGAGCTGTAATTGCTGATCCAGCTGTTAGATGTTCCCCTCAGTACAATCTGGAAGTCAGTAAACAACCATCTGATGTTTATCATCACGATGCAGAGGAACTGAATGATGCTGCCTGATTCCTCCCTGGAAGGGAGCGGAGGGAGCCCTGCACACCTATGTGCTGTGTTCTCTGCTGGCTCAGCGTTTGCTACTAAGTGCATTTCAAAGTCAGAGTCTGAGATTTTTCAAAGGTACTTGCTGAAAGGAGTGACTTTCTGACAGACACAGGGTTGTTAGCTGAAAAGCTGCGATTGTAAAACTGGGAAAATGTTTTCTCTTGCTAGGAACAACATTTGTCTCTTGATTTCCCTGGATGGTTTTGCACTGCTACCTGTCCTAAGGCACAGAGTTAGCCAAAAGATGCAAAGAGGTCACTAAAGAGCTGAACAAGAAAAGTAAAATGACAAGAAGCATAACTCCACCTCAGTGGAGTTAGCTTCAAAATAGTTAGATCAGCAACGGCTTCAATTGCTTCTACTATTCTGGTTTCTTTTATTTATTTATTGTGTTGCTGTGAAGAGTAGTTTGAAGAAAGGGGAGTTGAGATAAGTCAGACAGGCAACTGCATGTGTCAAGGAGAAATGTGTCAGGTTAGGACATAGCATCTGACAGAGGCAGTGTGAAAGCCATAAAAGGCTTCCCCGTACGCAGAGGTGGAGGAGTCATCAGACCTTTCAATAAGGATTTAGCAAAGACAAATATGTCTGTGAACCTCCCTGCCATGACTGTCTTCAGCCTGTATGCACGTTGTCCACCCTGGATGAGAGCATAAAGGGTAAGTGTCAGAAGTTAACTTGGGACCTGAGCATTCTTGAACAAAAACACCTGTAGGACTCAACATCTGGCTGGGCACGGAGCAGGTGAACTGCAGAATTACACCACAAGAGAGGGAGAAGCTGAGAAAGAAGGGTCTGAAACCAAGCCAAAAGTAAGAGCCCAGGAAAGAAAGGTATGTGTGGTAACCTGGGAATACCAGGATTTAGGTGGTATATGGGGTGTGATACCTAAACACTCCTGCCTGCAGCTTCTGAGGAGTCCACTGCCAATGGGTGAAACGTATGTCAAGGGCACTGAGAAGAGATACAGATCTCTAGAGTGACCCTTCTTTCTGTCACTGATATTTTTGCTGTTAGTTTTCATTATGCTGCTCTGAACCATAGGCTTATACGAGGAAAACAAACCAACTGGTCCTTTCCCCAGTTCTGACCAACATGAAGCCAAGGGTACTGTGCTCCCACTAGGAACAACACAGGGAGGCAGCTCCCGTAATTCAGCTGACAGCAGCTTCCCAAGATCCATATCACCTCTCAGAAGTGTTCACACCTCACCATAAGTACATATTCCGTGGCTGAGCAGCAGTTCAGGGATCATTACATTTCAGACTAGCCAGGCAGCTCGGTGTGCTCGCGCCCAGGCACACGTGCGGAAACCTATTAGAGCTGGAGCTCCTGCTTGGATGCAAAGCCACACACAGAGCCACTGGTTCCACATTCTCTGCAGCATGAATGCTTCTCCCCCCCTTCCCCCAATGTAGTATCAATCTTTAAGCCCTGTTTGCACCTCAATAAAATGGTAAGTGTTCTTTTATTACTGCTGTATGTACTGTCAGACACAAACCTCTATCGTCTGCCACGAGACAATCTGAAAACAGCTTCTGCAGGCTTGGCAATAACCAGCTGAAGGTCTGCCTCTCTTTCCAGGTAGGAACCTTGAGAAACCCGCTTGTTTCCCCACTCTTTTTCCAGGTTTTCATCAGCAAGAGAAACAAACTCAGTTTCTTCATCAGCAAGGTGATTTCAGGTTTTAGCGCAAGTCCTGGATGCAGCAGACAGATTCTTGGCTGCTGTAAGTCACTGTGTCAATTTACATCCAGCTCAGGTGCCAGTGTTTCGTTAAATCAAACCTCCGCATTTGATAAAATAATTCTTTAGGAAATTAAAATTAGGTTTTAACATCTGTAGCAAACAGAGGGTGTGCTCACATGTCACATCTGCACCTGTGCAAATGCCAATTAACCCGGTATAATTAGTCACAATTTTTACTCATTACCACTAAGATCACAATCAAAACCAGGATTTACTTCCTTTTTTTTTTTTTTTTTTCATTCCTCTTTTTCTTCCAGATCATGATCCTTCTATCACTACAGTGGATTGAGGTTTTCATGTAGTGGCCATGTGAGGCCAGTTTTACATAAACCCCAAAAAGCCCTAAAACACTAAACCCAAACCCTCAGAACCAAATCCCCAAGATCTCAGCACCTGAAATGCAGATACAATTTTCAGAAGAGTTTGTTTCTTATTTAACCACCCAAAAGAAGGGGTAAATCTGTGCCCATTCCCTGCCTCTAGCCATTTTTACCATGCTGCATATCATCAAAAGAAATCAGTGCACAGCAAATAGAGTATTTTTGAGAAAATTTGGCTCCTACTGTGAGCCTTGAGCCCTTCTGAAAATGGTGACAGAACACGGCTATTCCAGCACTGCACGAGGCTTTCCTGCCCTGCTTCAGGTTTTGTAGCAACTACATGGTACATGACAAGCAAAAATGCTTCTCCCCACCCCCCGCTTATTTATCATTAATCACATCTCAGCAATCATCTATATGATTTATTGTTATTATTCATTACTTTTTGAATTAATAACCACAGTAGCAGGACTAACATTATGAATAGCATAGGGAAATACAGGATATTTTTGTAGGTCTTTTCACATGTAAAGTACTGGACTCCCACAGACTTTATTTATGAAGAGGCGTGCTGTGGATTTGAAGGGTAGGAAGAATATTGTAGCTACTATGGCTTAAGTGAGGGAAGGCTTGTGAGAAGTATTACTTCTTATTATCCTAAATGATATAATTGGGGAGTGGGGGGAACACACATGACACGGGACTAAAGAAAAAGAGTTAGAACAGCTTTCAGACACTGAACTCTTCTTCAAAACTGAAATAGGAGCAGCAAAATTTGCTTTTGGATGCTATGATTTTATCATTAGATGGAAAAGAATGGATTAGCATCTGTTGTTAACATCCTTGTATGTACTCACAACTCTCCTGAGCAACTAGATTTAAAAAATAAATAAAAAAAAATTATTTCAATATTGCATGAAGTTGCACTGATTTCGATGGAGCTTCTGGCAGAGAGATTTAGCTCTAGGATGGCTTCCTGATCACTTCCAAAGATAGAGATTGTTATCCTAACTGAAATGGAAGTCACTCTGAGCTTAAAGAAATGTAGCATCCCTGATCTAGATGTCCATCAAGAGAGAGCTTGTTAAAGTATTCTTAAAAGCACCCAGTAAAGGATAGTTCATGGCTATCCTTGCTGGTTCATTCAAGAGCTAAAATTTCTTCATCTAACACAGAACTTTCTGCTGAAGTCAAACCCAGTACTCATTGTCTTGCATCTCAGAGCAACTAGCTGATCCCCCGATAAAATGTCCGTTAGCATATTAGAAGGCTGTGTTGTGTCCTTTTTCAGTCTTTGCTCGTTAAGGCTGAACTGCTTCAACTTTTCCTCATAGGTTCCCTTTCTGGAACTTTTCCCCACGTTGCTTGTACCTGTGTGAATCTCCCCGATGCACCCACATTATAAGACAGGCTCCCCAAACCACCTCACACCCCAGCTGAAGCCTCCTCAGTGCCCAGCTAAGCAGAACGTACAACCTGCCTGGTGTTACCTTCCAGAGGGCAGTTTGCCTCTTCTCACTGTTAATTCATATCCACCTTGTGCAGCGTTATAAGCCCTTGATCCTTTTCCACTGTGCTCCCATCAAAGCAGTTATTCTCCGTTTCACAGACATAGCCGTGATTTCTCCTTCCTAAGGAGTCATTTGCACCATTGTCCTATTGAATTTTGTCTTGTTGATTTCCTACTGCTCCTCCAACACATCAGAATCATTTTAAATTCTAATCCTGTCTCTCAAACTGCTTGCAGTCCTTTCCAGTAAAGTGTCATCAGTAGATTTTATAGATGTGCACCTTAGTACATCATCCACATGGATAATGAAAATATTGAAGAAGTATGGGACTCCATTTCTAATGTCCTTCCAGTTTAAAGGAGAACTATTCATGTGTGACTTCTCAGCCAGTTGTGGGCCCTTCCAGATCTAAAGGACTTCCTCTAGATCATATTTTCCTGGTTTTCTTATAAAAAAACAAGGTGGGATCATATTAAAAGCAAGATACATCACAACTACTACATCCTCCTAAACTGCTATGGCAGGTGGCTCTGTTAAAGAAGAAAATTAGATTGAGATGACAAGATGTATTCTTTGCAATCCCATGTTGACTGCACCTTTTATCATTTCATTATCCTCCAGGTGCTTATAAATTGACTGTTTAATAATTTATTCTATTATTTTTCTGCATTAAAGTGGCTAGTCTGCAATTCCCTGGGTCCATCTTTTCCCTTCCCAACTGTAGGAACTATGTTTGTCCTTCTCTGGACCTCTGGGCCCTCCCTGGTATCAGTGATTGGTTGAAGAAAATTGCTAATCACTCCGGGACTGCGGCAGCAGCTTCCTTCAGGGTTTGTGTGGTTAGTCTGACTCACAAGCAAGTCACCTATATACTCTTCAACCCATTTGTCTCCTATTGTGGAAAATTCCTGTACTTCACAAGTTCCCTGTTATTTTTTCTTAGTCACCTACACACTTACAAGTCTATATTTCTCCATCTGTCCCTTCCAAGTCTTTCATTTGGAGGATGAGCTTCTCCAGTTCTCTCCCTGCTTGTTTGCACTATTCTTTTGTACCCATCTCAGTCATATATCAAGGCATTTGCATTCAATATTTTATTTTAATTTTTCAAGTCTTTAAAGACATCTTTGTGTGTCTGCATTGGTGTCTTGCTTTTTTCCTGCGCTGCTGTAACTTATCGCTGCGCCTTTAACATCGTCATTCATAGCAGCTGCCACTTATCCTGTATCACTTCCCTTTTGTCAAGTTTATTCATCAATTTCCCGCATTTGCTCCTGTTTTCCTGCCTTCTCCTTGAATTCTAAATCCAGTAGATTCTTGGTCACCATTTTCACAGAGGTTTATTTCCACCTTCTAATTCCAGCCAAGTACTGCAGGTTAGAACTACAGTCAATAGTCATTTGTAAAATCCACAGCCAATGCTGAGTGAAGGCACCAGCACTGTAGTCTTTCTCTTCCCATACGATTCCTACCAAACTTTATTCCCGATCAGGCCTGCAGGAACTGATTTTAATTGGATATGCCATAAAAATTAGGACTCGTATAATTAGACCCTTCAAGTCTGGCAGGTGAATAAATCAGCTCTTCCAGGTTTTCATCCATCTGTGATATTTTACTTTGTCTATACCTACAGCAGCATGTACTGTAGGTTGCCATTCCCTATGGGGAGCCATTACTTTATATAGGTTTCTTAAGAATCACATAAGTCACATCAAGGAATAAAACCCAACACACCTTTGCAAAAAATAACACACATGCATATGGCTGACCGCTCTAGGGTTTCTTTAATTTTTTTTCTACTACACCTCAATTATTACGCACAGGAAAATAATAGTAATGACAGAAGGGAGTAAGAGGAGAATAGTAACTTCAGTAGAAAGAACCTACCGGAGTCAGGCCAGGGACCTGCGTACCAACCCTTAACACCTGCAGTGTGTCTGGCTGGGGGAGTTGGTTTCCCCTCCCACGCTGCAGGTTTGAGAGCACAGAGGGTGCCCTTTGATATTCTGCCTCTGAAATCCAAGACCACTTTGGGCCAGGGAGCTGGCAGAAAGACCTTTTCCCATCCCATCCACACGTGTTCATCCACACACCTGTTTCAGCTAGAGGATAAATTACACTCAAGTAAAACATTTTGAAGCTTCCTTACCCCATGTTTGGTGCCAGTGGCCAAAATTTGCATCCAAAGATCTCAGTTTGCGAAGAGACTTCTATTTCTTATTGCTGCCTGTGAACTAGCCTTTTCCCCAAACCACCAAACTGCAAGACAGGAAGGGCAACCTCTCTTTAAACCATAAATCATCCCTTTAATTGGTGATCAGATGCTGTGTGAGAGACCTGGCAGGTGTCAGTTCTTCACTGGGTAATTGAATGCAGCTTGCTCTGACGCATCCCTGCCCCTCGTCTCTGCAATATGTTGGAGAATCAATGCAAGCCTTAAGTGTGACTTACAATGGCAAAGGGGAAACAGAAGCAGGAGCATGTAGAAGTTTATCTTCCTCCAGAGCGGTGTCTGGGTGATAGCTGAGGCAGCCCAAGTTGAAAGGCATCTCAGATGTGCATCGAGATGGTTATCTGATCTCAGAGAAACTCCCAGTTGCTGGCTGTCCTATCTCATCACTGTCAGTGGCTGGAAGGAAATGGGTGTACACAGGATTTCCACTGCATGGATTAGAAAAACGAATGAAAGAAATTTCTGTGACATGCAGTGTTATCTCCCTCCGTTAACCTAGCACCTCCTTTAGTTCCTATGCTTGATCTTTTCTTCCTTTGCTTTCTTTTTGCCCCTACAACCACTCACACAGGGTGTAGATATACCATTTGGTGTAATCACTCTGTAAAATCAATAAAAATTAAAAAAAGCATGCTTTCCTTTGGGATAGATATTGAGACCTTAGATATTTTTGTTTCCTCAAGATATCAGTCATGTAACTCCTATTTGGGCAACTAACTCTTATTTTAATCAGCAAAAACTAGGTACTTAAATATCTTTGAAGAGCTGGTCCCCAGTGTCTTCCAGCTACAGGATCAAATCACTGATTCATCAGTCTCTGGATCCGATCAGCAGTGATTGATTTAATGAGGTCAATATTCCTTTCCACTCCTTCATAATTTCCCATCCCTGCCCTTTATGACTTACTATAGGAAGCAACCCATTATGATAATTCAGTGTTCCTACTGCAGAAAACTGTGCTTGAAAATGCAAACCAAAATTCTACACAGACCCAAGGAGCATCCATAGTTGCAGCATCAGCGTCCAGCCTGCTGTTTATTGAATTGTTTATCTATAATGCAATGCCACAGTTTAAAAAATTAAATTAGTCTAATTATGCTATTTAAGAAGATAACTCTCCTGTTGGTACCACTCCCATAATTTTCTGCATTTCCATCTCCTAAATTATCCACTTCTAGGCTTTTTTCTAGCCCATATATATCTGAAAAAAAATATCCTTCGAGGTATAATTAACTTTTTCATTCAGAATCCTAATTTCCTCTCTCAGACATTTTCTGCAGTGTTTAAACTATTTATTATGCAAACTTAGAGAAGTCAAACTATGAATTATGTACAAATCTACGTATTGGAGTTCTCAGCTAATCACTGCATCTCTGTGTCTTGTGTTTCAAGGTAACCAAAGTGCACAGAGCGGAAAATAGCAGAGTCCAGCACTCAGCACATGATTTTTCCCCCTCATGTTAAAAGACATCCTTTCCCCCAAATTAAATAAGTGAATGTCATCTTTTTAATGATTCTTTTATTATGATGATTATTATTCCGTATCCAGGTAATTTCTTATCACCCACCACTATGTTTGCCTTCCTTCACATCATGCTTCCTTCACCCCTACTACAGCGCTCTCCATAAACTGCAATCGGACATGTGAAGACTTGCAATGACTTCTTACGACTGGAGAACGTCTTTACACTTGGTGTTAGATTTTCTTCTTTTTCCTGATCTTGGTCCATTGGCTTGTTATTTCCCCTTGCATTTCTTGGGTTTTTACATGTTGTGATTTTACATGGTGCTTTTGAGGGTGGGGACTGTGCTGCAGGCCTCTTGTCCTGTACTTATCAAAAGCATTTGCCTTTAGACATAATTTAGGCTTTGGCCCATCACAAAGGGAACTGTTGTTATTGTTGCGATGAAAGCTACATGGGGCTCCAAGCCTAGACTAAGGCTTAAAGACATCAAAGGAAAAGATATTTGCGGTCCCAATGATTTTTTCAATCTATGATTATTCTTTCTGCTAATTAATAGCACATCAGTGGCTATCTATCTGTCCTGTCAGCAAGAAGATGTTTAAACCCCCTCTAGCTTTTCAGTGGCATATTTTTCTTGCATATCTGTTTTAACTAAAACAGAATTATGTTGCTTGGAGAAACTTTTTCTCCCCAAGTGCATGCAACTTGAAGAAAATGAAAGGAAAAAAAAATATGCTTTTATTTATTTTTGCATATGGGATTGTTATGATTCATTAGCACAGAAAGTGGACAAGCACCGTGGGGTTACATCCAAGGAGATAATTACAAGTGAATTGTTAGAGCTGGATTCTGATTCTATATGGCTGCAATGTTTCATTGAAAACTGTTCTGTTTGGCTGATAACTGGAGCTGGGTTTTCTGAAGTACAAAGCGTTCTCAAAGGGCTCTGTCACAAAAAATATGACTGACTTCCCTTAAATTTAGCAGCCAAAAGGTCGGGCATTCAGTCTAACCTTCCAACCCAAATTCAGCCATCCCAAAGTAAATGGTTACTAAAATAGGTGGGATAAAATGTCATCCTGGAATTTTTCTGTGTTGCATATCTATAAAAATGGAATAGACATCTTGAGAATTTTTATTGTCCAAGGGTAATAGTTGGAGAGGGAGAGAAATCCTACTTCAAGGGAAAAAATCCCTTCTCTAGGAAAGTTCTTCAGCTAGGCTTTAATTTATCAGGGCTTTAAAAGCCAGTGGCTTTTAAGCACAGCAAATGAATGTGTTGCCAAAGGTGTTTTCACATTCGAGCCCAAAGACAAAGACGTATATGCTTCTGGAATGAAGCTTGACTAATAGATAAATACTATTAAATGTGTGCAGCTGAAGAAGGAAAGCTCCAGGTTGTTTTCTAGGAAGACTCGCTTAACCATGAGCTTGAACTCCGCGCTGTAGCTTGCACTTGCCACCGTGCTGAACGTAAGTTTTATTCCATGCCTTCAGCCACCAGCCCAGTGGACGTAAGGAAAAAGGTGCTAAGTACAGTTCACTAGGAAACAGGATAGAACTTGTGAACAGGGAAAGCAAAATACTAAGGTTCTGTCTAGGAAGTCAAAAGATTTTTAGGGACTTTGGAATATTATTCTGTTGGGGTCACAGACCTTTCTCTAGAAAAATTCCTCTAGAAACTGGGAAAGAGACCAAGCCTGTCTTCATTATGACTGGCTACTTCAGCGTGACTTTGTGAGGAAGACTTGCAGGTCTCTCAGCCTCCCAAAAGGAGAAGAAAATGTATTTTTAAAGACTTTTATAGCAGCTTCTCAATTTCTTCATAATAGGCTTTGCCTCATTACCAAAGCACCCTGCATGCTCTTCTCACTCATGCATGTATGTGTGTGTGCATGAGGTAGAGGAACTTGTTTAGATTTTGTTTCCTTCTCTGCCCTTTTGGAGACCAACAGCTCCAGAAGAGAAGGATGTTTGCAGCAGCCTAGCTGCAACCCTGTGAGCTGAATTTAACTCCTGTCAGACCAGCTGGGACCCAAACCTGCAGTTTCAGAAAACCTGGTGGGAATTACAGACCTTGTGATTTGGTCCGTTAAGCCATCCCTTTAGTCTTGAAAGTTCAAACAAGCATGCATCAGGGGGAGAAATAATTGCAGGAGAACTCCTGAGCTGGGATGTCAGATGGAGATGGGGGAAAACATCAAAATAAGTTAAAAATGTCTTCTGTAAAGACAACTACAGGCGGCAGTTCTGAAAAGCTGAGATCCTCATCAAGGATTCTCACTATCATTTTTATTTATTGCTTTTGACACCTGGTCTATCATGTCAGGAATTTTTCTGGCTTTTCAGCCTCCTGACGGATGCAGAGTACAGCAAATGCCTTCCCAATGTGTCTGCCTCTGTCCTAGCAACAGGCTCAGGATGCAACCAAAGCCCACTGAGATCAGGGATGGACAAACTGAAGGATGGGTAAGATGGCTGCAGTGATGGCTGCTGAGAGGATGAGGCTGAAACCTGCGTCTAAGGACTTAAAAGACTGACTCTAGCAAACAGAATATGCACAGCAAGTGGATCAGATAATGTCAGTTCAAATCTTATTTCTCTCATCAGCAGTAGCTCTGCCAGTTTGTTGCTTTCACATTTTTTACTATTTTTTTGTTCGGGATGTCTCTCATTAACCTGCTTTTCTCTGGATTTGTTTGTGCCTCACTCTGGCAGCTAGCCAGTAGAAAGCAGGGCTTTAATTCCACAAACTGTAGATTGTGTCCCAGTTATTAAGCCATATTTATTTCTAGTTTTGTCTTAGGATTTGTGGTTCTTTTTTTTCCCCCTCTCTGTAGCTCTGCTTTTCTTGCTTTTCTCCCCCTGCCCCCCACCCCCAAAAAATAATTCCATATTATTTTGCTTTTTCTTGTTCCCACCAAGAAAAAAAAGGTGTAGAGATTTTAACTCTCAGCGTGCCAGAAACCAAACTGACTTTCCATGTGGCAAGTGGGCCAGCATCAGGCCCCTGATTCAAGGGCCAGATGCTGCTCTGGAAAGCAGGGTCCTGCAGCCCCTGACGGTGCCAGGGGCTGTATGCAGCTACACATTGACACTGTGACAGATGCTGCCTTGGGCTGAGCGTGCCACTGAATGATGGTGCAGGGGAGAACACTAGCTGTGATGTGACACACCTGTCTGGGGGGTGAGGGGTACTTTGATAACGCAGTGCCCTCTGGATACTTTATCAGTCATTGGTGAGGTTTTAAGGCACAGGATGGACATCCATACTGCTAAACTTTAGCTCTCTAACTCGGCGCGGTTGAGTTGGTTTCTCAGCCTTTACATGTTGTATGGTCAGTGAAGAAAAAGCCTTTTTCAAGAGGCAGTTTGAGAGGAGACCTGAACCCCCCTGCACAAGCCTCCCTTTTCCTGAACTCTCAAGGAATACTTCAAAGACAAGCCATCTAAACTTCAGCGTTGTAAATCCTCCCCTCTCCTAAGCAAAAACCATTTTTGCAAACACAGACTCACAGTTGTGCATCTTGGAGTTTGAAAGGGGGTTTAGGCATCTGTGTCCTTATTTTAAATAGCTCTTGTGCCCACTGGAGCATGGACCTGCAGATAGGAGCAGCAGAGCTGAATAATCCACATTCAAAGTTGGGCTCAGTCCAAGTTACCACTGTGAGAATTCTGGTTGCACAACTCGGGCAGAATATTTAAGCAGTGCTTGGGAAAGGGCCTTTCACGTTGTAAGCTTCAGCAGTACCCGGTGATGCCCTTCCTCCCCTGCAGCCTGCTATGGGCAGGTCTGAAACGAAAAGCTGCACATTACGAAGGCAAATAGTTCTGTCTCGCTCATAACAAGACCCTCATGGAAATATAAGACGACAAGTTTTATCAGAGGATATAGTCAAAAAGCTCTTTCTTAAATTGCCCACTTTCTTCACCAAATATCATCCAAATTCTGTAATTATGCAGTATCTGAAAATTCTGAAAACCATCTTCTTGTTTCCACTACTAGCAAAAAATAAAATAAAATAATATAATATAATATAATATAAAATAAAATAAAATAAAATAAAATAAAATAAAATAAAATAAAATAAAATAAAATAAAATAAAATAAAATAAAATAAATCACTCCGTTGTGTTTCACCCAGTGACATCTCTTTTCTCCATGGAGGTGCTAAGATGGCTCATGCAGTCAAGAGATATTACTCAGAGATTCACAGTCCATCAACCTGGCATAGAGAAGATGGATGGCAGATTCTTTTTAAGGACATGTTAGTTTACACAAGTACTCTGAGAACTGTGTTTCAGATCAACCCATTCAAAAAAGACAGGAATTGTAAGAGGGGAAGGTACCTCTCCAATATTCTGTCACAAAGTGCAGCAAACACCTCTGCCACAGCTGCTATCCTAATTAAAGCCTAGAGTGTTTTAAAACACAGGCAGAAAAATACCATTATATGCTCTTTTCAGGCTCCATCGAACACTTCCCAGTCCTATGAGAAAGAAAGGACAGAGAGGCTTGGGCCCAGACATTAGATATTTTTAGGTTCCTAAGTCCTCATCAAAATGGTTTCAGTAAGGATCCAGGATGGAGAAAACCAGAAGTTCCATAAATGTCCTTTATGGGCCAGACAAAGGTTTTAGTCTAAGACCTGTCTTGACTTCTTAAGAATTCCTTCTGCATTTTATGAAATATGTCTGTTTGCCGGCCTTCCACTTCCCACTCGTTCTGAAGTTTGCTCCTGAACTGGCACAAGCCAAGCCAAGGGATTATGGGTGTCCCTCCAACAGAGCAGACGTGGGAACCAGATGGTGCATAGCTCTTGGGCTGGCAGGGGATGCGCAGTTGAATTTCAGTGTCAATGAGCAGCTAAATGACTGAGGGCTCATCCACACACACAGCTTATTCACTGGTCTGAAGACATCTAAACTGAACCGTCATGAACACGTAGCGCAGAACTACTTCTGTGGCTTTGAGATAGCTGCACATTGTGCAAACCTGAACATCGACTGCCTTGAGCCTGGTACCTGCGTACGTTTTCTAGGTCACATTTTATGTAGCAAGTTATCAATTACCCTCTAAGAATCAGGCTAGCTTTTCTTCAAATACAGTTCCGTTTTGTTTGTATTTAAAAAAAAACCAACAACAAACCCAAACACCAAAATCTTTTCCCCTTGCTAGTGTTAATAGTATTTTTGAAGCATAGAAAATGTTCCTATAGAGTTCCTAGGTCTTTACCTTTTTTCCCTTTAAATTCTTTTACCCAAAAGGATTGGGTTCATAGTAGTCTTCATCTTTTAGAAATCAGCCCTGTGTGTGCGTGTGTATGTGTGGTTTGGACATCGTTCCATTTGTGTGTAGCAAGTGTAATCAAGTCTACGTCACTTGCATCTAAATAACTCTTTGACTTTTAATTCTGTGACTGAACTCTCTTTATCTGTCAAGACGATGAGGTCTAGCACCATTTTCCCTCCTGTTGGATAAAACACTTTTAAAATCAGGAAACTGTCATCTTAATTTATAAAAAAAAAAATAATCAAGTATATTTTTGTTCCTGCAGTGTGAGATCTCCTTTATATGCCATTCAGATTAAAGTCTTTTTCTTCTTACCTATAATAGAGAGGTGTGTAATAAGCAAGGCAAGAAATCAAGTCACTCTCTAATCTGCAACGGATAGCAGCCAGGACCTGATTTGGTCTCTGTTAGTGAGAACATTAGTTCAGATCATTTGCTTCTGAGTTCTCAGAAATTCAGAAACATGCAATGCCATTTTTAACATCAGAGTACAGCTCTCCCACTTTTATTTGCCCAGTTTTGCTTCCTAAACAGATTATAACCAGTGCTTTTAACATTCCAGTCATGCAAATCTTCCCATCAGGTTTCAGTAACACCAAAGTAGGTCGAATTTATGCTCATATGTGAACAATTCCTATCTTCTTTTACTACCCAGAATCTTCACATTGGTGCACAGGCAATTAAAGATTTTCTATTCCTTCAACTCTCTTGGTACCTCAATTAATCTGGTTCTCAACATCTTGATTTAGTGCTAAATTAGTGCTCCCTGTCCCTGCTCTTCATCCTCCCCTTTGCTATTAGTGTAATGCTCTTCTGCACCCTGCCTGCTCTACACAGCCCCTCCTCTTAGACTGCCTTCTCTTCTACTGAAATAGATTTTCTCCAAACGGCACAGCCTCGTGTTCACAGAAGATGACCAATAGTCTACAAAAATAACATCTTCTGTCTTACACAATACCACTGTAATTTCACTTCTAGAATTTTCTTCCTTCTCTCTTCCTTTAAAGGGAAGAAGGCTGCTTGAGAGCAGTACTTGGGCTCACCTGTCCTTCAGCTGCCTCTTGACCCAAGCGTGTGTCCAGACTGGTCTGTAACAAGTGAGGTTCTACATAAGGCTGAGTTAATTGTGCTGAAACATTGTTTTTTCCAAAAAAACGTTCCAAATGGGTTCAGGAACCTCTTGAACAAAACCAAAACTAGATAACAGTTCAGGAGCAACCACATCAGCACATCAGTCCTTGGCCAGTCTTTCTCTCATTTCTTCAGAGGGAATCTGAGAAGGGATCTCTTTCTTCTTTGGCTTTTTTCTTCTCTGCCACTCCTCCCCTTTTTTTCTTTTTTTCTTTTTCTTTTTTTTTTTTTTTTTTAATAGACACACAATTTTCTCTTAATCTATGCTATGAGTACATTCTCAGTTCCATGTAGATCCCCATTCCCTTCTACTAATTGGATCATCAGAGATAATTTCCTATATAACAGCCTAAGAGACTAGAAACAACCGAACATTTCCAGTTAAGTGAAAATCATTCTTTCCTCTGTTTGGGGCTCTCTTTCTCATGACATTAGTCACACAGTAGGTCACCAAATCCTTTTGGTGCTGGTGAATATCTGATAGGGCAGTGCTGTCCTCTGCTTTTCTGCTAAGCTCAAGGGAGTTTGTGCAATATTAATATGATTTGCACTAGTATTTTATTAGCAGAGCACCTACCTCCCCACAGCACCCCAAGCACCACATACGTGCTGCAGAGAAGTGAAACCACTGCTGATGTTTGCCAGAGGCTGCATCATCGTGTTCTCAGGACATTGCTCTAACCACCACCAAATTCCGTTCCCCACTTCAGAGCGGTCCCTGCTTCCTACGTTCCCTGTGAGAATGAGCACAGTGACTTCATCCCCGCAGAGGCAGGACATTAATGCCAAGTCCCAGCAAAAGGCAAGGTCTGGTCTGCAGCAAGGTGCTGACTCACCCAAGGGTTTCCAGTGACAGATGCTTTCCTTAAAAACTAGCATTTTTAAAGGCAGATAAATAATGAACTTTAAGCCACATTTCTGCAGCTCAATGGTGACATCCAGTGACTGGCTCAGTTATTCCCAGGTGTGTATTCTGCAGGGGCAGGCGGTCCCTGTTCCTTGGCTCCGAGTGCGGCTCACATGTCTCTTGCCATCACATCATGTTCATACTGGAAAAGGCTTTAAAACAAAATCCCTGTTTAGATTTGCATAATCATTTAATTGCAGTGCCTCACATCTCTTTTCTTCTCGTTGAGCAGCGCCCTGTGCAGCAAGCAGGATGGCCGTAAGCTCAGCTCAAAGTCCTGATAGACCTGAAAAGGGTTTAGCTCCGCTGAGGAAGGAATTCCAGACTTTTAGCCTGAATTTCGTGAACAGCAGCTGTTTGCCTTCCTCGTGGCCTGAAGCGATCTGAAATCTTTTATAACCCAGATCTGGAAATAATTCTCCTGCAGTTACACCATGCCTGCCTGAGGGTGCAGGGCTCAGTGGTGCTCTCCTGGGCAATGTGGGCAGAGACACAGTGGGAGCAAAGGCAAAGAAAAGGGGTGGCATGTTCGAAAGGAGCAGGGAAAAAACAAAAACAAAAACACAAAAGGAAAATTGAAAGAATGATAGGGAACAGAAAAAAAAAAAAAAGAAAGAAAAACTAAAACTTGTGGAGGGAAAGCTAGAGAAAGAAGCAAAAAAGTAGCTGAAAGGAGAAGTGGAGATAAGGCAGAAGGAAGAGTTGTGCCGGTCTCAGTGAGAAATCATGCCATTAAGGGATCTCAGCACAGTGGAGATGGCATGTATTGAATATACTCTGTCAGTGCAGCAGCACTCGGCTTTCCACGGTGATAAATGTCACATGTCTTTGCTGACACTTGATAAAGGTTCTGTCTATCAGCAGGGCCGGCTGGCTCACGCTTAACCTTCATCACCACTCTTTTGGAGAGAAGTCCCAGAATTTTCCTCTGTTTCGCCACTCCCTCTTCAGAGATGCTTCCTCTCTTCCCAGTCCACTCACCCTCTCACCTCAGTGCATTCTGGCACTCACCTTAAAACAGACCATGAGCAGCAGAAATAAAAAGGTTTGACTTAGCCAGCCAAGGAAAGAAAGTCTGGGACTGGACTCATCCAAGCAAGGCTCTCAAGTAGGATGGAAGAAATGGAAAAAAATCATGGGAACATCAAAATAATAGGAAAGAAATGACCCCCCAGAATAATCTCAGCCTTCAAACTAGGATTCCATCTAATAAGTCATTATGCCAGAAAGTTCCTCAGCTGGTGTTAAAAGAAATGTGCTGATTTACACCAAAAGGATTTGGCCCTGTGGCTCATGTACCCATGAGAGAAGAGGCGCATGGTGACAAAGGCACTGAAAGACTAGATCGATGGTCATTATATACTTAAATATACTTTGGATTTGACTCTCAGAACAGTGCAAAGTAGCTAGAGGTGTAACACGTCTCTTGGGAAGGCCAAAACATCCTTTAAAAATGCAATCAGCTTATAAGGCCTGTAGCTGTAACCGGAAAGTGCAGGCTGGTCACATTGTTAGCTTCAGTTTAGAGGTTAAAGCCAGAAGGGAAGGTTATTTGTCTAAGGAAAAAAAAAAAAAAAAATAATCAGCAAAATGCCCAAGTGCAAGAATAGTGAGCAGCTGGTCAACCTGGAATAAAAACAGGCAGAAAACATCTCAGCTGCACAACAAAATGAACGAATACAAACCACCTGAATTGCAGCTATTCAGGAAGTGAATTATTCAGAAAGGATAAAAATAAATCACACATTAGCACATCTGGTTAATATGGCAGCAAATAACAGGAGAACAGAGTTATTTAGGATATATATAAATTCTCATCAAGAGAGGTCATTTTTTTCCTCCCTCTGGGCTCAATGGGACAAACATTCAGTCAGGTCTGAGTATCTCAGCATCAACAACATATTGACAACTTGGAGGGAACTCAAACATCTTCAGAGATGATTTAGAGACTGGAAAGATTGATTTACAAGGAAAGGTTTTATGATCTGAGTGGAATAGATTCATCTCTACTGTAATTCCATTGATGTCAAAGGGCCAAAATTTGCCTTCAATTACAACAGTGTAGATGTGGCAAAACTTCAGTGGACTAAAACTATAAGGTCATCATTAGGAAAATAAAATGTAAAGGAATATCTATTAGATTCTGAACATATTTCTGTGGAGAAATACTAGAAACTCCAGTGCTTGTGACATTTAAAATTAACCAAGATAGTAGTATTGAATAATATTATAAAGAGACCTGCAGTGACAAGGGAAATAAAAATACAGAAGTGTTATTCTTCCATATTTTTATTATTATAATGATTACTGTTATATGAAAGGAGGAATCCACATCTGAAATTAACTTCCTATTGGCCCTTTTAAACATAATATATTTTAATACAGACAAAAAACATCAGGGGTAAAACCACATTTAGCAGAGACAAAGCAAATAAAAAGACATTTTAAGTATGTTAGGGATAAAGGAAAACCTAACAATAGCATCACCCTATTACAACATGCTACGGCTGGTGATGATAAAGCAGAGATGACAAACTGTTAATAACAATGTAAAAAAGGCAATTCTATTCAATAAAAGTTTATATACTGCAGTGTAAAGAGATGGCTCTAAGGAAAGATTTTAGAGGATGCCTGAAGTTTCAGGTTGATTTGTAATTTGGAGTATGATGATATAGTCCTCACTACTGAAATCA
>JAVJGJ010000062.1:11548297-11609191 GCA_035590215.1 Microhierax caerulescens | reverse complement strand
GACTACTGAAATCACAGAATTTCACCAACAGGTTGTATGCTGTAGTAGGGAAGAACTATTACCCCCTCACTTTTATCTCTAAGAAAAAAATAATGTCTGTAAGAGAAAAAAAGAAAAAAAAGCTGGTGATTCTGGAATAAGGGAGAAGATCTGAACAGGTTTCAGAGTGTTTTTATGTCTAGATTTAGAAATAAATTGAGGCAGCTAATGTGTACAGAGGGCGTGGAGGAAGTCAGGCACAAGAGCAGCCATGGACGTAGCAACACGGATCTGGATGATAAGAGGGACCAAAATTCAAGCAAAAAGCACACTTCTTTAAAACAGCTCTGTGTATACGTATCACACCTGACTGCAAGAGCAGGACCTCTCCAGAGAGAGAAAACAGAAGCACTAAATGCACCGTCCTGCAGATACATGAGCTGTTGCTCCTCCTGACCCCCCCAAATTCTCTAGGAATGTAAAACAGGGCTACAAAGAGTTACAGGGACCCCCTGCTCTGGCCAGGGGCTGGCAAGTGAGATTAAGAAAAAGTACTAAAAAAAGGTGTAAAAACTAAAGAAGAAAATCTTTTAAGGAAGAGCAGAATGAAAGAGGAGGGGAGGGATGAGAAGCGAGTGTTTAGAGGGCACG
The DNA here is from genome assembly GCA_035590215.1 of Microhierax caerulescens. Classification (NCBI taxonomy): domain Eukaryota; kingdom Metazoa; phylum Chordata; class Aves; order Falconiformes; family Falconidae; genus Microhierax; species Microhierax caerulescens. The sequence goes on along the minus strand of JAVJGJ010000062.1, from coordinate 11,608,561 downwards.
GAGATGCAAACAGAGCAAGGACAAATCAGCTACAAGACTTGCATAAATGACCAGCCAAGAAGCTGATTTTACTGTGCCACCAACCTTTGAACTGAAGACTACTGATGACAAGGAAGGTGACGAGGTCATTTAAGCTCACCAATAATCAAACAATAACTATTATTGACTATTATAGAGTATGGATGCTCTAAATGTAATTCAGGAGACAGTTTGGAAGATATCTATCCCACAAATGCTAATAAAAGTAATAAATAATAGAAGAGCTAGAGAAAATAGGAAGCTCTGATAATGTCACATTTAAAAAAATGCTACATGGGATTACTAGTTACTCTGGATTGATAATTTATCCTGACATAAATGCAGTGAAAATAATGGAAAAGCTAATAGAGGAACCAATTAATAAAGAATTAAGGGATAGGAATAGAATTAATGACTGTCAACATGATTTTATGGAAAATAGGTTTTATCAAATAAACCTGATTTAATTATTTGGGGAGAGTCCAAGTTGGACTGATAATCACATTGATGGACTTGGCTTTAGTAAAGCCTTTGACTCAGTATCACAGATTGTTTTGATTTTAAAAGTTAGAGCTGCACTAATACAAAATACACTAAACAGATTAAAAACTGACTAACTTGGTGAGTTCAGTGAGCACTAATTAACGGGGCTTTATCGTAAGCATTTTTTCCTGGGGGAATTTTGATAGATAAACATATCTACAGTAGTCGGCACTATGCAATACTTCTGGCAAGGAACCCTAAATTAATTTACAATAACTGCTGCTAAAACGTGCCGATGCAACAAAGTTTGATGAAGCGGTACATGAAGGTACTTCCAGAGGGCTCAGATTTGTCTGAGTTAGGTCCGTTCAGGAGAACATCCAGCCGCGTGTGCACCCAAGCTCGAGCACACGATGCTGTTCTGGCGTCCACATGCGAAGTTGACCTCGGACAACCTGCAAGGAGATTTGAAAGGGTCTGGCACACATAATCCAGCCACTCCAGATCTCTTTTTTTTCTTTTTCGTGGATGCTGTTGCAATGTCCAATGCACTGTTGGAGGTGCCTGCCTGAACCCTACATCACCCAAAACCTCCTCTTTTTTTTTTTTTTTTTTTTTCCCAGTAGCATCTTCTCCTGCCTGCCCTTAGATCCTAAAGCCCTGGCTTAAATCCGTGCAACCTGCAGACAGCCACGGCTTGACAGCCGTCCTGCCAGCCATTGTGTTTAACTCATAACCTCACAGCTTTGATGTGCTATTAAAACTGGAAGCTTTCTCCTTATGTTCTTCAGCTGCATAGCTAGTTTCAGCTCACATCCCAAATAACTCTCCACACTCAGACAACAGAAACAGGCTGTTATTTTCCTTGACTCAGACAATCACAGACCTTTATAAGGGTGCTTTTCTACCCCTCCCCTTTGTCATCCTGATAGAATTCTGTAATAAACGAAATCCCAAAGAAAAACAAGCACTTACATTCCTGCCCCTCCTCTCCACTTCCCCACCCACAAATAAGTGATATGCTTTTAGTGCACTTAGTGTTCTCAGATTATGTTAAAATATACCAAATATATACTGCTCTAGTCTTTCATGAAAACTCTAAATTGCTATTTCTGGGCTCAATTCAACCCTTGCCTCATTCTGTGATAAAAGGACTTAAAAGCACCATTCTAGAATAGAGCTTTGGGTTTTTTATAGCATCTTTCATGTTCCCAGTGTCCCAAAGGGCTTTACAAAGCACTGATGTAGCTACTGGAAGTACAGTAAGCGTAGGCAAATGCCGCATCCATTACGTGCTGGGGGATGCTCATGCACCTAGCACCCAGCCTTACGTAACAGCAGTGGGTTTGAGAAGGGAATGGACATCAGTTGGACACCAACATCACTTTAATGGGCCACAGGGATGTCTAGGAGTCTGAAAGAGTGGGTGGAGAGAATCAGGCCAGACAGGAAAGCGTGGTGTGTGTGGCGGGGCAGGGTGTGCATGTGCTTGTGCATGTGCATTGCTTGAAGCTGTGCGAGCACTAATTTGCTCGGGGAGTTTGCACCTCCCCATTACAAGGGGCGGGGGGGAGGGGGGACGGGGACAGAATCTGGAGATGGGCGGTTTTCCAGTCTAGTGGAGGCATACATCACCCGTGTGTGTGAACATGCCTGTCAGATAAAGAGTGAACAGCTAAAGAGTGTGTGCAGGATGGGGTGGTGATGTGGTTGAACAGCTTGCCCATGGTCAGGCTGAGAGTGAAGCGTAGGGATGCCATACCCAGATGGAAAGGCTACACATAGTGCACGACTGTGGAAGGAGTTGGCGTGGAAAATTAGCAGGATGGAGGAGATGCACATTCCTGGTTGAATTGCGTGCATGTTACTTGTGTATTTGACAAAAGAAAGGGTGAGAAATTGCTTACACGTCGGGTGCGAAATGAAAGATTCACATGCACAGGTACTTATCTCTTTGGAGAACAAAAGGCTGCTAAAGAAAAGTGGACGATATGAGATATGGTGAAAGGGTAGAGGCGTGTTGGGAAAAAGACTGTACAGCAGGAAAGAGGAGGTGAGATTGTCAGGGGTCACAAACATCACACAGCGTCAGGACACCAGATGAAGGGGAGGTACACCCCCGCCTGCGCGCGCTCCTGAGAGCAAGGCAGAACGGTGAAGCCACTTCCAGAGAATAGGTGGTGTGGAAAGGAAAGGTTCTGTTTGAACCCGACTATGGGATTTCTTGATGTTTGCATCAGAGTGATTCAAAAAGAACCCATAAGGCTTTACTTTGACTCAGTTCTATGTTCCTTTCATAATGTGGCTTTTTAGGGACTCAACATTAAAAATAAATGAGAATTTCCTGTTAAAGAGGGATTTTTTCAATGCATCATAAGCATGCATTAACTTCTAGAATATTTTTAAAGATGTAAACAACTAAAGGGAGTTATTCTGATAGAAGTGGACTTCTATTTTAATGTCAGTTTTCTCACTAGAAATGGAGATTAAGACAAATCGGGGCGGGGGGAAATTCAAAACCCACACTGTAACCTCTCCACAAACAAAAACAGAACAGAAGAATAAATTTAAGATACCCTCTCTTCTCTCCTTTTCCCAAAGAAATATGTTCCGAGTCATGTTATGAGGTGATGTGGACTAAGAAGACTTGAGTCAGAGATTATAAATGATAACTCACTGCAATGACAGAGGTTAGCAGTGGAGTCAGGAGGCAGAGAGGCCATTACAGCTTTTCAGGGCAGGGGGATAAAAAAAGAAAAGCAACTCATTCCAGATGGAAAGTTAAGCAGGCTCTTATATTTTAGTTCACTATTACTCAACTGAGATAACTGGTACAACTTCCCTATATAGATAGAGATTATTAGTGATGGTTACCTCATAAACGCTTTGGAAAATGTGACGCCACACTTCCCTCACCCATACTGATGCTGCTCCCCCCCGACCCCACAACGGCACTTGGGTTTGAGCAGAACTCTGCAATAGCACTTTGGGTTTGTGAGGCTTACAGATCCGGTGCTTGCTCTCGCATGTAAAAACATCCAGATGTTCAGTTTGCAGCTCCTACATGGCGCTACACGTGGCACTTTCTTTCCCCTTGGTTATCCCATGAATTATGAAGAAGCCCTCGCTGCAGGCCAGGGAGGCCAAGCGTGTGGGGTGGCGATGCTCTCCGTGCCTGCCTGCGAGAGAAGCAACACTCAGTCCCTCGCAAGAGAGAAAACAGGCAAGGAAGAAAGAGAGTGGCACAGGTAAGAGGGCAACTTCTGCCGGACATCTTTCCAAAGCCAGAATGTTGTAATACTCAGTTAAAGGAGATCTCAGCAAGTAAACCCACCGATACCTTATCCCTTCACATCAGCCGAGGATCGGACCAGCCCCCTGCTCCTGGGCTAGGGGCAGCATCCTGCAGCAAAGCTCGGCTTGCACAGCCTGCCTTTCCCAGCACCGCTCCCCTGCGCTCCCGGGTGTACAGCACCGTCTCCTCACCAGTGGCCAGCTGCAGAGCAGGTGGGTTACTGGTGCTCTGCAGGGGCACGGGATGACAGCAAAGGAAACCGCTAAGCAAGAGAAAAAGATTAAACAGTAGGGAAACGGCACCGCTCCTATCTGAAAGAACTGGTCGTCAGAGAGCAGACAAGCCATGAAAGCAAAGAATTGTCTCCAGACTAAAGTAAATAGTAAGCTCTAAAAATCTACCTCTATAAGATTATGTAGGCGGAACTTTACAAAAGAAATCTCTGGGGTTTACCCCAGTGTGAGCTGTTGCTTTAAATCATTTGCCAGGCAATTGAGAGTATAATATCAGCTTTTGAAACAGTATTTTTCTAAAGTGATTTTGGACATTATAGAGAGCGAAAAGGTAAAAATAAACCTGAATGGGAGGGTTTGGTTGAAAAACCAGTTTTAATGCCTGACATAAAAGTCATTAATATCTTGTTTAAGAATGAAGCCCTAGCAGTATAGGGTATCATTTCTTAGCTTGCAAAGTTTTCAGTGAACTGACTTAAACACCAATGTGTCAATATCGAGATAGGCAGATGGAAAGGAGCTGATAAGCCATAGACAAAGGAAATATCTTTAAATATCCTTTCAAAGAGATGGTATTTTAAAGAACAAAGCATAGAGATGGGCTTGGATCAAAGTACTGAACCAAATATCTGTTAGAAACCACAAAGGGTCTGTTTCACAAACAGTTTGAAGATGTTCATATCTGTTCAGATTTCCTAAAAAATTTCTACACGACAGACCAAACAGGGTGTGGAAAGACAGAAAAAAAGATGACAAAATTAAGCTCCAAGAGTGTCAGTAGCTGACAGAGATCTAGTAAACCAGCTTTCCTGAAGGAGTAGTTAGAAAAGATCTCATCTTTTCCTCACCTCTAGAACCAAAAAGAACACATCATGACTGACAGTTTTCTCCCAAAACGTTTAATGAATCAGTCTCCCCACAAAAAATGAAAAACACCCTCCAAAACTTAGTCTTGAAATTTAATGGGCCTTCTGTAAACAGAGATCTCATTATAGACACATGTTTGTTAGTTATTGGTTTTGGGGGGGTGGGGTGGTGGTGGTGAGGATTTTTTTTGGGTTTTGGGTTTTTTGAGTGGTTGAAATCAGTTCCCTGTTACGTTTGAACAAACCCAAGCCCTGTAGGTTATGTGTGCAGCAAGAGGGAACTAATACAACTCTGTTCAAATTATTTTAATGTCACTGATTTATGCTGGCTAGGAATCTGGATTTATTTCTACTTTCCTAAGTTACAGATTTTCACTATGTGCTTTAGATTTTTCCTACAGTAACAACAATATTGTATCTGGGTAAAGAAAAAAAAAAAAAAAAAAGTGGGATTTACAAAGCACAGAAAAGCCCATTTCCCACCCAGGTGATGCCTTTGCAATAGGCTGCAGTCTCAAAAAAGAGACACTTTTCTTGGAAATACTCTAGTCTGACTGCTCAAATTGAGAAATACTCCTAATTCTGAAGCAAACTACGGTGGAAGAATCTATGCCAGAACCTGTAATCTACACACAGGGAAGATCTCCATACCCAGGCGCAGGTGCGCTTCCCCCCTGTGCCCTCCCTGCCCGTTCCGTGCTCCACTAGCTGCCCCTCAAAATAAAGTAATAAAAATTCAAATGAGGTTTCGGAAAAATATACCTGTGAAGGGGAGACATCTCCTGTCACTTTAATAACATACCAGGTTAATAATATTAAATCACCAGAGGCCAAGGAAATGTCACTGGAAATATTCAAGGCTCCCCGCTTGGAAGTGATGAGACTTTCAAGTAGCTGGGAGAGAATCAGAACAGGATAGCGAGGACTGGCACGGCTGATTTGGCCCATAAGGAAGAGTCAGCTTGCAGGGGTTTGCTTCTTGTTTAAGGAACATATAAGATATTAACAAAATAAAAGCTTATCTAATCCTGGGAGTGAAATTTATGCTTGTGGAGAGAGGCAGGGCAGCTCTGCAGACAGCTGTCCCCAGTTTATCCACCAAACCAGTAGAAGACAGACGAGAGTGGGGCCGATTTCCAACCTTTTGCTCTGCCAAGGGACTAATTCCTCAGTTAATGACAGAAGTGAGAATTTTATTGACGTGAATGTAATCATGCCCATTTGAACCAGGTTAGGACCATACCTTGATCCACCTGAGCACTTTACTGAAGTAACCAGCCTGAAAACAAACCTACCAACCAGAAAACCAGAAACCTCTCCTAAAGACAGATGGACAGCACGAGTTTAAGGCTGGCTAGGATTGCCAGAATGATACAAAGCTTTCTAACAGAGCTGTGGGATTTATGTCATTTAAAAAAAAATTAAATTTCAATTATTTTTTTTTTATTGATCTGCAGATACAACTGGACTCTGTGAAAGTGGCCAGATCCTTAGCTCATAAAAAAATCTTCTCTGCAGTTTTTCTGATTTATACCAGCTAAAGGGAGAATCCTCTTCAGCTGGGGGATAATCGATGTTTGTTTGGGTTTTGCGTTTGCTGGACAAATGATCCAGGAAGAAGAGGGAGTGAAGCAGGGCTGCGGTTTGAAGGACCCTTACGGCTCCTGCTGCTCACAGCTCTGCTTCCCTCTCCATCAGAAGGAAGGCTTGAGCACAAATATGGCTTGTTCAGACTCCGAGTTTGTCAGAGAAAATGTAGGGCAGGCAAAACCTTATCCCTAAAAAGCACACAATCTCAATTTACTGATACCTCTACAACTTTTGCCTGGTTCAGTGACAAGCCCCTACATATGGACTGAAAAGGGAGTGACTGCTCTCCCCATCACCTGAAGATGAGGGTGAAGAGAAAACAGATTGTGCCAAATGTGAACTTTCATGGCCTGAAATAGAGAGCTTCCAGTCGGTGCTGAGCCTTCCTTGGTAGACAGCCATGCAGCCTGGTTCTGGAGCCCTTCTGGAGTGGGCAGAAAGCAGTCTCCGCAGGAGAAGGAACATGGCAAATACAATTCCATCTTGGAAAAGTGTTTTCTGGAGCTGACACCGCAGCCCCGATCAATTGCTGCACCCTGGTCTGATTGCTGCACCAGGCCAAGATATTATAAATGAAACCAAACAGAATTAGCGAACACAAGGGCACGTCATTCTTTGGGAAGAGTCAATACAGCTGTTGCAGAGGGAAGCCATGCCTCAAATTGTCCTGGGGTCTTCTGTACAATTCAGAAAGTTATCACCAAGGAAGATGTAGTCAATGTTGTGTTCAGGGGTTAAAAAAACAAAACAAAACAAACCTCTCACGGTAACATCCAAAAGCACTTCAAACAGCTATAACAATGGGATAAGAGGAAAAGTTTTCTTGTTAACTGCTTAAAAGGACAGGAGCAAACATATTCAACATATTCCTAAACAGGCTGGAAAAGGAGATTCATAACAAGATGTTAATGGACGACACAAAATAACTAACTAAGCATAGTCAAATGTGAAGCTGACTGTAGAGAATCACAAGCTTGAGATAACCGAATGATTCAGTGATAAGCTGACAGATGAAATTCAACACTGATAAGTGCTAAGCAACATACCTGGGGAAAATAAACATAACTCTGTATTTCCAGTTGGGAACATGATCTCGGAGTCACTGTGGATCGTTCTATAAAAATGTTACTTTAGTGCTCAGAAAGACAAATAAAATAGCAGGAACTGCTGGAATATCAGAGAAGAAAACACGAAGCACTGTTATGCCAGCATATAAATCTACAATTAACCTGAATTTTCAATTGTGCATGTAATTTTAGTCTCCCTAGCTCAGGGTGGAGGGCAGATAACTAAAAATAGAAAAAGCACAGAGAAAGGGAGCAAAGATCAAAGACCTGTAGTGGTGTGCAAGGAGAGCCTCACTAACCAAGAGCTTAGGAAAGAGAGAAAATGAGAGGTTAGAACAGGGGTCTGTAAAGGTCTGGGTGGGAAAAAGGTAGTGCAGAATGGGACCTCAGACTGCCTTATGTCAGACTGACCATGCATCACTCTACGTAGTCACTGTGGGAGAGGTTTCAAATAAACAAAACAAACCCCTTGGCAAACGACACACTTTTCGGTCCTTACCTCAGGATGCTATGGGAGGTCATGTACCTTCAAACAGGGAGCGAGGAAAGGCAGAGCATGCACATCTGTGGGTTTGGTGGCTTCCACTCAGGACCCCTTCCAACCACCAGCTGCCAGAGCCTGGCTAGATACTCCATGGGACAAGTTGGAGTGACATGTGCAAATCATTTTTGCACCAAGGACTTGCTCCTCTCCTTGTGGAGAGTTTTGAGCTGACCAAGCCTGATGGCGTATGGGGCCATCACTCCCTCCCTTGCAGAAGTTAAAAGGGGAAAGAGCTACTTTCTAACGTCTTCTACAAGGCAAAGCCCCAAGTCACCTTCTCTCTCTCTCACACACACACTGGTCTGTATTTAGCTGTCTTGGGAGCCATGAAGCTACTGAAGAGGAAAGTCACACCACACAGGTCAGATGCACCCCACCAAGGATGGTCCCAGCAGTGCTGAGGAATGGTGGCTCTGTGTACCCCCCTCCCACAGGGCACAGTACGTGGGGTACCAGGCATCACTGGCAAGAGGGACTCCAGCCCACTTAGCTCTCCACCGTACCCCACTTTCCAGGAAACACTGCACCTCGCCATGAACCAAGCAATAAAGCAACATTTGTTCGTGCAACCTAAACACTTTAAACCGGTTTTGTACCAACCGGCCTTTTCAGGGCGCTGTGTGTCTGCCACAGAAGCAGCTTGCTCTCGCTCTTCACAAGGTGCTACCAGCACCAATGTCGCTTCTCATAATGATGGACCAGATTCTCTACAGTCTAAACCAATCTCACTGCTTCCAGATCAACAGTGATTGCTGGCTTATACCAGATCAGGAGCTAGTTAAGTTCAGGAAATCTCCAGCATTACTGTTTAAGAGCAGGGGGTTTCATTGCATCTGAGGATTGAAGAACAGAATCAGGTGGGGTTCATGTTCATCAAACCAGGATAAATAAGGGTTTGCTCAGTGCAGAAGAGATGTTTCTTTCAGAGAAAGAAAAGGAAAAAACTGTACTTACTTTTGTTTATTTGATGTTTCCCTTCCCTTCATCACCCCAGAAGAGAAAATAAACTGATAAATTCTGTATTAGCACTACCACATGTATCAACAATACTGTGACATGTTTTCAGTTGAATTTTCAGTTCATTCTATTTTCCATCTCACAATGAAATTCAGTTCAATTGAAAAATTCAATAGTAATTGGAAATAGGCTCTGGAAATTGCATAATCTAGTTCTCAAAGACCCAGAAATTAACAAACAAACAAACAGAACACACACAAAACTAAAGTAACCACATTCTGTAAAGATGTAATAAGTCAATTAAACTCATGCACAATGTGATTCTTGGATGACGGGAGAACACAAAGAGAGAGGTCAGTTCTGTTTTCAAAAACGAGCCTCATGAAAAAAGAAGCAAATGGAAATGTCATTATTGAACATTGTGATGAGAGATGAAAGGAATCTCATCCAAAAAGCTCCAAGGGGGAGAAACGCAAATTGTTCAGATAAGAGCAAATGAAAGGGGATGTGATAAAGTCAGCGATAGGTAAGCATGGGGAAGAGCTGCAACTCAGGTTCAGATGATAACAGTAATAAATACTAAAGGGTCTGGATCCATAGCAGGTAGAAATCAACAGTCTTGTCATCTTCAGTGGGGCTGCACAGATTCACACCAACTGAGTCTTGTCCTGCAACAGCACTCAGTATGTAGGTAGCTTTTTCATCTATTGATATTGAACAAAACTATTACTTTCACCCACATATAGGGAAAGGGAGCAGGGTACAAAGGCCTGGTGGATTTTCGTTTTTCCTCCTCATTGTGGTTGTGCATTTTGGTTGTTACAGGATCCGAGGACCTTGTTGAAAGCCAGAGCCAAGTCATCTCCAAACAAAACTCCATACCTGAAACTTCTGAAGATAAGATTAAATGGTTCACCCCAAATAAAATGCTTCCAAAATGCCTAACGGAGTCAAAGGGCTTGTCCATACAACACAACTCAAGGCTACATAACACCAGTTGAGATCCCTCATAGAGATGGCTTGAAAACAGAAAAAAATACAGTATAACTCCGTCACCCTCTGGGATTGCTTCACAGATTTCAAGGACAGACACTGAAAAGACATTCTTTCATAAGAAAACAGCCATGTTTGGAAATGTTCATGCCTAAGAAAGGGTTGGATTAGACCAAAAGGGTCAATTTTGAGTTATCGTTACCTAAATCTACATTGACATATATACTATGATGCCGGCAGGGATTCTGTACACAGGCAATGGTGAAAGGGGATCCCTAACTCATACCTCATGCCTGCTCTGTTACAGGATTCCTGGTGGCAGCTACATGTGAAATGAAAGCCCTGCAGAGACATCATTTTCTTAGACAAGTTAATCATTCCATAAAGGTACTCCTTACTCCCCACCGTGAACTGTTGCGTAGCTGTTGCCTGCTGTTAAACTGTCGAGTGATTCAACTCAAAACTGGTTGCCACTCATTTATGAAGAGGTAATCCCTGCGCTTGGCGTATGCAGGTTTGTTTAATATGTGAAGCTCCATGAGATCCACTGGGATGGAAGGTTCTCAATGGATGCTCGTCATCATCAAATGTAGGATGATAGTTAATTAGCTTGCATGTCTCTCGGTACCCCGTGAGAATAGCCATTCAGGCTTGACAGAGATAACTTGCCTGAAAAGCAAGTAATCCTGATAAATGTAATGCCAGGGAAGGACAGCAGAAATCAGAGAGGCAGCAGCAGTATCTCTCCATATAAGATTATGAAGTTTGACCCCACTTCTACCATTGTGTAAGTTAACACCGACACCCTGGTTGGATTGCAAGTTAGGAAAACAGTGTTTGATGTTTACTTCATCACCAACTGCATGAACATTGATATATATATATATATATATATATTCATAGCCATGTATTCATAGCCAACCCTGCTGTGACAGTGGGACATTGAGGAGTACTTTCGTCCACTGCATTCCAATATAGCTAAGAATATATTATATATGTAAGAAATAAAACATTTTGAAAAAGCTAGGGTTTAATAAAAGTTAGCTATAAATGCTCAGCACCTGCAACAGCCTGACCTTTTCCTTAGAGGTCTCTGAGTGAATGCAACTGTCTTACTGCAGGCACCCACAAAAATTCTGTCATAGCCCCAAAACAATGGCTTTTTGTTTGTGTTACTAATGTAACATACAGACTTCCTATATGCATTTGTTTGTCACCAATGATAAAACACTACAAAAAAAAACTCCTTTAAAAAGTGACATGTATTTCCAAGTCCATTGATGCATAAAGATGTTTTCCAAATCTGGGCCACAGTTTGTGAAACCTGCTGAGCAGAAAGGTGTCCTGTAAGATATTATTATTAGGAATTTTATAAAACTTCGAAGGTTATTATTGCTCCAGATTAGTTCAAAATGTTTAATTATGAACAGAGAGAAGGTTTTTTGCCTTTTCAAAGGATAGGAGCCTTTATTGATTTTATTAGTCAAAGAAGGTGATAATTTTTATATTAATAACCAGAGAGCAATTTCTCTGTTAAATAGTGATTATAAAATACTAATTGAAATATCATTGGAAAAGTCCAAGGAAGGTCACTCTTATTTTCTTATTTCTTGTAATCAATCTTACTCTATCAAAGACTGCAGAAATATAGCAGTAATCTAAACCGAGTTGTGGACACTTTTGAACTTGCAGGAAGATGTAGCAACGTCTTCCCTGTTAATTGAGGCTGGAACAAATGAAAACCTTTGATTGAATGAACTATAATTGCTTGCACGGTAGCTGCAAACATAGCCCAGCAGATACCTGATGTGTTTGTTAAAGGGCTGTGCGCCTTACGCAAACCCGTCTGTGGAAGGCCCTGGATAAACAGACAGCTGGAGACGGGGCATGAATGCCTTCAGCTGAGCAGTCAGATGCAATTCACTTTTGTGGCTTTTTGGTTGGGTTTGTTGGGGTTTCTTTGTTTGGTTTTGTTTTTTTTCCCCTGGGGTGACACATGGGGGAAGATGGGACAGGTTTCAGCACACCTGTCAAGGTGTCTGGGACACCCTGCCCACAGCACCAGCACGATTCCCTTGCACCGAGACCTCCCTGCACAGCCGCGAAGTCAGGAACAGTCAATGCAACGCCAAGAATCACAGCTTCACTGTGCTGCGGGCTACCGGACCACCACGGCTCAGCCATAGTTGGCTTGGTTGGAACTCTGGGGTTTTATTTGCATTTCAGGTGTTACCTTCAGATGGGAGTTGCCTTACTGCAACAGGGCAGAGGCTCGAGTGGTCCAGCAACCCCTTCAGCAGCCAGCATCCCAGCTTCACAGCACCCCAAGCAGCCCTGTAGCAAACCATCACAGGATGTCCTGCCCACAGGGGCACATTTCTTTCCTAGCTCTCATCAATTAGCAGCTGCTTTATACCCCGAAGCATGAAGTTCTCCATCCCTCATACATTTTTTATTTTCTCTAATAGAATTTCTCATTATTCATATGAATGTCTAATCCTTTTGTGAATCCTCCAAAGCTCTTGGCTTCAATAATGTCTGTGGCATTGAGTGCCACACGTTAATTATGTGCTATGTAAGAACAGTATTTCTTACTATCAGCTTTAAATCATTTGCTTTAAAAAAAAAAAAAGTTAATGCTTGAATAAACCATAATAGAATATAACATTACATAGATAAAGCACATCTTGCCTTAAAAATTAATTGTGGTTTTTTGAACACTGGGAAACTGAGGCATGAAGGGACATAATTTACAATTGGTCATTCCTTAATAGATACAAAAATAGAACCTAGGAGTTCTATTTCTTATATTCTTTCTATAAATAATAATAATAGAAATGTTTTCCCTTATAATGGAAACCGATTTAGACATCTCAGGTTTTCATGTTCATTTCAAGGAACAATCTCACTGCCTTGCACTCACCAGGAAGGAAAACTGGCATTCCTATCTGCTACAGAGACTGTGTTAAAAGAAACGTCAGGGATCACATTCTACCAAATCAAGTTTACTGTGACCTGCTGGGAACCAAAGATAAACTTCTGAAAAACAAGACACTATCATGTTGAGGCTACTGGGAATTCTCGGTACTGGACAGGATTAAAGTAGTTCTCACTCTTCTATTGCAAATAATCTCCAAGAAGAAATTTGATTTTCCCTCACCATAAATAAATTTATATATCTTACTTGCTAATATTATTGGGGTGGTGCAATGAATTAATTCATGCAAGATATACCCTACTTACCAGTGTGTAGAGAAAGGCTCTGTGATAAAATAACACCCCACACGCCAAACATACACCTCATCCACATACAAAAAATAGCTGAGGACAGAGAATCACGTTCCCTCTGCTTCTGCCTTATGTGTTGTATATAAGGGTTTCTGGAAAAATTTTTACCATGCAGAGATAAAGGAGATGGAAAATTATCATCCTTACTTATCTAAGTATGGTATTTAGATGACCCTCATTACCACTGTATTTGAGTGCCTCCACACATTTAGTGTATTTATACTCTGAAAGCAAGAAAGTGTTGACAGCTCCATGTTACAGGAAAACTGAGACGGAGAGAAGAGGTGACTTATTCAAGATTACAGAGAAGATCTGTAGCAGTGCAGAAACTTGAACCCAGGTCATCCAAGTTTTAACTTACTGCTCTATCTACTGCTGTAGCCTGCCTTACCAGGCTTACAACTCATTTCGTCTATCTGTAAAGCAAAGACTTATTAGTAAAGAGAAATGTCTCAGAAAATGCCGCACTGTACCCAAGAAGCCTTTCCTGACAGAAGTGATACTGTAGTGCTGTGAAAATAGTCAATTGCATTATTTATTTATTTTTATTTTTAGCTGAAACAGAATATTTTTAGTCCTAGCAAGCATTACATGGGATAGGAATGCCATCACCTCCCAGGCTCAGATGGTCAAATGCCCTGGTGAGACCCAGCCACAGTCATGAGAGATGGCTGATGGAGAAGAGAGTTGACACAGGTTTCTGAAGACTCAAGCGACCACTGAACTATCTTCTCTTACTGAAAAAACTTGAGAACAGATAGAAAACAGAGCCTGACATGGTTTTTATTCTCCTTATTTTAAAATCTGTATGTCCCATACAAATTTAACATTACTCCAGTCAGAAGATGTTCTGCAGTGCCTTCTCAATCCTTACTCATACAACATCTTTCCCTTCTTTAGTTTAAATTAATGCTTTAATTTTTCAAACAAACAGTGACGTTGTTTATGAATGCATTACCATTGAATAATCTCTTTTGAATATCAATTAACTTCTGCAATTTTAAAGTACAAAGCTCTTTCAGTCAGAAGCATGTGCTTGCAGAAACAGATTTGTTTAAAACAGCCAAATTTCATCAGGTTTTCAGCTGTCAACAGAAACGAGCGTTTGCAAGGAGCACTAGCTGTGTGCTAGGGAGGAGGACTCTGATGGGCTATTTATGGTCTATGGAGCAGTAGTTCAGCAGGAGCCAGTATTGCATCTTACACCCACCCCAAGTGTGACCAAGACCACAATTAGATGCCAGAGAGGTCTGTGATGAGGTAGGACTGGCTGCGGGGGCTGTTATAGGGTGCTCTGCACCATGTCAGAGGCTGAAACGCTGCACAAATTAGAATTAGTCAGCAGTTCAGGAGAACAGTGAAAGTTAGGGGCTGCCTCCTGCATAACGCAGGATCTGTCTGGTGGAAACCAGAGGAGACTGAGGGTGTCACCATCCCTGTCCTTGTCCCTGTGTGAAGAGAAATGATGGCTCAGGGACGAGAGCTCAAAAAACAAAGTGCCAACCTGGGGAGGCAACTAAACCAGAAGTGTAGCTGTGAACCTCAATTCACCCTGAGAAAAAGTCATCCCTGAAGCTCAACAGATCACATTTGTGACTGAGGCACGCTGCTGTGCCTGACCCCGCCGTGGGGATGAAGTGTGGCTTCTGGGGAAGCTCTGCCAGGTGGCTTGGCATTGGGGTTGGGGTTTTTTTGGTTTGGTTTTTGGGGGTGGGGTGGGGTTGGTGGCACGAACATCCCCCTTTTTCTGCAACCAAACTGGAAGGAAGAACTTGGTTTCCACTGAATTCCTACTGGTGTGGATCATGCTTTACATGCAGCTGAGCAGAGACACAGGTGGGGTGGGTATGAGGACACACATGTCACACAGCCCCTGTCCTTAAGGTCCCTTCTTGCCCTCAGCTTCACCTGCAGCTCTGGCTGTTCTCCTGTTGAACTGGGACAGTGGCCAGTTCCTGGAGAAGGTCCTTCCTCTCCTGCTTCTCAGCATGCAGACCCATCAGCAGAATATCAGCTGCCAGGTGACTCCCCAGAGCCCTGAAAACTCAGACCTCAGCCACAAAAGAGCATGAGCCAACGAGATTACAAGTTGCAATCTGTGGTCAATACCTCCAAGATCCCAAACCAGTTCAGCTCCTCACGTCTCACTCACAGGGAAGTCATGTGCTGTGAGTGACGGCCCCAACCTGCCTCGCAGGGGATGAGTAACAAATGGAGGCTGCAATATTTCAATCAATAGCAGGAAAAGAAAAAAAAAAAACCCAACAAAAAAAAACCGACGAAGAAGAAACAAAGCAGTCAGAGAAGACAGAGACATTATTGATGCTTCTATTACCGTCTGAAATTGGTCACTGTGGAGAAAAACAAGTAGCCACAGAGTGGACTTGGCCTGACCTTTCGCTCCTCAGCAGGCAGCAGATTGGTCATTCTAGTCACTGCCAGTGAAAAATGAGGCTGTAATCTTCTTTTAGTGGGTAAGGGACCAGTGTTCGGTCCCCATAGCAGGAGAGAATTCACAGGTCAGGAGGAAGGCTATAGCCCTCACTGTGGGCTCCAGAGAGATTCCCATATGACACATCGGAACAGGGAACACAGGACTGAATTGCTGCTTAACGTGAGTGGTGTGCGTCCAAACACGAGAGAACAGCCTCCTCGGAGAAGGAGAGGAGTTTAAGAGTGATGGACAAACCAAGACAGAAAAATATGTGTATCCAGCAATGCAGTAAGGTAGGGAAACTTCAAGCCAGGCAGTAAAATGGTGAACAGGGTGGAAACAAGCACAGAAGGGGAATTTTGGCTACGCAGTACTGAGACATGACAAAATGAACTGGGGCAACTCAGACCAAGCCAGGTACTTGTACAAATTCAAAAAGGACAACTTTGGGATTAATCCACAGGACAGAGAGCCTGGAGTACCAGTTTTCTACCAGTCTCTTCTACACACTTTCTCATGGCCGTGGATAAAGGCCCCTGGACTTTCCCAGTGCCATGGCTTCACAATGGCTATAAAAACGCTTTCCTTGTCTGCTGGGACAATGCAGTCTCCAAGATAGCAGGTATCTAGAGGAAATACTTGACACCTTCTTAACACAAGCCATAAACAAAAGAGCCAAGATTTTCTAGCAACAAAGCAAAACTTACATGCTTAAGGACAGATAAATCATTCAGACATTTGCAGGAAGCCTCACCTTAGGGAACAGGAGAGCAGAGCTATAGGGAATAAACCAACCTGGCACAGAGCAGGAGGCTTGTCAAGCGAGCTGCAGCTGTCCTGGAGAAAGGGACACCCTCTTCCGTGAGACCAGAGTAGTCCAAGGAGAAAGAGGATGATTTGTGTATCTGAAGGGATGAGCTGGCATATGACAGCCTAGCTGAGAAAAGGGGAAAAAAAAAAAAGAAATAATAAAAAAAAAATCAATGATACTAACCTGCAAGTGGGCAAAAGTTCATGAGACAGCATGCTCAATTTCTTGTTTGAGGGACAGAAATTCAATGCAGAAGAAATTAGTCCCCCTCCCCCAAGTACTTCATTTTAATCATACCTGCATGTTCTTCAGCCTAAAGGAACACAAAGGCCCCTAATATCAGCCCATCTTAATGGGCTTGGCTGCCATCATAAGCGTCAAGAAACAGCACTTACCCTCCTATTATCACTCTGAACAGACTTGGGTGGTGAACTCTAATGAAGAGCAGACATCAGAGAAGTGCTTTAGAAGAACAGGTCGCAAATGCTCATAATAAATCTGTTCAGATGCACTTTGGGGATATAAATCACTTAAATTATTAAAGCATCGAGCTGTTGGGACTTAGGCAGGTTAAGAGCTGTTGCAGCGAGAGCCACTGCAGCCCATAGTGAGCAGGGCAAGAAAGGAAACAAGCACGTTTTAATTGCAAGCTGCTCCACTTGTGCTGCAGCTTGTAACTATCAGCTGCAGCTGGATGTATTTACTTAACAAATGACAGGGCTGAAAAGGTTTGGGCTACGAGGTAGAGGGAATAAGGACTGGGCAGTAAGAGCAGAGAAGTGAGGGAAGGCAGTAAAAACACTTGACTGTGGGGCAAAGACTGGAATAGAGGTTATATATGACGCAATGGTGATGTGATAGCTGGCTCCTCAATTTAAAATCCAGCCATGATGTATGTAGAAAGGCACTTTGAAGAAAGGAGGTTATCCTCTATGTTTTCCTGGAAATGTGGTAAACTGAAGGAAATACTAAAATCGATTGATTTGCTGGAGCATGAGAAAGGGATGGAGACGGGTTCAGGTTGGCTCCCGTGCCCCTGGGTTGCACGTGCACGTGAGAGTGGCCCCACATGCCTCTGCCTCATCCTAGCAAGCAGCTGCCTATAATCCAGCTGTTATGATGTTTAAATGTATTCTTCTAATTAACAGCCTGAATTTATGAATGGTCTGTTTATACCTACTTGTTCTTCTTTCAACATTGTCCCTCTGATTTAATAGCTCTTTTCCTTCCCTGCTGTTAGGTTCCAATCTACTTACAGACAACAATCTCCTCTCTTTCAGCCTTCAGTTTTGCTTGGCTAAAAAAAGCTAAGCTGCTTAGTCACCTCTTGTAAGAAAGTATCTTCATTCCCAGACCATAATTTAGTATTTTATTGTTTGAAAAAATACCCATCAAAAGTTCATTATTTCCTCCTTTTTTTTTTTTTTTTTTCCTTGGCAAAAATTCAGAATTTTGAGCAAAAACTAGTGCAGTACTTTTTCTGTCTGGTGCTACCACCAGCAGCACGAAGACTGACTGGAGTTACCGTAAGGAACAGCACAGGTAAACTGTGCAAGCAATTTAGTCATCAAGAGAGTTTAATTCTACCAACCCACCAGAAACCTTTTTAATTTGCTTTTCAAACACATTTTTAAGAAGCAAATCCTGCCTGTGACAAAAACACACAGGTATTATTTGCAAGAAATAGTGTTTATTCATCAAAGTCAATAGGAATTTTTCTGGTTTATACAGATCAGGTCCTATTCATTTACAGATGGTGCTGTTCAGAGAATATCCAGGCACAGATAAATGCTGGACTTTGTTGATATGATATCTTGTGTCTCTCTGTACTTAAGGGCTTTAGAAATTGATTAACTGAAACCCTTATCAAGAAGGTAACTATTATAACACTCATTTTACTGACAAGGAAAATAGAGCACAAAAAAGCTTAGCGACAGACACAAGGTTACACAGTGAATTAGTGGCAGGAATACTGATTCCATCTCCAGCTCCCTGGTTTGACCATTAGATACACTCCCTTAATCAGAATCTTCCCCCAAGCCTTCTGCCTAATTTTACTTGTTGGTTTGGGTTTTTTTGTTTTTTGTTTTTTGGTTTTTTTTTAAATAATACATTTTTCCCTGAATTTCAACATTTTCTAGTCTAGCTGGAAGTTATGGGAAAAACAGTGCCTATTGGAAAAAGTTGACCTCAGCAATATTTTAAGTATGACAAGGAAAAAAAACCCAAAACCAAAAACCACCAAAAACACCCTCACTGAAAGAGTACACCCTCATAAGATTTTCAGCTTGAATTCGCAGCTTCAGAGAATTGAGCTAAGCCACCGAATAGCTGGGTGCTTTGTATGAGGCAAACCTCTCAAGGCTTTGCATTCATGCATTATTAGTAGTTTCATTCTATATCTAAGTTACTTATATGGCTCCTAATTACCACAGTATCTTAATGCCTCATCTTAATGTATTTATCCTTACTGCAGCCCAGTGGCATGAGGCAGCATTGAGAGTCCCACTCCATTGACAATTTTTATGCTGCAGAAGGCTCCAGAAAATGCAGTCTTCTGTGTGATTATAAGCTGAGTCTTCCTCTACTTCCCACACTAGAGGCAGATTTCAGGTTACACCTGGCAGTGCCTCCACGAGCCTGGCTTTTTGTGGTCCATAGGCTCTGGCCACACAGGGCTCAGCCAGGCTGCTGTGCAGATGTTGCCACAAATTGCACAATAGATATATCAGGGTGTCTGTATAAATTTCTGAGAGTTCAGGCTTAAGTGAGGTCATTCAAGAAGTGTGTGGTGGAGAGAATTTCACCACAGTCCTGCGAGTGCTTTCCTAGTTTAGCAACAGTAACAAATTCTGTCAGAAATTACAATTAAATAAGCAGGAAGAGGTGAAACCACCAGCACCAGGACTCCATTTTGGGGCTGTAATGCAGAAGAACTTCAAACAAAAGTTGTACGATAACTAATATCTATGTTTTTTTTCATCAGTCTGAGAAATGTTTCTTCTTGTTTTCATCTCCTAATTCCAGTTTAATGACTAAAACAGATGTATGAGCAATTGGTGTTCAGGATTGATCACCTGTACAAGGAGCCCATTTCATTGTAAGTCTAGAAATTGTACCCCTGTGCCAAGAAGTGTCCTCCAGGGCTTTTGGATACCTACAATGTTGCTAAAATCTTGATCTAGCCCTTTTGCCCAGGGGCAAATTCTACCTGTAATTATTAGGACCAGGAATGCTCACCTAGTCCAGGAGTCTGACTATTTGAACATTTATCACCATAAGCTTTACACTTTAATAAATAATTTAGCCCCAAAATGCACTTAAATTAGATCTATAATTCCACCATGAGGCTCTGGTGGTGTGAAGAGACCTTCTGACTTTGCTCCAATCATTTATAATGCCACCATAAGCCATCAGTAGAATTGCAGCATTATTATTTATAGCACCGCTTATATTGTTCCTTATATCGTTTATTATACTCAATTGGAATGGCCCCAGCTACTCCGTATGAAAAGATGCCGCACGGTTACCAGCTTAGATGCCGCACGGTTACCAGCTTAGGCTATTTCTTAGCACAGGAATGGTACCTTCTCAAGGAAGCGGGGATGGTGTCTGTGAGGATGGATATAAATTGCTTGGACATGCTGTCCTCATTTCTGCCGGACCTTCCATTCAGTTTGGGTGGTACCACGGGTGATGGCACGGAGAGTGAATCTTCAGGTGGTTCCTTCTACTGTCCATCTTGCAGAGGGCAGGCAGCACCCCTGGCACTGCGCTGCCCTGCCCTGTATGGCAAAGGGGACCAGAAATGGTCCCAGGTAACCATGCACCTTTCCCCCGTCTCCCCTCCTGCGCTTATACGCACTATTCACACCGGAGCCAGATCTCTAAGGATATGAATCACGTCCTCATTGCTGTTAAAAGCAGGTTAAAATTATTAAATCAAGGATTAAAGAAAAAAAAAAAAGTGTCAGATTTAAGATCACCTAGGTCTCCCCAATTGTTTTTCTTTCCAGATGCATTATGATAATTTTAAATGACATCATCGAATGCTATTTTTATCACTTCTTTTTTTTTTTTTTTTTTTTTTAATGGATAGAACATGGGAGTGATCTCCAAGGTGGTGATGGTGGGAAGCAGTGGGGAGCAGTACTCTGCTTGGCTTTATCCAAAACTGCTTTTGCAAAATCTAACTTGCACCAGATGTTCAGCATGACAAACCAGAGCTCAGATAATTAAAAGTGGTTCAAAGCCAAGTATATCAATGGGAAAAGTAGCAACCATAACCCATAACAAGCCACTGCATTGCCACTGTCCTGCCTTGCCCAGCGCAGTCCTAAATAGGTAGGATAAACTGTCTTAAATGCTTAGGAAAATTCTACCTCTCTTTCCTTCACCTCCTCCTTAGCTTCCCTGAATCCATCCCAGTGACCCGTTTGTTTCCCTGCATCTCTGTCTCTGGCAGGTTTCACGCTCCCCAGTTTCGCCGTTAGCTGGAGGGCCTGGCCTAGCCCATTTGTTCCCATAACCCACGGCACTGACAGCGTGAGTGTGGGGAGCTGCCTCTGCAGATGCTGCTCTGGGAGCCGGTGCCAACCCTGCGGCCATGTCAGCTCCCATGGGACACGCTGCCGGAGGGAGCAGCCACATCACCCCCGCGGTGCCCGAGGGACCTGTCCCCCCTGCCCTGCTTTCTGGCCCCGAGTGTCAGGCACAAGCACCCACTGCTCCCCCATCCTTGCAATCAAACCTACGAAAAAATACAAAGCAGAAAAGAGTGAAGAGAAAAGCAGGGAAAGGATCAGGGTGGCTAAAAGTGGGAGTAAAGAAAATGCGGAGGAAGATTTCCTATCCCAGTAGTTTATACTCCTGCACAGCCAAGCAAGGCGGTGATAACGCACCACGTAGTTGGTGCATATGTCATGAACATTAGTCTGGATTTTGAGGCATAGCAAAATCCCACCAGAAAAGAAGATTTAAATCTTGCAGCAGGAATACAGAAAAGAAGTCCTTTGGTACACACACACACACACACCCTCCTTAAGAAAACATATCAACATTTTGAAATCAGAAGGCTTTTCCAGGTTTTGTTTGTTTGTTTTTTTCTGGAATATGAGAACATCAGAGTTCAATTAAGCAGAGCAACTACTCACCCCCCGAAAGCAGCAGGCAGGCAGACAGACTTCGGGGATTTAATTTTTCTTGTAGAAAAGAAAAAAGAAAAAAAAAAAAAAGAAGAAGAAAAAAGAAAAAAAAAAGGAAGGAAAGGGATAAGACTGTGCTGCCATGTGGAATCATTCATTTTACACTGATCCCTGTCAGCCACCTGAAGCTTTGCTTAAATAAGTGTAGGGATTGAGGCTTTCAGAGGCAGTTCCCACTCGTCCTCAGGTGCAGGCAGAGCCAGGCAGCAGGGCAGGGGGTGCAGGAAGGGCTCACCCCAGGGCAGTGGGGAATCAGCCTCTCTGTTGCTCAGATTCACTTGTTAATTGGCCTTTTAGGTTTTCTTCTATATATTTCTGGAGAATTAGAAGTCAGACCAGGCAAGTTAGGTAATGAGCCAGGCTCAGGGGAAAGATGAGCTGTTGACCCCCTAAGTTCTTTTCTGTGCCCCTCGTAACAACCAGGTGCAAATCTGCAACACCTCAGGCTGGCCAAGACGTGTCTGCTGCTCAGCAAAGCGGGATGGGGAGGCTTACAAGGCAAAACCCACATTTCTACATTATGAAAGAACTGCAAGAAAATAAGTGACAGTGCTACGTCTCCATTTTATAGCTGGAGAAACTAAAGCTTGGAAAGGTGGTTGTGCCCACGGTCACAGAGAAAGGTCAGTGTCACGGCCAGCTAAATAACTGAGGGGTCTCAACTCTGTTACACTGGCTGCTGAGCAAGGGAAAAGGTTTTGCATCCTTCCTTTTTCTAGCTGCCCGTGGGGAGGTCTGCACAGGCAGCGTTTGTGCTGCCCTCAGGACACAGCAGGACAGGCCCCATGCCCCGGTGCCAGATGAATGGGGCACTGCCTCCATCCCTGGCTCTGTTTCCTCTGACCAGCAAGATTATTTTGCAGCTGCTCAGCACATTGATGCTAACAGGGCTGTCTGCAGGTCCAACTTGTTTTTCACAGGGCAAAATCTTTCTGGGAAAACAGTTCATTATCAGAAATGTGACAGCCATTGGCTTATGGCATGAGCTCAGGACTGTGTTCTTAAGCAGGTGGATGTAGGAGGGGGAAAATAGGAATCACCTGTGTGACACCAATACCTGAATAGCCGAGGCAACCAGGCCAGAGAGAGCTTCAAATGATGGGGGTTTGCTGGGGGCTGAGGGGCTTTTTCCCTCTGTAGTTACCTTGCTGAATATTGTAAATTTGGTGGACTGAGCAAGTGACCACCTGGGATTTTTATGTAAAGAGATACGTCATTAAGGAGTTATTGAATTCAGTCCTAAAGTTAGCTGTGCGTCATACTTTTGATGTCTCTTCTTCTAGCACTAAAAAGTCGTTATATTAAGAATAAAAGTTCTTGAAAATAAAAAAAAAAAAAGAAATAAAATAGTAAAAAATAATCCCTTTCAGTCTCGTGTATATCAAAGGGTTTGTTTTGGCCACTTACCTTGGCTTTCCGTCATTGTCATTTGCTGTGTCTGGTTTGGAGCATGGCAGACAGAGAGGGACGTGCAGGTTCCACTAGAAGCCATTAAAGTGTGTGAAATTGGACAATTGGCTATGCAGACATCCCTTAGAAGTATTTCTAGCACTTTTAGTTCCTGGCTGTGTACTGAAAATGGGGATGGAAGAAAGAAAATCTCTATATATATGTATCAGAGCTTTGAAAAAAGAAGTAGTAAAAAAAAAAAAAAAAAAAAAGCATTGAATGTGGGACATGGAAGCATGAAACTTACAGTTTCTGACAGACTCTGCGAAGTCTTTATCCCTTCTCTTCTTCTCACCGCTTAGAAATGCAAGTAATTTTCCAGGCATGGCTCATACAACACCCCTCAACACCCTACTTAACAAAGCTCCTAATGAAGTTTCACTTTATGTTGGCATCAGGTACAGGGACATTTTTACACAATGGTAAAAACATCGTTTCCATACATCCTTCCTTCCTCAGAACTGAGAAAGGTTATTCCATTTTATGAATGATCCAGGCTTGGAAAGACAAGAAAGAAAAAGCAGTTATTACTTTGCTCCTTTGCTGTCACTGAACCTTCCATGAATTTCAGTCTTTTCCTCCTGTGATGTATTGCTCCTCTGGAGATTTCAGCCCAGCCCAGGAAGGGACTGTTTGTGCAATCTGTATCCTCTCTATATAAAAGGAATGGACTAGATTCATCAGCACTTTAGTGCATTTACTCCATAGCCCTGTTCACTTCAGTGTTTTTCAGATTATGCTGTAGCTGTTTAGACTCTGCCCTTGCTTCACAGGTGAACTTTGCTGTCAGGTAGATAGAAATGATTGAAAAGTCCTGCTTTTTTCTTCAAGAATTGCAGCCTTTTTTTGTCTATTCTTCTGTTGATAGGTACATTTTCTCTCTTGCTAACACAGTATATTCAGACAGGATGACATTTTTTCCCCTGAAACATTACTCAGCCAAATCCTGCAATGAATGGCTATATATTCAGAAGATTTTGAGATACTGATTGTAGGACTCTTGAAAAATCTCTCTGTAAGGAGCAAAAGGTTTGAAATCATCACTGCAATTCAGCAACGAACATCCCGCTCTCTGGTTTGGGCTACAAAAGTGCACAAAAAAGGTACCATACCTTGTTATAAGAGCTGTTCAGTGATCAGACCTCTTCAGTCTTTTTAGAATGACCTGAATTTATATTTAAATTCATTAAACTTCACTTACAAGGTCAGACAGCAAAGGGGCACGTACAGTACAGGGAGGCCATATGATGGGCATGGATGCAAAACCACTGCATGATATGCTCATCAGGCCACCATCACAATTTGGGGTAGAAGGCTCGTGGTTTCTGGTGGAATCATGACCAAGGGGCTTGAAAGTCTTCCCTGGGAGCACTGAGCCATCTCACAGACCCTTCCCAGCAACAGGAGCCTGATGGCGAGCTTTTCTGCCCATGGGAAATGTACATCCAGCCTCTTTCATTCTGTAAGCCTTGAAAATAGCATTTTCCACCACCTCTCTCCCCAGGTTTTGGAATTTTCTGTTACAAATCTCTCTTGGTTGAAGCGGGGTCTGATTTAACTCAAACTGTTGCCTATTCTGGAGTGAAATTTCAGGTCACAGGAGGGTACATTTTCCCTAGAACGTCTGTATTACCCTCCAGTCAGCAGGAATGAAATTGTCTGACTATGCCCTCCCCTTGGGCATTGCTGAAAATGAGATGTATCTCTCATGAGGACCTCCCAGCAAGCACAATTGAAATATCTTTGTGACTGCAGTAGCTCTGTAATGAATGAATTAATTGATTTCACCCTTAGCTGCTTCTTCATCGACCCCGCTGGCCTCACACTGGGGAACGAGCTTTGTTCCAGTTCCAGTTTCCCTCAAAGCTCTGTTCTATTTAAAGACAGAAGAAATGGCTTCAGGATTCAGGGTGGGAATCCCAAAACCTCAGCTTTGGATGGCAGCCAGATGGGTCATCAGGCTCCACTCTGAGTTTGGGTGGAAGGATGAGAACTTGGACCTTTCAGCCATCCTCGGGGTCTCTGTTACAGATGGAAAGTGGGTTTGTGAAGCCTGATGTCCGAACAGTGCATCTGCTTCTATCTGTGTATTGTCTGTGTGACTAGTTAGGGAGTTTGTGTGGACATCTCTGGGTCCCCAAGCAGCTCTGGCTCTCCTCTCACTTCTTGATCCAACTTACCTTCTGGGAAACCAGTCAAGGACTCACATATCTAGCAGACTCCTTTCTACCTTTAAAAGTGTGATGTCTCCAGCTCTTCCAGTCTCTGTGACCAACAAGGTGACTATAGATATCACACGGATGGGGCTGGCTTCTACATCTAACCTGGTAAGTGGCAGGACTGTGCATAATAATTAAGAAAAAAAGGTGACATGATTTCTCAGTGCCTGAAAAGTGGGTCCTATTCACATTTACAGGCAGACAGCTCCCCCTCGAGTCAAAGCCTGAGGGTATCATCTCAGGGTACTTTGCACAGGCTGCCCAGGCTGGGATAACCAAGCAATTAAGTAGCAATAGGAACACTGCAGAGCTGTTAAAAACCTGAGATTATTCTCATACCCTGGAAAGCAACTCACACATTTCTTGAAGGTCTTGTATAAGACACCAAGTACAACAATTTCTACTTGGTGTGTTCCAGTCAACAGAGAGCAGCTCTAGAAGTTATGTCCTCGTGAATTCTAACTGTGGCTCTGAAGTGACTCTTCCATGTCTCTGAGCAAGTCATGTGGCTTCTGCTGTGCCTCAGTTTCCCTGTTGTGTTCTCCAGTTCTAACCAGATGCTCTGTCCGTTGCAAAATACATGGTCTCAAATATTGTCCCTCTTCTGGATAATATTGCTTCTAGTATAACTTAATTTAAATTTTTAAAACAGAAGACTGTTAATTAGTTTTTCAAGGGAACATTTCAGATACTTGAATGTTCAAAATGCTGTTCCACATTTAATGAAGAATTTGAGATTCTTGATTTTGTTGAGTGGACATAGACATTTGCAGAGTTACATCTTCTGTAGAAGTTAAAATATTTCTTCTCAATTTGAGGATGAAAACATACTGAAAAATAGAATTTTTCTCCTGGGTAAAGTTTGCCTTATGGACATCTGAAATACTCATTTCTGAGTAGTCAAAAATGCCACTAGCAGCATTATGATGGCACATGATCCTAAATCCCTCTTTAACAACATCCCAATATGTAGGGCTTCTGGGTGAGCCAGTGACAAAGGATTAAATCCATCTCTTATTAGTAGATGCCACCTGCCTCAGGACACAATATTTAAAGCACACGGCGGTATTGTAATCGTTTTTGTTGTGGTGACATCTGAGACCCACAGGTGTGGATGAGATTTCACTGGTATTGCTCATGGTGAAAAGTCAATGCAAAAAGCCAAAGTGCTTGTAGTGTAAATACAGCACGAGGGGACACAGGGATGGATTTACACAAATCAGGGAAGGACACAGCAAAGTCTGCTTCGTCCAGCTCACAGATTTGCCCTCAGACTCATTGGTTTAAGGATCCAACAGGTGTCTTGGTGCTCCCTGCAGCACATGTTATGAGCAAGAGGCTGGAAGGGGCACCCAGGAGCAAGCTGTTTGGGTGGAGAAAAGTGTCACATCTCCAAATATATTTCAGACACAGAAGAGGAATCAAACCCCAGACTCTATTGCCAAGGGAGGAATGGATGAATCTTAGGGAGAACATTGCAAGGAAGCTCCAGATACCTTGGGGCAGCTGCTCACTATGTCTCAGGCCCGTCTTCACTCACATCTTTCCCTTGTCCTGTGTCTTCTCTAAGCCACCTGGATGGGCTGCCTTGGAAGGCACGTCACCATAGCCACTGCAGAGGGAAAAGGCTTTGTCCCAGGGTTGAACAGGAGCTATGGAAATTAGTAAATGGAGTGTCCCTGTGATGGAAGGAAAGAGGATGCCAGAACCTCCGCCAGCCTCCTTGCATCCCCTCTGAACTCTTTCCTGATCTATTTTCAGCTGGGCCACCCTCAGAGATGTCGGATTCAGCATCCAGAACTGAGCACCTGGGGCCAGCTGAGCACCCATGGCCACCCCGGGGGGACACCTACCTCAGAACAGGACAGAGCTGCTCTTCAGCATGGCTGAAACACTTGCCAGTCTCCTCTCGCTCTTTCTCCTCACTTCTTTTTCTGCTATGTTGCACTTCAGTAGAAGGGAATTGTTTTGACGGTATCTTCCTTGTAGACATTAAATACCTTTCAAAGCAAGGTCATAGTCCCTGGAGCTATGACAGCACACATGAAGATAACAGTTCAGGCCGGATTTGCTGCCCTCATTGCAGGCAGGGAGCTGCTACTCCATGTTGCAGGGGTTTCTCACCAGACAGCATCAAATCTCAGCATCCTGGCTTTCCACGGGGAGGAACAGATCTTGCGAGCCCTCTTTCCTTCCATGTGCACACCTGCAGTAATAAACATGTCAGATCTCCCAGGTAATCGAGGAGCTGGGCATCTGCACAGTCCTTGGGGGTTTTTAGTATGCACCCGCAGATTACTGTTTCCAAGGAGAAACAACACACCCATGGCATCGAGACAGCACGGAGAGGTACAGCCTTGAAACGGGAACAGCTAATGATGTGTGGCAGACAGGCAGGGCCCGGACAAACGGCTGCACAGCATCGTACATGCCAAGCGGGTTCCTGGCAGCTGGTTCATCTTCCCATGTCACATCTGATGTTTGAATGGAGGAAAAACACATGAGTTTATTTCCAACGCCTCTCCCCGTTAGACGGGTGACCTTTTCACAGCTCTGGAGCACAAGGGAGAAAGCAGCCTACGAAGTGTTCAGATGGTGCTTGACAAATGAAGATATGTAAACGAGGCGAGGGACGGCAGCGCCGAGCTAAGGGAGCGCCAGGCATCATCAGGCGCTGTCTCATTAGCGGGGGAAATGTTTGCTTTGGCTCCCGCGTTGAGGAATGGCAGTGGGGGGTAATAGCTGGGAACGGACGGTGCACGGGTTCGGATGGAGCACTGGGAATGGTTTATCCCATGTGGGGAAGGGGAGCCAACCTGGCAGCTCGCCCTCTCTCTGGAGCACAGCTGTGCTTACAGGGCACTCAGGAGAGTGCAGAGGGTCTCATGCTGCTCCATGATTCCCCACACCCATGCCAAGCAAGTCGCTATTTTCCCCCACCAACACCATCCATCAGACTGAGTTCCCACCTCTTATCACCCATCTGTGATACCCACCACAGATACGTGTGAGAGCCAGGTCCCAGAACTAACTTCACGCTGACATTCAGCGCTGCGGAGCTCGTACAGAGCCTGCAGTGGTCACC
This sequence comes from Microhierax caerulescens, assembly GCA_035590215.1. Lineage (NCBI taxonomy): Eukaryota > Metazoa > Chordata > Aves > Falconiformes > Falconidae > Microhierax > Microhierax caerulescens. The sequence goes on along the minus strand of JAVJGJ010000062.1, from coordinate 11,580,025 downwards.
GCTGCCTGGTTTGATGCCTTCTGGCCCCTTCACTCATCACTTTACAAAAGACTGCTAAACCTGGAAGGGCAAAACAGTTTCCCTTTATGTTAGGAAATGTCGATTCGGTGCCAGCGTATGCAACCCACGTATATACCTTAATTCCTGCTTCAGAACACCTCAGTGTCCACCCCCTTTTGCATGCCCTGTGCCCAGAGCAAGCAGATCGTCCCAGCTGGCCCCTTTCAGACTTTCCCTGTTGGCTTCTCATCGGCACCAGCCTCCTCCGCCAGCTTCTGCATTGTTCCCACTGCGCCTTGTTGCTGCTGATATGGGAATCTGGGCTGGGAAAGAGCTCCCTGACGCCAACAGTAACCGTCTAGCCTTTGCCTAACTCCGAGAGGGAACCATTCAGTCCTGGACTCCATCTCATCTGAGCCATCAGAGAGCAGAAAGAGTTTGTAATCTCACTGATCCTGACTGTACCCCCTCAGCAAGGCTGGAGCGTGGTAGATGCGAACATGACTTTCTGCTGGGTGAGCTAAAAGAGCTGGAAGCAATGACTGCTTGGATTACACCACACAACAGCTTTGTAATTTGTACACAATGAGCGAATTGGACTGGGTTTGGATTTGCAGCTATAGGTAGCTCAGATTCTTCTGCATCACTCACTTCTGGGAATGGCCAGGCAAGATGAGTTTTGGTTGAATAGCTTATGTTTTCTAAAAGTTTTCTTGATAGAAAATGCGATTCATTGGTTGTGGATTTTCTGACTATAAAAAAGTTCGCAAACAGATCTGTTCTCCTAAAAATCTCTTCCTGGATTGCAGTTGTTCTAAAATAAAAATCGATACAGTGTTCAACGCAAGCCACAAGGCACTTTTTCGTCAGAACTCCCCCAGCCCCCTCCCCCTCAGGTGCTTTTGAAAACAGATCTGGAAATTATTTTTTTTAATTTAACACAAAAAAAAAAAAAAATAGAGTTTCTATGTTGGTTTTCCATGAAAGATGGAAAAACCAACAAGTTTTCCTCACTGGCTCTAAATAAAATGCCTCTTAATTTCCACATGGGGACAAAGTGGGCAGAGACCATCCCTTACACACACTCCCCGTACTGGATCCGAACTCAAGGACTGGCAGGTTCCTTCCTCAACAGTGAAAAGATTCAGTTGATTTCCTCCTCCTATCCCTTTCATTGTCTCTCCACCTTTTGGGGTATAGCCAGCACCAGAAGGAGAATGAAATAGAGTGAAAAAAGCTATTTCGTCTCTTGCCAGCTCAGTTGGAAACAAGCAGCACTGGAAACCTCCCAACTGAGCCCAACTTTGGAAGACCTCCAGCCCACTTTGTTGAGACCTGAGGCTCCAGGGGTTCTGCAATGTGGCTGAACTTCTGGGAAATGCCACATCCAACCCAAGACTGCCACTGTGTCAGTAAAGCAGGGGTGGTGGGCTCTGGGAAGAGGGTACACCTGCCTGGGAAATAAATGTAGTGCAGAAGGTCTGTGTTTTGTGTGTTCTTCCAGGTTCATGCTCAAGCTCATTTACACGAATGCTGATAAACTCAATTGCGGGTACGTTCATGAGCGATTTGGGGGACATCATGGTTGTGTCTCTGCTCTGAATTTACTGGTGAGGATGAGGAGGAACAGCATGCAGGAGGATTGATAGCCTGACCTATGCACCAACACAATGTGTTGGACATTTATGCATCCTCAACCTAGACACCCACAAATCTTTAGACACAGAACTACAGTTAGCTGAAGATGTTAGACCATGAAGGCTTTTCTGGACACCAGGCTCCAAGCTCTAACCCTACTGCTGCTCCGAAAAACAAACCACTTTCTGACACAAAGCTCTCGGCAGCCGCAGACCTTGTGCCGGTGCCAGGTGTGCAGAGACAGAGCACACAGGCCCCTGCGAGAAACCGAAAAGGCTGCGGTTAGTTTCTCTTCTCTGGCACTGTCAGCAAGAGCGGGCAGTTAACAAAAGTTGGGGGGTTTAGTAATTTTTCCTGCTGGCAGCTCCCACTGTCTTTCCCGTCATGGTCCGAATCCTGGCGCAGCCCAGCCAGAAGGCTCCGCGCTGCCGCCCGTTTGCAGGCAGACGGGACCGTGGCCACCATGTGGATTCAGAGCCTGGAGGTGACCAGGAGCGGACGGTGCACGCACCTGAGGGGAGTTTTCTATCCTGTTGCAGTGTGACCATGAAGCCAGGTCATACTCCCATCTCCAGCCTCTGCAGCTGAACTGCCTTTTAACGCCAGGACACCTCATTATAGCGATGATGGCACACGGCATTATCTCAGCATGACAAACGCAGGCCATGTGTGCAATGCCTCTGCAGCCCTGGCCTGCAATCTCTGATGCAGTTAACAGTTTGAGGTGATGAGGAGAACCATTTGCCAAGGTTGGCTCAGCAGAAATGTGTGGCTTCAAGGTCCTGCCCCCCATTCCTGTTGGAGACTTGCTCCCAGTCCCTACTTGTGGCCATGGTAACAAACAGAAGTCCTCCTCACCAGGCACTCTCCATCTTATTGATTCCTTGGGAGATTTATGGCAGAGACTTGATCTCAGTGAAGAAGCTAAATCCAATTCACTAAGGAATTACAAGCCTGTCTGATCAATAATCTATTTATCTCCTTCACTTTGCCATCCTTAAACACTCCAGCCCTGTCAAAAGAAATTGAAAGCTTTTTAAAAATGAAATTATTGAACTCTGGAATGGCTCTGCTAAGGCTTCGGGAAAGGATCTTGAGACCAGGAGGGATCCAGTTCAGATCCAGCACTTAGGAGAGATCTGTTCATAGCTCTAGTAACTTGACAGCGCAGGCTGAGATGGCAGGAGATGCTGGCACCCAAGACACAAAAAGAATCCAGCCCAAGAGGTCACAGGTGGTATGGACACACAGTTTGCAGGAGATACCACTTTGAGTTTTTTGCCAAGAAGGAATATGCATGTAGGAGAGAATACAGCAGGGTGACTTCTACTGCATTCCCTTTGGGCAAGCTAAAGCATGAGGAAGAATTGTGTGTCCTCTGCTGCACTGGCAGAACCTAGGAAAGGTTCATATACCTACATATGTGTGCTAGGAGAAACTGAGGTGTGAAGACTTAATCCCACCTGAAAATGCATTACTGAGGTCCCTGGAAGCTGCAAGCTGCTTTCATCCATGACTTGAGCAGACCAAGAAGTATAATTCTATCGGCCCGTGACTTCAGACGCAGTCATTATGTCTCCCAAGGGCAGAGGTGTGCTGCGTACCAGAAATAATGTTATTTTTCAGTTCTTGTGCAGCACTTCTAATTAATAGATTGCAAAGTAGTTTGCATGGAGGAAAACCCAGGCACAGAGAGGAAGCAGGGCTAGCTGAAAGCCAGCCAGTGGCAGAACCAGGAGCAGAACCAGCCTCTTTGAAGAACAGTTTCCACCCTTTCCCAGCTCCGTAGGTAGTTTTATCTAACAGATTCAGGCCTGTGCAAGCCCGGGGGAGACTGCAGGAGCAGTTCACACATGTGAACTGCATTCACAGTAAAGCTCCTTGCCAAAGAAATATTTACGCACATGCTTAAGTCTTTCTTCAGACCAACTCTTAAAGTGAGTATTATTTGCAGTCCCAGTGGGACTGGGCCATATATTATATTCTGCTGGCCAAAAGGCAGGATATTTTCTTGGTTGTATAGAACTGGGGAATCACAACCACAATTGCTCTGTGGGAACAACTGTGCTGGGGAGCAAGCTTGATCAGACCTGAAGTCAGAGATGTTTAGGTAAGTCAGAACTTCTGCTGACATTCATGATGTTACACTGCTGCCTGTGTGAGATTTCAGCCCTACGTATGATCTTGCCTATGCAACATTTGCTCCCCAGCTTGCCCCAATTTTAACAGGTTCATGTACCTATTTTTCTGCACCTGGAACTCCAGCGCTGAAGCTGGAAGGGGCTAAATTTCTCTGGAGACGGAGAGGGGCCAGTTCCTCTCACTTCAGAGGTTAATGAATGGAGTCATTAGGATAATTAATGTTTTAGCGATGAATTAGTCACTCTTTCAAGCAGTGTCTGCCTTTCACTGTGCAGAGAGGCAGGGCCCTCTGAAGATCTAACACATCCCTTGCTAAGGTGGCTACCTCGTCCTGACAACTGCCTGGTTTTGGAACAGGTTACCACACATCTGCCTTTTCAGCAGGAAAGTTGCTTTCCTGGGATAGAGAAAACCTCCAAGCCAAGAGCTGTGCTGGAGATTGAGAGAGTCCAGGCTGCCAGCTGCTAAGATTAAGCTTTTTCAAACCATACTAACACTTCCAGTTCTGACTTTGGGCCGCCTTGGTGGTCCCCATCCTAAGCCCATTTCACTCCTATCCTTGTCCTTCAATTCCTTCTCCTTGATGCTTTTCTTGCCTTCTCCATCCCCTAATGTTACTCCAGCCCTGACCCCAAGTCTGCGTATTGATCCCAAGCCTGACTTGAATCACACTCTTTTTTTCAAGTCCTCTTTCTAAAGAGCATTACTGAAGCACTCCGCTGAAAAGCAAATGCCCTTGTTTTCTTGTTATTGGAAGTGCGAGAAAGTGTGTGGTGACCATGCCAAAAAAAATCACTAACCTTTCTGTGACAGTTTATACAGTGCAATGGAACATTGAAAAGGGCTGCAGTCACACAAGAACTTTCTCCCTTGGCTGCAGGCACATTTGAACTGTGATTTCCAGGGGATGGAAAGCTGAGAGTGATTTCACAACATTGTTCCTGAAATAATCCCAGTAAAGTCAACAGGGCTCCTTGAACAGAGCCCTCTGAGAGCCCGGCAGTGCTCAGTCACAGCAACGTCTCCAGGCATAGTCCCAGGGACAGGTTAAGGTAAAGAAAATGCACCCCTCCTCCTTAGGGTAAATTCAGCACCCCCCAAGATCACAGACTTGTTCTGTCTCAGGAACTTCACCATTGAGCACTTTTGGCAAAGGGTATTTTAAGCAAAGAGTTTTGCACAGACACCTCAGGTAGGATGAAGATATCCTATAGAGAGTGTGTAAGGTCTTGGGTCCTCTGGTCAGTTCTGATCAGGAGAAAGAACTGAAAACTTGACCTTTTTAGTGAAAAATGAATACTACCACATATTTCTGTTTCACAAGGGGGAAAATGTAAAAGTAATTCAGAAATCTTGAAGTGTGGCAAGACAGGATTTCCACCCCCTGGCCTGTACTTCTCAAAGCCCATGCCTTTTCAGGTCAGCCTCTCGGCTGACTCACCCTGCCAGCACTCCGCTCTGCCCTCGGCACTCAGATTTCAATCCTCAAATCCTATTTCCCCCTCCTGCTCCAGCTGCCTCGGCTCCTGACTTGTTTACGATTGCCCCTCGGACAGTCCCCTCATTGGACATCCATCCATCTCTGTGTGGCCTTTCTTCTTGTCGGTTTAAATGCTGCCTGTGATTTATGGCCCAGCAGCTCCCCAAACGCATCTCTGGCATGTTATATGGCACTGGCGTAATGCTAACTCTCTTAAACCACAGAGGAAGCAAACAGTGCTAATTTATGCCTGGCTTTTTTTATTCCCCAGCATAATTCTGATTTTAATGTTCCATCTACACCACATCGATATCCTTTCACCGCTAGCGAGTAAAAACAAAAAGTAAATATTTCATTTCCCATTCGTTCCCTCTTAAAAGGTTTTGTCTAAGCCAGCTCACCCGGCATGCCCCGAGGTTAGACAAACGGGACGCGCCTGTGGTCTGCCAGGGGGTGCTTGATGGGAAGGGCACTGCCCACAAGTGCCAGCGTCCTGCGCTCCTCGCTATCTACTGGTGCATGGCAGTAACAAGTGCAGGCATCTCCTGCATCGGGTTAAATTACTAGCCTGAGCTAATGCAAGGCTCTAATCCATCGCTAATTTATCAGTCTGGTATTACCATTTACTTTGTGTAGCTATGTTCAGAAAGCACATCAAAGTGCTCTGGGAAAGGAGAATTAAAAAAGGAGACAGAGAGAGGTAAAGAGGAAGAAGGGGAACAAAACATTATACAAAAATATTAAAAGGCTAAGATAAATCTCTGGCCAGGAGCACTGACAAAATGACTTGGCAGTTGGAGGGATGCGCATCCTGCTGGATCCAGGACATCTGCCACAAGCCTTTGCCCAGCTGAGGAGCATCTAGATTCTCACTGGTGTTCTGGCAGCCCCACAGATTTCTCCACACTGAAACACAAGCCCTGTATTCCTGGGTGCTCTTCACATCTCTCTAAAATGTTGGGACAGGGAAAAATATCACTTCACCCTCCATGTATTTATCAGAGAGATGACATACATAGGCACATAGCCTATTGATTACGAAACTCCAGCAGCTCAAAGAGTCACATCCGTAAGAGCCATGCACTTCTGGTCTTTGCTGCTTGTTTGTCCCCAGCCAGCCGACCTTCTAGATGGCCACCAAACAGGCTCCCCATGGAAAGCTGGCCCGGACAGGACTTGGGGGGACATGAGAGAGGAGAGGTGCAGAGGGTCTGCCCTCCAGCATTGCTTGAATGCAGTCACACCCAACACACGTATGGAAGACACCCTGACACTGGTGTCCAGTGCCCTACAATACCTTTGCCTCGCTTTGCTCTTCCTGGTGGCGTGCAATGTCGCTGCTCTGGGACTATACCAGGGCCAGAGACCTCCTGCATCCCAGTGTGTGTCGCCATAGTGCTGAGTGATGCTGAGGAGGGTCACAGCCTCCCATGGCAGGACAGGCCTTGAGATTCCTCCCTACCCTGATAAACACAGAGCAACAGCCAGAGTCTCCATCAGAAATCCGGTTCCTGCCCTGGAGCTACTTGAGATCATAATTTATTTTCCTCCAAAGGGAACTGTTGCAAGACAAATACCTCTCTTAAGACGACTGAAATAGGTCACGTTAGACAGTGCTCAGGAGAGTCTGTCTGACACTTTCCCATCAGCAGCAAGCATCGCTCTGCTCCTTTCTTTTTCTCCCTCTCTCCCCCACCCCTCCTCTACTTCCATTGCTAAAAGTCCATGAAAAGGGAACTGTGAAGGGGAATCATCTCAAGCAAAATCTGTGTTCTGCTTTGGCAGCTGGAAGAATCAGTGTTAACACGGCCCATGCCTGCAGACAGCGGCTTATCCTGGTGAAGAAGCATCAGACGGGCAAAATCATGATGGGGCTGAACAGAGCAAGACAGCGCTGTGCAGGGCTGGAGCCCCGTGGACCCTGAGGAGCACAGGACCACAGTGTAAGGACTATCATATATGGTAAAGCATGATTTAAATGACAGGCATCAGGCACTGGAATAGCCTGAGGGATTTCATTTGTTGTTCTCCAGAGCTGCTGGAGAGACATGAAGGGTCCTCTGCTGCCCATGCCAAGGGGAGCAGCCTCCCAGCTGGGCTGCTGCTTTCCCTCATGCTTGAAGGATGATCCCATCTCCTCCTTGAGTGCACCCTGTAGGCTCCTAGCTCCAGCATCACCTCCCTACTGCCTGCCCCTGCTCCTTCCAGTGAGACCACTGCCAGCTAAAGATGCCCGACCCAGGACCCCCAAACTCCGTGTTTGTTTTCCAGCTGGAAGTGATTAGCACGGTGGTACCTTCAGGCAGCTTAAGGTTGTAGCACTGCAGGGATGTTGCACCCCACCAGCTATCCCAGAGAGAAAGAATGAATGGTAGTTAAATTTTGTTACTCATTTTAGTTTATAAATTAGCAGCAGGCACCCCTCAGCCCATCGTCTGGTCAGATAAAGCAAAGTTTATCTGGTCAGATATTAAAATCTAAACATCAGATAGTAAACTGGCCCAGACATCAAGTTATAACTGGCAAAAGCCTTTTGGCTGGAAAAAGGCTACAGGGGATATCTTTTTGATAATTTATTTTTGGTCTTCATTGGGTACTCCGCAAAGCTCATGTGATAAAGCTGCTCTTTTCTCCCTGCCAAGACACTGTGGCTGGAGCTTGACGGAGCCCTGCTGCATCCCTCCCACCCAGCTCTCCCTGCAGCACTCCTGATCAGTGGAAGTTCATCGCAAGCACATCTAAAGGACTTAAACAGAGCAATAGGAGAGAGCAATCTCAGAGCTGGCAGCAAACGCCCTGCTACCAGCTCCCTCACCTGTGCGGCCAGAGTCTTCAGTGGCAAAATGAGACACAGACCTCAGGACCTCCTGCCTGCAAGAGGGACCACGGCCACCGTGGCATGTCCTGCTTACACCTATCAGCTGAAATGCAGCTTGAGACTGGCTGCTCCCAAACGGGGCTCTGCAGTTCAAACCCTTGAGAAAATGCAACCCGGATTATACTAACAAAGAACAAAATGAATTCACTGGTTTAACGCTGTCTGAATTTTGGAAGAATTTCATGCTGGATGTTTAGAAAGCTTCTGTCTCTCGCAGATGAGCTGCATGGACTGCCAAATGTATGTCCTCTCAGAGGAAAAAAAATGAGGTTTATTTCTGTTACAAACCTACAGGACTTGTTTCGGTTTTACAAATTTCCTTTCTAAATGGAAGCATTTTAAAGAAAAAGAAATTGCTTTGAGAAATCCTTACAAAAAAATCCTTCTGAAAATGGTTTTGATCTGATTGATCCATCAAGCAGTGGCTCAGGGTAAGGAAAAGATGACAGCTGCTCCTTTTGTTGCATGCTGTTCTGATTAGCTTCAAATAAGATGCTCCCTGTCACCCATGGCCCTCCACGTAGTGAAGGCACAGAGCGCTGTGGACTCTGCTGCAGATATCTGATGCTGGAACAGATCTCTTTCTGCTAGAATGAGAAGATTTTTTTTTTGCCCAGGACTGTTTGCAAAACCATGGTTGGACTTAAATTCAGAATAGGAAAAATAAGTTTAGAGAAGCTTTAAGGTGTCTTCCCAAAAGAGTTTGAAGCTAGCTTCAGTTGGGAGCAGAATCAGGAGCATCCACACAAGGAGGAACTGTGAAGTTTCTGGTTTACCAGCATCCATCTTCCCTCGACCCTGTATCGGCTTTGGGTTGACTGACTAACCTGCCATTGTTTCTGAGGACACTTTATGTTCCAAAAAAGCTGTGCCACAGAAAAGAGCCACAACCACCAAAATGCAACAGTGTCCTCACCTGAATTAACGATACAGGGTAGGGCAGACTCTCTGCAGAAGGGAATAAGTTTGTTTGTGTTTTTTTTTTTTAAGTCTATAGCTAAGAATAACCTTGCACACACATTTGATGTTCGTATATGACACAAACTGTAGATTCATCTGAATCTTTGGGATCATTACTAGATGTTTTGAAGAATTTTTCTGTCACTGGGGGAACATAAAATTCTCTCCTAGCTGTCTCTAGGCTGTGCAAACTTCCTTTCTGGGCTCCTTTTTCTAGGCAAATGAGGCCACCAATGGGAATTACAGATTGCTTTTTGATGCCAGGGGGTCTGAAAAAAGGCCAGAATGGAAGAACCCGGCCACATCCCCAAATAAGAAATAAGTTTGGCTTTAGCTCAAAACTCTACTGCTCAGGTCCATCCGTGTCACTGAGGATAATCAGACAAGTAGCTTGTTGGAATCCTAATCCAGAAAAACCGAGAGCCTGAGCTAATGGCTCAATAATCCCCACATTAAAACCTTCCACAAAGCTGAACGAGAGCAATCCGAGTTTCCAAATACTGCCAATTAAATGAAACATTAAGGTCAGCACCCGGGGTGAAGGCAGAGTGGAAAGCAGGCTGGGAGAGTCTGAGGGCAGCTGGGACGAGCAGCATTTCCAGGGCAGCATTTCTGACTCTCACTCTCCTCTCTGGCAGCATTAAGCACAGTCACAGCATCAGTGAGATGTGATCTTTATTGGTTCATTTTCATCTCTGTGCATCTGTTTTCACGAGGACAGGGGCAGCTATGTGATTACAACCCCGGATGGATGGAAAGGATTTTACTTTGCTGCTTTTCCTTCTTTGTACGCACCCTCTACCACCACTACCACCCCCCCAACCCTTCTACCTAAGAGCAGAGGGTAATTTGTGTACTGGCTGAAATAAACCCACTTACTGCTGAAGTCCATGGCTAAAGCCTGTGGACATCAGTGCAGCCTTAATGAAATTTCTGTGCCTGAAACACATTAGTAGGCAAGAGCTGAGCCTGGAAAAAGATTAGGCTGCTGAATAGCTGGCAGAGCTGGAACTTGCAGAGCAAAAGTCAGCAGAGAGAGCAACGGAGGAAAAGGAGACAGACACACAAGGGGCTGCCCTGGCTGAGCTAACCTCCTGCCCACCTGAGCCACAAACCTCCCCTCATGCCCATGCCTGGCCTCTCCCCAAATCCCTTTTGACCTGAAGCCCTCCCCGTGGGCCTGCAAAGCCCTTACATGCTCCCATAAACCTCCCCATCCTCACTGGCCTGTACCCACGGCACCCAGTGCCAGCAGAGAGAATGAGCTCCTGTGATTATAAAGGCAATAACCTGCTGGTTATTTTGTCAGGCAGATGATCCAAGGCCCTCTGAGCTCTGTACTGAATTCAGATTCACTTGAAGTGGAGGCTTGCATACTTTTGCCTGATTTCCATTCCAATTTTATTCTGGATTTTGATCCATTTTACACTTAGGCAGCAGACGGATGTCCACAGGGTGTGTTTATGTGTGGGGGCAGGGCAAGATGCAGGGAAGACCTCAGGCTGTTTTAATTTCTCCCTGAAGACAGGACAACTTAAGTAGATGGCATCTCAGAGCCTAGAAATGTGCTCACATCAGCAGGTTTATAACCATGCCCCATTCAGCCAGCGGCATCATCCAAGTCACCTCTCAAATTTACAGAGGGCAACAAGGGGATGGGGGAAGCAGGGGGAGAGCACAGAGCTGGGGAATCCCTGCAGGGGAAACACAGCTTCATGCTTCTGAGAGCCCAGCTGGCAGCTGGTCCACATGGTTTCCCACGGTCTTCAAAGCTGAGGCTGCGCACGCTGAACCAAAGGGCCAGGAGTGGTACGCCTTCCCTCTTGGAGCCATCTGTCCAGGTGGCTCCAGGAATGCTTGGAGCACTCAGGCATGGATCTGGGAGGAGATTTGCTGGGGCACCCGGCACTGCCCGGCACCATGCAAGAAGATACGAGCTGGCACTGAGGCGCTGAGCCCCGTGCTGGAGCAGCTGGATTTGTGTGCAGAGGGACTCTGACACCCCTGGGATTTGACACAGCCATGCGCTGCACTCCACTAGCAGTGTCCCTGACCCCTTACCTTACCCTGAGCATTTACACAGTTCCTCTGTGCCTTGAAATGGTCATGGCCATCAGACTCTTGAAAAAACCAAAACCACAAAAATATGCTTTAAAATCTAATGCTTTTTTTTTTTTTAAAAAAAAAAAAGCAATGAATAATTATCAATATTATTGCAGGACTGCTCCTTCAGTTGCTATATTTTTTCTTTAATTCCGGCACAATTTTGCTCTGTCTCCCGGAAGACAAGCACTTGACTTTTCTGCTGTGCCCTTTCAGATGCCTTACACACTGTGATCTTGTCTTTGCTCTTAATGGCTTTGTCAAGAGACCATTGTTGCTCAAACATTGTTAGTTTTAATAAAGATAAAATAAAGTCATAAATACTTTTGTGGTTTCCTTTTTGCTGGGTTGAAAATTTACTAACAAATTCAATTAATTTGGAAACTAATAATTATTTAGTTTAGTTGAAAATGGACTTTTCATGGAAAAAAAAAGATATACCAGTTCTTGGAAATATAAACTAAATGTGGGAGATTGGATGAGTGACATTTTGAAAATCCTTTCTCATTAACCGGCTTTAGCTTTCAGTATATGTCATTTTTATCCCCATTTGTAAAGCTAATACTTCTTTCCATCACATCTGTTGGGCAGACAAATCCACAAAGCTACAGAAATTTGGTGCTGGAGCTATAGAAGCAGAGAGATCTCATCATAAAGATAACAATCCATTTTCAAAGTTTGAATCCCAGACTGTGTTACTTTCCTGTGATCTCCGAAGCCACATCCAGGAAAATGATGCTCATGCTGAGGTGCTAGAGTTTTACTGATGTGCTGGGTTCTAAATGGAGAGTGTTTTGGTACTCTGTTTGCATTTGTTAATTGACTCCTCTCTTACTTAAGATAGGAATTGGAGTAGTGTGTGATCAACGGATTACAGAGTCCTCTTTGTTTCTGTGCAGCTTCTTGCAAAACCGAAATTCCTCCTGACACCACCAGCAGCACTGCACCATGTAAAGGTGGGAGGGTGGACTCTGGGACTCCTTTCCTCCCCATCAGTGGAAGGACATGGGTTTTAACTCAATATTTATCTAATATGAAATGAATAAATAACACATGGGACAGAGCCCAGAATCCACAACTCCCTTTTCATGCATGACTTACAGTAATTCACTCCTTCTTGTGAGGGCTCGCTGAAGTCCCTAACTCCTGCGTGCTTTGCACAACAGATCCAGCTTCAGCAGGAAGGATGGGGAGTCTCTGCCCCACGGTGGCCAGGACCCTGCCTGGAAGGGAGAAGGTGCTGCTGTGACACCCCTCCAGCCACTGTGATGAATGGGACTGAAGGTCTTCCTTTTGCTAGGGGAACATTTCCACCAGGGAGGTGGTCTCCTCCACACTACAGCAACAGCATTTTCAGACAAAAAGAAAGGGGAACCTCGTGCAGGTCTTTGGAAGAAAAGCTTTAGCAATTACCCTCACAAGAGGTGTTTGGGCTCTCTAAACTTGCTCAGAAATTCACATTCTCTCGGATTCCTCACAGGTTTCCTGTTTTAGCACTGAGATTTTAGATCCACATTCTAAAACACATAGTTCACTTCAGGTGCTTAAAAAGAAAGCAAAACTGTGCCTAACTATGTCCTTTATTGGATCTGGCCCTCAAAACACAGAAGGTGTTGGCAAACTCTGCTGCAACTCCATATGGTTGCTTTGTGGCTCCCTCTGCTCTTTAAAGGGGAAGGAAGACATGTTCTCACTCTCATCCAGACAGGCTCCGCTGCCAGGTTCTGATCTTCCAAATTATCACCCCTACAAAGAGGCAGAGAGACCTTTAACAAGGGCTGGCTTGTCCCCTCTGCCAGTTCTCCAGCCGGCATTTCTTCATGTCAGAGCTGTAACTCCACATCTCTCTACCTCTTCCTGTACAACCTTTCTGCTTCTTACTCAGTCCTCCCCCTCTCTATCATTCAGCTTACTCCATCACCAACACATTTTACAAAAAGAAGCTCTCTCCTGTATTCCTTACTGCCAGCCCACGTTGTCCTGGCAAGAAAAGGTAACTAAGAAGGGAGTCAACTCTTTCTTCAGTGGGGACTGAAGGCTGCAGCCATGTTCTCAGGTTTACATGGGATCAGAAGTTGCCAGAAAACCAGAAGTTGTAAGAATAATAGCTGACTTGCAGCAGACAGAGCTTATGGTTTCTGGCACAACAGCAACAAATTTTAATTTGGATTGGACTGCATGAGCGCCCTTCTCACTAACCCCCTACAGACACCCACCCCACTAGGTAGCAAGAACCATCCTTGGACACGGACTGACACGGGGCAAGTAAAGGTCTGAGAATGGGCCCCACCTCAGCTTACAGCCTATTTACTCCTCAGAGAAGCTGATGTCTCTAGCTCATCTGTGTATGGAAACGCTGTGAACATACCTACACACACATAACCCATACATACACACACACACACACAGAGTCCCCTTGCTGAGCCTGGGTGGTCAGTCCCCACTCACCTGGCTGGGGAGGGGGAAATTGCAATCACAGGCACAATATTCCATCAGCTGTCAGAGCTCCAGCCCCGAGGCCCACGGCACAGGCATTTTGCTCCATTCTTTCCCCACCATTCAAGACCTCATGCACCCTAACGTTTAAGACATGTCCTGCTTTTTATTTTACCTCTCATTGTCCTAATTCCACAAAGGCTGAGTGCATGGGGAATGAAGTTTCCCCTTTGCTGTGCATATTTCCAACTCTAAGTTACTTTCTCAGCAAGTCTTTTTAAAAACAACGCCACCAACAGCAAATCCATCTCCCAAAAAAACTGCCACAATTTTTTCAGAACAAACAAAGAAGGAAAATACTTGTTACTTTCACCAACAACTGCATAGGACCGATGGAGAGATGAGACAGTGCTTTAACTCCCTGAGGGGTGCCCGAGGTGCAAGCACAAGCAAGGCAGAAGGAAGCGTAAGCGGTGCTGAGAAAAGGACAGAGGTTTCTGCGTATAGGAGGGAGCCTCATGTTAATATTCAGACTTGCTGTTGCCAACAGAAAAGGAGATGCTAGAGCCCTGGAGCTCAGAGCATGCTCTGCTCTCAACTTACACCAGTGTGAATCTGCTGGCAGGGCTGTGAAATCCCTGGGGAAAGAAGGAAGAGGCACTTGCCTGTAAACACCTTCACTGCATCCCTTGAAGCATGGATGAAGGTGGAAGAGCTTCAGAAGGTGCCATCTGGCTGGCAAGCGATCTGGCACTGGGCAGAGCCTTGGCTCCAACTTGAGTCGGCATTTAAATTCAGAGGAAACTTGGGCAAATGCTCAGGCACCACCTTCTCCCTCCTCCCACGCTGCAAGGCACGCTGCAGCTGAGCCTGGTGTACCGACCTCTGAGCGCTGCTGGCTCCCCCAGCTCCTCCTGGCAGGTGGTCCCAGACAAGCCAGGGAAGTGCTCTGGCCCTAAAATGGGTTCTGCCTCTGATACCCAAAGGTGTGAGAAGCTGTAATTTGTCACTCACCACAGCTGCTTGCTGCAGACACGCAGCCTGGCTCACAGGCGCATCCTGGGCTGAGCGCCTTCTCCTCTTCTTGCAGGGTCTTGCCATCCCTTTCTTCTCTCTAGTATTTGAAGTTAGAAAAATATATGGTAGGAATAAACACAGGGGGGAATACCTCTAGTCAGATCAATAGATTTTTTTTTTATGTCAGCCTTAAAAGTTTCCTTTCACTTTTACATAATTTGTTTTGATTTTCTTTCAGTTTTCATCATAATAAAGTTACAGCCTGAAACAAGGGGAAAAAACCCCAACTTTCATGCAGGGCTTTTCTTAGTGTTTTTTTTTCACTTAAAGCTGCTGAGATATTTAGAGTTGGTAAAATGAGGAAAAATTGCCCTTTTATTCTCACAGAAAGCCTGTTTCAAAGAATCAGCATTTTCTGATGAAAAATGGTTTGTTGACATTTCCCAGCCAGTGCTTTTACTGACTGCACTGTTCATAGTCCTACTAGCACTTTCCTTCCCTGTGGTGGGTGCAGATTCCCCCCCCCTCAGACTTCACAAGAGCTGTGCTGTTATAAGTATCAGCTGAGCTAAATGCTGCACAAGGTCTGGAGCTGGTTGATGAGAGCAGATACTCATCTGGGGCTTCCCATTTGATAGAGGCTTTCTGCAGATGTAGACCTGCTATTCTAAAATTTTCCACTTTTCCTCCTGCCCCAAATATTTTTAATCTACATGTCATGATCAGCTGTACTAGTGGAGGTCGTCCTGCATCCAAGGCCCCAGCAGCAGTGCAACACTGTGCCTCCAGCAGCACATTCTCCCCATGGATAACGAGAGACGTTACTCTCGTGGGTGTAGGACAGAGCAAACACCACCTGCTTTCTTCCAGTTCTGCCGCAAGTATGGACATGATCGGGCTTCTCTGACATGAAGTGCAGACCTGTCCCATCCTTGGGGCTGTGAGTGTCGTACTACCACTTGGCAGCAAGGTACAAATATGCTGTGGAAGCTTCTACCTCAGGCTAAAATTCTTTTCTTTTGGAGTCTTGGCTAATCACGTGAGGTTGGAGAGGCGTGAAGCACGTGCTTTCTGCAGGAAAATGAGATAACCCTGTCCATTTTTAAAGTGCTGTTGTGTTGGAAAGAGCAGCATCGAATCCCTGAAACAGCCTTGCTTCCCTCCTAGGCCCTTGCCTTCTGCCTCCACTTGATGCGGTACTGGCAGAAGATGGAGCCAATCTGCAAAATGAGCATCTCCATGGAGATAAGCTGAGAGCACAAGAAGGTCAGAGCCAAAGCATCAGGAGCAGCAAAGGAGTTCTTCAAACTTCATTTCCTTCCACAAAAATCACTTGATGGAGATTTGTTGAACGTGACACCTGGCTGCCTCGCATTGCCGACTCAAATGAGGAGACAAAAGAGGAAGCTAATTGTTTCCAATGCATTCAAGTTTAATACAGTGCATTTTTAATTAGGGCTCTAAAGGGGAAGGGAATCAATTACCTCTTGCAGAGGCAGACACCACTGGCAGGTGATGTCATGCGGAGAAAAGGAATTGCAGCAGGATGCTAAGGCGGTCCTGGTGAGGATGGGGCCAATGTGCTCTTTGGGGAGCCCTGTGTATCAGATACTCCTGGTGGCTCCAAGGAAGCCTGCCACGAAGTGGCACTGTGACACCATCCAAGAGGACAAGATTGGGAAAACGGCTTTTGAACCACCCTGCTTTGGAGGTGCCCTTGTGCCTGGGGAGACTTTGTAAACCCAAAGCAGCATCTGCTCTCCAGGACCTGGGGAGGTGATAAAGACATTTGACAGAGCGCACTGTGAGGGTCCTTTCCCACAAAGGTGGTGAGATCTAGTCCCCTTCAAGACACTGTATTCCTCATCTGAGCAAAATTGTAGTAGCTCAAAAACTATTGCTTGATAGGTGCTTGGTGGCCTGTGCTGGGGGAGAGGGAAACAAAGGCACTCTTATGGTTGGGATCCAGATCCCCAGAGAATTCTGTGCTGGAAAGGCCATCCCTGTGAGCTGGTGTTGAAGGGACACCAGTGAACAAACACAGCAAGCCCAAGGACTCGTTCTAAGAAGCAAATCCCTACAGCATACTGGTGAGACACAAGCACATACAGCGAGGAGCTGGGATTGCTGAAAACTTATGTTCGGATTGTTCAGCAGACTGAAGTTTAGGTCTCCAAGGAGCTCAATTTCATGCCTTTAATGAGAATTATATTTCCTAAAGGGAGCAGCCAAAGTCCTTCAATTCAATGTAATATATTGCAACAGCAGGCAGGTCTCAGGATCCCGCAATCTCAGTACCCTTGTGTTCGGTCTTTGCCAGGCAAAAATCACAGCCTTTTTCATGTCTTTCAACAGGAGACTTTGGGATGTGTTGAATTTATTCTCTTTGGTTACGAGTGACTTCAGTGTCTGTTGCTGAAGTCTATACCACAGAGATTTCTTTGCAAGGCCTAAGGGGACCGGTTCAGCTGGCTGAAAAGAAGATTAGTAGCACCGGCTGAGGGAGCCTGCAGAATCCTAAAATTTGCAGGGGGCTGGCAGGAGCAGCGCAGGAGCAAAGGCAGAGCAGCCTCTCGCCAGCTAGCTGGGGCACTTGATGGTTTCTCCAAATGTACTAGGCACCTCTCTTTATCCAACTGAAAGCAACCAGTGTTTGGCCAGTTTAGCAGGTGTTTGATGCAAAAGCTAGTTCAGCTGCACACAGGACAAGACCCTCAAGCTGTGCCATGCTACTGTGCAGCTAGTCGGAGCACAGAAACTAGCTCCTAAAAATAATTTGGGATATTTTGACTGTGAAGCTAGAGCTATCTTAGTGTATGTCATTATAAAGCCAGAAAGAGTGAAAACAGGAACAGTATCGACTAAAATAAAATGGTGTGTACAGACTGAGGGCTAAAGAAATAAATCCAATGGTGAAATTCACCATACGCATGTAAAATCGAGATCAGGATTTTATTGCCGGGAAGAATGTGGCTTTTTTCACTTGGTGTCTTTTCTGTTTCTTCTTATTTTCTCAATGAATCTCTGGAAGATGCTGTTTAGGGACAAAATGGAGCATGCTTCATGCAAGATTTATTAATCAGAACTGCCAAATTCATAATTACTTTCTGGGCACTGAAATTGTTTGGCCTTATCAAATAAATGAGAATAACCACTGATTATTGTTTTTGGAGGAAGGAGTAGCTGGTAATAAGGAAAAAACATGCACATATGAGAAAGAGAAAGACAATATAAATGGACATAGATGTGTTCATTTAGATGTCGGAGTGGTCAAATGACTCATCTGCCTGAAAAAAGAAACATAATTTTCATATTATGGGGCACTCAAGCAAGTCAGTCATATTTTCACTCCAACACGATAGATGGACTTCATTTGCTTCCCCGATCCTCTCCTGCCGCTGCCAGTTTATGGTTCAGAGACGGCTGGATTTTCCCTCTGGTTTTTTTATTTCCAAAGTAGGAACCTCTGTTCAATAAAATTAGTGACATTTAATGCCACCAAGAAACTCATAAAGACCTCGAGCTTTTCAAGTTTTTCCACTTCCATGGCAGAACAGCCACATCTGATACACAGGTGCAACCCTCCAGCGAGTGTTCAGAGGCTTTTTACACTGGCCCTGAAGTTTCTGAAAGTTATAGAACGTAACAACTTCCAACTAGAAAACTGTCGCCATGTCCAGATGCTTTTGAAAATCCATTCAGCCACCCTAAGAAACCTCGTTAGTAGGCATGGGACACCCAGCCTGGAGTGAAAAGAGTTTCAGAGCCTTCAAAAAGGGAAGATGCTTGTGCCTACCTGTTTTTTAAGCATGGGGGCAGACAACGGTCTGTACTGACATGACTTGAGGTGCTCTTGAAACTTTTTCTTGGTCTTGCCTGAAGCTACACTGTGGGCAACAAGCATGTGGCCCTGTGGTTGCCCTGCCTTGCCCCTCCTGCTGCAGCCCCCAGCCCCTGGCTCTTCATGCTCCTGCAGAAGCCGTGCAGCGCAGGAGCAGCATCAAACTCCTTCAGGCCGCTAACTTGGGAATTCCTCTCTTACCCTTTTCCCAGCTTTTGCAGATTTTTCCCCTTCTTTCCTCCCAGGATGATTTATGGGGGGGGAAGTATAATTCTAAAATGAATAATTGATATTCTTTCGAAGCTATCTCCTTTACTCTACTTGTTCTCTTAATTTACTTGGTTTATACCAACTGATGACAGAAGCCTATTGTTTTGCTGAAACATTAACTTCACAAAGTCATTCCGCTCCCATCTGCAGCACTAAAATTAATGATTCCCTCTGCAACATCTGTTTAATTAACTATCGGCACCATAGAAGAGGCATCCAAATACCCCAGTGACTAAATCAGCCTCAAATTAGGGAAATACGATGTTAAATTGTATCAGAAAGAAGCAGAGATTATCCTTTTGAGCACTGACATTCATTAGCTACCAGCCACCCCATGTATCTTCATAATGAAAAAGTGTCAGCAGCTCTTCGCCGTAAAGTTTTCATTTAAGGGCTGCTGCTCCTTTAGCCACGGTGATTGGAAAGAGGAGGGGGTGGAGGGACGTGCGTGAGCTTAAGCCAGTGCTCCATCATCCTTGCTGATGGATCTGTGCTGGGATGAAAGATAAAGGTAAAATAGGCTGCCACGGAGTGCTGCCTACATCGCCACCGGGCCCGTTAGGGCTGCGCCAGCTCCCCGGGCAACTGGACTCATCGCAAAAGCTGCCACTGAGGCAGGGCATCTCTGAGGGTACGGCCAAAGGGACCAAACCCCTGACTACCCACGGGAGAGAGATGGGAGAAGGCAGCTCTAACAGGGGAAGAGGGCAAGGCAAGCGATTCGGCCCTCCAGCAGGTCTCCGAAGCGCCTGGGTCTAGTAAAGAGGCGCCTTACAGACTCCGCTGCGGGTGTAGCTGCACGTCCAGCTTTGTACGGGCAACGCACAGAACAAGAGGCGGATTCAAGAGGGGTTTAATTTTTTTTTTCTTTTCCTACTTTGAGCTCCCCCCTTATGTTGCCACAGCAACAAATGCAGTGTGAAATTGCAAGTTTGCAAAATGCACTAAGTCAGCAGCATGGTAAAAGCAGGGCCCTAGCAAGGGAAACGCAGCCGGGGAGCAAGGGGGGAGACTGGCTGGGAAGAAGCCCCCTGAGAACACTGCCCTGTGGAGGGGCCAGGGGCCAGAGGGCATCAGTAAGAGGAAAGTGTTGCAGCTTGGGTTCCCACCATGTAGTTATTAAAACACACATTTACATCCCGACAGTCTGCTGCCTATCCAGCCTTGCTACCTGATGTGAACTTTCCCTGCAAAGGGAACTCTCCGGGGATTTTTGCCACTTCTTGGTGAACTAGGGAAGCGTTAGGCTGTCTGCTTTAAAGAATGAGGCTGAACTCCTGGAAGTACTGAAATAACTCTAAGGTTCTTCTCTAATGCATGAGCTCAGGTCAGGAAAGTGCATCCACCGAGTCCTCTGGGGTGAGATTTTTCAAAAGCACACCGAGCCCAAGGCTCAGTGCCCACAAGGACCAGGCTTTCATCAGAGCTCAGTTCCCATTTAGGCAGCCAATTAATCTTTGCAAACACCTCAAAGTATCTAAACTGCATCTGCAGCTGTGATGTTGCCCTGAAGAATGGCTGTGGCTAAACAAAAACTTCTCAGTTTAAAAATCCATTTCCCTCTCTCTTCAGAATAGCATCTGCTGGCTTTCTTGGCAAACCATCTCTGATTGTTGTTTCTTGGCTTAAAGAACCACTACACATCTGAAAGACTGCTCTGAAATCTCGCCTTCACTTTGTCTTCAAATCAAAGATATACTTAAGTACTGGGGAGGAGTTGAATTTGGCTCCTTTATACCCGTGTGACCAACCGAGAGGCAACGTGTTGGCACATCAGGCGCATTTATAGACGGTGAATAAGTTTCAAAGGGAGTATGGGAAGACAGAATAAATGAGGCTGCTGTTAGACAGCAAGCAGAAATATCACCCTCTGTTCAAGAGGGGCTAAGGTCAATGAACATAATTACTCTTAGATTAGATCTGTGTTACCCTCACCTTTTACTGAGAATAAGCACTTTTTAGCCCTTTCCTTCCCACCTTTTCCCAAAGATCCTAGTTGTCTTCTGTGTCTTGCCACTGCTCTCAGCAGTCGACTCCAACTCCACCATTAATTCAGGATTTTCAAAGGCTGGTTTCCACAGCCATGTTTTCTCTTGTTTCCTAGCAAAGCTACAAGTGTTAAGATTTGGTTTGGTTTATGGACAGCCAGGGGGGTTGTCCCTCTACTGACACACTTGAACGTTCCTTTGAATGAACTTTTCAAGTGGATGCGTCAAATCTTGTTCAAGTTAATGACAATTTTATCTAATTCATGACATGTTTAAGACCATTACAAAAAGCTTTGACTCATTTTCTTTAAAAGTTTATTCAAACTAACCTCCTCAAGCACCCCTTTACAGGTGTGTCCTATTGTTACTTGCTGCTCAAGACAGAACTGCAGATGAGTGGCCCTGTTAAAAAAAAAAAAAAAAAAAAGAAAAAAGTCCTGCCTTGCTGAGAAGAGGCTCCAGCTGCAGGAAGACAGTTTCTTCCTATGTGGCACATACCTGGATTTGTGACATCCACACACTTCAGCACACAAGGAAGCAGAGTCAGTAGCTGCTTTCCTGGTGCTCGTGTGCTGCGGTTATTGGCAGAACTCTACTGACAGAGCATGTAGAGAATGTACCAAACCACATTTAAAAGTGTGACATGAAATTCAAAAGCAGCCAGGGGAATTACAACACTCTGTAGCAGGATAAGATGCTAAAGGAGCATGAAACACATGCTATGCTTAATGTGATTTTTTTTTTTTTTTATATAAGACTGTTTCGCTTCCCAGCTTGCCAAGGAATACATTGCACTGTCAGAGTACAACTTCAGACGTGAACAGCCGAAGCAATAGTGGTGAGATGGATGCAGAGCCAAAGCCAGCGTGGTTTACTTCTGCCTAGATAAGGGAGTCATGTGAACACTGGCTATAGTACAACACAGAGAAACCTCTCAACACATAGCAAGATGAAGAATGGAAGTGTTTTTCTAGGTGCAGAGGATCTCCAACCCTGGATGTTACTGATAATGTAAGGAGAAGGAAGATAAGGAGATTGAAGGCTTTAGGTGAGAGTGTCCTTGAATAGCCAGTACTGGGAAACGAGGTATCAATATTTACTTGGCAAAATGGCACACGGCTCTGAAATCCAGTAGATGGGTAATTAGAGATTGCTTGGATGGTGCACAGAGAAGCCAGCTGGGACCGGATTGCCAGCATGATAGGGACTGCATGCGCACAAAGAGGATAGGAAAGCCACTGCCATATTGTGTTTATAATTTTCGACAGATATGATGAAAAAATAGTGGGAGAAAATATAAGGGGGAAAGGTGGCCGAGGACTATGTAGCAGATCAGTGCCAGAGCTGGGAATTGATTCCTGACACTCATAGTCCTTGGCCCATTATAACAAAAAACACTGAACATAATAGGAATGGCTACAAGTCTCTGTCTTTGCTATTATTGTCAAGGTTTTGGGTTTATGTATTTATTTATTTACCAAACACGGAGGAATGACAAACACAATGAGAAACACGGAGTGCGCAAGAAAGCTCATAAAATCCTTTTCATATCTTTAATCAATCATGACTAGTGTATCTCCCATACATTTTTCCACTTTAAAATAGAATAAAGATGTCCCCTCACATCATAATCTTTCTCCAGGCAGCTGTGCTCCTTACATCAGCACAATGACCCAGACAGTATGGCTGTATTAACAGATACGATCTAGTCTTTAATGGAGCTCAGCAACTGGGATTAGCTACCTGTAATGTAGTTTGGGCTGTCAGGCACTATACGAAACTGCTAACACATTACAAGTTATAGGCATCAATTTTTTCTAAGTGAAAAGGCATTTCAAATTCAAAACACTTCAAACCTAATAACAGGAAATTATCTTGATGGATCCCCTTCAACATGTAAAAAAATAGAGAGATGAGGAGAGAGGGTCAGGCGTCCGATCAAAACAAAATTCTATCAATGCTTTTTTTCTCTCTCTAGTTCAGAGCAGAGCAGAATAGTGGATTTGGATGTCAGGGAGGGAATGAATTGTGCAAATGTAAGGCAAAATGAGAAAGAAAGTTTGCATACTACATTACAACAGGAGAAAGAGAAAGTTTTTCCACTTGTTTGGGTCAATGTGCACACCAGAAGCATCAGTCTGACCCAGCGGGGACTTCTCCAAGAAGACTGTTTGAAAAGTCCCTTGCAGCTCCTTAGGGTATTTTTCCAAAGGAAGCTGAGCCAGGAGTTAAGGGGTTTTCTTATCTTTTGTATTTTGAAGATGTCCAATATGGACATGCTTAATGAGACCTAATCTTTCAGATACTCAGTGCTTCCTGAAAAGCAGGTCCTTTTTAAAAGCATCTTTGTTAAAGTACATATTTGGAGTGCACACTCCAAAAGCGTGCAGAGTGTCTGAAAACATTGTCCATTTGCCCCTTTAATCCCTAGCAATGGTCCAGGGCTGGAAAATCCAGAGAAGAGGGAGTGTTAGAGTTCAAGTGATGAACGCTGACAAGCTGAGTCAGTGATGAGTCGCATGCTATAATCTATCATTTTTAAACGTAGCTTGTCTGAAAGCTTTCTGTGTTGTCAAGCTGAGTCATTTTTGCCCATGAAAGAGTGGGCCAGGGAGGAGAACCTTACTTCATCTCTCAGCGCTGTGGCCATGCACCAGTCCTGCCGCTGTCCCATTTTCTCACATCTGTCTCGGTCATCCCTGGCATGTGAATTGGCCAAGCCACCATCTGACATCTGAGAAAGAACAAAGCTTCCCTGAGTTGGTGACAGAGTCCCCCAAGGAAAAGAAAAGGGTCTGAAGACAAACTGAACGCAAGACAGACAAACCAAAAGGCAGATTTGCCTTTTAGCACATTTTTGGAAGAAGAGGGGAGAGAAGTCCCTTATGGCCAGAAACCTGCATTGCTGTTGGATTTGCAGCTCAAGTCAGAAGCCCACAGGAAAGCCAGCTCTTCACCACCTGTCAGGAGGGATTGCAAACACAACAAAGCATCTTGTAGAAAAACAGTGCAGGATAGTAATTTGAGACTGCCTCATTAGTCATACAGCATTTGCACATGCTGATGGCTGGAGGCAAAATATGACCTTACGTTACATTATTACACCAAACACAATGCCTTTCTTTGCAAGGGGAGAACAAGAGAGAGTGAATGCACTGCACGAGATGTGAAGGATGGGGCTTTGATGGCGACAAGATGTTACAGCAGCCAAAAGGTGGATGTTCTTGATGATACCTCTGTTGGGATGGTAGCTCAGACCTGGGACTGCGCCAGTCTGAAATAAACGTGATCTGCTCTGAAGAGCTTTCACCCTAAATATCTAATGTCTCCCAGTGGGTGAGTATTGTCAACAGACAAGAATCCAAGGCAGAAGCGTGATGACATTATTGTTGGAAATCTAATTCTTCCCGAAAAAGCCTAATTAGAAACTAACCCTGAGTGTGGAGGGAGGGGACCGTTTTGCAAAGTGCAAAGTATCTAGTCCACTCAGAACTGGCAGTGCTCTCAAAGTCCCTGAAAATGCTGCTGCCTCTATACCCATGGAAGGTGATATTTTTTTCATGCGGCAGGTGAACCCTGCGTACTGTTTTCTTCAAAAAAGAGTGTGCCTTCAGTGGTGTGAAAAGCTATATGCTGGAAACCTGCATAATGATCAACTTCATGTGCAGCTCTGTGTTGTCTTTTTTCTGGTTTCACATCCCACCAGAATGAGTTTGGCTTTTTTCCAGCACCCAGAAAGAAATTCAAGTGCTAAGCTTGCCTGTGGCTTCCCATGAGATGACCCAAAACTTGTTTTCTTTTAGACTGAGGAAAACAAGGACACGTTTTCTATTTGAAATCAGATCTAGAGTAAGATCTTTCAAAGTACTTTGTGACTAAGTTTGCTCCATCAGATCAGCTTTTGGTCCACTGACCAGATTAGCAGCGCTGTTCTGTTTGGGTGCTCCCAGGGCTGCAGAATTGAAGTTCTTCAGTGCACATTCGCTCCCTCCATTTTCTTACCAAAGACTAGATGCATCAGCAACAACAAAGAGTGTAAGGGAAACCATAAATACAGGTTTAACCTAAAACAGTGAATCCCAAAGCGCTAAGGAGGGATTTGTAAAGACTTCTTTAAAAAGTCTTCTCATCAGTAACACTTGTGTGCCTCTTCTTCTGGGTCTTGACATATTTTACATCTATTTCAAGGGCTTGGAACATAGAAGAATGGGGTTTAATGGGAACCACTGGTCTCCTGCTTCTGGGAAGATATTGTTAGGTTTGCCTCAAATGAGAAAGGATCATCAGCATGTTCTCAGAGCTTCTTGCTTTGGCACTGAGGAAGATTTAGCAGGTTCCGATATCCATTTCCTGCACAGCTCTAATCTTAACACCCACCTTCTGCATGCTAAATGAACATCCCAGCACTTCATAACAGAGACAGGAAATTAATTCCTCATAAAGGTTTTTTTTTTTTTCCTACCCCTCAAGACTCCTCAGCCCTGTCAACAGCCAACTGAGCTTTCACAAGTCATAAAGGTGCATTTCTGCAGTCTCATTTCCTCAAGTCTCTTACTTGATGAATTATGTCCATTAATAACCCTTGCACTGGAGAAGAACAGCTGCTGGGGATTCAAGGTACCTTGTAGGATGGTGTGACCCTGACCCTTTAGGCAAGGCACTCAGGAAAATAGAGACATGAAGCAGGGGGTCTGATTATTCGTATCTACTTTGCTGAGTCCCTCTTAGAGGCAGCAGCTATAGAGAAAAGGCCCTCCCTGATCTTGCTGACCTACGGTTCCCATGGGCACCAGCAGAGCTGGACCACTGCCCTGAGGAGGACAACACCTGAAACAAACCCTTGGTCCTGCAGTCTGATGCAACTTAGAACACTTCACTTCTCTAGCACTCATTGAGTGCACACACTCATGTTTTCAGGATACAAGACGTCCAGAACAAGATTTTAAGAGGAAAAAGTCCACAGAGGTGTCTATCGATAATCTCCTTCTTTGACATAAAAATTAGCCAGGAAACAAAAAAATCCCTAAATATTGTATTATAATTTTTCGCCCTGACACAGTCTGTTGGGAAAAGTTTTTTCTTTGGTGGATGTGACTAATCTCTCATTCTAAAAGAGTAAGTATAATGTGAGCATTAAAATGGACAAAGTTGCATCAGAATGACAGATCTGGTTTAAAATTGTGCTATTTCACCCAGGCTTGAGCTCAGCAGCATCATACAAGCAGAGATGATGTTTATAGAGATGGATCCTAAAACAGCAGGCGAAATTCTTGTGAAATGAAAATGGATCATATCCATATGATATGGATTTGGAAGCAGCAGAGTGAGAATTTGGAGCTGGTATCAAAAGCTGGAGGGCAGTGTAAAATAAACACACAGATTGCATCCCCAATTTTGGTAGAAACCTTTCAAAAAAATTTTATGCAGCTATCAAAAATAAAAGCACAAGACCAATCCAATGATCTCAAACCTAGATAAAATATCCTGGGAACATGACGTTTGGAACTTTCCTTGATTCCCTTTTCAAAATGTTATGTAACTTTTAATTTTGATTTTTCACATACCTACACCATGTAAACTATGGAACAGGAGCATAATGGGACTCTTCACAGGATTCTAGAATTTTCCAACCAGGCCTAGCACAAATGTTCTGTAGAATAGTCCAGTTACACTGTTGTTGCCTAGCTAATGTCTGTGAGAAAGTGTTTCTGTTTAAGGAGAAAAACAAATTAAATCTAAACCTTCTGCAAGGGCATGCTCTCCCAGGACAGTAGATCTCTGTAAGACTTAGAGGGTAAAACTGCCGGAATCTCTTGCTAAAATACAGGCAGGCAGCACATCACAGCTACAGAGACCAGAGATGCTAACGTTAAAACCCCTGGTAGTTCTGGCTCAAAGGCAGAAATAGCTCAGTGCTTCTACTTCTCTTGACCCCAGGGAGATATTAGTAACATTTTTTAAGTCATCTTTAGCATTTTGTCTTTTGTTTCTAATCTGTTAAGAAATTACAGCCCAAAGGGGAATGTAGTCCTCAGTTTGATCAGTCCCTGAAACAGTAGGCTGGCATCTCTAACTTCACAGCCCAGTTTGTGTGCTTGTGCCGGGAAATACACCCTGTGTCTGCCTCTTAATGGGTATTAAACTGTATTCGGAAAGGGATTAATGGGCTGGTTTGGCTTTTCAAGCTCTTCCTTCTTTTGCTGAGATATTTCTTTAAAATTCTTCAAACTCCAGCCTGCCCCTCCAAAATCTTTTCAAAAAAATATTAATAAAACAGATCAGGTAGGAAGATGGAGTGTCTGTGATGATGTAGCTTCTGCCTCTCACCCAGAGGGATCAGTTTAGGGCCATCAAATCCCACTAGGGATCATATTTGAGGTGAGAAACACAGAATAACTTTAGATAGATGTTCAAAAACATAACCCTTGGTGCCACAGAGCGGGAGCTAGAGAAAAACCCAGGACGCCAGTTGGTTTGGCTTCCTTCTGTTCTGGCCTGTTCCCC
Source organism: Microhierax caerulescens (assembly GCA_035590215.1). Classification (NCBI taxonomy): domain Eukaryota; kingdom Metazoa; phylum Chordata; class Aves; order Falconiformes; family Falconidae; genus Microhierax; species Microhierax caerulescens. The sequence continues at coordinate 11,552,768 of JAVJGJ010000062.1, read as the reverse complement.
TCCAGCTCTTCTGTGCTGAAAACAGGGCACAATGGAATGCCCTTCTGGGCCACAGCTGCATCCTTGCTTTCCATAATGATTAGGTGTGGAGGCCCTAATTAAGTTAGGGTTAAACCTGATTGCCCATCCAACAGCAATATATTCCTTAAACAATGTTGCCAGAATTCCTGAGAGAAAGATTTCTCTAGTGCTCAGTGAAAGGCTTTGGCCTGCTAACTACCTACAACCCCCCTCCAGTGCAGATTAAATCCAAGGACTATTTATCATTTAGCAGGGGACTGATTTATCTACCCACGTACTCAGTTTGGAGCTCAAATCATGAAGATGCTTCCTGTCAAGGGCTATTGCACACATTTCACCCATTCCTTTAGAAGCAGGGGATAATTTTTTGACCTGACGTTGGGAAAAGAGTGAGAATAAATATTCTCACTCCTGATCATTCCAGGAGAGTTTTAATTTGCACATTCTACAGCTGGGAGTCTTTCCAATCCATACTAAGTTTGTTGAAATGAAAGAGTGTCACTTAAGCCAAGCAAGCCAGGATAAAAGCTCTAAGAAAGAGCCTCCACATACCTTCCCCTATGAGCTGTGAACTGTGTTAGTAACAAAATTTCTGGAATGCCGCTTGGGAGAATTATCTTGGGATGCATATGGTCAAGCTGGTTTCATACACACTTGCAGGACAGATATAAACACAAAGCAGAAGATTGCTTAGAGCAGGAGAATTTGCTCTTCCATTTGCACTAACCTGTGGTGCCCGTTACGGCTGGTAAGTCCCTGCTCTGCTGTGGCCTCTGGCTCTCCGGATGGGCTGGAGGAGGCACCAAGCCCACCAAGCCAGGAGGAAGGAGGCATCGAGGAGGCTGGAGGAGCAGGGCAGCCCCCTCAAATACATGCTTGGTTGGGCTGCGTATCCCTCTTCAACTCCATCTCTGCTGCGCTTCCCTGGCATCCAGTGCTTCCTGCAGGCAAGGCTCATGGCTGAGGGGAAACCTGGTTTGACTGCTGTGACTGTGAAAAGGGATCTCCATAGGTGGTACTGAATACAGGCAGGACTGTGCTGTTCCCAGCCCCGTGACACCTGGCACTAGCAGGCCTTTCCTAAAGCCAGAGCAGGCAATTATCAAATGGATCGTTATTGCAGCATGGCCTTGCTGGTTGGTAGACATGCTGGATGCTCCTTGCATAAGCAATGTAGTAGCAAGCAGATTAATTATCTTATTGTAAATACCTATTTCCAGCCTGGAAAATTGTTCATCAGTCTGGTCTGAAGTTTCTGATCTCAATTCTCAAGCTCTTCTGGCTTCTAGCAGTGGCAAGATGGAGCATGCAGCACGTAGTAAACGTGACTACACGTTTGTCTCCTTCTCAGCTATTTGCAGAAATGTTTAGATGAAGGGGGAGTTCGATTTATGTGTCTTATCTTCCTCAAGCCAGACAGAACACTTCCCTTCCATTACAAACACTGCTTAATGGATCTCTAACAACCTTGCTTTCACAACATCAAATATATAAGAAAATAAGGGGGAGAGGGATGAACCAAACAAACAACTCTTTATTGTTTCCAGGTGTCCCTGATTATGGTTGAAGGAAGAAGTGGAGAAGAAAGAGGGGAGAGAGATAAAAAAAACCTGTAATTGGATCCCTGGCACAAGCTCGTCATATATAAATGCAGCAGACAAAAAAGTTGCATGTTGAAAGAAGTTCTTAACTCCTAAAGATCCCAAGTATTCCAAGGATCCCTGAGACCTGCAGTTCTTTGCCAGGCCTGTTTGCTTTCTTAAAGCTCTGTGGGTCAAGAAGCAATTAGCCAAGGCGCTGCTACCCCCCACCATGGAAGGCTGCTCTCCATCAAGCAGCAAACCAGTTAGGAGAGGGGGATGCACTGGAGGATTATAGCCCAGCTGGTGTAACTCCCTCACCTACACCCCCAGTACCCAGACTACACCAAGAGTAAGTCAAACAATACCCTCTTTTTTTGGGTAATATAGTTGTTCTAGCTCAGGTGATGGAGGTTGCTCATTACACATACTTTTATTGATCTTGTGCTCATTCCTGTACAAAGTTATGCTGAAAACAGTTATAAAGAATGTAATTTCTTTCACTCTAGCGTCGTAGTATCTACCTCCTATGAACTGGACTGTTACACAAACAAAAGCAATCAAACCTCCACACACCCACGCCTATATGGAATGGGCTGGCACAAATGAGTTGAAAAGATTCATCATATTATAACAAAATCTTCTGCTATGTTATTTTCTGTCTCCTGCCTCCTATACAATCCCACGTTTTGCTTCTGCTTTTCCTTACTTTATAATAGTCTCCATTCTTATTTTCCTTTATGACCTTTTTCTTCACTGACTGACTGTAAAAAACACTCAATTTGACAGCATTCAGTTTTGAAAATCAAGGAGTCCATAAATAAGGCTCAAGGCAGGCCCAGGGTAGTCTCTAACAGAAATGAAAACTTTCACAGGGCTAGACAGCAACTTTTCAATAACACCTTTTGATAAGCAAATACCACTGAATGGGATGTGATCACAGAGAATGGTATTTTTAAAAATGAAAAGTTCAGGTGTTTTTGCTCAAAACCATTACATTTCTCTTGAAATGCAGGGGGGAATCGGGGAAAGAAAATAGAAGAAAATATGAAAAGGTGCAAAAAGAGTATTTCATCTGATCCAGTCCAGATCCTTCTGTCCATCTCCCTCGCGCTCCGATTTATTTTTAACTGTACCTGTTACCCTGATTCTGCATAGCAGAAGGTATTGACAAGTCTAGCGATGTGGAGGTGAGAGGGAAGAAGACAGGAAGGCTTCAAAGCAGCTGGTGCAGGCCAAGGCTCAGTTCCCTTAGAATATAAATGAGAATTAAATACTTAATTCCTGCTGGTGGTGCTTGAAGTCCATTGCGGCTTCGAGCTGTAATGCAGAGGAGGAAAGATTGCGATGGGCCTGTGCGGCACTAGTATCTCTTGAGTGCTAAAGTGGAGATTATTTGAATGTTTCCTTAATGGGCATCCTTGGCTCTGCGCACTTCAGGGAAACCTGTGTCATACAAGGAGTCCCACAGCAGTGGAAGTGACAACAACTGGGTTTTTTTAAACTCTCTTCTCTGTGGCTTCTGTGGATCTAAGCTCAGTCTCAGCCTCTCCATCAATAGATTTCCTCATTTATTTAGTGCTCTCTCTGCTACTTGCTTGTTTCTTTTTAGAAAACGTGTAAAAAATCAATAGCTTTTAGGACTCCATCTTCCTGTCTTTTTGTGTTAATGGGACACTTTCAAATTAAAATCAGGACAAGCACACAGGCAGATGATGCTCTCAAGTAAGCATTGTTTTCTTAAAGAAACAAGCTCTAAAAAGTCCTGGTTTATTATGTTTTTCCTATGATATAGGAATTAAAACTGCTATGTTTTGCTTGTCCTGGCCAAAAGCTGTTTCCAATGAGGAAGTTAGAGTCCCTTCTCAATGATTCCTGAGATGAATTTACTGTCAGAAATACTGATCTGCAACTTTTTCTTAAATGTGGTTTGCAGTGCCATCCTCATCGTTCCTCTTTGGTCTACTGTGCATATGCAGCATGTCAAGAACCTCAGTACTTGTCCCACGACTTTGCTCCCATCACAGACAACAAGAGATGACTAGTGTCTGCTTCACAGGAGCGACCCTCTCTGAAACGCTCCTGAATGAGATCAGAGGAGAGGCATAATAACCAAAAGCAATCAGAAAACCCCTTCTAAGAAGTGTTCGAAGATATTGTCAAGCTGTGCAGGAAAGCAGCATCTGGCAAAGAATTTTCTACTTGGCAGCCTGAGATGCTCAGCTTCAGGCAATATTAGGAGTCACCTGTGTGCATGTCTGGGTCTTCACTGCTGCTTGGAAGAATTCGCTTTCTATCAGAAAGTGTATGATACTATCCTGCATTAGGTATATTATACTATACTGTGCTGTAGAGAGTATCAGGAAACTGGCCGATGTCATGTCCCCTGTGAGATAGTGAGCATTGCCTGGGGTCCTGCCTTCCCTCCGTCAGCAAGTCCTTCAGATGACAGAGAATGTCACCACAGAGATGTGGGGACTGTGGTATTTACAGAGCAGAGGGGAGCTCTCTAACTACCGAGGGCTGACCACTGCTAACGGCAGGTTACTGTGCTAGTGATAGCCAGGGGCTGGCAGGTTTGAACGCTCCCTGCAATGTGCACCTGCGTGATTCTCAATTCCCACACATGCACAAGAGATCCACGTTTCCATTCATTTGTCCTTGATGGTTTAATTAATACCTAAAACATTCAACACTCATCTCTTCACTTGTCCTTTTCATTTAAATGTCATCTCCCAAGCCAGTACCTCCTAAGGAGTGAGAGAAAGGAGGAAAAATTTCAAATTAAGGAAACCTGCCTTGTCTTCTGTATTAACCACACCTTTTAAACAATGTTTGCCTATCAGATACTGGAAGGGGAAGGAACAACC